>CM043697.1:109226977-110466977 GCA_023935145.1 Bretschneidera sinensis
TCTCCACCTTTGCACAAAAGGACAATGAGACTCTGTATCAGTCTTGGGAGAAATTTAAGGAGTTAAGTATATGTCCTCACCATGGGTATGAGAATTAGCGCTTAGTGAGCCATTTTTATGAGGGACTTACATATAGAGAGCGCCAATTTGTAGAGATCATGTGCAATGGTGAATTTTTACAAAAAGATCCTGATGAGGCCATAAAGTACCTCAATGAGCTTGTTGAAAAAGCTCACACTTGGACTGGACCTAGTGCTACTGAAAGCACAAATAGGTCACGACCTATAGGAAACCCAAGTGGTGGTGGAATATACCATCTTAGGGAAGAAGACAACCTAAAAGCTAAGGTCGAGATGCTCACTAGGGAGTTAGATGCATTAAAAACTAAAGGCTCAAAGCCAACACACATGGCTAATCAAGCTGAATCTTTAGAACCATGTTTTGTGTGTGGAGGGGTAGGCCATCCCACCCAAGAGTGCCCCATATTTGTTGATATGAGAGGGATGTATGAAGAACAATGTAATGCCTTAGGTATGTACAAGAAGCCTCTTGCACCCTTCTCTAACACCTATAATTCGGGATGGCACAATCACCCCAACTTTAGCTAGAAGTCTAAAAACCAGTAGCTTGCACAACCCCCTAGATCATGCCCTGCACCACATTAGGCACCCTCATCCTCTAGGAGTTCTTTAGAAGACACTTTGATGCTTTCATTGAGGCATAGGGTAAGACAAACCAAAGGTGTACAACATTAATTACACAGGTTATTGAAGAGAATAAAGAAATAAGGAGTCAAGTGACCAAACTGATGGGCTCCTTGAGTGTGAATAAGCGAGGTAAGTTCCCTTCCCAAGCTCAATCCATACCCCATGGTCAACACATGGCACAAGCAAATCTGAAAGATGTGAATGCCATTGTGACAAGAAGTGGTAAGTCATTAAATATCCTAACAACGAACAAATCAGAGGATATGGAAAAGGGTCAAGGTAGTAGTGATACCGAACTGCCCAAGGACCCTAAGGTTACCAAGAGCCCTGTTAAGGCACCATTCCTTCAAGCCTTAAAATCAAACAAGAAAAATCTGGACCTAAACAATGAAATCCTAGAGAACCTAAGGCAAGTAAAACTTAATCTTCCTTTTTTGCATGTGATTAAACAAGTTCCTACTTATGCAAAAGTTCTCAAAGATTTGTGTACCATTAAGAGGAAACACCATGTAAAGAAAAAAACATTCCTAATAGAGCAAGTTAGTGCTTTAATTGAGTAAATGATTCCCCCCAAATACAAGGATCCTGGTTGTCCAACCATTGCATGTAGCATTAGAAATTATGAGGTTGGACAAGCATTGCTAGATTTAGGAGCTGGTGTAAATCTGATGTCATTTTTTATTTATTTGTAGCTGAGTTTGGGAGAAATCAAACCAACCACTGTGGTATTACAATTGGCTGACCGATCAGTCAAAGTACCCCGGGGTGTGGAAGAGGATGTTTTAATTCAAATTGATAAATTTTATTATCCTGTTGATTTCCTAATCCTTGATACTACTTCTGCTGTTGACACTAACTCTAAAATTCCCTTGATTTTGGGTAGACCTTTTCTTGCCACTGCAAATGCTCTAATTAATTGTAGGAATTGACTCATAAAGTTGTCCTTTGGAAAAATGACCCTCAAGGTGAACATCTTCAATATTGCAAAAGAGCTCGAAGATGAGGACGAGAACCACCAGTTATACATGATCGAGTCACTCATCAATAGGGGAGTTTCCATAGCTAATGATTTTGATCCTCTTGAGTATTTTCTTGTTAATTATGAGTTTGATCATATTAATGATAAATCTGATATAATTGATATTTGTGATATTTTTTATAAATCTCAAGATTATGGCACTCGAGCATGGTAATCAAAGTTTGAGGAGTTGCCCGAGAGAATCGAGAAACAAATCCCCTCAAGTGTGGAAGCACCGAAAGTTGTATTGAAGCCACTACCTAAAGGTTTGAAGCATGTCTTCCTTGGTCCAGGTGATACTTTTCTTGTTATTATCTCATCTGAATTGTCCGAATCTCAAGGTGAGAAATTAATTCGGACCTAAATGAACATAAATCAGCCCTAGGTTGGAGCATGGTTGATTTAAAAGGTATTAGTCCCCTAATCTGTTCCCATAAGATAAATTTGGATGAAGGAACTAGTCCTCGTAGAGACCCTCAACGTAGGCTTAACCTCACTATGAAAGAGGTAGTGAAAAATGGAGTGTTAAAACTATTAGATGCGGGAATTATATATCCCATAGCTGATAGTAAATGGTAAGTCCTACACAAGTCGTTCCTAAAAAGTCCGGTGTCACTATGGTAAAGAATGACCTAGGAGAGTTAGTCCCTACAAAACTTGTGACTGGGTGGCGAAAGTGCATTGATTATAGAAAATTAAATGCTGCCACCTGGAAAGACCATTTCCCACTCCCTTTTATCGATCAAATTCTTGAGCATGTAGCTTCTGAAAGGTTAATGTCCGAGGACATAGTCAAAGAATAGGAATCGAATGCAAGGTAACTTCATGCTTATCCGGTCGTAGCTGCAAATCCTTCCTACGAAGATGGACAGCATCCGCTCTTTGACACATCGTATCCCGTAATGGGCATGGTATCCACATAGTCAAAGAAGAGAGAAAGAGAAGAAGGATTAGTGCTAACTACCCGTTATCCAAGGTCATCCTTTTTATTGTTTTTTAGATGGTTATTCTGGTTATTATCAAATTGAAATTACATTAGAAGACCAGGATAAAACCACTTTCACTTGTCCTTTTGGCACTTATGCTTTTCGTAGAATGCCATTTGGATTGTGTAATGCACCTGCTACTTTTCAACGTTGCATGATGAGCATTTTTAGTGATATGGTTGAAAATTGCACGGAAGTTTTTATGGATGACTTTACTGTTTTTGGATCTTCATTTGATGCATGCTTATTGAATTTAGAGAGAGTATTAATTCGTTGTGAGGAAAATGAATTAGTCTTAAATTGGGAAAAATGTCATTTCATGGTACCTTCAGGTATTGTCTTAGGGCATATTGCTTCTTCTAAGGGGATAGAGGTTGATCAATCTAAGATTGAATTAATTTCTAAATTACCTACGCCTAAGACAGTAAAGGATGCGAAATCCTTTCTTGGTCATGTTGGTTTTTATAGGAGGTTCATACAAAATTTTTCCAACATATCTAGACCACTATGTGCCCTCCTAGTTAAAGATGCCCCATTTGAGTGGACACAATCTTGTTAAGAGGCCTTTAAAATGCTGATTGGCAAGCTTACTTTAGCATCCATAATGCAGTCACCTGATTGGACTTTAACTTTTGAAACAATGTGTGATGCTAGTGACTTTGCTGTAGGTGCTGTTCTTGGACAGCGAAGGAAAGGGAAATCTTTTGTCATTTACTATGCCAGTAAAACTCTAAATAGTGCTAAAATGAATTACTCCAATACTGAAAAAGAATTGCTAGCTGTAGTATTTGCTTTGGCAAAATTTTGTGCTTATTTAATTGGTTCTCCTATTCTTATCTTCACAGATCATGCAGCCCTCAAGTACCTTCTTACAAAGAATTATGCTAAGGCACGACTAATACGGTGGATCCTACTCTTATAAGAATTTGAAATCACCATCAAAGACACGAAAGGAGTAGAGAATGTAGTGGCTGACCATCTATCGAGGATCACATTTGAGGACACCACTAACGACATGCCAATCAAGGATGATTTTCCCGATGAGCATTTACTCTCTATTACTTCTCTATCATGGTTTGCTCATATCGTGAATTATTTGGCTACCGGTGAGATACCTATGGATTGGAGCGCTCAAGACAAGAGGAAGTTCTCGACTGAGGTACATAATTTTTATTGGGATGACTCCTATCTTTTCAAGTACTGCTCGGACCAAATTTTAAGGCGTTGTATCCCTAATGAAGAGATTGCTAGCGTCTTAGAATTTTGTCACTCCCAAGCTTGTGGGGGCCACTTTTCAATGAAAAAAACCGCTGTAAAAATTTTACAGTGTGGATTTTATTAGCCTGCCTTGTTTAAAGAAGCAAACATCTATTGTCGCTCATATGAAAAGTGTCAGAAGTTAGGAGCTGTGTCTCGTCGTAATATGATGCCCTTAAACCCAATTTTAGTGATTAAAATCTTTGATTGTTGGGGCATTGATTTTATGGGACCATCTTCTCCTTCTTTCGAATACCAATATATCATTGTGGCAATAGATTATGTGTCAAAATGGGTAGAGGCAGCATCTTGCCGAAGCAATGATAATAGAACGGTAATCAAATTTCTCAAAGAAAATTTGTTATCTCGATTTGGTACACCACGTGCTATAATTAGTGATCGAGGTACATATTTTTGCAACCGTTCTTTTGAAGCTTTGATGAGAAAATATGGGGTGTTACATAAGATCTCTACTGCCTATCACCCTCAGACAAGTGGACAAGTAGAACTTGCAAATAGAGAAATTAAACAAATTCTAGAAAAAACAGTCAACCCGGATCGCAATGATTGGTCTTTGAGACTAGTTGATGCGCTTTGGGCTTACCGTACAGCTTTCAAAACCCCTTTAGGCATGTCATCTTATAGGCTTGTTTTCGAAAAACCTTGCCACTTACCTGTGGAGCTCGAGCATCAAGTTTATTGGGCCATCAAGCAATTCAACTTTGATATAGGAGAAGCAGGTAAGCTTAGGAAATTTCAATTGACCGAGTTGGAGGAGTTAAGAAATGATGCTTATGAGAACTCTAGGATCTATAAAGCTAAAATGAAAGTGCTCCATGATAAAAATATTTTGAGGAAAACATTTAAGCCTACTGATTGGGTGTTCTTATATGATTCTAGACTCCATAAGCATCCAGGAAAACTTCGGTCAAGGTAGACCGGTCCTTTTGTAGTGAAGAATGTTTTTGCAAATGGGGCAGTAGAAATAGAGGATACTAGAGATGGTTGGATCTTCAAAGTAAATGGTCAATGCCTTAAAATCTTAAGTGATATATAAGATCCGGAAGTGGAAGACATTCCACTCATGGATCCAGTCTATTCACCTTGACCACACCACACAGGTATGTATTTATTTATTTTTCTTTTGTTTTGTTTGTTTTGTTTTTAATTAAGTTTTTTTCAATTTAATTTTTAGTTTTAGTTTGATTTAATCTAATTTTTAATTTAATATTTATTTTTATTAATTTTATTTTGCTAATTTTATAATTTTATTTGGCACACAAACAAGTTTTCTTTACCAAAAACAAGCCCAGGTCGCGCCTAGGCCCAGCCTAGCACGCCTCGCCCTCCAGGAAGCGCCCTAGCCTAGCAGCCCGTGTGCCTCAGCCCATCAGTAACACGCCTCACCCCACAGCACCAGGCCCAGGTCGCACATTAGCCCACGCCGCTTCCCAGCAACTTGCGCGCTGCAGTGCACAACATGCACACCACACGCCCATCCTTCAAGCCGTGGCGCACCTAAGCCCACGCCGCAGCGCCAGCTCGTGTCCAACAAGTTAAACCCAAATCTAAACTTTATAGACCCCTTTTGCAGCCTTTTTCTTCATTTTTCTTTTTCAAAAAAAACACAGCACACTCATTTCTCCTCTCATCCTCTCTCCAAACCCTCACTTACCCACTCACTTTTACTCAAAATTTCTTGATTCTAACATCATTTCTTGGAGGATTTAGCACTAATATTGCATATTTTCCTAGAAATTTCTCCACAAAGCTTGGTTTTAAGAGGATTTTGGGTTCTTCAAGAAGATTTCAAGTTGGTGGATACTCTTTCTCTCTCCAACTTTGGGCATCAAGTAAGACCAATTTTTTCTCTTTGTTCATTTGTGCTATTTGGGTGGTTGATTTTGAATTAGTTCTGTTGTTCTATATATTTGATTCAAATGGCCCCTAAGACTAAAAGACCAAAGGGGAAACAACCTCAAGAATTTGATAAGAGCAAATTTGTTAGTTTTGAGGCTAGTGAGAGATATGTTAGGATGATGCAAGCTAGAAAACCCATTCCTGAGAGAGGATTCACTATCACAGAGAGGGGAAACCCAACCTTGTTTTGAATGATTATTGATAAGCATTGGGATACATTTGCTACACAACCATCTCATTCCCTTACAAATGTGGTTAGAGAATTCTACGCTAATGCAGAAGAACATAGAAATGGTAAGGTAAGAGTGAGAGGAAAAATAGTTTCTTTTAGTAGCACATCTATCAATAGATTCTATAGGCTACCTGACATAGAAAATAGTGAGTATATTGCATATGCATCTAATATTAATTATGAAGAGATTTACAATACTCTCTGTATTCCGGGCACTACATGAAAAATGATGGGTGATACCCCTATAACCTTGCCCAGTACTTATCTGACTATCAATGCTCGAGCTTGGCAATATTTTGTATGTCAGAGATTGATGCTTGTTATGCACTATAGTGACCTTACTGTTGAGAGAATTGTTCTGATTTATGCCATTTTGATGGGCATGACTATTGTTGTGGGCCAAATCATATTTAATTCTATCATACATACTGTGCGACAAAAGCTTGGATTGTACTTCCCTTCATTAATTACCCAATTATGCATCCAAGCTGGCATCCAGTATAGTCCTGACGAGGAGGCCCAGCAAACTAAGAAGCCCATCGATGATGGCATGCTCACACTGATTAAAGCCTCAAGGTCGTCAGCTCCGTGAGAGAGAGCAGCAATTGCTGCCCTCCCTCCTCCCACTAGGCATTTCACTGTTGTGGAGCACCTTAAGCGTTTAGAGATTTGTTTTGACGAGCATCAGAAACTGTTGCATGATAGGTTTGATTATCAAGGACGATTCTTGGCTAGGCAAGTCGATTATCAAGCGGGGGTATACTTTTGTTTTGGTCAGATGTACCAACACCTTGTCTCCGCTACTGGTTTTGACATGGATCACTTTCCCACTTTGCCACCCTATCCGGGTTCATATTTTGATCCAACTCCCGAGGAAGGTGACGAGAATGAAAAGAATGACGAGGATGATGAAGACATAGAGGATTAGTTTTGGGTTCTATCTTGTTTGTCTCCTTTTATTTTATTTTTTTAGTATTATTATCGAATAACTGTACTAACATTTATTGTGTATTTCTTTTCGTTATTTTATTTTTTGTACTTTATTTTCATTTTTAGTTATTTCTTTAGATTTCATGTGTTAATCTAACATACGGTGGGAATCTTAATGTTACACTGCAGTTGCTTTCTTTTTCTTTGTTTTGTTCTATGTTATAACTCACAATTTCAGCAAGAAGAACGACATGCAGTTCAAAGAGTGGTGCACAATTTTCAGCTTCTGTGCACTTTTGCTTTCAAATAGAGTTTCCTTTACTTTCTCTTTCACATTGAGATCAATGCAACTTTTAAGTTGGGGGTGGAGGAAACGTATTTCCTTTTTTTCATTGAATTGTTTTGTGTCATTTTCCCTTTTTATTTGTTTTTAGCATGCTTTGTGTTAAGCCTTAGAATTAATTCACATGTTAATGATATGAGCTTAATTGAGATAGTATACAGCATTTAGAAGAAGTTAAATCTTGCTTCGGTTTGAGAATAATTTAAGTGTCAATCTGCATTTGGTTTGAGACTCTAGTTTGCAGTAAGATTGCAAGATTAGTTTAAAACATTTAGAGAAGTTTTATGTGTGACTGTTTTGTGAATACTTTGGCGGTCTCGACAAGCTCTAGAACTTATTTGATAATCACTTGAGGTGAATTCCTATAATGCACATTACTTAGGATATGATATAAGCCATTTTTGGACCGTTTGAGCCTTTCAAACTTACCCTTGCTATATTTATCGCTAGTCACCTGTTTGAGCCTTTTTCTTGAAAAAGAATTTGAGCCTTATTTCTTTCAAAAACCAATTTACTCACCTTTATGAGCCTAAAAATATTCTATCCTTACCTTTCTTGTAAGAGAACTTAGTCATACATATTTGTTGAGAAGCACTTGAGAGGAGTAAGGATGGAAATATGAAAAAATATTACTACCATAACCCAAGTATATTAAAGGAGATAAGTTGGGGGTTATGGAAAAGAAGAAAAAAAAATAAAAAAAGAAGTGAATTATGGCAAAGAAAGAAGAAAAGAAAAAACAAAAAAAAAAGTGGTGATTTATTGAGAAAAATGTTCGAAAAATGGTTGAAAGAGTTGGGTGTTGAAGTAAGGTTGTCCAGTGCCTAAAGTAGGTTGTGTTTAAAACTAAGAGATTAGGTTCCTTTATTTGTTGAAACCTTCCCGTTCTTTCTTGACCTTTACCTTAGCCTAACGTTTCAAGCTTATTAAAGACCTACTGATCCAAGGTGGTGTGATATTTCTACAATAGTGGAGAGTGATTTGAAAAATGAGCCTATGGAGCATTATTTTTGTGATTGACGTCACGCAAATTAAATATTTTAGAAGCAAAGACTTGTATTCATGAATGTTATGCATAAAATCATCAGGGTGTTCAGATTAATGGATTGTGGTAAGATGGATGGGGTCGATAACAATTTTAAGATTGATGTTTGGATTACTTTTGAACTTGGGTGATATTTAATAATTTTATGTCCTATGTGTTATGTACGATTTTTGAGACAAAAAGGTGAATTACTCTTGGATTAACACTAACATTGCTTTACTTTGTTTGATTCCTACCAAAGAATTCATTTCATATTGTCTTATTTTCACTTGAATTGCTAGGGACTAGCAATAAGCTAGTTGGGGGTCATGATGAGAGTCATAAAAAGCATCTTAATAGTACTTATTTGTTAGCATTTTAGGGTTAATCGAGGTTTGAATTACATTTTTATACCTTAATAACTCTAAAGTGATATTCTTGGATTATTGACTTATTTCGGTGCACTTTCAGGTACTTTGAGTTCAAAAGAGATGGAAAGCTATCATAACTTAAAGTACGATGCTTCAATGCATATTCGAGTGAGGGCAAGGTTGCGGAAGGACAAAATGAAGAGAAACCAAGTCTTAAGTGTGGGCACTACAGCTTGAAGAAGTCTAAGCCTTGGCCTCCAGAACCAAGACCAAAAGAGCAATGAAACCACCAGTGTGCGCCGCGGCCTAGACCAGGAAGGGTCGCGGCGCCCAGAGCCTCCACAAGCATCAGCACTAGGCTGAGCTGCGGCTTGGACCAGGCAGGGCCGTGGTGCCCAGAAGCTCACCTAACCAAAGACCAGACAAAGCCGCGACGCGAGTAAGTGAGAGCCGCGACACGCACACGAACACCTGTTTTCCGAATTAGGGTTTTAGTTGATTGTTTAGACCCAACCCACCATTGGATCTTTGTATTATAAATAGATCACTTAAGGTTTGATAAGGAGAATATCATTAAGGCTGGAAAACATAAGAAGGCGACCACATTCTCCTCCATCAAAGTGTTCAAGCATGAACCCCATAGCCAACTTATCTCCAAGTAAGGCGAAGGGATGAATCTCTAGGTGTAGTTGTTCTTATTTTCTATTATTGATTCAGTTGTAGTTTGAATTTATTGTCAAAACATTGTTATGATTTACTCTTTGATTTAATTAGAAGATTTTCTCTTAATCCAGTGATTGAATCTTTATCTTCGATTTAAGTCTAGTCGTGCTCTTCTTATGTCAAGATTGTTGGATGGGATTGAGTCCAGTAGATTTATCTTTTAGGTTTGTCCATTTTTGTGATATTTTCATTAAGATATATTGTCATTTCTTGATAAATCTATAGGATAGCTCATGTGTGCTTAAATTGAAAATAAAGAGTATTTCATAGCAATTGCATTAGGGTTTATATATGCTTTGATTGAATATTTGTCGATTGCCTGTTTGGGATGTGAAACTAGCAATTGAGATAAAAACAATTGAATCAAGATCGGAATAAGGCAACGAACCTAGGGAGGATTCCCGAATCCTTATTGTTTCTTTAGTATATTCTTCAATCTATTTACACAATTTTCTCATATTACTTCACTATCAAAACACAAATTTTCTCATATTACCTCATGGGATCGACCCCTCAACTATACACAATAACCGCGTATTAGTTTGAGTGTATTCAACATAGCATAAAACTAGGCTAGATACTCTCCGTGGGAACGATCCTTACTCACACTACTATATGCATTTTTAGGAGTATAGGTTTTATTTTTGGTTACCTGGGACAGCACAACAGCAGACTAGATAGAAAAAGCACTAGTGGAACATGCCAATTCTTAGGTGCAATGCTAACCTCTTGGTTTTCCAAGAAACAAAATTCAATTGCACTATCAACCGCAAAAGCGGAATATGTAGCAGCCGGAAGTTGTTCTACACAAGTGTTGTGGATGAAACAACAATTAGAAGACTATGGCATGAACTTTAAAGATATACCAATTCATTGTGATAACTCTAGTGCTATCAACTTGACCAAAAACCCTATTCAACATTCTAAAACAAAACATATAGAAATAAGACATCACTTCATAAGAGACCATGCTCAAAAGGGTGATATTAGACTAGAATTCATTTCTTCATAATATCGAATAGCTGATATTCTTACAAAACCCTTAAGTGAAAATAGCTTTTGCAAGATTAGACAATTGATGGGCCTGATAGGCCATGATAAAATGTATGTTTGATTGCATCAATATTCATAATATGCATATTTGACATATAGTGAGAGAGTATTAACTCTTATTTAATATATCTCTCACTCAAGATGGCATACATAAACAATTTCGTGCTAAAATTTCAAGATAGAGCTCAAAATTTTAATTTTTTGAAGGACCCAGTCGACTAGTATATTGACCCTAGTCGACTGGTATCCCACTACCCATTTTACTCGACGACTAGTACAAAGCATCCAATCAACTCGTACTACAAGACATTGTTTGGAGCCAAAATTTGAAATTTTGGTGGCCTACCTAGTCGACTAGTATGGTTCACCCAGTCAACTGGTGTCCTGATCTAGTCGAATGGTATATCAAAATTCCCCAAATTATGAAGGACTCAATCGACTGGTACCCTAACCCAATCGATTGTTATCGCGATTCTATAAATAGTTTGTTCAGATTTTTCAATTTTCATGCCATTTTTGAAAAACCCTAAGCTTTCTCTCTAGAAAAACCTTGATTTTAGTCCAAAATTTTTTAAAAACAATTAATAGCACTTTCAATCATATCCTAAATCACCTTAATTTCAGCTATTCACAATTGAAATCTCCATTTTTTTTTCCAAATCTCTTTCCCCAAAATGTCTGAAAGAATACGTATCAAAACCACTGTTGGAGGATCTCACGTGCCCACAAGGCCCCGGTCCAAGAAGTCCTCGGCACCAAATACAAAAGAAAAAGGATTGGTCGGTTCATCATGTAAGACAACAAGGGGCGAGCTTGATGAGTTTTTATTTTGGAACCCCACCACTAACAAAAGGTATACATACCTCCATCATTTGCAACAAGAAAATCATGACGAGTAGATTCGTCGATTTCAATTCTATCCATTATGCAAACTTTGATATTTCTATTCTTTCGAGGCCATTAACCTAACCTCACTTGTAACCATACACCAAAAATACTACCCACGCCTCATCTACCTATTCTATGCCAACTTGGTCAAATCGAGGCCATTTGCTATTCGATTTAAGACCAAGGTAATGGGTATAGAATTTGAAGTTAATACTGACATTTTGGTCAATATCTTGAAGACCCTAGTGGGATGGGTCCAGTGGAGTCTGGATGGATGGCCATACAACTTTGACTACAAGAAGGTGTGCCAAATTGTTTGGAGCTACCCTAACTACATCTTTAGGCCAAGTACATTTCACCAATGTAGTGATATTCCCATCGACTCGAAGTTGTTCAATCTCATTGTGAGTTGGACCATCCACCCGAGACTCGGGAGTCGGAGCTATCTCTCTAAGATAGATATGGTATTGATTTGGTGTCTCAAAACAAGACACCATTTCAATATCTACCCCCTACTGCTTTCCAACATGATTAATGGTGAAGAGAATGACTCTAGGTGCCTCCCCTACGGGATGCCCATCACTGAATCTTTTCATTTATCTTTTCTTGTTTATGTATAACTCTATGGATATTCAACACAAACATTTCTTTTCTTATTATACATTCATATGCTTGTACTCGATGTTCAGCATCTGTAAGCTTATAATGTATGGATGCTTGTATATAGTTGTCTAGTTTTTAGTTATTTAGCTTTTGGTTCATATACTTGCTTTACTTTTGTGCTATATGGCTACATGGTTTAAGCTATTCGTACTCAACAATATGCTTTAATTGCTTATACTAGTATGGAAATTTTGGATTCTTCTCGGGAAGTCTTCCAAATTACGAATCATGCTCAATTTTTGTACACAAGTTTTTTTTTTTGCCTTATCTTCATAGTTTTGGTGTTTATTTTGCTTATTTTTTGAGTTTACGCCCCATTTTATGTTGTTGTCAAAACAGGGGAGAAAAAAAAGAGAAAAATCAATGTATAAGAGAAAGCTGAATGTAAACTTAAAATAGAGCATAAATTTAGGCGGAGCATTGCTCCGAACATGTTGAAATATGTAATATTGTATTGCATTGATTGGTTGGGTTGACATAATTGTATTTAAAACTGCGTTTGAATGCTCAATATGTTGGTTTTAATCCGAAAAACAGAGGAGACTCTGTTCAAATTTTTCTAAAAACCAACACTTAGTTTTTAAAACAGTTTTTTCTCTCCTTAGTTTTGTCATCATCAAAAAGGGGAGATTGTTGACCTATATTTGATTTTAATAATGATAAAACACTACTCTAATTGGACTAACAGTTTTATCTAAGTGTTTAAGCGGTCAAAGAATTTAGTACGGAAACAATATGCAAGAACTCAACGCGATTCAAACACCAAAACAAGACAGAAGATCTACAATAAGCATTAAGGTAATTGAAATAATTGTAAATCTTTTATGTTCAATTACATAGCTTGATCTATGGCTCAATTTACAAAAAACTTTGACAAAATTAAAAATACAAAAAGTTTCTAAGTCAAAAACTGTTTTTGAAAAGGTAAACTTGGTTGAAGGAAAACTCAGTCGACTGGATCAATATACCAGTCGACTGGGATATGGAACAGAAAGTTCCCAGTCGATTGGTGTTGAGAACCCAATCTACTGGTAACTTCACCTAGTCTACTGGTCCTCTGACCCAATCGATTTGTACTCTCCTTTAGCCTAAAAAGTGAAAAATATTCACCTGACCTAGTCGACTGGTACAAGGACCCAGTCGATTGGTAATTTGAAAATATGGTCATTTGAGAGTCTGGAATTGAGAATTTAATGCCCCAAACCTACCAAGTCAGAGTCAAACGACCATATTAATTCAAGGCTATATAAACCCACTTCAATGAGCATTTAGAAAAATGAGATAACACATTCAATTCACAAGATAGCTCATTAATTCTCAAAAGCTTTGAAAATTTTATTATTGATCCATACTTCAAGTTTGTTCTTGAAAGTGAAATATTGTTCATTTGTAAAAGCACTTATTATTATTTCTCTACCATTTACTTTACAACAAATTTCATTTATTGTAAAGGGAAAGAGTTGGTATAACTCTTAGAGTATTTAGGATTAAACACTTCATTGTAGCTTTCATGAGGAAGAGATCGGTTGTAAGATTAGTATAACACCCGTAAAGTTGTACGACTAAAGTTTTAGTGGATTACTTCAAGGAGGTTCTTTGGAGAGAGTGGACGTAGGGTCGGAAGGAATTTGATATTGCCGAACCACTATAAATGGAGTTTGCCATTTCTCTTCCTTAAACTCTTTTACTTTCAGGCATATTAATTAATTGCGTGCTTTATGTATTTAATTGTTTAAAAACTTGCAAGTTAATCAGCAAAAGTTTTTAAAACCCATTTCACCCCCCTCTTGGGCTTGAACCTCGGTTTGCACTTTCAACATTACATTTGATCCATTAAGAACTTGTAGCTCTTCACTTCCCGGAGCCCATGTGTATCCCATCTTATCGAGCTTCCCCAAAGAGATGATATTTTTAGTGAGTGGAAACAAAGCTTACCTTCTTAAGTGTCTTCACACTTCCATCATGGAGCTTCAACCTTAGGCCTCATTCACAATCAATTGTTTTGTATTCCCCACATGCGGTAGCAAATGTTACATTTGTAGGTTCTTTCATACAATCAAAGTACTTCTTCTTATTGAATATGTGAATGGAGGACGCCGAATCAAGTAGTACCATATTACTCTCATTAACTTTTTCTTCAATGTACTCAATAGTTAGCACATCTTCATCACTTCCCTCGAAAATATTAGCACTTTCACTATTCTTTCCACCATCACTCTTTTTCCCACTCATCACTCTCAACTGTTTTAAATCTTTCTTCATGGCCTTACAATAATATTATATTTGTCATATTTCTCCATAATAGAAATACTCTTTCTCATTGTCATCTCTAGGCATTGATTTGGATCTCCACCTTGAGCTATTGTTCGCTCTCTAATGGCTCTTCCACAGCAAGTGATTGACTACCACTTGACAAACTCTCATTCCCATCAACCTTTGATTCTCATGCAGAAGCGCAGTCATATCATCTAAGCTCAATGTCGACTTACCCATAAACAATGTTTTCATAAATGGTTTGTAAAATTTCAGTAAAGATGATACCAATAACATTGACTTCTCCTCATCCATCAATATTTCTTCTGTATTCAACAATTGAGACACCAACTTATTAAATTCATTTAATTGATCATGAAGACTTGTACTTTCTTCCATATTTAGAGAATAGAGGTCCATCTTGAGACACAATCTATTGGTCAAAGACTTTGATGTATAGATGCTCTCGAGTTTATCCCACAAACCCTTGGGTGTAGTTTCCTTCAACAAAATATACTTGATCTTGAGAGCAAGAGATAACCTGATTTTACTTATAGCCTTCCTCTGAATCGATTGCCACTTTCTATCAATCATCTCTTCTGGTTATTCTTCCTCTAAACCTGATCAAGATCTTGTTGCACTAGAAGAACTTGAACTGTATTCTACCACAGAGTAAAATTATTGCTTCCATTAAATAAAGGAATCTTAAATTTAGGTATACTTGTCGACATAGTGGTCCAGATGCAAAAAATAGTAGCAGACAATTTCTTCAAAGAGATGACCAGGCTCTGATATAACTTGTTGGGATTTTACCCCTAAATTCCACTTACTCAAATTTAAGCAATAAACAAAAAAAAATATCAAGAAAAAAGTTATTTAATGTGGTTTAGCAACCTCATTGCCTATGCCACCAACAAACTCACAATTTTATTAATCCTTAACAATAACTTTAGGAAAAAGAAAATTATTATCTTCACAACCTCTCAACCCAAAATCTCTAATACACTCAAAGCTCTCCACCTAGCTCTAGTTATAATATTGGAATTATAAGTATCCCGAACCTTCTATATAAAGGATATTTTTCTAATACTATTAGGAGAAGAACAATAATAACATAATAAACTACTACCACTACTACTCCTACTAGAATAAACAACTATAAAATAGAAAATCGCTTTCCCAAACCAATTTGGAACCCTCCTTGTGAGGAATTGAGCCAAAAAACCTAACAATAATTTTAGGGAGAGTAAAGTTGCTAAAATCTCATTATCTCATAACCCAAAAGCCCCAATACAACCAAACCTCTCAACCTAGCTCTAGTTATAAGTGTTATCTCTACTTGACAACTCAAAATCCCAATATACCTAAAGCTCTCATCCTAACTCTAGTAGTTAAATCCTTTTAATTTATAATGTATATTGGAATTATGAGTATATCACAAACCTTCTCTAAGACCCTCTTTACATAGAAAATGTTTTCTTAATACTAATAGGAAAAGAACAACAACATAGAGGTTTACTACTTCTCTTACTAGAACAAGCAACTATCCAATAAGAAACTATTACTACTTCCATTAGAATAATCAACTATAAAATAGAAAATCACTTTTCCCAAACCAATTAGAAGTTCTTTAAGTGAAGAATTAAGCCAAAATCCCAACTGTTAGGATATTTTATATTCTAAAGTAGTTTAATTTTGATGTAGATAAAGCCTGTGTAAATTATTAACAAGTTAATCTAGTGTGCAAATCAATTAAAGTGCCTATTTTAAAAGCAACCAACCAAACAAAAACCAGCTGAAGATTATAAGAACCGGTCTAAAAGAAGAACCATCTCAGCAGTAGTGACGTGGCAGCACCGTAGTGGACTACCATACTAGATACGCGTGGATTTAATGGATAGATGAATTAACTTACGGCCGTTTATAATCAAGAGATTCTGTGAGGCAGAACAATTGCAATGATGCAGTTTCTTATTTGTGAGTTCGTGGGGTCCACAGGCACACATGGGAACTCAAAGTGGTTAATCTAGTGGACTAGAGGAAGCCAAATCAGAACATATCTAACCAGTGTTGAAGAAGACCAGAGTCGGGCCAGTGGACAAGTAGTGTTGTAGCGTTGAAGAGACGATTGGAGAAGAAGAGATACGACCAACTAGAGGGTACCGGTCAACCAACAGAGTGTCAATCAATTGATCAACTGATCGATGTTGTCCAAGCATGCAAACCAGCTGTTGTGCGATAATATACCTAAATAAATGGGTAAATAATCGCACTTGTTTTACTTGCAAGTGTACAAGGTCAATAGTGTAGCATAGTGTGCGAATGGTATCTACTCTCGGTTTCCCATGTTGATTAACCCGGGTATCCGGATAAGATGGTCCCTTGTTACTAATGTTAGACCCAGGACTCGGTCATCCAAATTGATCTAACTAACCTATCCATACCACATGCATACGTTGGCCTTACACATACATATGAGGAATGTAAATAAGCACAGGTGTTAATCAAGTTAAGTAACATAATAAGCTATGCAAAGATTTAATCAATGAATAAAAATATGGGAATGCATAACTAGGGCTTCAATCGAGCCCTAGAAGAGAGTTAGTTACACATACTAACTGAAGTAAACATAATTAAACAAAACATAAGGGAGAAGAATAAACCCGAGAGAAGAGACGTCAATTCTCTCCCAAGCTCTCCACTCCAAGAAAAGAGAAAAGTGTTTTCTATCTAAGGTGTCCTTTTGTGTGTGAGTTTACAAGTGTATTTATAGGTCTTTGAGAAGTCCTAATAGACTCATGAGTTTCTAAACTTTCCTAAAACACAAAACTCCTTTATTTCCAAAATAGAGTTATTTCCAAAATAGGGTTATTTCCAAAATAGGGTTCTGCAGTTTACTATTCACGCCTGTACATTTGCGCTCGATCGCATGTGTCCTTGTGCTCGATCGCAGAGTGCGCTCGATCCTACAAGTGTACGCGTGATCGCATGTGCGCTCGATCGCATTGCATGTGCGCTCGATCGCACTTTGTCCAGAAAGTGCTCCAGGGCTTCTAGATTTCTTCCTTAAAGTGCCAAAACTGCTTCTTTTTCTCCAAGTCCTTATAAAAACATGTAAAACACACAAATGGAGTAAAAGATACCAAATTAACGTAATAAAGGATCTAACAAGTGTAAATAAGGGGGCTTAAATATGTATATTTAAGCGTCTATCACACCCCCAAACTTACATATTGCTAGTCCCTTAGCAATACTAAATTAAAAACTAAAACAAAAATATAGATAAATCCAATGTTCATAGTGTCAATAAAAAAATCTAGATTTTACACAAAACAATGATGCACATTCATGAGCAAGCTTAACAAGTGTAAACATATATCTGCAATGAATAAGAGTGTTGAACGTAAATCATATTCACTAGGTATTCTAAGATATCATAAGTTTGACTTCGGTGTGTGGTGATTAGCACATAAAAGATTGAGTTTCCAAGAAATTCAAATGGGTAGTGTTTCGATGACTCAAGATTCACCAAACTTCCTATTAGAGTCAACAAATATGGCATAGACTTTTATTTGCGAGATTTTTGCCAAGTTAGTTCCTTTAACCTTTCTTGATGACTCGTGTAACGAGCATTTGGCCAATGACTCCCAAACCAGATGGTTTTAGGGCATTAGGTGTAAAGACACCCCTAAGGACTTACTGGCTCGAGTCAACAAGGCTACGAAACTAACTGATTTTTATGCTACCATTTAGAATTTTCCACCTTTTGATGTGACACTCAATGCTTACTGAGGCAAGAGGGCCAGTTACTCAGCGAAAAATTCCTTTTTAATGATCACTTGAGATTTTCCACCTTTTGACGTGACACTCAATGCTTACTGAGGCAAGAGGGCCAGTTACTCAGTGGAAGATTTATTTTTATTGATCATTAGGAGCATTTTTTTCTTTTTGAGCACAAATCAATCTTTTCTATTTTTATATTCCAAAATGTCAATCTAATAGGTCATCTAGTTCACAGTCAAGCAAAAGAAACATACTAATCCAAATATCATGTCATACCCCACACAGCTATGTGTTAATGTGCTCGTGATAGTTCAAGTTAAACTTGTGAATTCTTAAATGCCAAAAGGGCAGTGATCTAGGTTCAAAACTTGTTTATTGGCCTATATGTTCAAAGTGTTAAGCTCACTGATGAAGTCGAATCATAACATTTTGTTTAGATCACAAAAAAAAAATTTTATGGGACAGAATAAACATGCATTTATCTAAGAAAATAACAACAGAACTAAAAATGTAGGACATAGTGTAGTGTGTGAATGTGTCTCCCATACCCCCAAACTTAAATTACACATTGTCCCCAATGTGTGAATAACAAGGAAAGAGCCGACCTGGGAGATGGAGAACTAGCTAGGTCGGCATGGCTCATAGCGTACCCCCAAACTTGAACGGATGCACACATTGTCCCTAAAAAAGAAAAACTAACGTAATACGGGAAAACAAGAAGTAATTAAAATAAATAAATAACAATAAATACGTAAAATAATAAAAATAAAAGGATAAGCTGTGGGGTGCCTCCCATGAGCGCTAAGTTTAACGTCTTCAGCCGGACCAAGCCTTATTTTTCCCCAAAACTACAAGTGGCAGCAGCTAGCATAGGAAATGTCTTATTCTCTCCCACATAAGCATATGGTAAGTGCTCTGACAATTGCTTGAATTCCAAGTTAGGTGCCTGTACAATAGAAGGGAAAATAATATTAGTAGGCACATGATGGTCAAATGGATCGGTGTACTTACTTGGATGCTTTGGAAAGGCCTCTAGGACGTGCACAATTTTAATGAGGTCTTTCGTAACATCTTCTGATTTTGTCTCAATATCTGATCCTTTGAAATAATGGGTGAAGGTGGTTGCCAAGGGATCAATATGATGGTCATGAAAGGCTTGTTTAACAACACCTTGCTTTTGTTCACTTAGCTCCTTAGCCAATTCTCCCATTTGTACTTCCAATATATGAATAGCTTGCTCATGCTTGGTATTGATTTGTCGTTGCTCAATCATGAACTGTTCTTGTGAAGTCATCAGTTGCCTCATAAGACTCTCTAGGTTACTATTTCCTGATTCCGGCACTGGTTGGGCTGCTGGTTGGAAGTATTGGTATTGTCCTTGAACATTTAAACCATTGTGATTGTTGCTCCATGAGAGGTTGGGGTGGTGCTTCCATCCAGGATTGTAGGTATTTGTATATGCATTGTGCGGTCCCTCATAATTTGCTTGCTCTTGATCTGCATATGAATACAAAGGGCAAGTGTTAGTAGTGTGATCAAAACGAGAACATATAGCACATACCTGGAGTGGTTTGCCTCGCGGACTAGGTGATATGTTTTGACTAGTCATGGCATATATGAGCATATCTAGCTTCCTCTCCATAGCATCTAGACAAGTATATTGAGCTTCTGTCATTGGTGCTTCTCCCTTTGAATGAATTAGTTGAAAAGCTTCAGTGCAGCAGTTTTAGTACTGCTGCTCGGGTACTCTCTGGACCTTTTGCGCTCGAGCGCACCCTGAACTGCGCTCGATCGCACTGATCTTGCGATCGATCGCACCAAGTAGTGCGCTCGATCGCAATGAGGACAGAAACTCCTCCTCTGCACACCTAAACAAAAACAGAAAAAGAAGGAATAAATCTGATTTTTGATAAAAATAAAAAATAAAACAGAACATAATCAAATAGAATAAATTATAATTATAATAAAAAAAAACTAACAAAAATAATTCCAAAAAGAGATTTAGCACAATCCCCGGCAGCGGCGCCAAAAACTTGTTGTGCGATAATATACCTAAATAAATGGGTAAATAATCGCACTTGTTTTACTTGCAAGTGCACAAGGTCAATAGTGTAGCATAGTGTGCGAATGCAAGATCATCTCCACAGGGATTGGTAAAGTTCGATTTAGAATTATAATTGTAATGTAAAAAGATAGAAATAATAAACTGAAGGGTGATTTGATAATAATAAAGACATAGGGCTTTGATATCCACCACTAGTCATACATTCCCGATTTTGTATAAAGTATCAGTGCTCTAGCCATATTATGTGTACCTACTGGTTGCCAACCTAAGGGCATGGTATCTACTCCTTAAGCTATTGATTTCCCTAAGTAACGAGTTAGGCATGGTATCTACTCTAACTCTTTTCTTTCTTAAGGGATTCAGCATGGTATCTGCTTGAGTTGTTCCTTAAGAAAGCATAGGTACTGTGGAAATCGACAATCACATGAGACCTAGGGCATGGTATCTACTCTCGATTTCCCATGTTGATTAACCCGGGTATCCGGATAAGATGGTCCCTTGTTACTAATGTTAGACCCAGGACTCGGTCATCCAAATTGATCTAACTAACCTATCCATACCACATGCATACGTTGGCCTTACACATACATATGAGGAATGTAAATAAGCACAGGTGTTAATCAAGTTAAGTAACATAATAAGCTATGCAAAGATTTAATCAATGAATAAAAATATGGGAATGCATAACTAGGGCTTCAATCGAGCCCTATAAGAGATTTAGTTACACATACTAACTGAAGTAAACATAACTAAACTAAACATAAGGGAGGAGAATAAACCCGAGAGAAGAGGCGTCAATTCTCTCCCAAGCTCTCCACTCCAAGTAAAAGAAAAGAGAAAAGTGTTTCTTTCTAAGGTCCTTTTGTGTGTGAGTTACAAGTGTATTTATAGGTCTTTGAGAAGTCCTAATAGACCCATGAGTCCAAAACTTTCCTAAAACGAAAATCTTGTATTTTCCAAAATAAGGTTCTGCAGTTTACTATTCACGCCCGTATCTTTGCACTCGATCGCATGTGGCCTTGCGCTCGATCGCAAGTTGTGCTCGATCGCATGTGGCCTTGCGCTCGATCGCAAGTTGCGCTTGATCCTACAAGTGTGTGATCCTATGTGCGCTCGATCGCACTGCATGTGCGCTCGATCGCACTTTGTCCAGAAAGTGCTCCAGGGCTTCTAGATTTCTTCCTTAAAGTGCCAAAACTGCTTCTTTTTCTCTAAGACCCTATAAAAACATGTAAAACACACAAATGGAGTAAAAGATACCAAATTAATGTAATAAAGGATCTAACAAGTGTAAATAAGGGGGCTTAAATATGTATATTTAAGCGTCTATCATGTTGTGCGATAATATACCTAAATAAATGGGTAAATAATCGCACTTGTTTTACTTGCAAGTGCACAAGGTCAATAGTGTAGCATAGTGTGCGAATGCAAGATCATCTCCACAGGGATTGGTAAAGTTCGATTTAGAATTATAATTGTAATGTAAAAAGATAGAAATAATAAACTGAAGGGTGATTTGATAATAATAAAGACATAGGGCTTTGATATCCACCACTAGTCATACATTCCCGATTTTGTATAAAGTATCAGTGCTCTAGCCATATTATGTGTACCTACTGGTTGCCAACCTAAGGGCATGGTATCTACTCCTTAAGCTATTGATTTCCCTAAGCAACGAGTTAGGCATGGTATCTACTCTAACTCTTTTCTTCCTTAAGGGATTCAGCATGGTATCTGCTTGAGTTGTTCCTTAAGAAAGCATAGGTACTGTGGAAATCGACAACCACATGAGACCTAGGGCATGGTATCTACTCCCGGTTTCCCATGTTGATTAACCCGGGTATCCGGATAAGATGGTCCCTTGTTACTAATGTTAGACCCAAGACTCGGTTATCCAAATTGATCTAACTAACCTATCCATACCACATGCATACGTTGGCCTTACACATACATATGAGGAATGTAAATAAGCACAGGAGTTAATCAAGTTAAGTAACATAATAAGCTATGCAAAGATTTAATCAATGAATAAAAATATGGGAATGCATAACTAGGGCTTCAATCGAGCCCTATAAGAGATTTAGTTACACATACTAACTGAAGTAAACATAATTAAACTAAACATAAGGGAGAAGAATAAACCCGAGAGAAGAGGCGTCAATTCTCTCCCAAGCTCTCCACTCCAAGTAAAAGAAAAGAGAAAAGTGTTTCTTTCTAAGGTCCTTTTGTGTGTGAGTTACAAGTATATTTATAGGTCTTTGAGAAGTCCTAATAGACCCATGAGTCCTAAACTTTCCTAAAACGAAAATCTTGTATTTTCCAAAATAAGGTTCTGCAGTTTACTGTTCACGCCCGTATCTTTCCGCTCGATCGCATGTGGCCTTGCACTCGATCACAAGTTGTGCTTGATCGCATGTGGCCTTGCGCTCGATCGCAAGTTGCGCTCGATCCTACAAGTGTGCGCAAGATCATATGTGCGCTCGATCGCACTGCATGTGCGCTCGATCGCACTTTGTCCAGAAAATGCTCCAGGGCTTCTAGATTTCTTCCTTAAAGTGCCAAAACTGCTTCTTTTTCTCCAAGACCCTATAAAAACATGTAAAACACACAAATGGAGTAAAAGATACCAAATTAATGTAATAAAGGATCTAACAAGTGTAAATAAGGGGGCTTAAATATGTATATTTAAGCGTCTATCACACCCCAAAACTTACATATTGCTAGTCCCTTAGCAATACTAAATTAAAAACTATAACAGAAATATAGATAAATCCAATGTTCATAGTGTCTATAAAAAATCTAGATTTTACACAAAACAATGATGCGCATTCATGAGCAAGCTTAACAAGTGTAAACATATATCTGCAATGAATAAGAGTTTTGAACGTAAATCATATTCACTAGGTATTTTAAGATATCACAAGTTTGACTTTGGTGTGTGGTGATTAGCACATAAAAGGTTGGGTTTTCAAGAAATTCAAACAGGTAGTGTTTCGATGACTCAAGATTCACCAAACTTCCTATTAGAGTCAACAAATATGGCATAGACTTTTATTTGCGAGATTTTTGCCAAGTTAGTTCCCTTAAGCTTTCTTGATGACTCGTGTAACGAGCGTTTGGCCAATGACTCCCAAACCAGATGGTTTTAGGGCGTTCGGTGTAAAGACACCCCTAAGGACTTACTAGCTCGAGTCAACAAGGCTACGAAACTAACTGATTTTTATGCTACCATTTAGAATTTTCCACTTTTTGACGTGACATTCAATGCTTACTGAGACAAGAGGGCCAGTTACTCAGCGAAAAATTCCTTTTTTAATGATTACTTAAGATTTTCCACCTTTTGACGTGACACTCAATGCTTACTGAGGCAAGAGGGCCAGTTACTCAGCGGAAAATTTGTTTTTATTGATCATTAGGAGCATTTTTTTCTTTTTGAGTATGAATCAATCTTTTCTATTTTTATATGCCAAAATGTCAATCTAATAGGTCATCTAGTTCACAGTCAAGCAAAAGAAACATACCAATCCAAATAACATGTCATACCCTACACAGCTATGTGCTAATGTGCTCGTGATAGCTCAAGTTAAACTTGTGAATTCTTAAATGCCAAAAGAGCAGTGATCTAGGTTCAAAACTTGTTTATTGGCCTATATGTTCAAAGTGTTAAGCTTACTGATGAAGTCGAATCATAACATTTTGTTTAGATCATAAAAAGTTTATTGGACATAATGAACAAGCATTTATCTATGAAAATAATAACAACAACAACAAAACAAAACAAAAAAAATGTGGGATATAGTGAGTGTGTGAATGTGTCCCCATACCCCCAAACTTAAATTGCACATTGTCCCCAATGTGTGAATAGCATGGAAGGAGCTGACCTGGGAGATGGAGAACTGATGGCTGACATGGCTCGTAGCACACCCCCAAACTTCAACTTGATGCACTCACGTTGTCCTCGAAAAAGAAAGAAAAAGAAAAAAAACAGACATAAAGAGGAAAACAAGTAATAAACAATAATAGAAAAGTAAACTATGAAATACTAATAATAAACTATGAAAAGGATATGCTGTGGGGTGCCTCCCATGAGCGCTAAGTTTTACGTCTTCAGCCAGACGTGGTACTCTCTCACTGTTGATCATCAGGTGGTGCAGTCGGAGAGGTACCGGGTGCTGGAGGTAGGCGATCAAATATGGCCTGTAGCATGGCCTCCTGGCATGTAAATCGTGCCTCCAAACTGCCGATGCGCTGATGTACAAGAGTGGTGGCAGCAGCGACCTCACCTCGGAAGGAGGATAGCTCAGCTAAGAAGTGCTGGGACTCGGTGGGTCCCATATCCGAATGGTCCTCCTCCCGTACCGGGCTCATGACAGGGGCCTCGGTCTCCATGTGATCCTCCTCTACTCGCTCAGCTGCTGGAACAGGGACTGGGGGTCCTCGTGGCATGTGTGATATGCTCTGTGTCCACTGAGCCCGCCCAAAGATAGGATGCTCTCGTACTGGCCCGTCACTATGGGTCCCCTTAATCCCCTTCTTCTTGAGGATGGAGGTGAGTAGGAATCGGAAAGGGAGTCCCCAAGCATTGGCCGTGGAACTCTGACGGCCATGTATGTGATCCCAGAACTTGTGCAGCTGGCTCCAAATGACAGACGGGATCGAGTACCAGTGGCCTCTATGGAAGGTGTATAATGTCTGAAGAAACTGGTCTCGCCGCTGTGTCTTGTGCCCCAATGGACACACATTACGCTAGAGGATCGTATCGATGAGCCATAGTCTGGGGGGCAGCTTGGATCGGCCGGCCGCATTATTATGCCTGTCGGTATACTGGCCAGCGCACATATCCATGATGATCTCGGCCAAGGCAAAAGACTCCGGCTGCTCCTCGATATCAGTGCCCTCAGGAAGGGACTCATCCGTGCAATGAAGAGCAGTGGCAATATCGGTACTGGTCACCTCGATGGGCGTGCCCCTAACTGAAGAGGTGAGGACCCCCGGTCTGCTGCAGTCGAAAGATAATTGCTCATAAAACTGCACGACAAGCTGGGAGTAGGCAGTGGAGCACACTGGCTTAAACAACCTCTTCAACCCTCGGAGTCGGAGTGCTTGGACGGCCCATTGAGTGGCATCCATGTGCCGAAATATGTCGTCGATGGCGAAAGCCGTTTCGAACAACAACTCCCGTTGCTCAATGCTGGGCCGGGATGAAGAGGCACGACTGCTGGAGGCGCCAGACGTGGAAACAGATGGTCGAGACATGCTGGGCTTGGCTTCTGGCTGATTTGCGATCGATCTCGGTGGTGTGCGCTCGATCGCACACTGTCTATGCGCTCGATCGCAACAACCTTGCGCTCGATCGCACCCGGTCAGGAATTACGTCGAACAGCTTATGTGCACCAAACAGGCAAGCTATAGTCTGTTCAATGTGGAACTCGTTCCTACCCCTCATGCAACCAAACAATCATTCAATCAAACACACAACAATGTATATGTAAAAGGAAATCATAGTTTCTATTTAAAATTCGTGTATGTGTACAATACCTTGTGCAATGTATGACGGAATGTGAATAGGGAGGGGGGTTGACGGCGGTGCTGGTGGAGGACGGCGGTGAGGATAAGGTGATGATGAGGTGTTGTGGTGGTTGGGTGTGAGTTTGGGTGATGTGGGTGGTGGTGTTGTGTGCGAGTGAGAGTGAGAGCAAATGAGAGTGAGAGCAAATGTGCAGGGGGCGAGTGAGAGTGAGTGAAGGAAGTGAGTGAGTGAGTGAGTGAGTGAGTGAGTTTTTTATAAATGTCTCTGCCTCGAGTGCGCTCGATCGCACACAGGTGCGCGTGATCGCGCTCGTGCTCTCGCTCGCACATGGGTTGCGCGCGATCGCACTCGTGCGCTCGCTCGTGTTTTTAGGACACGTTCAATCGCACTCTTGCGCTCGATCGCACTGAAGAGTGCGATCGATCGCAAGTGTGGCATATAAGTATAATTAAAAACTTACCTTAAAAAGAATGACTATTTGAAACAACACAACCTTACCAGTTGTTAGTGGCTTCAGTACCACTAACCTTACTAGAGGTGCTTGAGCTTAATAGATGATCAAATTTTTACTTTGCTCAAGCACTCTCTTGCGACCGTGCTAGTTGTTCGGAGGGAAGCACCTAGAGCCCACCTCGTGGAGCTCTAGTGCCTGTGTTTCAGCTGTATCCTGGACTGATTCAAGTTCTGTTGATAGTGTCTTCATCTCCCATCTTGACATCTGGTCAACATAATAAGGAAAAGTAGTATGAGTAAGTGCAAGAGGTTGAATTTGTAGAGCACACTTACTTGAAGGTTTTAATGTGTCCTTGAAAAGGTGCACATCTTTAATCACATTATCCTCCTCCGGCCTAGTGTCTACTCTTGTGTTTTCATGGTAGGGGAGAGTCTCCAACGTAGTGGTGCGAGGGACCTGAGAAGCTTTCTCACAAACACTTTGCATGAAATTCATATTAGAATTTTTATCATCATTACTGGTTGAATTTAATGTATTAAACATTTGAAATTGTATTTCCTCATCATTTACTGTCATTGTGATAATGCCCCGTTTTACACTAATATTAGTGTCAGCAGTTATCATAAAGGGGCGTCCTAGGATGATGGGGAGAGGTACTGGCAAAATACATTCTTCCATATCTAATACTATAAAATCAGCAGGTATAATGAATTTTCCTACTCTTACCAACACGTCCTCAAGGATACCTCTTGGTCGTTTAATGCTTCGGTCAGCTAGTTGCAAAGTGACGGAGGTTGGTTGAAGCTCCCCCAAACCTAGTGTCTCGTATACACTGTATGGTAGCAAGTTGACACTCGCTCCTAGATCCAATAGTGCACGTTCGAACAGCTGGTCACCTAGCCTGCAAGGAATATTAAAACTACCCGGATCTTTTAGTTTTGGTGGTAATTTTCTTAAAAGCACAGCACTTACCTCTTCAGTTAAGGCTACCATCTCATGCTCCTGGAATTTCCTTTTGTTAGTGCAATATTCTTTTAGAAATTTAGCATATGCAGGGATTTGTTTAATGGCATCTAACAAAGGATTATTAATCTCTACTTTCCTCAAGGTTTCAAAAATATCAATTAGTTTATTGACTTTCTTTTATTTTACTAACCTTTGCGGGAAGGGTGGAGCATTCACCTTCTCCGTCTCACTTACCTTTGATGCTGATAGTGTCTCTTTGGACGGTGCTGTAAGCTCATCGGACCCTATCACCTTGCCATTTCTCAGAGATATCACAGCGTTTAGTTGCTGATGCCCACCAGGGTTGGGTAGTGTTTGAGCTGGGAGCTCTCCTTGCTTTCTGCTACTGAGCTCTTTAGCTAATTGTCCCATTTGTACCTCTAGTCTTTGAATTGCTTGCTGATGTGCCGCATTGGTTTGTTTTTCCTGAGTCATGAACTGTTCCTGCGATGTCATCAGTTGTTTTACTAGACTTTCGAGGTCGTTTCTTTTTGGTTCAGAATTAGCATGGGCAGTGGGCTGCTGATTTCGTTGCTGTCCTTGGTTGTTTTGATTGTTGCTCCATGAGAAATTTGGGTGATTCTGCCATCCAGGGTTGTAGGTGTTTGCATATGGGTTATTCTTTGGCGGATAGTTGTTGGGTCCCACATAATTTGCTTGCTCCGGATCTGCAGATAAAGGACAAGCATTAGTATTGTGATCATATTGAGACCATATTGCACATACCTGTAGTGGTGTAGCTGAGGTAGTTTGAGCAGCCATGGCTTTTACCAATAAATCTAGTTTTCTTTCCATTGCAGCCATTTGAGGGGAAGATCCTCCATTCGTATTTACCTCATATATACCTTTACCTTTGGTCATATGTCTACCTCGAGAGGAGAATTGCTGAGTGTGTTCGCTGAGGGTTTCAAACAGTTCTATTGCCTCTTCACTACTTTTCTCCGTAAGGACTCCTCCACAACCTGAATCAACAATACATTTATTAGTATCATTTAAACCTTCGTAGAATGCTTGTACCAGTTCATCTTGAGGTAGGTTGTGATGTGGGCATTTGAGTAGCAATTTATTGAAGTGTCCCCATGCTTCGAAGAAAAGGTCCCCATCCTTTTGTTGGAAGGATTGGATCTCCTTCCTCATTTGTCTTGTCTTTTGGGCTGGGAAGAATTTCCTCAAGAATTTGCTTGCTAACTCCTCCCAAGTGTGGATGGAAACTGCAGGCAAGGAATTATACCAAAGTTTAGCATGATCTTTCAAGGAAAAAGGGAATAGAATTAACCTTATTCCTTCTTGGTCTAGTCCTTGTATGTGCTGGAACTTGCAAAGATCAAAAAATTCTCGGAGATGTAAGTGTGGATCTTCATTAGGAGTTCCCCTAAAATGCGTCAAGGCATTCAAGATTTGCGGAGATATGTAATAATTTCCCGCTGCCTCGGGTTGATATGCGATGCATGATGGTTGATCGATGTTCCGAGGGATGAAGGATTGCTTCATTGGAACTCGTGCAGGTGGTTGCTGGTTTTCGAACTGTTCCGCCATTTGTGTTTCGTTCTCGATTTCTCCTTTGTTCTCCTCAAAGTTGTCCCTAAGCCTTTGTCGGATGGTCCGTTCAAGCTCGGGATCGAGGGAAAAGAATTCCGGATGTCGGGATCGAAGTCCGTGCATAAAGCAGAAAAACCAGTGTTTAGTGCAGCAGTGCAACTCTGTTGCTCAGGTACTCTCTGCCCTATTTACGCTCGATCGCACAGGAGCTTGCGATCGATCGCAAATTCCACAGAAAGTGCAAGTAGGGTTTCGTTAAGTATCTGAAAGATAAAACAATTTTGATTAAGTTTTGATAAAAGATTGTAAAAATAAAATAATAACAATGATAAAATGAAAAGTAATCCTAAAAGGAACTTTTAGCGCAATCCCCCGCAATGGCGCCAAAAACTTGTTGTGCGAAAATATACCTAAATAAATAGGTGAATAATCGTACTTTGTTTTACTTGCAAGTGCACAAGGTCAATAGTGTAGCATAGTGTGCGAATGCAAGATCATCTCCACAGGGATTGGTAAAGTTCGATTTAGAATTATAATTGCAATGTAAAAAGATAGAAATAATAAACTGAAGGGTGATTTGATAATAATAAAGACATAGGGCTTTGATATCCACCACTAGTCATACATTCCCGATTTTGTATAAAGTATCAGTGCTCTAGCCATATTATGTGTACCTACTGGTTGCCAACCTAAGGGCATGGTATCTACTCCTTAAGCTATTGATTTCCCTAAGCAACGAGTTAGGCATGGTATCTACTCTAACTCTTTTCTTCCTTAAGGGATTCAGCATGGTATCTGCTTGAGTTGTTCCTTAAGAAAGCATAGATACTGTGGAAATCGACAACCACATGAGACCTAGGGCATGGTATCTACTCCCGGTTTCCCATGTTGATTAACCCGGGTATCCGGATAAGATGGTCCCTTGTTACTAATGTTAGACCCAGGACTCGGTCATCCAAATTGATCTAACTAACCTATCCATACCACATGCATACGTTGGCCTTATACATACATATGAGGAATGTAAATAAGCACAGGTGTTAATCAAGTTAAGTAACATAATAAGCTATGCAAAGATTTAATCAATGAATAAAAATATGGGAATGCATAACTAGGGCTTCAATCGAGCCCTATAAGAGAGTTAGTTACACATACTAACTGAAGTAAACATAATTAAACAAAACATAAGGGAGAAGAATAAACCCGAGAGAAGAGGCGTCAATTCTCTCCCAAGCTCTCCACTCCAAGAAAAGAGAAAAGTGTTTTCTATCTAAGGTGTCCTTTTGTGTGTGAGTTTACAAGTGTATTTATAGGTCTTTGAGAAGTCCTAATAGACTCATGAGTTTCTAAACTTTCCTAAAACACAAAACTCCTTTATTTCCAAAATAGAGTTATTTCCAAAATAGGGTTCTACAGTTTAGTATTCATGCCTGTACATTTGTGCTCGATCGCATGTGTCCTTGCGAGTGTGCGCTCGATCCTACAAGTGTGCGCATGATCGCATGTGCGCTCGATCGCATTGCATGTGCGCTCGATCGCACTTTGTCCAGAAAGTGCTCCAGGGCTTCTAGATTTCTTCCTTAAAGTGCCAAAACTGCTTCTTATTCTCCAAGTCCTTATAAAAACATGTAAAACACACAAATGGAGTAAAAGATACCAAATTAACGTAATAAAGGATCTAACAAGTGTAAATAAGGGGGCTTAAATATGTATATTTAAGCGTCTATCACCAGCCCAGACCAGTAGTGAACCGGTTAGCAAGGAGGATACCGATAGAATAATTGGTTAGCTGATCGACAAAAGTCAGGCTATCGACCACCTAGTTGATTGATAGAAGAGCCAATCGACTATCCAACAGCAACAGAGGAGCTAGTCGACTATGCAGCCGATCAGTTGAAGTTTCAGTATTTTATAAGGATAAGTCAAAAGACTTGGTTTAATGAAGAGAAGAATAGTCGACTAGGTAGTCAACTGGTGATGACCGTTGGAGATTAGAGGATCTACATTTAAAAAGACATCAGTCTGAAAAATGAAGTTTTAGAGTTTCCTTTTTGGGAAAATTTAGCTGATACTATACATCAGAGTTTATTGAAAGGAGTTCAGCAGAAAAGTAAGAAAAGAAGAATCAGTCTCAGTTTTACACAAAGCTTAAAATATTGAGTTTTGTTTACTACTTTGATTGTGGTTTAATCTGTAGAGTGTAAAACTGTGAGTTTGAGAGAGATCTTTTCTATAAGGTTGTTTGTTACATGGAAAGCAAAATAGTGTTAAGGTTAGCTTGGTTCCCAGTGTAATCATTAAGATTAAATGAACTTAGTAGCAGAGAAGACTATTGAAGAAGTGGACGTAGGCACATCGCCGAACCACTTTAAATATCTGTGTCTCTATTTCTATCTATATTAATTTTTTAATTGCTCATTTTCCTCTGATTATTGTGCTAATTCTATTAATTAGTTTTTCCATCCTCATATTTCCTAACACCAACAAATCTCCACCTTACTTCAAATTCTCCACCTCGTCATTAAATTTGACTTTCCTCTTTGGTTGGTGCAATCATTCCTTTTAGTCTTCTGATCTCATTTACTTATTTTTCAAAGCAACCATCCACCCATTCAACACATACAAGCTCTCCTCGTTCATGGTATCTCTCATCACTACATTTGAATCATCAAGAACTTGCATCTCATCATCCTCATTAGCTTTCCTATTATCACTATCCTTCATTCTACTAAACTACTCCAAATCCTCTATCATGGCCTTACGTTGCAATTGTGTGTGTTTCTCATCCTCATTGTAGGTGCACTGCTTATTTGAAAAATCTAGAGACTTGGATTTGACATTTCCTTCTCATTCCTTGAAGTGTTCTACTCCTTCTTTTTGTTTGTCTCCTCACTCGATATATTTATGAACAATTCTTTACCTTTAAAAAACTTGGCATCTTCAACTTATCTCTCTCTAGAGGTGCTACGGGAACATCCTCATCCATCCAAACTTCGTTGCCCACCATTAACATCGTCACCATGTTATATTCTTTAGGTGGCAAGTACCCATTCTCTGCCAACATACTACTCAACAAGTTAGTGATAACGAAATTGAAAAAGCTAATATTCATCATACCTTCTTCCATCTTCAAGTCATCAAATAGGTAAATATTAATCATGCATATTTTTATATATTTTTTGCCATTAAAGCCACAACTCTGATACCACTTGTTAGGATTTTACCTTCTAAAATCTACCTACTCAAATCTTCGGCAAAAAATATAACCACAACAATTAAATAGGCAAAACAAACAAAAAACAAGAACATTAAGAATTAATGTGGTTCGACAACCCTTTTGCCTACGTCCACCAATAAACTCACTGCTTTATTAATCTTCAATTACAACTTTTTGAAGAGTAAAGTTGTTAAACTCTTACTGTCTCACAACCAAAAGCCCCAATACAACTAAAACTCTCAACTTAAATCTAGTTGTAAGTGTTCTCTCTACTTGACAACCCAAAACCTCAACACACCCAAAACTTTTATCCTAGTTCTAGTACTAAACTTTTCTGATTTACAATGTATATTAGAATAATGAGTGTGCCTCAAACTTTCTCTAAGATCCTCTTTATATTGAGGTTGTTTTCCTAAAATTAATAGGAGACTACTACTACTACTCCTACTAAGACAAACAACCATCCAATAGGAAATAATTACTACTTCTATTAGAATAAGTAATTATAAAATAGAAAATTATCAACATGAGAGTTGAGACTTGTAAAAAGCGGAAGCCGGCATGGATCCTACTACTTTCATTGGGTGCCTCCACCTCAACAATTAAATGAAAAAGAAAAATAAAACAATAAAACAGTAAAATAAATTAAATTAAAAATCAATCCCTCTTTAAAATGACGCAAAATGAAAAAATAAAGATGACACTAAACAGATATTGATCAATTGCCTCGAGTTCATTTAAATTAACTTGTTTTAAGTTAACTTAATTGGAACCCAAATATGACCATTGCCTCCAAAACAATAAGGTCAACATGTTTTAATTTTCAAAGAAAATCACATTTGTTGGTCTCAAGATCATCAATACCGTCGGGATTCTGAAAATCGACATTACAATCACCTAACAAGAACAGGGTTTTATTAAGGTAAATATTGGTTCTCCTCTCTTTCTCCTTTTTCTGGGTTGCAAAAAACACGCAGCCTTGATAAGGGTCGCACCCTTGTTTTGCTTAAATACTACTACAGTAGTATATAAGTGGACCAGCCTATGACACAATAAAAACAAAACTAAGATACCATTGTTCTTAAAAAAAAACAAAGCAAAGCACTCACCATACTTATAATTGAGAGTAAGGACGGAGCCAAATATTTCATTGAATGAAGTTTAGGTTATAATCTAACAGTGTTTAAAATTTCTCTCTATTGACATATATATATATATATATATTTATATACACAAACAAATAAAAAGAAATAATTGTGAAATAAATTTAAAATGAGAAAAAAATACCCAAAATTGAATCTAATTCAATAAAGTTTAGAGAATGAAAAAAAGTTCAAACATATATACTCAATATTTAACCATCATTCATTTTCAAAATTGCTTCTAATTAATTTACCGTATTTATCCAATATTTTATCCTTATTTCTGCATAACGCTTAGCATAATATAATTACCGGGTTTGGTAACGTGAGCCTGTGCCCAAGTGAGGGCATGCAATAAGGTGTTGCGGAGGATTCGGCCGAGAAATATAATGTAATTGAATAATTCACATATTATTATCGCACTTAATATAAGTGTTTGTCTTGATGAAAAACGTTTGATGATGATTAATTTGATTGCTTTGATGAAACATGTTTGGCTTGCCTATCAAAAGAAACATGTTGATGGCTTGATTGCTTTGATGAAATGTGTTGATGGCTATATATGCTTGATTGCTAGTTTGGGTTTATGCATTGCTTTATTTTCCATAACAAATAAAAACAAGATTTTATCATGTATTAAAATATGTTTTGTTTGGTTCAAAGATTGATTAAATTTATCTCATTTATCTTATGGTTGGTTGGTAAAATTAACATTGATATTAAAAATTTATCCAATTAAGTTTTTATATTACATATTAACTATCGATCTGTGACTGAAGATCATAATCATGCATTGATCACATCTCTCTAGATAGATCTAAACCATTGGTCAAGACCAACTGTTTTATCTATCAAGATCAACGATTCAGATCTATCAAGGTATATTTGAAATAATAATAATAATAGTAATAAACTTTCATATTTTCTTCATTTGATTTGTAAAATATTTTACATTACAAGATATTATACAAACCATAGATAACATGGACTGATTTATTTTTCTGCATGGTCTATACACAACGAAGCCGCAGCTAGCTATAACAAGTCAATTAAAAGCATAGCTTATATATAGTATACTTTATCAAGCTTTCTATAGGTACGTACCCCATCAGGTTTTTGTTTCTTCTCCCAGTTTAATCTTCATGTACTCCAAATATGATTTACTGTTGAGCGTACGTGAGAAGAAACCCTTGACGTATTGTTCCATCCCTATGGTTTTAAAGAGAGCAGGGTTTTGTGGAGTGATTAGAGAAGTTGCAGGGCCAATCTCTGCATCAAAGTGTGGGCTGATGAAAAAGGCAATGGAGATCCTTTCTTTTGTGGAGTTTACTGTTGCCCTATGCTCAATACTCTTATAAACCCCATTGCTCATGATCTGCATTTAAAACCATAATTAAATAATGATACGTTAATCAATTATTAACATAATAGTTAGGGAAAAAGAAAAAAATTTCTTTTAACTATTGAATAAACGGTTGTGATCGAGCTAGAGCTCACCGAATCAATTTCCTATAGAGATAAATATTACACTAGAGATCTAGTCTTTAAATTCACCAAACCTCTTGAAAAAGTAAGATATCGTTTTTGTTTATGTGTAATTTCAATTTTTGACAATTAAAAAGCTTTTTGATAAAACAACTCTGTAGATAAAATTATTATGTTTAGCATTTAGTAAACACTAGTAGAGCTTTTATATTTGAGATAAATTTGGTTTATACAAGAGTAGTTTTTTTTTTAATTTGTTTTTATAAATTTTTATGTATTGGACATAACTTTTATTTTTTAAAAATATAAATCATTTTGAAAACTCTATCAGTACTCCATTAAAGCGAGATATTAGGAAAAATCATGACGAACCTCTAGAATATCTCCTACATTCACTACAAGGGCATGTGGGAGGAAGCTCACGGGAAGCCAAACTCCATCCTTTTTTATCTCAAGTCCATCAACTCCATTAACTTGGTGAAGGATAGTGATCCCGGTAGCGTCTGAGTGAGGTGTAAGCCCCATAACCAGCTCTGGTTGTGGGCATGGAGGATAGTATATCATCCCCACCGATTGCATACCATCTTCAAACATCTCTTCCATCTCTTTCCTATCAATTTTTAGAGCCTTCGCCATCAACTCGAGAAGTTTCATGCCAAGCTTTTGCATTTCCAAGAAGTAATCCTCTAGGGTATTTCTGCGTGCACGCAAGTTACACAACAAAATTAATATGAGTGATGCTATTGAAACACTTCACTGGGACACCTTTCATACATACTAGATAGTTTAATAGTAATTATTAACACTCTTTCCAGTATAGTTACAATTTGATTTTTCAAAGTGTTTGTGCATATCTATTGGTGTCTCACAATCTTTATTCGAATAATATATATATATATATATATAAAATACATATTATTAAACAAACAGATGAGAAAATAAGCAAACAAACAGACAAACAGAAAGAAAGAACCTTAAGGATGAAGGGAGCTCTTGGAAGAGATGTGGCTTCCTTCTATGAATAGGGTTGGTTATCATACACAACCTATCAGCCCAATCAAGTTTTCCGCCTGATCGAGCCACCCTTCCATAGCCTTCAACTTCATCAGGCCTTAGCCTGTATTTTGCTTTCTCTTCCAAGGGAAGCTTATAAAATTCTTCAATCTCATGCTTCAGCTTCTCCAGCAGTGAAGAGTTAACTCCATGGTTGACTAACTGCATGACATGCACGATATCACAAAACTAACTATTATAAAAACCCTAGTGTAAATATTAGAAATACTAGTATGAATTATGTTAGTCCACGCATGAAATTCACAACAGATATATACCATGCAGTAAAAGAATCATAATTGATATTTCCTTCTCTGTATTTGGGTCCATTAAATATAATTTCATGCATGAGCAAATAAGTCTTATAATATTTAAGTGCAATTATGTTACCAATTAATAATTAGTAGTACGTTAGGATCTTGGAAAATATGAAAGAAAAAAGAAAATATATGAAGGAAAATGAAAAAGAAAGGAAAAATAAAAATTCATTTAAAACCCATTTTAATTTTCAATTAATTTTGTTAAATTGTGTTATATTTATCTAAAATTTCATTTGACATCCAAACGAAAAAAAAAAGTTTTCTTTCTTTTTCAATATTTATTTCTATTTTTTTTTACCTTTCGAATTTTTCAAGATCTGAACATACACCTAAAAAAAAGGAAGATATAGATAATCGAGGAAAAAAACCTGAAAGAAACCCCACTCTTTGCAGGTTGAGTGCACCTTCTCTAGCTCATGATCAGAAACTGAGGCCCCTCTGGAAACCAATTGTATCATGTCAATAACTGGAAGTGGTAACAAAATAGTGGCATGAGAAAAAGTTGGTGGTTCTTGACCCAAAAGGACAAAGTCGTTTGGTATTGTGGTAATGGGTTCTTTGACAAGCTCCTGAACACTAATTACTGAGTCAGAGCTCTCAAAGGCTGCGGCTGGCTGTGATGATGCCATATTGCTAATTATTAGGCTCAAGTGTTCCTCTAGTACTACCAAAGCATTGTATCAAGAGGGGGTATTTATATTGGTTGAGATCTCTAAAAGAGAAGAAGGAATAGACAGGAAAAGATAGCTCTCAATATTTACGGTGAAAATTAAAGGAAGTTGTCTGGTAAGCTACTAGAAGGTTTACAAGAATGATCGATAAAATGTGTGGCTGTTGTGCCCTACTAGAAGGTCATTCTTGTTACTTTCAGCTGAATATTCATGCTTTGTGCTGTTTTTATTTTCATGGAGAATACATATGCGTGCACATTGAAGTTGTTTAGCTTTTGGTTAAACTATTTATACTATTAGTAAAAATTGTTTAGTGTTTGATAAAACAGTTATGAAACTTCTGCATTTAAGACAGATTTAATTCGTTAAATTTATTTTCAACTTCTATTTATTTTCAAAACTGTTTTTTAAGATGTTTAGCTTAATTACAATTTTTTATAAACATAAACCGTTTTGAAAACTCTATCAAATGATACATTAATTGTAGTGGTGTTAAAAGAAAACACCATCAACGTGATATATTAGAAGAATTACAATTTTTTTGCTTAAAATCAAAACGTACGAGTTCTAGATGATAATCATTTTTCCAGTGTAAATGCTATTTCATGATCAAGAGTGGCTGATTTTTTATTTTTTTTTATAGGACATATCTTAGTTTCTTGGAGGTTTAATTTAGAAGACCATGGAAATGAATCATTCATTATTTGAAATATCACATGGAAATGAGGATATTCTATGAAATTTTCTAGCTAGCATTGTATTGACAAGAGTGGAAAACTCTTAAAAGACACCATCAAGAAGAATGGTTTCATTTTTGTCTTGCTTTTGAGAGACATCCACCATTAACTACATAAGCAAGTGTTATTACATTTTAATATCAATTTCAAATAAATAATATATTTCCTTCCTCAAATGAAGGGGTTTGGGGTTTGAATTAATTCTATAACGGGTTAGGTAATTAAATTAGGTTAGAAATATTTAACTATAGTCAATTTCTTTTTCTCAAGCGGGGGATCCTTAAGATACAACTAATTAATGTTTGATATGAGTGCTAATTAGTTTAAGGTGATGTGAAAAAGATATCATTAACCTAACAAAAAATCACAATTGATTCGAGTAAGTAACATATACTTTATTTGTTTCACTCTATATATCATTTTTCTATGAACACAAACTTTTTTTTTTTGCTTTTTCCAATACCGTACCCTTTATTCATATGGTGATGAATATAAGTGATGGAACCTACAAACCAATTATATAAAACATTAAAGGTATTATTGTAAAGTGTGTGATTATTTGTATTTTACTTTTAGATAGTGACAACCAATTTAAAAAAAGTGTGATACATAAATAAATAGGAAGGAATATATATAAAGGTATAGCACCTTTTTGATGCTATCCCTTTTGAAATATAAAAAATATCACCGCATAAATATAAATTTATTGTGTTACGTATAAAAGTGTAAAACTAATCACCACACGTTTACCTAATCAATAAGTAGTAACCACTTAAGAAATTAAATATTACTTGTTTCAAAAACCACTCATCTGCAATAATCACCTAAGCAACTACTCATTATCCACTACCCACTAATCCCTAGATTTAATATTTTTGTATTTCTTAAATCAATGAATAATTTCAAATTTTTTCGTAATAAATAATTAATATCTCAATATACGTGTATAACGCATATTGATATGTTAAATTATTTAATCTAATAGAAAAATAAATCTACACGTATTGATAGAAAACAAGTATTTCATAGTTATTTAATTTATCTTTTGAATAGGTCGAAATTGCGTGATATATAGATGTTTTCACCAATTACGTATTACCAAAGGCTTTTTTTTTTCTATGCTGCTACAGTAAAAAAGGTGCCTTTTATTATCTCTTTCTAACTTTTATTTTATTTTCATATGGTTTAACAGACTTGTGAATAAAATAAATATTTATTTAATTTATATAATTATAACAGGAAAAACACGTTTTTGATTAAGACAATATTAGTTGGACTTGTTCAAGAACTCACTTATATATGAAATCGTCAGCAATGATGCCTAAATCCGACAACATTTTAATTTTTGGTCCAAATTTACGTCAGGACGATGAACAAGCCTAATATGTTATTTTTAAGTTCATCCAAATAAAAAAAAAATCACATTTAAATTTTTTTTTGTATTTTAAAAAAAATATAATTGATGTGTCATCTTATAGTCGAACAAGTTTAAAGATAACATCTTAAGCACAACAGGAGGTTTTTCAAAATCAGAAGTCCAAAATGTCCTTTTAAGAAACCATAATCTATACTATTAATAAAACTAAAACATTTTTTTTTTGTTATCTTTTTTGAAATGTCAAAAATATCATCGCATAAATATAAGTTTATTGTGTTATTAGTAACAACTTCTTGTTTCAAAAACCATTTATCTACGGTAACCATTTAAGCAGTTACACATTACCCATTTAAAAAATATACTTATTTGCAATAACCGCCTAAACAGTTATACAATGTCTACTAATTCACAATTATCTATACATATTCTCTTATGCTCTTTCTTCTTAAGTTGTTTAATCCCATAAGAGAGAACATCAACACACGCTAATGTGCATGTTGAGACGCTAGTAATAATAATGGGTTAGAACCTGTTGGCTTGTTATCCTTAATTTATAAATGAAAATTCATTTTAATAGTGCTTGGTAGAAAAGAAAATTTAAAATAAAAATGACAAAAAAACTGAATGGAATTCATTTTAATCTTGTTTAGTTGGAGAAATCATTGATGTTTTCTTTTTGAGTTCAACCATGCTGACATGACAATAATTATCGAATAGAGTATTAATCTATTAATTACTGGAGAGTTGCATAACTTTTTTCTCATGTATGTAAATCATAATTTTTTGTTAATCTTTTTTGTTGAAACGATGTTATATACAAGTACAATCATTAATTTGATCACAATATAAACTTTAAAATTAAATAAATATTTCACATACAAGTGGGAGTTAAACTAAGGAAAAATTAGAGAGAAAAACAATAAGATTTCATTTTACAAATTTATCATCATTTAGTCCATTAATATGACAATATAAAAGGTATAGTGATAAAAATAGATATTATTTGCATGTTCTTTCCGAGTATAGTTCTTTCGTAATAAAAACAGTAAAGTAAAACTTACAGTACACTAATTTAATAGCATAAATATGATTTCTTTAAATAATATGTGGATTTAATGAGACTACTTTGCAATTCAAATGACTTTGATATAAAAACAGAAAGATTCTTACTATTTCTTTTCTCTCAAAAAATTGAGAAAAAAATATATATATTTCATTACAATTTTAATTGCATTATATCTTTATTAAACACATTATGAAAATAATCAACGTAGCTTTTACATTTCTATCCTAAAATTTTTTAGTTCTCTCACTTTTCTATTCAATAAAACACACTCAAAACCACGCCCTTTGAAGTGCCCACTCAAATGGCATGCATTTTATTATAGTCTTGCTGTTTGATTAGTTTAAATATTGACAGCATGAGTTTGGGGTGTGCTCATACCTCTTGAATATGGATGGTAATGGATGCGGGGATTGTAGTTTTCATTTAGTTTGCATCCATATTTATTGGTGAAAAAGATCACTCATGCCGTCAATCGTTGTGGATGCATAAGACACTTAATCGCATCCACTTGCATATATATTTTTAACTTATTGAAAGTATAATTGATATTTCACAGGGTGGATGGATATGCAAATGGGTGAGACAATGGATCCACAACTCACCCACTCTTAATTCGAATAGTGATTTTTGCATCTGCATCCATTATCACCCATGATCAATCAAAAACCATCCCAACTGAATCGAGTGAATATGATTTTTCAAATGATCAATTGGTTATTGTCATCCCTTTGATCTTGAAAAGTAAGTTCATATAAGTTTGAAAAGTTTCAAAATTAGATTTTCTTAATCAAGTAGAAGCAAGATTACTCAATTAATTGGAGTCTATCGTTCAAGAAAAAAGAAAGAAAAGAAAAAAAGATTACGCACCTTTGTTAAACATCATTATGCTTAATTGACCACTAATTGGATAAAGATTACTAGGATTTTTGTGTGCTTATCACTTGACCAGTCAAATTCATTATCACTTACAAGAATTACAATAGTGAAAAAAATTGCTTTGAATGATTTACAATCTATCAAATTCTTAGTACAGTACAGTTGATCATATCATAAAATTGCTAAAATAAATTAAACGTGCTTTTAAAGAAACCTAAAATAAATTAAACGTGCCTTTATGAGTCGATTGAGTAGTTGAGATGCGAAAAGTTTGTAAATTTAAGCTCAAATTAAGCCAAATTCAGGCTATATTATTTTAATTCTATTTTTGAATCATATTAGATTTTGTCATTTTATCACATATGTCATGCCACATATACAATATACTGTTTTATAACGAGGTCGATAAAGATAAATAAAAAATAGAGAAACGATAATCAAAATAATCACAAAAAAGTACAAGATTTATGTGATTCGACTAACTGGTTAGGTTTACATTTATGGAAAATGAGAGAAAAATTCACTATCAAAGATGAAAAATATAAAAATTGGTTGTAAAGTCTATGCTTTCAAACCCTAACTAACACATTTATGTATAGGCTATAAAACTGATTTAAAAAAATTTCACCTCAAGACCGGGCAAAGCCCCCAAACCCCCAAAACAGATTTGTTCACTTGCTATGTGATGGGTCGACCACTTTGTGAACTAAATCTCGAACCGAAATTTAAGACATCTCAACAAATACTTTAAGAGTCTATGAAGTGGTTGAGATTTGAAAGTTTGTAAATTTTTTGATGCGGTAAGACATAATATAATTTACATGATAAATAAAGTTTTTTTTATTATTATTTTTAAAGCAAAAAGTTTGTCATTCATAAGCAATAAATTAAGTTTTCTTGAATGGCAGACCTAAGATAAAGTTTATTCTCTTGGTTCAATTCGTTCTTGCCACTCGATGAGGGTTAAACGATTAATTTAGTTTAGTAAAAATTAGAGTTGGAGTCAAGATGATGAGCCTTTGTTGTCCAGGCATTTGATGTTTAACATATATTAGATATAGGGTAGCAACCTATATGTAATTGATGCCTTTTGATTTGATGAGAAATTGTAATTCAAAATAAACTGACTTTTAAAGAACCAAATTATTTCCATTATCTCTTGATAGATAATGGATATGTGTCATTTTCAAGTATTACGTCTCATCTAAGGCATACATTTTCTATGGCTACACTCCAAATAAGAAACACGTGCTTAAATTGATATTGCTTACGAGATATTTGAAGTTCAGCTCGTGAAAGCTCAGCTTGGCTCGGTAAGTTTTTCAGTACCTTGTCGACTTCTAAATCCTCTTATTTTCATAAGAAAAAAAAAAAAAAAACCCTCTCCAAATAATAAAAGTTACATATACTCTTCCATTTTGTTTCTGTTTTTTAATCTTCCGTCCTCAATGTAAACAAATTTGGGCATATTAATTTGGGTAGAAAACCTACCAACAATAAACACTATTTCTTTAACAGTTAATTAGCGATATTTGAAACTAGTTTAAAATCAATGTTAATATGGAGTTTATTTTTTAAAATTTGTTAAAAAATTAATCAATTTGAATAAAATTTTATTAAATAACAAATAAACATCAATTAATTGAAGATTTGATTCGATTTCATTAAGATTTTAATAAATTTTAAAAAATAAGTTTCAACTTAAAATTAACTTTAAACTGGACCAAAAAAATTGCATAATCACATAAACTAATGGGTAAAAATTGAGATAAACTTTTTTGTGAGTTGATATTGTTCGGTTTTTCATTAATTAATCACTAAGTCAAGTCTTTCTATAGTTACACTCCAAATAAGTAACACGTGCTTAAATTGATGCATCATGTTTGAAGTTCAGTTCTTGACCAAGTCAGTAAGCCTTCCAAATTTTTGTTATCATATATGCCAGCTAGCTGTTGTGTTGAAACATACTGTTGTTATATGTTTATTTAATTTTTTTGATAAATTATATTGCACTACCTTTAAGTTTATTAAAATAATACTAACATACCAATCCTTTTTAAAACCTACGATTCACTCCAAAACATAAATTTCAACCATCAAACAGCCTCAAAATGGATTTATTAAAAGAATCAAAATTTTAATTGTATATTATTTTTCATGATGTCCAAAGTATCATAAGTGTTAAAATATCTCCAAATGATTATGATAAGTTTAATAATTCTATTTATCGTAAAATTGTTTATATCAGAAATTTTTAGGTTATTTGAATTAGTATTTTTCTAAAGAAAATAAAATATGTAGTATCATTTTAATTTTTAAAGTAGAAAAATTTGTCTTTGATTTTTATTTTATGATGAGTTTTGATATTCATTTATTTGAGATGCTAGGCTACTTAATTTTATAAAAAAACATATTAACAATTTTTTTATGATGATCTTTGACTTTATTGGTAAATTTTTTAAAATTGGTTAGTATCACGAAGACCTATAAAACGATGTTTTCATTGGCATCTTTTACCATTTATACTACTATTCATACTAGAACAAGCAACTATAAAATAAAAAAAAACTTTTCTCAAACCAATTAGAAGTCTTCTTTGTGGGAAATTGAGCCAAAATCCTAACAAATCTCTACCTTGCTCAAATTCTCCACCTCATCATCAAATTTGACTTTCATCTTTGGTTGGTGCGATCATTCCTTTTGATCTTCCCATCTCATCTGTTTGCTCTTCGAAGCAATCATCCTCTCATTTAACACGTACAAGCTCTCTTCGTTCATGGTATCTGTCGTCACTACCTTTGAATCATCAAGAACTTGCATCTCATCATCCTCGCCTTTCCATTATCATTCTCCTTCGTTCTACTTAATTTCTCCAAGTCCTTCATCGTAACCTTGCTTTGCAATTGTGTGTGTTCCTTCTCCTTATTTTAGATGCACTCCTTATTTGAAAAATGTAGAGACTTGGATCTTAATCTTTCCTCCACCTTCCTTGAACTGCTCCACTTGCTTACTTTGTTTAGCTATTCTCTTGATATAATCATGAACAATTCTTCAATCTTGAACAAACTTGGCCTCTTCAACTTATCTCTCTCTGGAGGTATCGCGTAAACCTCCCTATCCATCAAAACTTCCTTGCCCACCATTAACATCGTGACTATGTCATCTCCTTCATTTTTTTATGATGATCTTTGACTTTATTGGTAAATTTTTTAAAATTGGTTAGTATCACGGAGACCTATAAAACGGTGTTTTCATTGGCATCTTTTACCATTTATACTACTATTCATACTAGAACAAGCAACTATAAAATAAAATAAAAACTTTTCTCAAACCAATTAGAAGTCTTCTTTGTGGAAAATTGAGCCAAAATCCTAACAAATCTCTACCTTGCTCAAATTCTCCACCTCATCATCAAATTTGACTTTCTTCTTTGGTTGGTGCGATCATTCCTTTTGGTCTTCCCATCTCATCTGTTTGCTCTTCGAAGCAATCATCCTCTCATTTAACACATACAAGCTCTCTTCGTTCATGGTATCTGTCGTCACTACCTTTGAATCATCAAGAACTTGCATCTCATCATCCTCGCCTTTCCATTATCATTCTCCTTCGTTCTACTTAATTTCTCCAAGTCCTTCATCGTGACCTTGCTTTGCAATTGTGTGTGTTCCTTCTCCTTATTTTAGATGCACTCCTTATTTGAAAAATGTAGAGACTTGGATCTTAATCTTTCCTCCACCTTCCTTGAACTGCTCTACTTGCTTACTTTGTTTAGCTCTTCTCTTGATATAATCATGAACAATTCTTCAATCTTGAACAAACTTGGCCTCTTCAACTTATCTCTCTCTGGAGGTATCGCGTAAACCTCCCTATCCATCAAAACTTCCTTGCCCACCATTAACATCGTGACTATGTCATCTCCTTCATTTTTTTATGATGATCTTTGACTTTATTGGTAAATTTTTTAAAATTGGTTAGTATCACGGAGACCTATAAAACGGTGTTTTCATTGGCATCTTTTACCATTTATACTACTATTCATACTAGAACAAGCAACTATAAAATAAAAAAAAAAACTTTTCTCAAACCAATTAGAAGTCTTCTTTGTGGAAAATTGAGCCAAAATCCTAACAAATATCTACCTTGCTCAAATTCTCCACCTCATCATCAAATTTGACTTTCTTCTTTGGTTGGTGCGATCATTCCTTTTGGTCTTCCCATCTCATCTGTTTGCTCTTCGAAGCAATCATCCTCTCATTTAACACGTACAAGCTCTCTTCGTTCATGGTATCTGTCGTCACTACCTTTGAATCATCAAGAACTTGCATCTCATCATCCTCGCCTTTCCATTATCATTCTCCTTCGTTCTACTTAATTTCTCCAAGTCCTTCATCGTGACCTTGCTTTGCAATTGTGTGTGTTCCTTCTCCTTATTTTAGATGCACTCCTTACTTGAAAAATGTAGAGACTTGGATCTTAATCTTTCCTCCACCTTCCTTGAACTGCTCCACTTGCTTACTTTGTTTAGCTCTTCTCTTGATATAATCATGAACAATTCTTCAATCTTGAACAAACTTGGCCTCTTCAACTTATCTCTCTCTGGAGGTATCGCGTAAACCTCCCTATCCATCAAAACTTCCTTGCCCACCATTAACATCGTGACTATGTCATCTCCTTCATTTTTTTATGATGATCTTTGACTTTATTGGTAAATTTTTTAAAATTGGTTAGTATCACGGAGACCTATAAAACGGTGTTTTCATTGGCATCTTTTACCATTTATACTACTATTCATACTAGAACAAGCAACTATAAAATAAAAAAAAAAAAACTTTTCTCAAACCAATTAGAAGTCTTCTTTGTGGGAAATTGAGCCAAAATCCTAACAAATCTCTACCTTGCTCAAATTCTCCACCTCATCATCAAATTTGACTTTCTTCTTTTGTTGGTGCGATCATTCCTTTTGGTCTTCCCATCTCATCTGTTTGCTCTTCGAAGCAATCATCCTCTCATTTAACACGTACAAGCTCTCTTCGTTCATGGTATCTGTCGTCACTACCTTTGAATCATCAAGAACTTGCATCTCATCATCCTCGCCTTTCCATTATCATTCTCCTTCGTTCTACTTAATTTCTCCAAGTCCTTCATCGTGACCTTGCTTTGCAATTGTGTGTGTTCCTTCTCCTTATTTTAGATGCACTCCTTATTTGAAAAATGTAGAGACTTGGATCTTAATCTTTCCTCCACCTTCCTTGAACTGCTCCACTTGCTTACTTTGTTTAGCTCTTCTCTTGATATAATCATGAACAATTCTTCAATCTTGAACAAACTTGGCCTCTTCAACTTATCTCTCTCTGGAGGTATCGCGTAAACCTCCCTATCCATCAAAACTTCCTTGCCCACCATTAACATTGTGACTATGTCATCTCCTTCCTGTTGCAAGTATTTCATCTCTGTCGACATACTACTAAACAAATTAGTGATAATGGAATTGAAAAGGCTAATATTCATCATACCTTCTTCCATCTTCAATCATGCATACTTCTTGTATTTTTTCTATTGGAACCCCAACTCTGATACCACTTGTTGGGATTTTACCTCTAAAATCCACGTACTCAATTTTTAGGCTAAAAAAAACAACCACAAAAATTAAGTAGGCAAAACAAACAAAGAGTAAGAACACCAATAATTAAAGTGGTTCGGCAACCTCTTTGCCTTCATTCACCAACAACTCCACTATTTTATTAATCTTCAACTATAACTTTAGGAAGAGCAAAATTATCAAATTCTCACTCCAAAGTCACAATACAACGAAAGCTCTTAACCTAGCTTTAGTTGTAAGTGTCATCTCTACTTGACAACCCAAAACCTTAATACACTCAATGCTCTCATCTTAACTCTAGTAGTAAACCCTTCTAGTTTACAATGTATATGCAATTATGAGTGTGCCTCAAACTTTCTCCGGGACCCCTTTTATAGAATTATTATTATTATTATTTCTATTTTTCAAATAAGCTGCTTTATGCTATATGGTTATTAATGTGAACTTGTTAATTTCATGTGGATGATTTAATGTAAATGGCTATTAAGAGAGGAACAAAAGTCTTTATTAAGGGTTAGGGTTCTATTAATGCAGCAATGTTTAATTGTTGTGTTTCTAACTTCTTTTCTTTCGTGTCTACCAGGTTTGATCTGCAAGAGCAATCTCACAATGTCAAAGTGAATGTTCCACTAATATCACTGTAATTGAAAGTTCATTGTCAAAAGACCAAAACTAAACTTACTTGAAACAGAGAGTGATGTTATTCATGTATGCATGGATCAAAGCAGAAAGACATGGAGTGAGAGATTTTTATTCATAACAAATATATATCCATGATTTTTGAAAAACACCGTTTTATACGTCTTCTCATTAATCAAGGCTCTGAGATGTTGGTTTTGTTGTGTCCATAAAATGTATGTTAGCTCTGTCCTTTCAACGCATCATTTTTGCACTTTTTCAATATAAAGCAGACATTTTAGCACAATGAACCTGTTAACGATGAAATTTTGGATAAAGACTTTTGCAATCGGAGCAATTGCGAGAAAGTACTTGGCTCTCGGTACAGTGTAAAAGATTGTTAGATTTTGTGATTTTAAGGATTCTATCCTAATTAAAACAAAGTAAAGGGTTGAAATCTAAAGGAAATGGAATTGCAAGTACAAGAAAGTAAAGAAATGTAAATGCATTGCAGGAATTTAAAGCAATTGAAAGACATTGCAGAAAAATTAAAGGTAAAAAAATAAAGAAAAGAAAAAGGTCATTAAAGATGTCAGATTGATCATAGGCCCTTACATATGAGATCTTTTGACATTGCTCCATCTCTTCCATGCATCCTGCTTTTACTACAGAATTGCCACTTAGATTCACGTTCAAACTTGTAATATAAACAACAACAGTTTTATCACGTTTTAGGATCCATAAGATTCTAACGTAAGTTGGATCTTAATATTTTAACATCATGATTTAAATTTCCTAAGATTCTAATCCGGTCTAGATTTTGACGTTCTTAACATCACGATTTAAAATCTATAAAATTCTAATCTGAGTTGGATCTTAATACTCTAACAACATTGTAAAATGCATAGCATCAAAATCATTACTCGAAATCCAAAAAATCGTATTTCTTAAGATCCTTACTTGAGCTAGTAAGATTTAAGTGTCAACAAAACTGAAAGAAGTTAATGGAAGGGAACATTAAAAATTCTTGGTTAGACATCCAATTCAACTACACCATTCATAATTAACTTAGTCATGGTCTAATTAAGAATTACTCTAATTTAATCAACTGTTCTAGTTGAGGACTTGTTTGTGGTGGGGTTTGATTTATATTTAAGGGCTATATTAGTCTTTTTAAGCACTTTTTTATTATTTAATCAATTAATATAAAAATTAGAAAATGAAAAGAGAATGAATGTTAATTAAGGGTGAGGTGCAAGGCGTTAATTAGTCAATTAGACCTTCAAGCTCGTGCGGGCCTTATTCTCAAATGGGCCAACTCATTACCTTTTTGGTTTGCAACATCTAGGCCAATAAGTGAGCACAATTCGGTCATGGGCTTGGGTTGAACCCAGATGCATATGATGAATATGGATTGTTTGACAAGCTTAAAATAAAATTATTATTTTTTATGTAGTGATGAATATTATTTTTTTTCTATTTTAAATGGGTAATGTGATGTAACGTGGATGGTTATGAAATAGTATTGCGTGTTTATATTGTGATTAAATCAATATATAATTATACTTGTTTAATTTCATTAATTTCAATAAAAAAGAAATTATTTATTTAATTTTTTTTATTGTTGTAATTTTTTTATTAGGTTAAAAATAACTATTCTATATACATTAGAGTTTTTGAGGATTTCAAGAGATGCATTCTTATTCACTTCATTCTTAGGGCAAAATGATATAACTAGAATAGTTACAAGGTATGAATAAAAAGAAAGTAAAACAAGGGAATTAAAACTAGTATTACTTTGGGATTAGATGAAGATTAATTAGTAAATTGGTAATCCCATCTCTTTTCTCTTTTATTTTTCATTCTCGAATATTTTCAATTTTAGAAAATTATAATTTGTATTTGTAATAGAAAAACATCAATCTCTTAAGTTTTTTATTTTATTTTATTTTTTTCTCATTTTTCTCTCTTACTAAACATATATTTGATGGTAAATTATTATATAATTGATGGTAACACTATTTATTATCAAATGTGATAATTATTATTTAAAATAATTATTTTATTAACATATGTGACGATTTTTATAATACTCTATTTTAAGACACTTCCCATGTTATAATGGGGTCTTGAACTTTGAGTTCCAAATGCAGGTAACTTTGTAGCTTGGAAACAACAAATGAGATCTTTCTTTCTCTAGGTTGGACCTCGAATTTTGTTTGTAACATTTTGGATCAACAATTTTTTTATTATTTTTTATAATAAAGGAGGGCGGCACCTTCAGCACTATATTAAAAGAAGGCCTCACTTATGGCGGAGGAATACCTTAAACACCTGAAAATCAAAGCAAACAACACAACCAAACAAAAACCCAAAAAACCAGATATACAAACGTTACAATCGAACATGCGGTAATCTCGCCTTATCCAACCTAAGCATGCCTTTCAACTCGCGTCGCAAAGAGATAAAATCAGAACAAGTGCTATTATAACCTTCATCGCCCCTACAAGCGAGGAAATCCGCCGCATTATTTCCTTCGCGAAACTTATGGTTAATGTTGAAATGCACATTTCTTAACAAGATCAACAACTCATCCCAATAATCCCATAAATACCACACCGTGCACTTTCGGCTACTCAACCAGGTCACAATTAATTTGGAGTCACTCTCAATATTTATCTGATTAAAACCCATTTCTTTACACAAAGTTATACCAGCTAGTAATGCTGCTACACGAACCACGTTTGCCGGCGACCAGGCTCAATGGTGGCTTCGTATTGGCAACTCTGTAATCAGAAATATTCAATTTAACATGATCCACTTGTTGATTAAAAGCCTAACCAACGTGATGTCTTATTAATGTCCTAAGCAGGGCAGAACACTACGTTTTCATCCATCTTTTTCCTCTTCTTTGGCAGATCTTCTATCAACTATTGGGGTCCAACCTTGTTGGCACCTGGAACACTGAATTGCAAAATTTTAAGAGTTGTCATCTTTGAACATTTTGAATTTAATAGAGGAAGTGAGACAATACAAAGAGGAGAATTGTATTGAATGGTGTGATTTACTTACAAGAGAGCTATCATATTTATACAAGCCAATATGAGAGGCAAAACTATACACAACCAATGTGGGATATAATACATTAACATCCACCCTCAAACTCAAAGTGGTAAGTGGGAGGTGAACTTGAGTTTGGAAACCAGAGAGTGAAAGCGTCCGGGTGGATGAGCCTTAGTGAAAATGTCAGCTGTCTAATTGGCTGAACTGACGGATTGTAGACGAACCGTATTCTAGAGAATGTGATCATGGATGAAGTGGCAATCATTCTCGATGTGTTTTGTACGCTCGTGGAAGACATCATTGTGAGCGATCTGAATAGCACTCCTGTTGTCACAGTGTAGGATAGTGGCAGCAGGAGAAAAGATATCCATGTCAGCGAATAGCCATCGAAGCCAAAAAAGTTCTTGAGTTGCATCAGCTATGACACGATATTCAGCTTCAGTATTGGAGCAAGCAACCATAGTTTGTTTCTTACTACACCAGGAAATGAAAGAATTGCCCAAAAAGAAAAGTAACCAGTGGTTGAACGTCTATCGGTGGGGTCTCCGGCTCAATCGGCATCAAAATAAGCTTGTAAGACAGGGGCAGACTGTGCTGAGAAATGAAGCCCGTGAAATAAAGTACCATTGAAATACCGTGCGAAGAACAACCGAGTAATGGGTGGTCCGAGGAGTGGACAAGAATTGTCTGACCTGATGAACGACATAGGTAATGTCAAAGTGAGTGACAGTAAGATATACAAGACTTCCAACCAGTTGGCGATATAGAGTGGCATCCTGAAGAGGTGAACAATCGAGTGGGGTAAGTCTGACGTTCGGCTCGAGAGGAGTAGTGGCAGTGGTTGAGTCAGTGATCCCAGCTTTGGAAAAGAGATCCGAGGCATATTTGTTATCAAATGTGACACTATTTATTATGTAATTGATGGTAACACTATTTATTATCAAATGTGATAATTATTATTAAAATAATTATTTTATTAACATATGTGACGATTTTTATAATACTTTATTTTAAGACACTTCCCATTTTATAATGGGGTATTGAACTTTGAATTGCAATACAGGTAACTTTGTAGCTTGGAAACAACAAATGAGATCTTTCTTTTTCTAGGTTGGACCTCGAATTTTGTTCGTAACATTTTGGATCAACATGTAATACTGCTGCACAAACCATGTTTGCGGGCGACCAGGCTCATTGGGGTTTCGTATTGGCAACTCTTTAATCAGGAATATTCAATTTAACATGATCCACTTGTTGATTAAAAGCCTAACCAATGCGATGTCTCATTAATGTCCTAAGCAGGGCAGAACACTACGTTGTCATCCATCTTTTGCCTCTTCTTTGGCAGATTTTCTGTCAACTATTGGGGTCCAACCTTGTTGGACTTGGAACATTGAATTGCAAAATTTTAAGAGTTACCCTCTTTGAACAAACCGAAATTAGGAAAAGAACAACAGCATAATAAACTATTCCCACTAGAATAAGCAACTATAAAATAAGAAGCTACTTTCTCAAACCAATTAAAAGTCCTTCTTGTGGGGAATTAAGCCAAAAAACCTAACAAATCTCCATCTTGACTCAAATTCTCCACACCTCATCGGCAAATCTAACTTTCTTCTTAGTTGGTGTGATATTTCTATTTGGTTCATCTGTATCTCCTCCACCTAATTTTCCAAGTAAAACATTCTCATTAAGCACATACAAGCCTTTCTTGTTTATAGTAGCTTTCTGTTGACCCGTATTTGATTTTAATAATAACAAAACGATGCTTTAATTGGACTAACAGTTTTATCTAAGTCTTTAAGTGATAAAAGCATTCAGTACGGAAACAAGATGCAAGAACTCAACACGATTCAGACACCAAAACAAGATAGAAGATCTAGAATAGGCATTAAGGTAATTGAAACAATTGTAAATCTCTTATATTCAATTAAATAGCTTGATTTGTGGCTTAATTAACAAAAAACTTTGACAAAACAAAAAATATAAAAAGTTTCTAAGTCAAAAACTGTTTTTGAAAAAGTAAACTTGCTTGAAGGACAACCGAGTCGATTGGATCAATATAACAGTCGACTGGGATATGGGACAGAAAGTTTCCAATCGATTGGTGTTGAGGACCTAGTCGACTGGTAACTTCACCCAATCAACTGGTCCTCTGACCTAGTTGACTGGTACTCTCCCTTAGCCTAAAAAGTGAAAAATCTTCACTTGACCGAGTCGACTGGTACAAAGACCCAGTCGACTGGTAACTCAAAAGTATAACCGTTTGAGACGCAAGACTTGAGCATTTAATACCCCAAACCTACCAAGTCAGTGTCAAACGGCCATATTGATTCAAGGTTATATAAACCCACTTCAATGAGCATTTAGAAAAAGGAGAGAACATATTCAATTCACAAGATAGCTCATTAATTCTCAAAAGCTTTGAAAAATTTATTATTAAGCTATTCTTCAAGCTTGTTCTTGAAAGAGAGATATTGTTCACTTATAAAAGCACTTATTGCTATATCTCTATCATTTACTTTACAGCAAATTTCATTTATTGTAAAGGGAACAAGTTGGTATAACTCTTAGTGTGTTTAGGATTAAACATTTCATTGTAACTTCCGTGAGGAAGAGATCTGTTGTAAGGTTTGTACAACACTGGTGTGCTATCGTAGGCAACCAAAAATAAAACTTATACTCCTAAAAATACATGTAGTAGTGTGAGTAGGGATCATTCCCACAGAGAGTATCTAGCCTAGTTTTATGTTACGTGAACAAGGATTAGGGGGGAGTTTGAGTATAACGAAAACATTTTTAAGAAAAACAATTAATGAACAATTCAAATTGAAGTATCGAAATCAATCAAGAGAACAAACTATTGTCTAAGTCAACATCCACCACTAGAATTTTACAATTGATCATCGATGCAAGTATATATCAATTCACACTTTGAATATTCACCGTTGGAACTATTTTCGTATCTCTCCTTAGTCACAATTAATTAGAGAACAAGAGAGCTAATTAACCCTAACTACTAAACAACCCAAGATAAATGCTAAAGGTTTAATCTAGTAGCAGCCTTAAGAATTAGAGAGATCGATGAAGCTAAACAACACAAGCACAAGCGGTTGCATTTAATTTAGTCGAGCGTTCTTCCTAAGATCTAATAATTTTTGACGCAGTAAATCATTAAATCTTAGTTGCTTCACAAATTCGTTGGATCAAACAATTATGGATTTGATATTTAACCTAGCAGTAGTTTGCAACGAATAATAAACTAGTAGGCCTCCTAGTAATTAAACGAGACAATCATGAAAATAGGGACAGAAAAACATCTGATACTCAAAACATAAATTGAACAATTAAAACAGATTAGATCTCACAGTTCTATTGATTTCGAGGCTTCCGTTTCCTTCGACCAATTATAAAAGTTTAGCCACACAGGACCATGATGAAATATCGAAGGAGAAGTTAGAGAAGAGAGGAGAGGGTGGCATCCCCCAAATATGATGATTTCTCCCCTCTTATACATGTTATTTTCAGTAGTAGAAACCCTACAAGGTCTTCTAAAATATTCTAAAATAAAAATATCCAAATCTGACTAATTTAAGGAAAATATTAAAAATAAAATAAAGTCCTAATATAACTAGGAAACTTGTGTTTTCAGCATGAATTTTCTTGCGCCAGATCTGGAAACTTCCGAAAAGAAACCGCACCAAATCAGCATATTAGAATTGTAGGCTAAAGGACTTTCCAGAACTGTAACAATGCAGGTACAGTAACTCCAAGCCCGGTTTCGACCTTGATGCAGCTAGTATCTCTCAAAACTTAAAACATGAAAGTTGTAGAGCGTTTTCCTGGCGTTCTGTAGCATCTTGAATCATCTTAATCAGATCTCCGATGAGAGAGTTATGCCCTGATTACGAAGCGATGTCAAAATTTTCCAAAATCGCCCAATTAGTTTTGTTTTGCACTTAACGCCTCCATTTGCATCCTAAATAAAAATATAAGAATAATGAGTACATTTAGGCACCAAATGAGTATAAAAAATTAAACATTAAGGGAGAAAAATATGATATTTTGCATTCTCATCAAATTCCCTCACACTTAACTTTTGCTTGTCCTCGGGCAAAACTCAAATTCACTTTCCCTAAAACACCAAGGTTGCAATGCCATCAACAAAGAACAACCAAACTCTTTAAATCTCATAACATATCATGAAAAAACATTCTTAAACAACTTACAATTACTTAGTAAGCATTTTCACTCGAAGATGAAGTAAACTAAATATGTAGACCCTCACGAAAATAAACACTCGACTCTCATATGTTTGAAAGGTGTGTGTTTCGCTCAAATTCATTCTAATGGAAATGATCTACCATAGGCTTGTAACGGGGTCACATACATAACATGAATCATAAGAACTTTTCAAGGGTTGTAACGGGGTTTAGGATCAAGGTGGGAAATATTTGGGAATGTAGCTCAAAAGCCATCAAAACTAGTGAAGCAAAAATGAATCAACTTAAGATATAAGACATGTAAAACCATTTACTTCATTCAACAGCTTCTTTGATTTGGCTTTAAAGTTTTTAAACCATGTAAAACTCTTTCATTGAAAAGAGATTGTTCAAAGGAACACTTTTCGTTTACAGCAGGGAACAGTCATTCGCAACAGCTTCCACCTTTGTATATATCACGTATAAACATACCCCTTTCTTTGAATTTTAGGAGAAATTATGAACATAGACAGTTTGTAACATTAATAGCAACTTCTTCCATCACTTCTTTCTTCTTTTTTTAACAATATTACATCAACAATGGAACTCACGAATCCAGACACCCCCACACTTATTTCTTGTACACCCATACATATCATAATGATGAACAATGCTCCATTAGCTCTACGGCTTGGGTAAAGGAATTTTTTTTCGGGTTTAAAGCTTGTAACGTGGGTTCACAATAAAAAAAACCAATAAACCTCAAAGGGATTCAACGCAGGGGAAAAATTAATTACAAGGTAGGCTACACAAGTTAATCTAGTGTGTAGGTCAATTAAAGTGCTTATTTTAAAAGCAAACAAGCAACCAAACAACAACCAGTTGAAGATTGCAAGAACCAGTCCAAGAGAAGAACCATCTCAGCAGTAGTGATATGGTAGCACCGGAGTAGACTAGCAGACTAGAGACGCGTGGATTTAATGGATGGATAAATGACCTTATTGGAGTTTATAAATAAGAGATTCTGTGTGGCAAAACAACTGCAATAATGTAGTTTCTTATTTGTGAGGTGGTGGGGTCCACAGGCACACATAGTTACTCAAAGTGATTGATCTAACAAACTAGAGAAAGCTAGATCAGAATAGGTCCAATCGGTTTTGAAGAAGACCAGTGGATAAGAATTAGTGTTGTAGCATTGAAAAAACGATTGGTGAAGAGGATATCCTACCAACTAGAGGGTACCTGTCAACCGATGGAGTGCCATTCGGCTGATCGGTCGACCAATGATGTCCAAGCATACAAACCAGCTCAGATTTGCAGTGAATTGGTTAGCAAGGAGGATACCAATCGAACGGTCGATCGATCGGTAGGGTACCAGTCGATCGGTCAGCTGATTGGCAGAAGTCAGGTAATCGACCACCCAACCAACCGATAGAAAAGCCAGTCGATAATCCAGCCAACCAATAGAAGAGTTAGTCGACTACGCAGCCGACTGGTAGAAGTTTTAATATTTTATAAAGATCAGTCAGAAGACTCGATCTAATGAGGAGAGGAATAGTCGACTGGGCAATCAACTAGTGATGACCTTTAGAGATCAAATGATATACATTTAAAAAGATATCAATTTGAAAAGGAAGTTTCAGTGTTTCCCTTTGGGAAAGTTTAGCTGATACTATAAATTAGAGTTTACTAAAAGAAGTTCAGCAGAAGAGTAAGAAGAGAAGAATCAGTCTCAGTTTTACGCAGAGCTTAATTTATTGAGTTTTGTTTACTACTTTGATAGTGGTTTAATTTGTAGAGTGTAAAACTATGAGTTTGAGAAATATCTTTTTTTGTAAGATTATTTTTTTACCCAAAAAGAAAAATAATGTTAAGGTTAACTTGGTACCCAGTGTAATCAACGAGATTAGTGGAACTCAGTAACAAAGAAGACTATTGAAGAGGTGGACGTAGGCACATCGTCGAACCACTATAAATTTTTGTGTCCCTATATCTATCTATGTTAATTTTTTAATTGCTCATTTTCCTCTGATTATTATGCTAACTCTATTAATAAGTTTTTCCATCCTCATATATCCTAACACTAAAAAATCTCCACCTTCGCTCAAATTCTCCACCTCATCATCAAATATGACTTTTTTTTAGGTTGGTGCGATCATTCCTTTTAGTCTTCCTATCTCATTTGCTTATTTTTGAAAGCAACCATCCACTCATTTAACATGTACAAGCTCGCTTCGTTCATAGTATCTCTCATCACTACATTTGAATCATCAAAAACTTACATCTCATCATCCTCATTAGCCTTCCTTTTATTACTATCCTTCATTTTACTCAACTCCTCTAAGTCCTCTCATGGCCTTACTTTGCAATTGTGTATGTTTTTCTTCCTCATTGTAGGTGCACTCCTTATTTGAAAAATTTAGAGACTTGGATCTTGACCTTTCCTTCTCATTCCTTGAAGTACTCCACTCCTTTTTGTTTGTCTCCTCACTCAATATATTTATGAACAATTCTTCACCATCGAAAAAACTTGGCATCTTCAACTTATCTCACTCTACAGGTGCACGGGAACGTCCTCATCCATCCAAACTTCGTTGCTCACCATTAACATTGTGACCATGTTATATTCTTCAGGTGGTAAGTACTCATTCTCTGCCAACATACTACTCAACAAATTAGTGATAACGAAATTGAAAAAGCTAATATTTATCATACCTTCTTCTATCTTCAAGTCATCAAATAGGTTTATATTAATCATGTATATTTTTTGCCATTGAAACCACAACTCTGATACCATTGTTAGGATTTTACCTTCTAAAATCTATCTACTCAAATTTAGGAGAAAAATGTAACCACAACAATTAAATAAGCAAAACAAACAAAAACCAAGAACATTAAGAATTAATGTGACAACCTTTTTGCCTACGTCCACCAATAAACTCACTGTTTTATTAATATTCAATTACAACTTTTTTAAGAGTAAAGTTGTTAAACTCTCACTATCTCACAACCAAAAGCCCCAATACAACTAAAACTCTTAACTTAAATCTAATTTTAAGTGTTCTTTTTACTTGACAACTCAAAACCCCAATACACCCAAAACTCTCATCTTAGTTCTAATAGTAAACTTTTTGTATATTAGAATAAGGAGTGTGACTCAAACTTTTTCTAAGATCCTCTTTATATTGAGGGTGTTTTCCTAAAATTAATAGAAAAAGAACAACAATATATGAGACTATTACTACTTCTTGGACAAATAATCATTCAATAAAAAATAATTACTACTTCTATTAGAATAAGTAATTATAAAATAAAAAATTATCAACATGAGAGTTGAGACTTATAAAAAGCGGAGGCCTACATGCATCCCACTACTTTCAATGGGTGCCTCCACCTCAACAATTAAATGAAAAAGAAAAAAAAAACAATAAAACAGTAAAAAAAGAGTAAATTAAAAAACCCATCAGGTTTTTGTTACTTCTCCCTGTTTAATCTTCATGTACTCCAAATATGATTTACTGTTGAGCGTACGTGAGAAGAAACCCTTGACGTATTGTTCCATCCCTAAAGTTTTAAAGAGAGCAGGGCTTTGTGGAGTGATTAGAGAAGTTGCAGGGCCAATCTCTGCATCAAAGTTTGGGTTGATGAAAAAGGCAATGGAGATCCTTTCTTTCGTAGAGTTTACTGTTGCCCTATGCTCAATACTCTTATAAACCCCATTGCTCACGATCTGCAATTAAAACCATAATTAAATAATGATACATTAATTAATTATTAAGATAATAGTTAGGGACAGAAGAAAAATGCTCAATACTCTTATAAACCCCATTGCTCACGATCTGCAATTAAAACCATAATTAAATAATGATACATTAATTAATTATTAAGATAATAGTTAGGGACAGAAGAAAAATGCTCAATACTCTTATAAACCCCATTGCTCACGATCTGCAATTAAAACCATAATTAAATAATGATACATTAATTAATTATTAAGATAATAGTTAGGGACAAAAGAAAAAAATTTCTTTTAACTATTGAATAAACGGTTGTGATCAAGATTGAGCTTACCGAATCAATTTCCTATAGAGATAAATATTGCACCAGAAAAAGGTTTTTGGTAAAACAATTATGTAGATAAAATTGTTATGTTTAGCATTTAGTAAACACCTGTAAAACTTTTACATTTGAGATAAAATCAGTTTCTTTATTATACAAGAGTAGTTTCTTTTTTGTTTTCAATTTTTTTTATAAATTTTTATGTGTTTGACATAACTTTTATTTTTTAAAAACATAAATCATTTTGAAAAATTTATCGGTACTCCATTAAAAAGAGATATTGGGAAAAATCATAACGAACCTCTAGAATGTCTCTTACATTTACTATAATATATAATATTACTACTATTCTTACTAGAATAAACAATTATCCAATAAAAAATAACTACTATATCTATTAGAATAAACAATTATAAAACAGAATTTTTTTTTTTTTCCAAATCAATTAAAAGTTCTCCTTATAAGGATCTGAGTCAAAATTCCAACACTTAAAATTATCAACATGAGAGTTGAGACTTGTAAAAAGCGGAAGCTGGCATGGGTCCCACTACATTCAATGGGTGCCTCCACCTCAATAATTAAATGAAAAAGAAAAAAAACAATAAAACAGTAAAAAATAAATTAAAAAACAATCCCTTTTCAAATTGACGCAAAATGAAAAAAAAAAAATGACCCTAAACAGATATTGACCAATTGCCTGAAGTTAATTTAAACTAACTTGTTTTAAGTTAATTTAATTGAAAACCTAAACATCACCATTGCCTCCAAAAGAATAAGGTCAACATTTTTTAATTTTCAACGAAATTCACATTTGTTTGTCTCAAGATCATCAATACCGTCGGGATTCCGAAAGTCAACATTACAATCACCTAACCAGAACAGGGTTTTATTAAGGTAAATATTGGTTCTCTTCTCTTTCTCCTTTTTCTGGGTTGCAAAAAAAGCAGCCTTGATAAGGGTCGCACCCTTGTTATGCTTAAATACTACTACAGTAGCATATAAGTGGACCAGCCTATGACACAATTAAAACAAAACTAAGATACCATTGTTCTTAAAAAAAACAAAGCAAAGCACTCACCATACAAGAACGGAGCCAAATATTTCATTGAATGAAGTTTAGATTATAATCTAACAGTGTGTAAAAAATTTCTCTCCATTGACATACCAAAAATAAAAAAGAAATAATTGTGAAATAAATTTAAAATGAGAAAATAATACCCGAAATTGAATCTAATTCACTAAAGTTTAGAGAAGATGGAAAAAAGTTCAAACATATATACTCAATATTTAACCATCATTCATTTTCAAAATTACTTCTAATTAATTTACAGTATTTATCCAATATTTTATCCTTATTTCTGCATAATGCTTAGCATAATATAATTACCGGGCTTGGTAACGTGAGCCTGTGCCCAAGTGAGGGCATGCAATAAGGTGTTGCGGAGGATTCGGCCGAGAAATATAATGTAATTGAATAATTCACATATTATTATCGCACTTAATATAAGTGTTTGTCTTGAGGAAAAACGTTTGATGATGATTAATTTGATTGCTTTGATGAAACATGTTGATGGCTTGATTGCTTTGATGAAATGTGTTGATGGCTATATATGCTTGATTGCTAGTTTGGGTTTATGCATTGCTTTATTTTCCATAACAAATAAAAACGAGATTTTTATCATGTATTAAAATATGTTTGCTTTTGTTTGGTTTAAAGATTGATTAAATTTATCTCATTTATTTTATGATTGGTTGGTAAAATTAACATGTTAACTATTGGTATGTGATTGAAGATATTAAAAAATTTATCCAATTAAGTTTTTATATTACATATTAACTATCGATCTGTGACTGAAGATCATAGTCATGCATTGATCACATCTCTTTAGATGGATCTAAACTATTGGTCAAGACCAATTGTTTATATCGACCAAGATCAACGATTCAAATCTATCAAGGCATATTTGAAATAATAATAATAATAGTAATAAACTTTCATATTTTCTTCATTTGATTTGTAAAATATTTTACATTACAAGATATTATACAAACCATAGATAACATGGACTGATTTATTTTTCTGCATGGTCTATACACAACGAAGCCGCAGCCAGCTATAACAAGTCAATTAAAAGCATAGCTTATATATAGTATACTTTATCAAGCTTTCTATAGGTACGTAATATTAATACCCATCAGGTTTTTGTTTCTTCTCCCTGTTTAATCTTCATGTACTCCAAATATGATTTACTGTTGAGCGTACGTGAGAAGAAACCCTTGACGTACTGTTCCATCCCTATAGTTTTAAAGAGAGCAGGGTTTTGTGGAGTGATTAGAGAAGTTACAGGGCCAATCTCTGCATCAAAGTTTGGGTTGATGAAAAAGGCAATGGAGATCCTTTCTTTTGTGGAGTTTACTGTTGCCCTATGCTCAATACTCTTATAAACCCCATTGCTCATGATCTGCAATTAAAACCATAATTAAATAATGATATATTTATCAATTATTAAGATAATAGTTAAGAAAAAAGAAAAAATTTTCTTTAATTATTGAATAAACTGTTGTGATTGAGCTTGAGCTCACCGAATCAATTTCTTATAGAGATAAATATTGCATCAGAGATCTAGTCTTTGGACTCACCAAACCTTTTGAAAAAGTAAGATATCGTATTGGTTTATGTGTAATTTTAATTTTTGAAAGTTAAAAAAATTTTGATAAAACAATTGTGTAGATAAAATTATCATGTTTAGCATTTAGTAAACACTACTAAAGCTTTTATATTTGAGATAAATTCGGTTTTTTTATTATATAAGAGTAGTTTTCTTTTTATTTTTATAAATTTTTATGTATTTAACATAACTTTTATATTTTAAAAACATAAATCATTTTGAAAACTCTACCCGTACTCCAGTAAAGAGAGACATTAGGAAAAATCTTGACAAACCTCTAGAATATCTCCTACATTCACTACAAGGGCATGTGGGAGGAAGCTCACGGGAAGCCAAACTCCATCCTTTTTTATCTCAAGTCCATCAACTCCATTAACTTGGTGAAGGATAGTGATCCCAGTAGCGTCTGAGTGAGGTGTAAGCCCCATAACCAGCTCTGGTTGTGGGCATGGAGGATAGTATGTCATCCTCACCGATTGCATACCATCTTCAAACATCTCTTCCATCTCCTTCCTATCAATTTTTAGGGCCTTCGCCATCAACCCGAGAAGTTCCATGCCAAGCTTTTGCATTTCCATGAAGTAATCCTCTAGGGTATTTCTGCGTGCACGCAAGTTACACAACAAAATTAATATGAGTGATGCTATTGAGACACTTCACTGGGACACTTTTCATACATACTAGATAGTTTAATAGTAATTATTAACACTCTTTCCAGTATAGTTACAATTTGATTTTTCAAAGTGTGTGCATATCTATTAGTGTCTCACAATCTTTATTCGAATAATATATATAGTACATATTATTAAACAAACAGATGAGAAAATAAGCAAACAAACAGACAAACAGAAAGAAAGAACCTTAAGGATGAAGGGAGCTCTTGGAAGAGATGTGGCTTCCTTCTATGAATAGGGTTGGTTGTCATATACAACCTATCACCCCAATCAAGTTTTCCGCCTGATCGAGCCACCCTTCCATAGCCTTCAACTTCATCAGGCCTTAACCTGTATTTTGCTTTCTCTTCCAAGGGAAGCTTATAAAATTCTTCAATCTCATGCTTCAGCTTCTCCAGCAGTGAAGAGTTAACTCCATGGTTGACTAACTGCATGACATGCACGTTATCACAAAACTAGCTATTATAAAAACCCTAGTGTAAATATTAGAAATACTAGTATGAATTATGTTAGTCCTCGCATGAAATTCACAACAGATATATACCATGCAGTAAAAGAATCATAATTGATATTTCCTTCTCTGTATTTGGGTCCATTAAATATAATTTCATGCATGAGCAAATAAGTCTTATAATATTTAAGTGCAATTATGTTACCAATTAATAATTAGTAGTACGTTAGGATCTTGGAAAATATGAAAGAAAAAAGAAAATATATGAAGGAAAATGAAAAAGAAAAGGAAAATAAAAATTCATTTAAAACTCATTTTAATTTTCAATTAATTTTGTTAAACTGTGTTATATTTCTCTAAAATTTCATTTGACATCCAAACGATAAAAAAAGTTTTCTTTTCTTTTCAATATTTATTTTTATTTTTTTTTACCTTTCAAATTTTTCAAGATGAACATACGCCTAAAAAAAAAAAAAAAGGAAAATATAGATAATCGAGGGAAAAAACCTGAAAGAAACCCCACTCTTTGCAAGTTGAGTGCACCTTCTCTAGCTCATGATCAGAAACTGAGGCCTCTCTGGAAACCAATTGTATCATGTCAATAATTGGAAGTGGTAACAAAATAGTGGCATGAGAAAAAGTTGGTGGCTCTTGACCCAAAAGGACAAAGTCGTTTGGTATTGTGATAATGGGTTCTTTGACAAGCTCCTGAACACTAATTACTGAGTCAGAGCTCTCAAAGGCTGCGGTTGGCTGTGATGATGCCATATTGCTAATTATTAGGCTCAAGTGCACCTCTAGTACTACCAAACCATTGTATCAGGAGGGGGTATTTATATTGGTTGAGATCTCTAAAAGAGAAGAAGGAATAGACAGGAAAAGAAAGCTCTCAATATTTACGGTGAAAATTAGAAGAAGTTGTCCGGTAAACTACTAGAAGTTTTACAATAATGAAAAAGAAACTTGTCTTGTAAGCTACTAGAAGGTTTACTAGAATGATCGATAAAATGTGTAGCTGTTGTGCTCTACTAGAAGGTCATCTTTGTTACTTTCAGCTGAATATTCATGCTTTGTGCTGTTTTTATTTTCATGGAGAATACATATGCGTACACATTGAAACTGTTTAGCTTTTGGTTAAAATATTTATATTATTGATAAAAATTATTTAGTGTTTGATAAAACAGTTAGGAAATTTCTGCAAGACAAATTCAATTCGTTAAATTTATTTTCAATTTTTATTTATTTTAAAAACTGTTTTTTAATATGTTTAGCTTAATTACAATTTTTTATAAACATAAACCGTTTTGAAAACTCTATCAAATGGTAAGTTAATTGTAGTGGTGTTAAAAGAAAACACTATCAATATGTTATATCAGAAGAATTGTAATTTTTTTTTGCTTAAAATCAAAACTTACGAGTTCTAGATGATAATCATTTTTCCTGTGTAAATGCTATTTCATGATCAAGAGTGGCTGGATTTTTTATTTTTTTTATAGGACATATCTTAGTTTCTTGGAGGTTTAATTTAGAAGACCATGGAAATGAATCATTCATTATTTGAAATATCACATGGAAATGAGGATATTCTATGAAATTTTCTAGCTAGCATTGTTTTGACAAGAGTGGAAAACTCTTAAAAGACACCATCAAGAAGAATGGTTTCATTTTTGTCTTGCTTTTGAGAGACATCCACCATTAACTACATAACCAAGTGTTATATGTAACATTTTAATATCAATTTCAAATAAATAAAATATTTTCCTCCTCAAATGAAGGGGTTTGGGGTTTGAATTAATTCTATAATGGGTTAGGTAATTAAATTAGGTTAAGCATATTTAACTATAATCAATTTCTTTCTCTCAAGCGGGGGATCCTTAAGAGACAACTAATTAATGTGCTAATTAGTTTAATGTGATGTGAAAAAAATATCATTAACTTAAAAAAAAATCACAATTGATTCGAGTCAATAACATATACTTTATCTGTTTTACTCTATATATATCATTTTCCTATGAACACAAACTTCAATTTTTTTTTTTGCTTTTTCCAATACCGTACCCTTTATTCATACGGTGATGAATATAAGTGAGGGAACCTACTAACCAATTATATAAAACATTAAAGGTATTATTGTAAAGTGTATGATTATTTGTATTTTACTTTTAGATAATGACAACCAATTTAAAAAAAGTGTGATACATAAATAAATCGGAGGGAATATATATAAAATATTTAATGAATTATATATATATATATATATATATATATATATATATATATATATATATATATATATATATACACACACTATTAATAAAGGCATAGCACTTTTTTGGTGCCATCCCTTTTGAAATATAAAAAAATATCACCGTTTAAATATAAATTTATTGTGTTACGTATAAAAGTGTAAAACCAATCACCACACATTTACCTAATCAATAAACAGTAACCACTTTAAGCAATTAAACATTACTTGTTTCAAATTCATCTGCAATAATCACTTAAACAATTACACATTACCCACAACCCACTAATCTCTAGATTTAATATTTTTACATTTCCTAAATCAATGAATAATTTCAAATTTTTTTATAATAAATAATTAATATCTCAACATACATGTATAACACATTAAGATATTAAATTATTTAATTTAATAAAAAAATAAATCAACACGTGTTGATAAAAAACAAGTATTTCATAATTAACGTGACATATAAATGCTTTCACCAATTACGTATTACCCGAGGCCTTTTTTTTTTCTATGCTGCTACAGTTAAAAACGTGCCTTTTATTGTCTCTTTTTAACTTTTATTTTATTTTCATATGGTTTGACAGACTTGTGAATAAAATAAATACTTAGTTAATTTATATAATTATAACAGGAAAAACACGTTTTTGATTAAGATAATATTAGTTGGACTTGTTCAAGAACTCACTTACATATGAAATCGTCAGCAATGATGCCTAAATCCGTCAACATTTTAATTTTTGGTCCAAATGATCCTCAATTACACCGCAACTTTTACATGGTCAACACGTTTTGCGTTGACATATTAATAATAAGACGTTTCACATTGATATGATCTTATAAATTTAACATATCTGTCTCACTTGCAATGGGATATCCTTAAATTTACGTCAAAATATATATAAAAAAAAAAACCTTAGGATGACGAAGGAGCCTAATATGTTATCTTTAAGTTCATCCAATAAAAAAATCACATTTAAATTTCTTTTTGCATTTTATAAAAAACATAGTTGATGTGTCATCTTATGGTCGAACAAATTTAAAGATAACATCTTAAATACGATAAGAAGTTTTTCAAAATCAGAAGTCCAAAATGTCCTATTAAAAAACCATAATCTATACTATTAATAAAAACAAAACATTTTTTTTGTGTCATCTCTTTTGAAATGTCAAAAATATCATCGCATAAATATAGGTTTATTGTGTTATTAGTAACAACTTCTTATTTCAAAAACCATTTATCTACAGTAACCATCTAAACAGTTGCACATTACCTATTTAAAAAATATATTTATTTGCAATAACTGCCTAAACAGTTATATAGTCTGTACTAATTCACACCTATCTATACATATTCTCTCATGCTATTTCTTCTTAAGTTGTTTAATCCCATAAGAGAGAAGATCAACACGCGCTAATGCGCATGTTGAAACGCTAGTAATAATAATGGGCTAGAACCTGTTGGCTTGCTATCCTTAATTTATAAAGGAAAATTCATTTTAATAGTGCTTGATAGAAACAAAAATTTAAAATAAAAATGACAAAAAATCTGAATGGAATGCATTTTATTCTTGTTTAGTTGAAGCAATCATTGATGTTTTCTTTTTGAGTTCAACCTTGCTGACATGACAATAATTATCGAATAAAGTATTAAGCTATTAATTATTGGAGAGTCGTATAAATTTTTTCTCATGTATGTAAATCATAATTTTTTGTTAATTTTTTTTATTGAAACAATGTTATATACAAGTACAATCATTAATTTGATCACAATATAAACTTTAAAATTGAATAAATAATTCACATACAAGTGGAAGTTAAACTAAGGAAAAATTAGAGAGAAAAACAATAAGATTTCATTTTACCAATTTATCATCATTTAGTCCATCAATATGACAATATAAAAGGTATAGTGATAAAAATATATATTATTTGCATGTTCTTTCCGAGTATGGTTCTTTCCTAATAAAAACAGTAAAGTAAAACTTATAGTACACTAATTTAATAGCATAAATACGATTTCTTTAAATAATATGTGGATTTAATGAGACTACTTTGCAATTCAAATGACTTTCATATAAAAACAGAAAGATTCTTACTATTTCTTTTCTCTCAAGAAATTGCGAAATATACATATTTCATTACAATTTTAATTGCATTATATCTTTATTAAACACATTATGAAAATAATCAACGTAGCCTTTACATTTCTATCCCAAAATTTTTTAGTCCTCTCACTTTTCTATCCAATAAAACACACTCAAAACCACGCCCTTTGAAGTGCCCACTCAAATTGCATGAATTTGAGTTGTTTGTCTATTAGAAAACCCATATGGAACCCGAATGAGTTTGGCATGCATTTTATTATAGTCTTGCTGTTTGATTAGTTTAAATATTGACAGCATGAGTTTGGGGTGTGCTCATACCTCTTGAATATGGATGGTAATGGATGCGGGGATTGTAGTTTTCATTTAGTCTGCATCCATATTTATTGGTGAAAAAGATCACTTATGCCGTCAATCGTTGTGGATGCATAAGACACTCAATCGCATCCACTTGCATATATATTTTTAACTTAATAAAAGTATAATTGATATTTCACAGGGTGGATGGATATGCAAGTGGGTGAGACGATGGATCCACAACTCACCCACTCTAAATTCGAATAATGATATTTACATCTGCATCCATTATCACCCATGACCAACCAAATCAAGTGAATATGATTTTTCAAATGATCAATTGGTTATTGTCATCCCTTCGATCTTGAAAAGTAAGTTCATATGAGTTTGAAAAGTTTCAAAATTAGATTTGCTTAATCAAGTAGAAGCAAGATTAACTCAATTAATTGGAGTCTATCGTTCAAGAAAAAAAAAGTAAAAACAAAAAAAAGAAAAGAAAAAAAGGATTACACACCATTGTTAAACATCATTATGCTTAATTGACCACTAACTGGATAAAGATTACTAGGATTTTTGTGTGCTTATCGCTTGACCTGTCAATTTCATTATCACTTACAAGAATTACAATAGTAAAAAAAATTGCTTTGAATGATTTACAATCTTTCAAATTTCTTATCAAATTCTTAGTACGCTACAGTTGATCATATCATAAAATTGCTAAAATAAATTAAATATGCCTTTAAAGAAACCTAAAATAAATTAAATGTGCCTTTAAGAGTCTATTGAGTAGTTGAGATCTGAAAAGTTTGTAAATTTAAGCTCAAATTAAGCGAAAATTCAGGCTATATTATTTTAATTATATTTTCGAATCATATTAGATTTTGTCATTTTATCACATATGTCATGCCATATATACAATATACTGTTTTATAACTGTTAGGAAAAATTACCGGGTCGAAGCTAACACACAACTAAAGTGAAATGAGAAAAATAAAGATAAAATGGACACAAATATTTTACGTGGAAAAACCCCCGAACAAATTTGGGGTAAAAAACCACGGGCAAGTGTAAGAGGATTTCACTATTGTAAAATAGGGATTACAACATCTTCTCTCTAATTACAATGAGATAACAATTGTCTAATCTCTATTGTAATAGGAGAAACAACTCTCTCACAAAATCGGGAAAATATTACTTACAAAGAAGGAACAAATTTTCCTCTATAAGTAGTAACTCTCAAGAAAACTCTCACACTCTCACACTCTCTCTAATACTCTTCTTGGTGTGTATATTTGATTACAAATGAGAACCTATTTATAGGCTTCAAGAACACTATTGTTCATTCACATGGCCACTATTGTTCATTCACATGGCCACCTTTGTATTTTGTTTATGTGGTCTTCACTTTAACACCTTTGTCTTGTGGAAAAAGTGGCTTTACCACTAAAAAGGCAATCTCTCATTACATTCTCCCACTTAAAGTTACTTTCGTAATCCTTCCATCCTTCCTCACTTGCCAAATCCATGCTTGCTTATGTTTCCGCTAGACTATATGAGGATCTATACCATTTAAACTTGTCAGTGTTGGTCGGCTTGGTCATAACATCTGCTAGGTTCTCGTCAGTGTGAATCTTCTGCATATCAACACTACCTTCTTCCATTACTTCTCGAACGAAGTGATACTGAACCCTTATGTGCTTTGTCCGTGAATGAAAAGCTGGATTCCTTGCAATGTTAAAGGCACTCTGACTGTCACAAAACAGAACAATCTTCTCCTGCTTGTGCCTGAGCTCTTCCAATAACCTTTGTATCCAAATTGCTTCCTTGCAAGCTTATGTACCCGTTATGTATTCTGCTTCCGTTATAGATAGAGCCACAACCGTCTGCAGTTTAGAAACCCAGCTTACAGCACCTCTTGCAAGTGTAAACACATAACCTGTAGTAGATTTGCTTTTATTGAGATACCCTGCAAAATCTGAATCAACATAGCCTCTAACAGTAAAATCTGATCCTCCGTAACATAATGCAGCATCTAAGGTTCCTCTGATGTATCTTAGAACCCTCTTCACAGTATTCCAATGCTCTCCACCAGGATTCGCCATAAATCGACTAACCACTCCTATTGCTTATGCAATGTCTGGTCTTGTACAAATCATAGCAAACATTAAACTTCCCACTGTTGATGTATACTGTACTCGAGACATCTCTCTCCTCTCTCCTTCATTGCTAGGACACATACTTGAGGATAACTTGAAATTAATAAGAAGTGGGGTAGAAATTGGCTTACTATCTTGCATTTTGAAGCGTCGCAAGATCTTGTTGAAGTAGTTCTTCTGGGAAATCCAAATCTTCATGTTATTTCTGCCTCGGTGAATCTGCATCCCTAGAATCTTGTTTGCTGGTCCCAAGTCCTTTATATCAAACTCCCTAGCCAACTGTGCCTTCAATTTTTGGATTTGATCTCTGTTGGGGCCTGCTACCAACATGTCATCCATATACAACAACAAGATAATAAAATCATTATCACCATCAAACCTTTTGAAGTACGTACAATGGTCTGAATTGAGTCTTTTGTATCCAAGGCTAATAATGAAAGAATCAAATCTCTTGTACCAATACATCGGCGCCTGTTTGAGACCGTATAGAGATTTGTTCAACCTGCAAACCAAGTTCTCCTTTCCTATTTCAGCAAAACCTTCTGGTTGGAGCATATAGATTTCTTCTTCAAGTTCTCCATGAAGAAATACAGTTTTCACATCCAACTGCTCCAGATGTAAGTCAAACGTAGCACACATAGCCAAGACTACTCTGATTGTTATAAGCCGAACCACCGGGGAAAATATCTCATTGAAATCAATACCTTCTTTCTGAGCGAATCCCTTTACCACCAGTCTTGCACGAAATCGTTCCACTTGATCATTGCTATCCCGCTTGATCTTGTAGACCCATTTGTTACCTATGGCTTTTCTCCCATGTGGAAATGGTACCAGTTCCCAAGTCTTTTTCTTGTGTAGGGATTCAATTTCTTCCTACATTGCTGTCATCCACAAAGACACATCTGAGCTACTTGTAGCTTCTTGGAAAGTTGAGGGCTCTCCATCCTCCGTTAAAAGACAGTATGCAGCATTGCTCTCAGTGACATACTCTGAATGCCAAGTTGGCAGCCTTTTCTCACGAGTTGACCAATGAGCTTCTGGAGCTTCAGACTCGACTGGTTCTTGTACCTCGTGTTCTGGTGCTGCTTCAGTAGAAACTGGAGTTTCTTGTACCGGATTATTTTCCACTTATATTGTTGTAGTCTCTGAAATCTCTTTCAATGTGCTATCGTCTCCATCTTTTTGTAGTAGTTGATCTTCTGCAAAGATCACATCCCTGCTGACGTCAACCTTACGGGTAGTGGGATCCCATAGGTGATACCCCTTTACTCCGTCAGCATACCCCAAGAATATACACCTCCTAGATTTTGGATTCAACTTCGTTCTTTCTTGGGTATTATACATCATATACGCAGGACATCCAAAAGAATGTAAAGTGGAGTAGTCCGCTGGCTTACCAGTCCACATCTCCATCGGCGTCTTTAAATTAATTGCTATTGATGGAGACCGATTTATCACATAACAGGTGGTTTTGGCTGCTTCTGCCCAAAAAGAGTTGGGTTGACCTGCAGTCCTCAACATAGCTTTCATCATTTCTGTAAGAGTTCTATTCATCCGCTCTGCCACTCCGTTTTGCTGAGGCGTGTATGTGACTGTGAACTGTCGTTTGACACCTTCCTGTTTACAAAGAGCAAGAAACTCGCCGTCTGTGTACTCTCTTCCATTATCTGTCCTTAAGTACTTGATATTTTTCTCAGATTCAAGTTCCACCCGCGCTTTGAAGTCTTTGAATACCGGAAATACATCTGACTTCTTCTTGATTGGATACACCCAACATCTCCTAGAGTAATCATCAATGAAAGACACAAAGTACTTTGCTCCTCCTAGGGACATTTTTGGTGACTCCCATACATCAGAATGAATCAAGTCTAGAATGCATTTACTCCTAGCATCAGATCTACTAAACTTCAATCTATGCTGCTTACTTGTAACATGATGCTCACAGAAAGATAGATTTACTGATTTGAGCCCTGGAAGCAGCTTTCTGTCAGAGAAAATCTTCAAACCTCGTTCCGACATGTGACCTAGTTTGAGATGCCACATCATCGTCGACTCTTCTCCCTTGTTGATTGACGCGACACATGCATCAGCTTCCTTCAGTGTTTCCCCTTTTAGCATGAATAGATTCATTGCGATCTTTTCTGCCTTCATAACTACAAGTGCACCTTTGGCAATCTTTATGATCCCATTTTCGATATGGATTTTGCATCCAAGACTATCTATTTGCCCCAAAGACAATAGATTCTTCCTAAGACCCTTCACGTGTCGTACATCCTGAATAATGTGAACTGTACCATCAAACATCTTTATCTTGATAGTACCAATACCATCAATCTCCAAAGCATGATCATCACCCATGTGTACAGAACCTCCTGAGACTGGTTCATATTTATGAAACCATTCTCTCCAAAATGTCATGTGCCATGTTGCTCCTGAGTCTAGTAACCAGATGTCAGCGAACTGTTTTCTGCCTCCAACTATCGTTGTTGACTCGCTGTATAAAACTTCACCATCATCTGAGGCACTTGCTACATTCCCTTGAGCATTTGATGACTCAGGGACTCCACTCTTCTTTGTGTACCAACAATCCTTCTTGACATGCCATTTCTTGCCACAGTTGTAGCACTTGAAATTCTTCTTACTTTTTGATTTCGATCTACCATGATTCTGACTCCCACTGGGGCCACGTTCTGTTGATCTTCCTCTCGTCATCGTCAAAGCTTCCGCTTGCTGCGAACCTGCCTGTCTGTCTTCCTTGTTTTTTTAGCCTGGTTTCTTCTTCCAAAATAGCAGCTGCAATTTCGTTGAAGACTAGATAGTCCGTGAGGATGTTGTTCGTCAAGTTGATGATGATTTGATCATACAAGTCAGGTGGACTTTGTAGTAGAAGCTCCGCACGTTCAGATGTCTTTATTGTGTAACCCATCGATGTAAGTTATGAAAATAAAATATTCAAAATGTTGATGTGGTTGGTCACTGACGTGGATTCCGTTATTCGAAGAGTGTAAAGCCTCCTCTTTAAGAAGATCTTATTGTGTAGTGACTTGGCCTCGTATAGTCTTGTTAGAGTATCCCAAATCTCCTTCGCAGTCTTCTTTTCCGCCACACTAGATAACACTCCATCAGCTAGTGCTAAGTGCAGATCGGCAATTGCGATGCCGTCCATCTCATTCCACTTGCTGTCGTCAGTGATCTCTACGGGCCTTTTTTCAATTGCTGCCAAACAATTATCTTTCCTCAAAATTGCCTTAATCTTCATTTTCCCTAACGAGAAATTACTCCCGTTAAACTTCTCAACATCAAACTTTGTTGTAGTTGACATTTCGTTCACAACGATCTGCTTCACACCCCACAACTAATAGCTCTGATACCACTGTTAGGAAAAATTACCAGGTCGAAGCTAACACATAACTAAAGTGAAATGAGAAAAATAAAGATAAAATGGACACAAATATTTTACGTGAAAAAAACCCCGAACAAATTTAGGATAAAAAAACCACGAGCAAGTGTAGGAGGATTTCACTATTGTAAAATAGGGATTAAAACATCTTCTCTCTAATTACAATGAGATAACAATTGTCTAATCTCTATTGTAATAAGAGAAACAACTCTCTCACAAAATCAGGAAAATATTACTTACAAAGAATGAACAAATTTTCCTCTCTAAGTAATAACTCTCAAGAAAACTTTCACACTCTCTCTAATACTCTTCTTTGTGTGTATATTTGATTACAAATGAGAACCTATTTATAGGCTTCAAGAACACTATTGTTCATTCATATGGCCATTATTGTTCATTCACATGGCCAACTTTGTATTTTGTCCATGTGGTCTTCACTTTAACACCTTTGTCTTGTGGAGAAAGTGGTTTTACCACTAAAAATGTCATCTCTCATTACAATAACGATATTGATAAAGAGAAATAAAAAAAATAGAGAAACAATAATCAAATAATTACAAAAAAAGTACAAGATTTATGTGGTTCGACTAACTGGTTAGGCTTACGTTTACGGAAAAACTGGAGAAAAATTCATTATCAAAGATGAAAAATATAAAAATCAGTTGTGAAGTCTATGCTTTCAAATCCTAACTAACATATTCATATATAGGCTACAAAACAGATAAAAAAAAAAATTTCACCTCAAGGCCGGGCAAAGCCCCCAAACCCCCCAAAACAGATTTGTTCACTTGCTACGTGATGGGTCAACCACTTTGTGAACTAAATCTTGAACTGAAATTCAAAACATCTCAACAAATACTTTAAGAGTCTATCGAGCAGTTGAGATTTGAAAGTTTGTACAATTTTTTGATGCGGTAAGACATGATATAATTTACATGATAAACAAAGTTTTTCTTATTTTTAAAGCAAAAAGTTTGTCATTCATAAGCAATAAATCAAGTTTTCTTGTATGGCAGACCTAAAATAAAGTTTATTCTCTTGGTTCAATTCGTTCTTGCCACTCGATGAGGGTTAAACGATTAATTTAGTTTAGTATAAATTAGAGTTGGAGTCAAGATGATGAGCCTTTGTAGCAACCTATATGTAATTGATGCCTTTTGATTTGATGAGAAATTGTAATTCAAAACAAACAGATATTTAAAGAACCAAATTATTTCCATTATATCTTGATAGATAATGTTGTGTAGTGGATATGTATCATTTTCAACTATTACGTCTCATCTAAGGCATGTCTTTTCTGCTGTTACACTCCAAATAAGAAACACGTGCTTAAATTGATATTGCTTGCGAGATATTTGAAGTTCAGCTCATGAAAGCTCAGCTTGGCTCGGTAAGTTTTTAAGTACGTTGAGCACGAACTCACACCTTGGCTAGCTCGCCTAACATAACGGTTGATAAATTTGAGTTGATAATTATTTAGTTCGTCATTTTGTGAGCTTAACTTGAATATATATTAAATATTTTCTTTAAAAAGATTCAAAATTGAAATATCATTTCAAATTTAAAAGCTCGTTTGCTCAAAATTGACTCAATTTCTAATTGAATCGAATTTGAATTTAGAGATTTGAGTGTAGTTAAACCCGAGTCTGGATTTTCATAATAAATTCAAGCTCGTTTAGATTATAAGTAGCTCATGCCGAGCACGAGTTTATGTTCACTCCTATATGTAATGTTACTGCAAAACTGTGGGCTATCAGAAATAGTCTCAGGCTAGCTTTGGACCTGAAGCTCGAGATCGAGATTGACACCAAACTAGACTTCGTGGTCATTAACTTCATAATATAATTTATTATTAACTTCATTATTATATAAGTTAATTTAATATAACCTTTCAACCTCTTTTTAAGTTGATAACTTAAAACATCTCAACAAATATTTTAAAAATCTATCGAATAATTGAGATATAAAACTTTAAATTTTTTTTGATGTGATAAAACATAATATAATTCACATTATAAACAAATTTGAGTTGATAATTATTTGGTTCGTTCATCTCACGAGCTCTGTTTAAATATATATTAAAATATATTTTAAAAATAGATTAAATTAACCACATCGGTGCTCTTTGTTATTTTATGAAGCTGATGCATGTGTGGTTTACTTGTAATTGGTCGTTTAATCTACATGCGTCATCTTAAAATACTTGAAAATCATTATCATGAATTGAAAATTTCCGACACGTGGTTAGGAAGATTCAATTATGAACTTCTCCTGTCAATTATGAATTTCCGACAGGTGGCTTACTTTTTAATACTTTTATTTGCTAAACAAGTAGTGGTCATCCCACGCCAAGTTTGAATATTGGAGACATCTCCTGTGAGTTTAAAGATTATTTATTTTTAGCCACTATTTACTCATATTGCAGATAATGTATGCCAGCTAGCTATTGTATTGAAACATACTGTAGCTATATGTTTATTTAATTTTTTTGATAAATTATATTATACTACTTTTAAATTTGTTAAAATGATATTAACATATTAATTTTTTTTAAAATTGATGATTCACCCAAAAAAATAAATTTCAACCATCAAACAGTCTCGATATGAATTTATTTAAAAAATCAAAATTTTAATTGGATATTATTTTTCATGATATCCAAAGCATCTTGAGTGTTAAAATATAAAATATATTAAGTAATTTTTTATACCATATAATAGAATATAAATTCATTTGATATAATTTTTTAACAATTTTCGAAAAAGAATGATGTTAATTTTCTTTTTAAAAAAACCCCTAAATTTTTTTTATTAAATATGTTTCATCATTAATACTTTTTTTTAAATGTACCTTTATACTTAATCATACTTTGGTTATCATGAAAAGTAAGCTCCAGTTAAAATTTTGATTCTTCAAAAAAATTTCATTTTGAGACTGTTTGATGTATGAAATTGATGTTTTGGGGTGAATCATGACTTTAAAATGATTTGGTACGTGTGTCGTTTCAGTAAACTTAGAAGTGTTGTAGTATAATTTGCCTTTTTTTTAAATAAAAAAAAACTATTCAAGAAACACACATAGAAAGAAAAAAAAATAGTTACATATAATACCGACTGCACACATTAACTTCAAAAAAAAATACCAAACTTTTAAAACCGCGAAATATATAGTTCCTTTTAATTAAACGCATCTTTCCCTAATTAATGAATCTATTTTAATTACCTTAATTTAACATCACGATTTAGAATCCCTAATATTCTAATATGGTCTAGATCTTGACGCTCTTAACATTACAATTTAAAATCTATAAAATTCTAATTTGGATTAGATCCTAACACTCTAAAAACATTACAAAATGCATAACATCAAAACCATTACTCAAAATCCAAAAAATCGTACTTCCTAAGATCTTTACTTGAGCTAGTAACATTTAAGCGTTAAAACTAAAATAAGCTAAAAGAATGGAACCTGATTTGAGAATAATTTAATGAAAATTTTTTGGTTAGACGTTTAACGCATGAATTGTCGACTACACCATTAATAATTAACTGCTCTAAAAACCTTCCTGATTTTAAAATATCAATTATCTAATAAATTTTAAAGTGACAATTGTTAACTTAGTCAAAGTCTAATTAAGAATTACTCTAATTTAATCCACTATTCTAGTTGAGGACTTGTTTGTGATCTGGTGGGGTTTGATTTATCTTTAAGGGATATATTAGTCTTTTTTAAGCAATTTTTTCTTCTTTAATCAATTAATATAAAAATTAGAAAAATGAAAAGAGAATGAATATTAATTAAGGGTGAGGTCCAAAGCGTTAATTAGTCAATTAGACCTTCAAACTTGCGCTGGCCTTATTCTCAAATGGGCCAACTCATTACCTTTTTGGTTTGCAACATCTAGGCCAATTAGTGAGCACAATTCGGTCATGGGCTTGGGTTGAACACAGATGCATATGATGAATATGGATTGTTTGACAAGCTTAAAATAAATTTTTATTTTTTATGTAGTGATTATTATTATTATTTTTTCATTTTAAATGTGTAATATAATGTAACGTGGATGGTTATGAAATAGTATTGTGAGTTTTTATTGTGATTAAATCAATATATAATTATACCTGTTTAATTATACTTGTTTAATTTCATTAATTTCAATAAAAAAGAAATTATTTATTGTTATAATTTTTTTATTAAGTTAAAAATAACTATTCTATATACATTAGAGTTTTGAGGTTTTCAAGAGATGCATACTTATTCACTTCATTCCTAGGGAAAAATGATATAACTAGAATAGTTACAAGGTATGAATAAAAAGAAGGTAAAACAGGGGAATTAAAACTAGTATTACTTTGGGATTAGATGAAAATTAATTAGTAAATTGGTAATCTCATCTCTTTTCTTTTTTATTTTTCATTCTCGAATATTTTCAATTTAAAAAAATTATAATTTGTATTTGTAATAGAAAAACTTCAATCTTCTAGTTTTTTTTTTCTCATTTTTAATTTCTTAGTTTTTTTCTCTCATTTTATTTTTTTTCTCATTTTTCTCTCCTGTTATTTTTTTCCATTTTTCTCTCATACTAAATATACATTTAATGTAAATTATCATATAATTGATGGTGGTAACACTATTTATTATCAAATGTGATAATTATTATTAAATATGATTATTTTATTAACATATGTGACTATTTTTATAATACTTTATTTTAAGACACTTCCCATATTATAATGGGGTCTTGAACTTTGAGTTGCAATGCAGGTAACTTTGTAGTTTGGTAGATGGTGAAGTGTTTTGTCGTAACTTGGTATTTTTCTGGTTGATGGTGTCTGTTGCATTATGTATCGAGTGAGCTGCTATGCTCCATCACCATGCCAATTGTTATTGCTCGGTTTTGTTTTAAGAGCTATCTATATTTTGCCTTTATGGTTGATATTAATAAACATTTATTTACCTTTCAAAGTAACATCTAAACATGATACCCAAATGGCCAAGATGCAGTCCCAATCAACTCTTTTCTTGCAAAGGTTTGCTGAAATATCTAACATTAGAGTCCCAATCGATATATAAGCTCTGATGATAAAAATCTCTGGTGTTGTTAATGTAAATGTACAAATTGTGTGTGTATATATATTGAATTACCATAAGATATTAATGATTGTATGCTTAATTTTGTCTTTTTGTGTGTTTAAGTTTATCTTAAAGAAGTTTATTACTGGCTAATAAAACTTTGGTTTAGTGGTAAAAAAACCATCGTTGAAATTATGGGATCACAAATCCTATATTCCACTCCCACTTATTTGAGTTGTTTGAATTGAGTTATATAATAATAGTATGAACTTATATTTTGAATATATAAATTAATATATTTCAGTGGAGGTGGGTGCCACTACTAGACCCAATATGAATCCGTTCATGTCTGTCATCAAATCCATTTGGTATTACTTTGAGACTTGATTCAACAAATAACTCACCCTCCAGTAGCCTAGTGACACGTGAATAGCTCTCTCTTCAATGATCGGATGATACGTGGCTGCATCAACAGCAGACTCTCCAGTAGCCTAATGACGCGTGGATAACTCCCCTCCAATGACCAGAAGACACGTGGCCAAGCAGTTGATGAAGCCGTTATCATTCACAAACTCCTCACACACAAAAGTGTAAGCAAGATTTTAAGGACTGAGCCGTTCCTGAACACGCAACAAGACCCTTCGCCAAAGAAGTAGGATCTTAGGGATCGCGTCACCCTGAGCACATAGTCAACTTGCCCTTGAACCACTATAAAAGCCCAAGGTATGTAAATCTAAGGTCATCTTCAAGTTCAACACTGAAACACTAATACCACAACCCTCTCCATTTTCTCAAAACTTCTCACTGATTAAGGCATCGGAGAGTCCCCGGAGGCATCTCCCTGTTTTCTCTGGTGGCTCTTTAATTCACCCCTCATTCTTTGTGTAGACCGTGGAGTCCCAAGCACCCAGCTCAGTAGCTGATTTTTGGAATCAACAGATTGTCGTCGTCTATGGGAAAAAATAAATCTCTCCCTAACCAGTAGAAGCGAAGAAATCTAAAGAACTCACCTGTTGCCATGCCGCCTAGTAACACCACCAAAAACACTAGCAACGGAGTCGCTAAAACCAGCACTACGTCCACACAAAACAATGCCCACAGCCAGCAGTCTAGCTCAAGGTTTCCTGCGGTGTCTGAACACATGACCTCTAGCTGTGACCCGTGAGCTCTTCCAAGAATGCAACGTCCTCATCGCACAGAGATGGATCCTCCTAACCTTGAAAGATCTGCCTAAGAGCATCCTGCTATTCCAATAATTCAAGCGCGGTTCCTAGAGCTCTCTTGTTTAGTGACAAACCTAGCTGCTGAAGTCTAGAAAGGAGGTCGGTAGCCTTCATCCCCATCTCCTCACCGCGCTCCCAAGCAAACTAGCTCTCCCAGTGATGGGCTCCCCATCGACAGTTGTTCCACTATCGAGCCTTCACCGCTTCATGCTAGTAGGTCTAGAGGAGGCTCCTCCTTCAAAAGCAACCTCAACCTATACAAGCGGATCGAGGAGATGGAAGAAAAAATCAACGAAGCCTTTAAATGCCGGAATCATAGCATCCTAGATGAACTCAGCTTTCAGAACCCACCATTCACACAGGAAGTTCTCGAAGCCCCACTCCCTCAAAATTTCTGGATGCCGCAAATCAAGCCTTATGGTGGCTCGACAGATCCCTTGGACCACCTTCAGCATTATAAGACTACCAGGATGCTATATTGGCATTCTGATCCGGTCATATGCTGAGTGTTTTCCCTAACACTCGAGAAAGCTACTGGCACATGGTACTCTCAGTTGAAGCCAGGAAGTATCAGTACTTTCAAAGAGCTCAGCTACGCCTTTACTTTTCACTTTCTTAGTAGCAAGGGACCATAGAAGACCTTGGAGAGCCTGTTCAACATCATTCAACATCAACGGGAGAGGCTTCGAGCCTATATCTTGAGGTTCAACATTGCTGCTTGGGAGATCCCTGACCTCGACCCTAACAATCGGATGCTAGCATTCAAAAATGGATTGAGATCCGGAATCTTTAACTTTAAGCTCAGTAGGCAACCGCCCAAAGACATGAACGAGGTCTTGGCCCGAGCAGAGAAGTATATGCTAGCAAAAGATGATCAAGCTTTTTGAAAAGAAAAGGAGGGCGAAACAGAGATGAAGAGGAAAAATAATAGTGATCCTTGCAGTGGAACAACCAAAAAACCCCACCATGAGGGCAGATACAAGGCCACCACTTGATTAAAAAATTTCACTCCCCTTAACGCATCCAGGACCAATGTTCTGATGTAGATCCAAGACAAGGCAATCCTTCTATGGCCCCTAAGGCCACAACGCCTAAACAGGGATAAAAGAAAATGGTGTCGATTCCATAGAAACCACGGGAACGATACTGAGGAGTTCTGATAAGTGCTTGAATATTCATATTTAAGCCCTTTCATTTACATTTGTTATGTCATATTTTATGTTAATTTAGTTCATTTTACTTCATTTCTGTGTTTTACATGCTTTTATAGGGTTTTGGAGAAGAAATAAGCATTTTGAAGCTTAAAAGGAAGAAAACTGGAAATCCTGGAGCAACTGCTACCTAGAGTGCGATCGAGCGCACCAGGCATGCGATCGAGCACAACAGCACATGCACGCACAGGCGATCGAGCGCAGCAGCAATCACACACACAGGCCAGATCGAACGCATAATTAAGATCGAGCGCACCACGTGTGCGATCGAGCGCACCTGTACGGGCGTGAACAGTAAAGTGGCAGAACTAGTTTTGGAAATAAAAGAGTTTTGTGTTTTAGGAAAGTTTAGGAATTCATGAGCCTTCTAGGATTATTCAACCCCTATAAATACACTTGTAAAACACACAAAGAAGACATCCTTTCTTTTACTTTTTGTTTAGTTTGGAGTTGTAAGCTTTGGGAGAGAATTGATGCCTCTTCTCTTGGGTTTACTCTTTCCCTTTTATTTTATGAATATGTTTACTTCATTTAGAATGTGTAACTAAACACCTATAGGGCTCGATTGAAGCCCTAGTTATGCTTTTCACATACATATTCATGATAAGGCTAGAGCATTGAAACCTTAGTTAGTGGGAAAGTATAATTAGTGGTGGATATCTTAGCTCTATGCTCTCATTATTGTTATTTACTCACACTCAAACTGTTATTTCTCTTTTAAACTTAAAGAAACTAATTTTAGATAGAAATTCACCAATCTTTGTGGAAATAATCTCGCACTTGCATAATGCTACCACAGACCTTGTGCACTTACAAGTAAAACAAGTACGATTATTTGCTTATTTGTTTAGGTATATTTTCGCACAACAAGTTTTTTGGCGCCGTTGCTGGGGACTTAGTGTGTGCATGTATTTCAAGTGTGTGTGTGATAGTATCTAGTATCTTCCACTACCCCCAAACTTAAAATACACATTGTCCCCAATGCATGTGAGGCATGAAAAGATCTGACCTGGGAGATGGAGAACTCGGTTGTTTGCTTGCTTGTCTACGCCCCCAAACTTGAATTGGATGCACGCACTGAGTACCTGACAAATACAAAAATAAACATTGTACCGGAAAAAAAATATAAACAATAGACATGTAAATATAACTATAACTAAAAGAAAAGTACTAAAATGAAAAAGGATATGTCTGGGGTGCCTTCCATGAGCGCTAAGTTTAATGTCTTCCGCCAGACAGGGTATTCTCTCAACTTTAGTCTTTTGGCAGGGAGTACTTAAAGTTCACTTCATGTGGCTCAAGTGCTCTTGGTGATGTTGCACATTCATCATGACTCAATCCATTCATTGTATTCAAATGTGATTTCTTCTTATCACCTGGTCTTGGATGCATAGGATAGACTTTAGGGAGGTGCATAGCTTCCAAGATGTTATCAGGGACAGTTTTTGATGCAGGCTCAATATCCGATCTTTTGAAGCTATGAGTGAGGGCGGCTTCCAATGGATCAGTGTGATGGACCTGAAAAACTTGCTTGACAGGACTTTGCATCATAGATTCATTAAAACATTCATCATCATTATCATCTTGAGGAAATTTTAGTGCATCAAATATCTTAAATTCTATTGTCTCTCCATTTACCATCATACTTACAATACCCTTTTTCACATTAATTATTGTATCAGCAGTTCTCATAAAGGGTCTTCCTAAGATAATGGGCAGAGGTAATGGCATAGGGCATTCTTTCATATCTAATACAATGAAGTCAGCAGGCAAAATAAACTCACCTACCTTGACCAGGACATCTTCAAGTATACCTCTAGGTCTTTTGATGCTTCTATCTGCCAATTGCAAAGTGATGGAGGTTGGTTGAAGCTCCCCCAAACCTAGCTTTTCAACTACTATGTATGGTAGCAAATTGACACTTGCTCCTAAATCTAGTAATGCTCGCTCAAACAACTGATCACTTATCCTACAGGGAATAGTAAAACTATATGGATCTTTTAGTTTTGGTGGTAGTTTTCTTAACAATATCGCACTTACCTCTTCAGTTAGAACCACTGTTTCATGTTCTTGAAACTTTCTTTTATTAGTGCAACAATCTTTTAAAAATTTAGCATAAGCAGGAATTTGTTTAATTGCATCTCATAAGGGAATGTTAATTTTTACTTTTCTCAAAGTTTCAAAAATATCAAGCAATTTATCTTTCTTTGGCGTTACTAACCTTTGAGGGAAGGGTGGCGCATTCCACTTCTCTACTTCACTTACCTTGGATGTGGATGGCTTAGCTTGAGATGCTTGAGCTGGCTCATTAACTCCTATGATCTTACTATTTCAGAGAGTTGTAACGGCGTTCAGCTGCTAATGTCCTCTTGGATTTGGTAGTGTTTGAGCAGGAAGTTCACCTTGCTTTCTTTCACTTAGCTCTTTAGCCAATTGCCCTATTTGTTCTTCTAGCCTTTGAGCGGTTTGTTTTTGGTGATCTAATGAAGTCATCAATGTTGTCATTAGTTGCTGTTGTTGAGTGGCTAATTGCTTTACAGGACTTTCTAGACCATCCTTCTTGGGTTCTGGAACTAGTTTGGTTGCTTTATGGAAGTTCCTTTGTTGCCCTTGAAGGTTCAAGGTGTTTTAATTGTTGCTCCATGAGAGGTTGGGGTGGTCTCACCATCCAGGGTTGTATGTATTTGCATATGCACTGTTCGGTCCCACATAGTTAGCTTGCTCGGGATCTATAGATGAATATAAATGGCAGGTCTCAGTAGTGTGATCAAATTGAGAACATAAAGCACATACCTGGCTTTGTATAGCTTGTGGTCGAGGAGAGATGTTTTGAGTAGACATGGCTTTTACAATCATATCTAGCCTCATATCTAGCTTCCTCTCCAAAGCAACTATTTGGGCAGAGGGTCCACTATTCAGAGTAACCTCATATATACCTTTGCTCTTGACTCCTTGTCTACCTCTAGAGGAGAATCGTTGGGTATGCTCACTTAATGCCTCAAACAGCTCCATGGCTTCTTCACTGCTCTTCTCTATCAACACACTTCCATAACCAGAATCAGCAATACCTTTATTCATGTCATTTAGACCTTCATAAAAGGCTAGTACCAGCTCATCTTGAGGTAGGTTGTGGTGTGGGCATTTGAGTAGTAGCTCGTTGAAGTGTCCCCATGACTCAAAGAACAGATCTTCATCCCTTTGTTGGAAGGATTGGATCTCCTTCCTCATTTGCCTCATCTTTTGGGCTGGGAAGAACTCCCTTAGGAATTTGTCAGCCAACTCCTCCCAAGTGTGGATTGAAACTGCAGGCAAAGAATTGTACCATAGCTTAGCATTATCTTTTAAGGAAAAGGGAAATAGAATTAACCTTATTCCTTCTTGGTCCAGGCCCTGGATGTGCTGGAATTTGCAGAGATCAAAAAATTCCCGAAGGTGCAAGTGTGGATCCTCTGCCGTTGTACCCCTAAAGTGAGTCAAAGCATTGAGTATCTACGGGGATATGTAATAGTTTCCCTCTACTTCAGGTTGATATGCAATGCATGAAGGATGGTTGAGGTTTTGTGGGATGAAGGATTGCTTCATCGATCTTCGTGCAGGTGGTTGCTGGATTTCTAGCTGTTCTGTCATTGGTGCTTATTCCGTGAATTCCTCTTCTTCCTCCTCAAAGTTGTCTCTAAGATTTTTTCGGATGGTCTGCTCAAGTTCGGGATCAAGGGGAAAGACTGTTGGATGTCGGGATCGAAGTCCGTGCATGAATCAGGTAAAATAGCTTCAGTGCAGCAGTTCAACTTAGCTGCTCGGGTAACTCTTTGTCCTATTTGCGCTCGATCGCACAGAAGGCTACGATCGATTGGAAGTATTATAGAATCACTGATTAGGGTTTGATGTACTTGAAACAAAAGAGAAATCGATTAGGGTTTGATGAAAAGTAAAAATAAAGATGGTAAATAAAATAATAACGATGATTAAACTAAACGAGAGTAATCCTAAAACGAAACTAGATACTATCACACACACACTTGAAATACATGCACACACTAAGTCCCAGTTTTTTTTTTTTTTTAGGAAGATAAAAGCATGTTCTTTTGGTAAACAAAAATTTTGGTTGATTTAAAAAATTTGATAACACTTCATTAGTAAGCTTACAAACTAGAACACATGGTCTTGTTTTAAGAATTTTACAAAGTTTAGTTACCTACCTCAAGGCACCTAAGAATTCACAAGTTTGCTTTAAAATTGCACGAGCACATTTAGCACGCATTTGTGTGAGGTATGACATATAATTCTTTTGTATATGTTTTCATTACCTAAATTGTAGTCGGATAACTTGTTGAAAAGAACCCTTTGGCATAAGGAAAAAAAAAAAATATGTCCATCGTGCGAAAAGGAAATCAAAAAGCTTCCAAAAATCAACTTTCCACTGAGTAACTGGTCCTTTTGCCTCAATAAGCATTGAGTGTTCACGTCAAAAGGTGGGAGTTTCATTAAGAAGCATTAAAAACCTGTTAAGTTTCATAGCCTTTTTTACTCGAGCTAGTAAGTCCTTAGGGGTGTCTTTACACCTAATGCCTTAAAACCATCTGGTTTGGGAGTCATTGGCCAAACGCTCGTTACAAGGGTCAAATAGAAAGCTAGATGGAACTCAACATGGTAAAGATCGTATGATAAAAGGAAAAAAAAAAGAAGCAAATATTATGCTATTTTGTTCTCTTTGATAAGAAATTTGATAAAAGTTTGGGCATTGAAACACCATCCACTAAAATTATGTGAAACCCCATCTTATATGTGCTAATTCATCACACAAAAATCAAACTTGCGATGCCTTAAGCCAGCCTTAGGTAAGTAACATAAAGCTTTTGAAAGTCCTTTTGCAATCCAAAAATGTGTTTTTATTATAAGCTTACTTATGAACAGTTATCATGGTTTTATGCACAACTCAAATTTCTGAGTATCATGGAAATGAATTTATCTTTGATTTTGTTTTTCATTTAGTTTTCAGTTTTGTGTTGCTAAGGGACTAGCAATATGTAAGTTTGGGTGTGTGATAAGTGCTTGAATATTCATATTTAAGCCCTTTCATTTACATTTGTTAAGTCCTATTTTATGTTAATTTAGTTCATTTTACTTCATTTCTGTGTTTTACATGCTTTTATAGGGTTTTGGAGAAGAAATAAGCATTTTGAAGCTTAAAAGGAAGAAAACTGGAAATCCTAGAGCAGCTGCTGCCTGGAGTGCGATCGAGCGCACCAGGCATGCAATCGAACGCAACAGCACATGTGTGCACGGGCGATCGAGCGCAGCAGCAATCACGCACATAAGCCAGATCGAGCACACCACGTGTGCAATCGAGCGCACCCGTGTGCGATCGAGTGCACCTGTACGGGCATGAACAGTAAAGTGGCAGAACCAGTTTTGAAAATAAAAGAGTTTTGTGTTTTAGGAAAGTTTAGGAATTCATGAGCCTTCAAGGATTATTCAGCCCCTATAAATACACTTATAAAACACACAAAGAAGAAATCCTTTCTTTTACCTTTTGTTTAGTTTGGAGTTGTAAGCTTTGGGAGAGAATTGACGCCTCTTCTCTTGGGTTTACTCTTTCCCTTTTATTTTATGAATAAGTTTACTTCATTTAGTATGTGTAACTAAACACCTATAGGGCTCGATTGAAGCCCTAGTTATGCTTTTCCTCACATATATTCATGATAAGGCTAGAACATTAAAACCTTAGTTAGTGGGAAAGTATAATTAGTGGTGGATATCGTAGCCCTATGCTCTCATTATTGTTATTTACTCACACTCAAACTGTTATTTCTCTTTTAAACTTAAAAAAATTAATTCTAGATAGAAATTCATCAATCTCTGTGGAAATGATCTCGCACTTGCATACTATGCTACCATAGACCTTGTGCACTTGCAACTAAAACAAGTACGATTATTTGCTTATTTGTTTAGGTATATTTTCGCACAACAAGTTCTATGCTCTGAAGAAACAAATTGAGGTCTTTATCAACCGGGTGTACTTAATTGAGTTCACTAGGTCGTGGCAAGGAGGAATGCTTGACTAGCCTAGGAGGAATCTCGGGCATCCTCCCAGTCACAACCTAGGACATCAGGCCCCTCGAAAGAGCTTAAGGCTGAACTGAGAAGAACCTGACCAAAAAGGCCAAGAAGTCACAGTCACTAGAGTTATCAACAAAATCAGTGGTGGATTAGCCGCCGGAGGTAACTCGGGGTAGAACAAGAAAGCATACGCTAGGTTTGTGGCTTCTGTCAACGGGCTTCATAAACGAAGGAAGATGAACTAGGCGATCTCTTTCTCGAACGATGATCTAGATAGGATACATACCTCACACAACGCCGCCATGGTAATCTATCTTCTTATAGCCAACCATAACGTCAAACGCATCCTGTGGATAACCGGAGTTCAACAGACATCTTGTTCTATGATGCTTTTCAAAATATATAGCTAAAAGATAGTAAGTAGGAACCGATCTCCACTCTGTTGTACAGTTTCTCGTGGGTTTTGGTGTTCACAGAATGCAGCATAGTTCTCTCGATCACTACGGGGACGGCTCCACAGACCATTATTGTCCAGACTACTTTCTTGGTAGTCAAACGACTGTCGTCTTACAATGTAATTCTTAGCAGACTTACTCTCAACAAACTAAGAGAAGTCATTTCCACCTACCATCTAAAAATGAAGTTCCCCGCTGATGACGGAGTGGATGAAGTCAAGGGAAACCAGTAGGTTTCTAGGTCATGTTACCTGAATGTCGTGAGATAAGGAATAGGAATAGAGGCCTTTCTTTTCGAAGTAAAAGACTTTAGAGACGAGGTAAAAACTCCATACGGCTGACCCATGAAGGAGCTAACCATTGTTCTGTCAGGGGAAAACACCTCCAGAACAGTCTAAATTGGCTCCAATCTCCCCGAGGATCTCAAATAATCCCCCATCTCTCTTCTACGGAGAAATCAAGACTTGTTTGTATGGTCAACCTTAGATATGCCTGGGATTAGCTCTGAAGTTATCGTGCATTGGCTAAACATGGACCCAAACCACAAGCTAGTCGTTCAGAAGAAGATGTCATTCGCCCCCGAGTGATAAGCCGCCATCAAAATCGAAGTAGATAAGTTACTCATAGCTGACTTTATCCGGCAGATGGACTATCCCGATTGGGTGTCCAATGTAGTGATGGTCAGAAAGCCAAATGGCAAATAACTAATTTGCATTGACTTCATAGACTTGAACAAGGCCTCTCCAAAGGACAATTTCCCTCTCCCATGGATCGATCAACTAGTTGACGCCACCTCAGGGCATAAGCTCCTAACTTTTATGAACGCCTATTCTGACTACAACTAGATCCTCATGCATGAGCCTAACTAGGAGAAAATAGCCTTCATCATAGACCAAGGGTTGTACTGTTAGTCTGTTATAAAGTCATGCCCTTCAGCTCAAAAATGCTGGGGAAACCTATCAAAGGTTGGTGAATAAGATCTTCCATGGGCAGATCGGAAGAAATATGGAGGTTTATGTGGATGACATATTGGTTAAGAGCATCAAGGCCAAAAACTAATACTCCAACCTAGAAAAGGCATTCGGGGTGCTTCGACATCACCAAATGAAGCTGAACCCCTTGAAATTCGCATTTGGAGTAACCGGAGGAAAATTCCTCGGTTTTATGGTCACTCAAAGAGGAATAGAAGCCAAATCAGAGAAGATCAAGGCTATTCTCAATATGACCCCTCATCGAATGATAAAGAAAGAACAAAGGCTGACAGGGTATGTGGCGGCACTTAGTTGTTACATGTCAAAATTTGTAGAGAGATGCTTACCCTTCTTTAGAGCCATCAGAAAGGTGAAAGACTTTGTTTGGGTTGAAGACTGCCAGAAATCCTTTGAAGAATTGAAGAGTATCTGAGCTCTTCCCCACTTTTGACTAAACCTACCGTGGGTAAACAACTCTTCCTATATTTGTTGACTGAACAGAAAGTAGTGGCCTTCATTCTGATATGGGAAGAGGCGAGTGTCCAGAAAATTGTGTACTATGTTAGCAAGGTCCTCCATGATATAGAAGTACGGTACCTCCATATAGAAAAGATAGTGTATGTTATCCTGATCACAATGAGGAAGCTTCGACCGTATTTTTCAGGCACACACCATCGTCCTCTTAACGGATCTGCCACTGAGACAACTGCTTCATAAGCCGGATGTCTCGAGTAGGATGGTTATATGGTCTGTAGAGCTCAAAGAATTTGAAATCCATTACAATCCTCGAAAATCCATCAAAGCTCAAGTCCTCGCTGACTTCATTGTGGAGAAAACGATCCAAAGGGATCCAAACAAAATCTTGAAAGTGAATTTTGGTGTTTGTCTAAGGTTTAAACAAGGTTTAAAGAGGTTCAGCATTTTTCCTTGGTGCCACAGCACACTTGGTATGTGCCGGCTGCGGCCCAGTCTTTTCCAGGCTACGGCGCACAGTATGAAGGATGCCTGGAAGAGTGGAGTGCCATCACTTAGCCTCTCCCAAGCTGCGGCGCACGGAAACCTGAAGAAGTGTGCTCTACCCTGGGTCGCGGCCTACCCTGTTCTGGGCCGCGGTGCTAGGTACACTGATGCATACTCATTTCAACCTCTTAAATGGTTCGTGAGACATGTTCAAAATGCATAAGATCACTAAAGATTGATGAGGGGCTATGGATGATTAGTCCTTAAGATCTAAGGTTGGATATTGACCCTCAAGATTGGTCAATAAGTTAGTGCACTATATAAAGGGTCACTTAGCTTCAATCTCAACACAAGAAACATATTATTGTGACATATTGTGATCATCTTACAAGAGAATTAAAGTGCAAGTGTGAGAGTGCAAAGACATAAAACACAGGAGAGGCACTAGAATAGATTTCAAAAGAGAGGTTGATTGTAAAGAGAAAGAAGTATAGATTAGATAGAAGGCTTTGTAATAGTTCTTATTGTTGACCCTCGCCCGTATTTTAATGATGGCAAAACACAACTGTTATTTAACTAACATGTTTAAACTAAGTTATATTAAGGATCAAACACATTCAACCAAGGAACAAAGTGCAAAAACTCGAACCAAATCAAGTATCAAGTGAAGACTGAAGATCTAGTATAGGTCTTAAGGTTTAGAACCAATGTAAGTCTCACTCATACATTGTATTAGCTTGTTCAATGGCTCAAACACAAAAGGTTTTTCTAAAAACATTAATTTTAAATGTTTTCAACAAAGAAAAAACAGAAGAAAAACTGGGTTGGAAGACAACCCAGTCGACTGGGTACATATACCAGTCGACTGGTATATGGGTCAGAAGGTATCCAGTCGACTGGATGAATTAACCCAGTCGACTGGTACATTGACCAATAATATCCCAGTCGACTGGATGATTCAACCCAGTCGACTGGTAAAATGGACAGAAAGTCCCCAGTCGACTGGATGATATATACCAGTCGACTGGATACCCAGAAGGTCTGAAAACGTGTATTTTTCAAGTGAACCCAGTCGACTGGTAGTTCAAAAATATGACCGTTGGACTTCAAATCTGAACGTTTTAAAGTAAATCTTTTTCAAATTAAAGTCCAAAACGGCCATATTAATTGATTGCTATATAAACCCATTCAGAAAAGCATTCAAAAACAAGAAGCAAATATTCAAAAAGAGTTGATCTCATATAATCAAGTTTTTATACTCTTGAAACACAAAAAGCTTTGAGATAATATTATTGAGCCATTTCTTCAAGCTTTACTTTGAAAGAGAGACATTTCTGTTGTAATAAGCTTTCATTTGTTGTTTCTCTACCTGTTACTTTACACCATCTTTGTAAAGGGATTACTTCCGAGAGGAAGGGGAAACTTCCGAAAGGAAGGGGATTTTTCGGTTTAAGCAATTCCTGTAAATTGCTTGTGTACGGTTTGTGCAACACCCGGCTAAGTTGTGCGACTAAGTTTTCTTAGTGGATTACTTCAAGGAGTTCCTTGAAGAGAGTGGACGTAGGGTCGGAACAAATCCGATATTGCCGAACCACTATAACTGTGTTTGCATCATCTTTCCTTAAACTCTTTATTTACAGCTTTTTACTTGTATTAATTATTTGTTGCTTATCAGTTTTTATAAACTTGTATAAATTCCGCAAAAGTTTTTAAAAACCCAATTCACCCCCCCTCTTGGGTTGAAACCTCGAGCTACAATTGGTATCAGAGCCTCGTTCTCTTTATAAGGCTTAAATTCCTAGAGTTGATCCAATGGCAGCAAATAGCTACTCTGAAGGACACTCTTATACTAGACCACCATTGTTCAATGGCTCAAATTATAACTATTGGAAAAATAGAATGAAAATCTTCGTCGAAGGACAAGATTACAATATATGGAGAATTATAGAAGAGGGACCTAAAATTCCCTCAAAAGAAATAGTTATTGGAGAGACTCTTCATACAATGCCTAAACTCAAAACTGAGTTTACTGACGAGGATTGTAGAACGATGTCTCTCAATAGCAGAGCAACAAGCATGCTACATTGTGCATTAGATATTTCTGAATATAAAAAAATATCTGCATGCATTTCTGCTAAAGAAATATGGGACAAATTGCAAGTCACATATGAAGGAACAAGTGAAGTAAAAAAGTCTAAAATTTACATGCTAATTTCTGAATATGAATCTTTTAAGATGTCTCCTAACGAAACCATTTCTGAAATGCACTCACGATTTACTACTATTATAAATGGTTTAAAATTGCTTGGCAAGAATATTGAGGAAGTTGAACTAACCAGAAAAATCTTGAGATCTCTGCCACCAGAATGGAAACCAAAGAGGACAGCCATTCAAGAGGCCAAAAATCTTGACAAGCTTGATGTTGAGACGCTGCTTGGGTCATTATTGACATACGAGATGGAAGAAATGACTCCCATCGTCAATGATGATGAGAAGAAGAAAAAGCAAATTGCTCTCAAAGCTTCTACGAGCAACAAAGAAAAGGAATTAGAACAAGAAGCAGAGAGCAGTGAAGAGGATGGTGAAATGGCTTTAATCACCAGAAGATTCCATAGGTTCTTGAAGAAAAGCAAGAAACCTTACTCAAAGGATCCCACCTCAAAAAGGGAACCACTTATGTGCTATGGCTGCAAGAAGCCAGGACATATAAAAACTGACTGTCCGGTTTCAAGCAAACCATACAAGGGCTTTAAGAAGAAAGCTATGGTAGCAACTACCTTGAGTGATGACGAAGAAGATGAGTCATCAGACAAAGAAATCGGATACGAAGAAATTGCCAACCTTTGTTTGATGGCAATCGATGATGAAAGCGAGGTAACTTTTTCTCCCTCTTCAAAAAATAATATTGTTACTAGTAGTGAAGAACTTCTAGAAGTCATAAATGAAATGCATGAAGAATTAAAGAAATTTGATTCTAGAAATTCTGTTCTTAAGAAAGAAGTATCATCTCTTTCTAAAGAAATGATAGTTCTTAGAGAAGAAAAAGAAAAATTATCATCTTTACTGTATAATTCGTCTCAAGATTTTCTTAAAGATGAAAATGAGAATTTGAAAAATAAAATTTCTGAATTAAACAGCACTGTATCTAGACTTATGCTTGGTAAAGAAAAACTTGATGAAGTACTTTCTTCCCAAAGATTAAGTGGAGGAAAATCTGGTGTAGGATATTCTCCATTGGGAAAACAAAAAACAAAAGAGAGCTTATTCATGAAAGTCTCTTGTGTAGATGGAGCTTCTACTTCAAAATCTCCTAACCTTGTTAAAAGCACTCCCTTGATAAATCCGAGGAAGTCTAGAAACTTAAATGATCATACTAAATTGAAGCATCCTAAAAATACTCATGCTTATTTGTATGCTCATTCTAGAAATGCTCATACACACCCTAGAAATAATCATCATGCTCTTTCTAGGAACAATGTGTATAATCAAAGAATGCATTCTGCTCATGCTCATCCTAGGAATCACCATCATGGCTATTCTAGAAATAACTTGCATACATATGCTAGCATGTATCCTAGAATGCATCATCGTTCATTTTCTGGAAACGACATGCATTTTCATACCCCTTACCATAGAATCATGTATCCTAGGAACTATCATCCTAAGGATTATAGGAATGCACATTTAAAATTTCCTAGAAATTTCTATGACTATAATGCTAGGATTGTGCATCATCAACATGTTCATAGAGCACCATATATTGTTAAGAAAGTATGGGTCCCAAAAGGAACCGTATTTTCAAGGACTAACCCCAAAGGACCCAAGAAATTTTGGGTACCTAAAAATGCTATTGTATATCCTTGTGTGATGTAGATTTGCCTTCACACCAAGGAGAAAGGTAACTGTTGGTACCTTGATAGCGGTTGCTCGAAGCATATGACCGGTGATAAAAGCGTATTCAAGGAGCTAACTCTAAGAGATGGTGGGCTTGTGACCATTGGAGACAATACTAAAATAAAGATCATCGGGCATGGAAAAGTCGGTAATGATTTCTCAACTTTAGATAATGTATTGCTAGTACAAGGCCTAAAGCCAAATTTACTTAGCATTAGTCAATTATGTGACAAAGGATATAAAGTCACCTTTGAGACCTCTCATTGTCTAGTTATAGACATCAAGAGCAACAAGATCAAATTCATTGGCCATAGACATGAAAATGTCTATATAGTTGATTTGAAATCCTTACATTCCAATAATGAAAAATATTTTCCTGCTTTTAGTGAAAATCAATGGCTATGGCATAGAAGGCTTGGTCATGTAAACATGAACTTGCTAAAAATTGTTTCAAGAAAAGATTTAGTTATTGGTCTTCCTAAAATCAATTTTGAGAAAAACAAAATTTGCAATGCTTGTCAAATGGGAAAACAATCTAGGATATATTTCAAAGCAAAAAATGTTGTCTCAACTACTAGACCTTTGGAACTTTTGCATATGGACTTATTTGGTCCAATTAGTACCATTAGTCTAGGTGGCCATCAATATGCTCTTGTTATTGTTGATGACTATTCAAGATATACCTTTGTTATTTTTATTGCTTATAAGGATGAAGCTTTCAAAGGATTTGAAAAGTTTTGCAAAAAGGTACAAAATGAAAAAGGAATTTGTATTTCAAGCATAAGAAGTGATCATGGCAAAGAATTTGAAAATCAAAGCTTTTCAAAATTTTGTGATGAAAATGGAATTAATCACAACTTTTCAGCTCCTAGAACTCCTCAACAAAATGGAGTTGTTGAGAGGAAAAATAGAGTTCTAGAAGAATTTTCAAGAACAATGCTGTGTGAAAATAATTTACCGAAATATTTTTGGGCTGAAGCCGTGAATACTTCTTGCTATATTTTAAATAGAATTTTGATAAGGCCCCTGCTTGATAAAACACCTTATGAACTATGGAAAGGGAGAAAGCCCAATATTTCCTATTTTCGTGCCTTTGGTAGTAAGTACTTCATCTTAAATAACAATAAAACTAACTTGGGTAAATTTGATTCCAAGACCGATGAAGGGATATTTTTAGGATATTCTACTACTAGTAAGGCTTATAGAGTTTTCAATAAGAGAACTCTAGTAGTAGAAGAATCTGTGCATGTAACTATTGATGAATCTAACCCAATGAGTAGTGGAGAAGTTTCCTTTAAAGATGATGCAGATTTTATTCCAAGAATGGAAACTCCTACTCCTATTGTTGACCCAAAGGAGAATCCAACTCAAGCAAATGAAGAGCTGGAAGCTCATAATTTGGACCAACCATCTACAAGCCAACAAGTGGATGGACTTCCTAAAGATTGGAGGTATGTGAACTATCACCCAATTGATCAAGTGATTGGTGATCCTTCACAAGGGGTAAGAACTCGTTCTTCTATTAGAAATATTTGCAATTATGTAGCTTATCTATCTCAGGTAGAACCTAAGTCCTTTATAGAAGCTGAAAAGGACAATGAGTGGATTATTGCTATGCAAGAAGAGATAAATCGATTTGAAAGAAACAATGTTTGGGAACTAGTTCCAAGACCTAAAGATCATTCAATTATTGGAACTAAATGGGTATATAGAAATAAAATGGATGAAAATGGTATAGTAACTAGAAATAAGGCTAGACTAGTTGCTAAAGGATATAACCAAGAGAAAGGAATAGATTTTGATGAAACCTATGCTCCCGTAGCTAGATTAGAAGCTATTAGAATGTTATTAGCCTTTGCATGCTTTAATAAATTCAAGCTATTTCAAATGGATGTGAAAAGTGCCTTTTTAAATGGCTTTATAGAAGAAGAAGTTTATGTTGAACAACCTCTTGGATTTGAAAATCCTAGTCTTCCAAATCATGTCTATAAACTTTCTAAAGCTCTATATGGGTTGAAGCAAGCTCCAAGGGCATGGTATGAAAGACTAAGTAAATTTTTGATTGATAATAAATTTGTAAGAGGAAGAATAGATACAACTCTCTTCACAAAAACTCACAAAAATGACACTTTGATAGTTCAAATATATGTTGATGATATTATATTTGGTGCTACTAATGAATCTATATGTCAAGAGTTTGCAAAGTGCATGCAAGGTGAATTTGAAATGAGCATGATGGGAGAACTTACCTACTTCCTTGGACTGCAAATCAAGCAACTAAAAGGAGGTATCTTCATCAATCAACAAAAGTACATCAAAGATCAACTAAAGAGATTCGGGATGGAAAGCTCAAAGCCTATTGGAACGCCTATGAGCACAACCACCAAACTTGACCTTGATGAAGGAGGTAAAACTGTAGATTCTAAATATTATAGAAGCATGATAGGTGCTTTACTGTACTTGACTGCAAGTAGACCTGATATAATGTTCAGTGTATGCATGTGTGCTAGATTTCAATCTAATCCTAAGGAATCACATGTAGTTGCAGTAAAAAGAGTCCTTAGATATCTACAAGGGACCCAGACCATAGGATTATGGTATTCTAGAGAATCATCTTTTGAGCTAGTAGGATATTCGGATGCTGATTTTGCTGGATGTAGGTTAGATAGAAAAAGCACAAGTGGAACATGCCAATTCTTAGGTGCTATGTTAACTTCTTGGTTCTCCAAGAAACAGAATTCAGTTGCACTATCAACCACTGAGGCGGAATATGTAGCAGCTGGCAGTTGTTGTGCCCAAGTACTATGGATGAAACAACAACTAGAAGACTATGGCATGAGTCTCAAAAATATTCCTATATTTTGTGATAATACTAGTGCCATCAACCTAACCAAAAATCCTATTCAGCACTCTAGAACCAAGCATATAGAGATTAGACATCATTTCTTAAGAGACCATGCTCAAAAAGGTGATATAAGATTAGAATTTATACCTTCAGAAGATCAAATAGCTGATATTCTTACAAAACCCTTAAGTGAAGCTAGTTTTTGTAAGATTAGAAAGTTAATGGGATTGCTTGATTTTGATAAATTGAATGTTTGATTGCATCTCATTTCATCATTTGCATGTTTGACATTGAGTGATAGAGTATTAATCCATGTTTAATTATTCCCTTCACTCAAAAATGTCATAGATAAACAAAATCGTGCTAAAAATTCAGGACTGGAAATTTTACTCAGGACCCAGTCGACTGGTAAATGTTCTTCAGTCGACTGGTAAGTCTCTGCCTCTGTTTCCAGTCGACTGGTAATTTTGACCCAGTCGACTGGTAACTCTCTGTCAAAACTTCCAGACGACTGTTAAGTCTTCTCCAGTCGCCTATAAGATCAAATCCTGCTTGGAGCCATTTTTTTTTTGAAAAATCCGTGTCCTCCAGTCGACTGGTAAAAATATCCCAGTCGACTGGTAACTCACTGCCAGTTTACCCAGTCGACTGGTAAAGAAACTGTTCATCTTTTCAAAGGGACCCAGTCGACTGGTATATCGACCCCAGTCGACTGGTATCGCGATTCTATAAAAGGGACTGTTCATTTTCGCCTTTTTTACGCCATTTTCAAAGAGCCCAAGCTTTCTCTCTCTAGAAAAATTCATCTTTTTGATCTAAAAACCATCCAAATCCCTTCTAAACACACCGATCTACTCATCCCTAAAGAGATTTTTAACTTTCTACGATTAAAATCTCTCATTTTTACCAAATTTCCTTTTTCCAAAAACTTCAAATTTCTTAAAAATGAGTGACAAAATCCGTATAAAACTCACAACAAGTGGACCTAATGCCCCCAAAAAGCCAAGGTCTTCAAAACCTTCGGCTTCGGAGTCGAAAGGGAAGGGAGTAGCAGGGTCATCCAGCAAGGAGCCCAGAACAGAGTTGGAGCAGGCTCTGTTTTTCAGCCCAGCGGCTCATAAGAGGTATAACTCTATAATCCGTCACAAGAAAATCATGACGGGTAGAGTCGTTGATTTCGACTCCATTCGTCATGGTAATTTCGATATTCTACCAGCCTTTGAGGCAATAAATCTGACCCCACTGGTCAGAATTCATGAAAAATATTACCCGCGACTGATTCACCAGTTCTATGCGAACTTGGTGAAACCCAGTCCTCTGGCTCTAAGATTCAGAACCAGAGTTAGCGGTGTGGAGTTTGAGGTCAACACTGACCTCTTAATGAGCATTCTGAGAATCCCTATAAGGGGGGTTCAATGGAGTCTGGATGGATGGCCAGACAACTTTGAAGTTGAGGAGGCCTGTCGGATAGTCAGGGGCGACCCTAACTATATGTACAGACCCACTACATTTCACACATGTAATGACTTGCCCCTCGACTCAAAAATGTTTCAATTGATTGTCAGTTGGACCATCCACCCGAGACTCGGGAGTCGAGGGTATCTATCTAAAATAGATAGGGTATTGATTTGGTGCCTAAAATCTGGGCACCACTTCAATATATATCTTCTGCTGCTCGCCAACATGATAAACGGCGAAGCAAATGACTCCGGGTGTCTTCCTTATGGGATGCTCATTACACTCATCCTCCAGCACTTCCGGGTACCTTTGCCTGCCTCCGAGGCTCAGGATATTGGATTGACGGATATCATCAACATCTCATCTCTGAAGAAGATGGGATGTACTGTTCGTGAAGGGTTTCTCTATCCTAAGGCCGGAAAGCGCCTAAGGATTCGAGAGGATGCGAGTGACAGTGATGAGGATGCTGATACGGCTGCTGAGATGGAGACAGATACCCTAGCACCTCCCATTGGTGGCTCGAGTACTGGTCAGACTGGATATGGTGACATCCTACGAGCTATCACGAGTCTTCAGATGACGATAGAGTCCGGTTTTCAGTCCATGCAGTCCGATTATCAGAGGCTGAGCTCCTCCATAGACTACCTACGGGATGACTTCGAGTTACATCGAGAGCACACCGAGGGTTCCCTAGCTGAGATTAGGGAACTTCTTCGTGACAGCTCGGACTCTCCCACACCATGAGTCTCTTTCTTTTATCAGTTCTTAGCACTTTTCCAGTTTTTGTCACATAGCACGGACATCTCATGTTTGTTTTTCTTAGCTATGGCTCTATGAGGCCCTACTTGTATTGACTTTTTCTTTATGATGATGTAATACTATTAGCCATATTTATTGCATTTATTTACGCTATTTGTGATATGTTAGAACTGTTTTAAATATCTGTTTAGTCACTAAATCTGATACAAACTGCTTATATGCTTAAAAAAAAAAACTTCCGGTTCTTCCCTAGGAAGGCTTCTGAAATTCAAATAAAGCCAAATCTTCGCGTACAACTTTATATTCTTATAACCTATTTGACTGTATTGGCTAAGTAGCTTATTTGTTATGTTCTGCCCCCTTTGGTTGCTGTTGTCAAAACGGGGGAGAAAAATGAGAAAAACGAGAAAATCTAAGTAAAACGCACCCAATGCATAGATTTAGGGGGAGCATTGCTCCATATCTGTGTAAAAATGTTTATTGAATGGTTGAGTTTAATTCTAGTTTAGTTGAAAGAAATATAAACTGTGTTTGCTTGTTTACAGGGTGGTTTTACTCGAAAAACAGAGGAGACTCTGTCCAAATTTTTGTAAAAATTTAACACTTAGTTTTTAAAACTGTTTTTACATTATTAGTTTTGTCATCATCAAAAAGGGGGAGATTGTTGACCCTCGCCCGTATTTTAATGATGGCAAAACACAACTATTATTTAACTAACATGTTTAAACTAAGTTGTATTAAGGATCAAACACATTCAACCAAGGAACAAAGTGCAAAAACTCGAACCAAATCAAGTATCAAGTGAAGACTGAAGATCTAGTATAGGTCTTAAGGTTTAGAACCAATGTAAGTCTCACTCATACATTGTATTAGCTTGTTCAATGGCTCAAACACAAAAGGTTTTTCTAAAAACATTAATTTTAAATGTTTTTAACAAAAAAAAAACAGAAGAAAAACTGGGTTGGAAGACAACCCAGTCGACTGGGTACATATACCAGTCGACTGGTATATGGGTCAGAAGGTATCCAGTCGACTGGATGAATTAACCCAGTCGACTGGTACATTGACCAGTAATATCCCAGTCGATTGGATGATTCAACCCAGTCGACTGGTAAAATGGACAAAAAGTCCCCAGTCGACTGGATGATATATACCAGTCGACTGGATACCCAGAAGGTCTGAAAACGTGTATTTTTCAAGTGAACCCAGTCAACTGGTATCTTGACCCAGTCGACTGGTAGTTCAAAAATATGACCGTTGGACTTCAAATCTGAACGTTTTAAAGTAAATCTTTTTCAAATTAAAGTCCAAAATGGCCATATTAATTGATTGCTATATAAACCCATTCAGAAAAGCATTCAAAAACAAGAAGCAAATATTCAAAAAGAGTTGATCTCATATAATCAAGTTTTTATACTCTTGAAACACAAAAAGCTTTGAGATAATATTATTGAGCCATTTCTTCAAGCTTTACTTTGAAAGAGAGACATTTCTGTTGTAATAAGCTTTCATTTGTTGTCTCTCTACCTGTTACTTTACACCATCTTTGTAAAGGGATTACTTCCGAGAGGAAGGGGAAACTTCCGAAAGGAAGGGGATTTTTCGGTTTAAGCAATTCCTGTAAATTGCTTGTGTACGGTTTGTGCAACACTCGGCTAAGTTGTGCGACTAAGTTTTCTTAGTGGATTACTTCAAGGAGTTCCTTGAAGAGAGTGGACGTAGGGTCGGAACGAATCCGATATTGCCGAACCACTATAACTGTGTTTGCATCCTCTTTCCTTAAACTCTTTATTTACAGCTTTTTACTTGTATTAATTATTTGTTGCTTATCAGTTTTTATAAACTTGTATAAATTCCGCAAAAGTTTTTAAAAACCCAATTCACCCCCCCTCTTGTGTTGAAACCTCGAGCTACACTTATCTTCTTCATTTCTTCTCTTATTTGTTCCTTCAAGAACTTATGGATTCTTGAAGAGGTGTTGTTGGATTGTAAAGAACTCATTGGTTTAGTGCAGAGAGTTCAGAGGAACTCACGGGGATATAGGCTATTGCCGAATCTCGATAACAAATCTCTTGTCTTCTTTCTATCTTTGATTTTTGTTTCTATTCCTAATCATTACAAGTCATTCTAGACTTAAGTATTTGGAAGATCACAACCTGGGCATCTTGGAGAGGTGATTTCCAACAGTGGTATCAGAACTGGAAGAGCTTTGGTGAGCGAGTACCAGAGCTGGGACAGAAGGTATCAGAGCAAAACTCCAAGAATCAAAGGCCAACTTCTTGGGTGATTCAAGAACGGTGCTGGATGAAGATTTGATCGTGTTCTTGAGGGTGATTCAAGAACGGCATTAAGATCTATCTTTGATTAAGTTCTTGTGATTTAAAAGTTTGGGAAAGCATTTGTTGGTACTGTATAAATCTGGGATTTTCTCCGCAAGATGGGTTCAAACTTCATCGTTGAGAAGTTTGATGGAAAGGGAGACTTTGCCCTTTGGAAGCAGAAGATCAAGGCTGTTCTCATGCCACAGAAGGTGGACTTGGCTATTAGAGAAGATGACAGTTTTCCAACAAGTATCATGGAAGACCAGCGGATTGAGATAAAGAAGGTGGCATACAACACCATTTTCTTGCACATGTAGGATAGTGTCACAAGGAAGCGCGGAGACTCGGAAGATCCTGCTGTCATATTGAAGAAATTAAATGAGTTGTTTCTTACCAAAACTCTCCCTAATAAGATTTATCTTCTTAAAAGAATCTTTGCTTTTAAAATGGATCCCAATAAAGAGTTGCAAGATAATCTTGATGTGTTTAATAAGCTAGTTCAAGATTTGAATAGCTATAGCATAACATTCCCGGATGAACAATTGGCTATTATTTTGTTGAATTCTCTTCCTGATTGTTTTGATAATTTGATTAATGCTATTGAATATGGAAGAGATAATTTAACCAAGGAGATTGTGATTAATGCCATAAGGGCTCATGATTTCAAAGCCAAGATGAGGGAAGCATCGAGTGGAGAAGGTCTGTTCATTAGAGGAAGGCTAGCAACTCGGAATGAAAGTAGCATTCATGGCAACTACTGGGAGAAATCAAGAGATAGAGGGCAGAGCCATGGGAGATCTCATTCCAAATCAAGATTTGGAGGAAAGAGATGCTTCTACTGCAATAAAGAGGGTCATTTCAGGAAAGATTGCAAGAAGAAGATGTGGGAATGTTATGTGCTCAAATGTTATGTGAGAATAGCAAGATGATGTTCTTGTTGTGTGCTCAAATGTGAGAAGGATGTAAGGCAGTGAGAAATGGATTATGGATTCTGGGTGCACTTATCACATGTGCCCTCACAAGGATTGGTTCAAGAATTTCCAGGAAACCAATGATGGAAAGGTTTTCTTGGGGAATGACACTTCTTGCCAAGTGAGGGGGATAGGAGACATCCAGTTGAGGATGTTTGATGGAGTCACAAGGTTGCTACAGAATGTGAGGTATCTTTTAGATTTGAAGAGGAATTTGATCTCATCGGGGCAGCATGATTCCATGGGATATTCATACAAAGCAGAGGGAGGAAAGATCAAGGTGACCAAGGGATCTTTAATAGTGATCAAAGCAGTAAGAAAAGAGGGACTCTATGAGATGATCGGAGAGACAAAAATCAATGATCAAGCAGTAAGGTTGATGGCTGAGATGGATAAGGTAGCCCTTTGGCACACTCACTTAGAACATATGAGCGAAAAATGCCTGCAAGTTCTTAGCAAGGATGGTCTACTTGGAGGAGACAAAGTAGAGAAATTAGATTTCTGTGAGTGTTGCGTTCTTGGGAAGCAACACCGTGTCAGCTTCAACACCGGAGTGCACAAGTCTAAGGGCATTCTTGACTACATTCATTCGGACCTTTGGGGACCAGCAAGAACACCAACACAGGGAGGTAACTTTTACTTTATGTCTTTAATTGATGATTATTCAAGAAAAATTTGGGTTTATTTGCTTAAAAATAAATCAGATGCTTTGAATAAATTTATGGTGTGGAAAAAGTTGCTGGAGACTCAAACGGGTAGGGTAGTTAAGGCTTTATAAATCAATAATGGCTTAGAATTTTGTAATAAGTATTTTGATAAATTCTGTGAATTAAATGGCATTCTAAGACATAAAACGATTGTAAAAACACCTAAGCAAAATGAAGTTGCTAAGAGGATGAATAGAACCCTTATGGAAAATGTTAGGTGCATGTTAATAGGATCCGGATTATCAAAATATTTTTTGGGGGAAGCTGTGTCTACTGCTGCATACTTGGTAAATAGATCACTCTTTAGAGCTTTAGAGCTCAAGACTCTCATGGAGATGTGGAGTGGGAAACCCTCTGAGTTGAGTAACCTTAGGACTTTTAGGTGTGCTGCATTTGCACATAAAAAGGATGATAAACTTAAACTAAGGTCTAGAAAATGTGTATTTCTAGGGTATGGTGATGGGGTTAAGGGATATAGGTTGTGGTCCTTAGAACATAAAGGAATGAAACTCATTATAAGTAGGGATGTTATTTTTAATGAATTGTTATTTCTCTATTTGGAGAAAACTAACCCTACAGGGGCTAGTGAGCAAACCAGTCCAGAATTTGTGGAGCATCACATCAAGGAAAATTTAGTTCATGTAGAGCAAGGAAGGCAAGAAGGTTCGAACCAGGTAAAGCCCATTGATGAAGGCCATGCTCAGGGTACTCAAGAGGAGGCTGAACTAGAAGAGGTTAATGCAGCAAGTTAGAATGACTACCAGCTCACAAGGGACTGGGGAAGGAGGGTGGTCAAACCACCTTTGAGATATGGGTTTGCGGATGCTAATGTAGCAGCTCCTTAGACAGAAGGAGAGATGAGTGAACCAGAAACTTATATGGAAGCCATAGAATATAAGGAGTCGTCAAAGTGGCAGCTAGCTATGGAGAAATAAATGGATTCTTTGAGGAAGAACAACTCTTGGGAATTGGTGCCTAAACAAGAAAAACAGAGAGTTGTGGATTGTAGATAGGTCTACAAGATCAAAGAAGGGAACACTCCAGGGGATGAAGTCCAGTATAAAGCTAGGCTAGTGGCGAAGGGGTTCACACAAAAGAAGGCATAGATTTCACCGAAATATTCTCACCGGTTGTGAAGTACAAGACGATACAGATAGTATTGGCAATGGTGGTCCAATTCAATTGGGAAATCGAGCAAATGGATGTGAAGACAGCGTTCTTACATGGAGGGCTTGATGAGACTATCTACATGAGGCAACCCGAAGGCTATGAGGAAGGAAGGTAGGGAGAATTGGTGGGCAAATTGAAAAAATCTCTTTATGGCCTGAAGTAATCACCTCAGTAATGGAATAAGAGGTTTGATTCCTTTGTAATTAGCTTGGGTTTCATGAGGAGCTACTATGATTCGTGCTTGTACTACAAGGGGCACAAGGTTGAAGAAGTGGTGATCATCCTCATCTATGTTAATGATATATTTCTGGTTGGGAGCAGCGTGGAGAGGATAGAAGAATTGAAGTCTCAACTCAGTTCGAAGTTTGAGATGAAGGATCTTGGCCATGCACAGAAGATCCTTGGGATAAATATAATCCGGGAAAGAGAAAGAAATAGATTGAAGATTTCTCAGACTTCCTACATAGAGAAGATGATATCTAAGTTCTCTATGGAAGATAGCAAACTAGTAAAGGTTCCCCTTGCTGGTCATTTCAAGTTCTCCAGCGATCAACATTCGAGATTGAAGGTGGAGAAGAAGGAAATGGAAAAGGTCCCTTACTCTAGTCCGGTTGGTTCAGTTGTGTTCACTATGATAAGCACTAGACCTAATATTGCTCATGCAGTAAGTGTTCTCAACAGGTTTATGAGTAATCTTGGAAATGAGCATTGGCTTAGGATGAAGTGATTGCTGAGGTACTTGAAAGGAAGCCTAGAAGTAAGGCTGAGTTATAAGAAGAGGAGTAAGTCCATCTGTCTTGAGGGTTATGTAGATTCAGACTATAGAGCAGACCGTGATAAAAGAAGATCGATTACCTCCTACTTCTTCAACTTAAACGAATGTTGTATAAGTTAGAAGGCTCAGTTGTAGCCGGTGGTAGCACTCTTAATAACAGAGGCTGAGTAAATAGCGGCAACGAAAGCCATAAAGGAGGTTATGTGGTGCAAAGGCTTGTTGGAAGAGTTGAAGGTCCTGAAAGAGCAGGTAGTGGTGTATTCGGATAGCCAAAGTGCGTTGCACTTGTGTAAGAATTCGGTATTCCATGAGTGGACAAAGCACATGGATGTTTGGTATCATTTCATTCAGGAAAATGTTACAGAAGGATGCAATCATGTGGACAAGATAGCCATGGAGGAAAATCCTACAGATTTAGGCACCAAGGTTCTACCTCTAAGTAAGTTCAATCATTGCCTTAGACTTCTTAGGATTGGAGTCGGTTGAATGATGACTCAAGTTGAGTTTGGATCCTAAGTTCTCTGCACAATGGGTTCGGGTTTAAATGCTCAGACAAAGACAGAGATTGTTGGTGTTTGTCTAAGGTTTAAATAAGGTTTGAAGAGGTTCAGTATTTGTCTTTGGCGCCTCAGCACACAGAAAGGGGAAGGAATTCAAAAAGGCTCAGCATCAGGTTAGGCCATGGCCCAGCCTTTCCTAGGACGTGGCGCACAACATGGAGGATGCTTGGAGGAGGATCGCGCTGCTGCTCAGCCTCCCCCAGGCCGCAGTGCACAGAAACCTGAAGAAGTGTGCTCTACCCTGTTCTGGGCCACAGCACCAGGCACACTGATGTACACTCATTTCAGCCTCTTGAATGTTTTGTGAGACATGTTCAAAACACATAGGATCATTAAAGATTGATGAAGGGCTATAGATGATTAGTCCTCAAGATCTAAGAGTGGATATTGACCCTCAAAATTGGTCAAGAAGTTGGTGCACTATATAAAGGGTCACCTAGCTTCAATCTCAACACAAGAAACATATTATTGTGACATATTGTGATCATCATACAAGAGAGTTAAAGTGAAAGTGTGAGAGTGAAAAGACACAAAACATAGGAGAGGCACTAGAATAGATTTCAAAAGAGAGGCTGGTTGTAAAGAAAGAGGAGTATAGATTAGATAGAGGGCTTTGTAATAGTTCTTATCTTATTCCTTTCTTCTCTTCTTTGTTCCTTCAAGAACTTGTGGATTCTTTAAGAGGTGTTGCTAGATTGTAAAGAACTCATTGGTTTAGTACAGAGAGTTCAGAGGAACTCACGAGGACGTAGGCTATTGTCGAACATCGATAAAAAATCGCTTGTCTTATTTCTTTCTTTGATTTTTGTTTCTGTTCCTAATCATTAAAAGTCATTCTAGACTTAGGTGTTTGGAAGATCACAACCTGGGCATCTTGGAGAGGTGATTTCTAACAGCTAAGATAGCCGAGCAAATTTCATAGTGGACCCTTCATATGGACGGCTCCTCCAACAGCATCGAAAGTGGGGCAGGGCTCATCTTTTGTAGTCCAGACAGATTCGTCATTGAATATGCTTTAAGGTTTAGGTTCAGAGCTTCCAATAATGAAGCAGAATACGAGGCATTACTCGTTGAGATGAAGTTGGCAAAAGTGATGGCCACTGAAGCCCTGGATATGTATAACGACTCGCAACTAGTGGTGAGTCAGATGAACAGAGTGTTCGAAGCCCGAGGGGAGAAGATTGCTCGATACCTTAACAAAGTTAGAAAACTCACCACCAGATTCAAAATGTTCCGGATAACTCAGGTTTCTCAGGCTAAAAACTTGAAGGCTGATGCTCTAGCCCGACTCACTTTGTCTCACCAAACCGAGCTAACCTAAGCCGTCTACCTCGAGACCTTCGTCGCTCCGAGCATCGATAAAATAATTGTGTTGTCGGTAACCGAAAGAGAAACCTGGGCAGACCCGATCCTCTGGTATTTACATGATGGTTAGTTCCCTGAGCAGAAAAGTGAAGATAGAGAACTCATCTCCTATGCATCCCAATATGCAATCATAGATGAATAGTTGTACAAAATACGTCTCACGACAGCTTATTTGAGGTCTCTTGGGCCCACCGAGGCCAACTACGCTCTTCAGGAAGTTCATGAAGAGGTATGCGAAAATCACCTAAGAAGCCGAGCCTTGGTTTTCAAAGTACTCAATCAAACGTACTACTGACCCAAAATGCAGAAAGATGCCACAGAATTAGTCAAGAAGTGCAGAAGTTGTCAGAAATACTCCCTTGTGCCACACAAGCTGGCAAATCCTCTTACCTTGATAAAAAGTCCATTTCTTTTCGCCATGTGGGGGATGGATCTCTGTGGTCCTTTCAACGGAGCGTCTGGACAGAGAAAACATCTTATCATGGCGATAGATTAATTCACTAAGTGGGTGGAGGCGGAACCACTTGCCAGAATAACGGATCATCAAGCTCAAAGCTTTCTTTGAAAGTCTATAGTATGCCGATTCGACATACCCCGGATACTGGTCACCAATAAAAATTAGTTTGACAGCGCCTGATTCAAGGTGTTCTACGAAGAGCTTCACTTTGAATATCGATTCTCTTTCGTAGGATATCCACAGGCTAATGGGCAAGCCAAGATGACCAACAAGACACTTCTACAAGGCATCAGAGAAGGCTAGATGAAGATGACAAGCAATGGGCCAACCATCTTCCGAATGTACTCTGGGCCTATTGAACCACCACTTGGACACCTACAGGAGAAACACCTTTCTTCATAGCGTACAAATCTGAAGTGGTCATCCCCTTAGAACTCAAGGTGCCCTCGCTAAGAGTACAGAATTTCGAGTGAACTAACAATGAAGGAGCCTTACAAATGAACTCTTATCATATCGACAAAGCTCGAGATAAAGCCCATATTCGATTAGCCGCCTATTAGCAGAGGGTGGCTAGGTATTACAATTCTCTGATCCAAAATAGAAGCTTTAAGCTACGTGATCTCATTCTATGAAATAATGAAGTATCTCATCCTAGAGAAATGGGGAAGCTCGTCCCAAAATGGGAAGGCCTATATTGCAATAAGTGTTAAGCAAGCACTTTCGAGCTCGAAGAGTTGAATGGCAAGCTCATCCCTCGCACATGGAATGCAGGGAACCTTTGCAAATTGTACCAATAGTTTATACCCCTCAAGTTCCATGTTTTAAGTGTAACTCGTGAACGCCTCGGTTGTTAATGAAAGAGTTAAAGTGTTGAAGTTTTGAAGTTTAAACGTTAAAGTCTACAAAAGGTGACAAAGTGAAGAAAAAGGAAACTAGAAATTTTATTAAAAAAATATATATGATTACGCACAAAGGGAGGCACTATCGGTCTTAGTTTAAAAAAGAAAAGAAAAGAAAAAAAAAAGAAAACTACAAAGAAAAACTCTAAGTCCTCATGGGTCAACATTCTATTCGAAAGCAGCTTCTGTCGCGGCACCGTTCTGCTGAGCCTCTTCCTCGCTATTAGATTCACCAGCCATGGCCCTCTTTTTGTTCCTTAAGAGTAGAGAGCCTCGGCCTTCTTCTTGGCCTCCAAGAAGCCCTCAAAGAACTGGAGCTCGACCTCCTCCTCGACTGTCTCTCAATAGGAGGCAGAGTTCTTGAAACTGGCCAAGGCTTCCTCCACAGCCCTCTTCATGCCCTCCTTTGTTTCCTCCCTTAGCTTTTGTTAGAGGCCATGGCAGCATCTCTCTCTTTATGCATAACTTTCATCTCCTCCACAACCTCGGCTCTGGCTCAGTTAGCACTCTCCTGGCTCAACCGAGCCCCCTATAGCTGTTAGATGAGCCCGCAACTATCATCTAGTTTTAGCTGGCATCGGACCAGCTTCTCGCCCATGTCTAAGCAGTGGCACAATAGTATTCTTTTCCCTACACTCGACTGAAACAAAATACATAAGGGTAAGCAACCAAGAAACAGGGAGAACTTGTAAAAAAAAAGAGGTCCAAGGCATAAACACTCCCCCTCTACAAACTTATTGGGCATAGAGTTTGCAGCGAATGACCATTGCACCTTCTTCTCCAGCCTCATGTCCCCTTTCAGCTCAGCCAAGATGTTATCTATCTTATCTTTATATCCACCCTCGGAAGAGGAATCCTCTTCCTCATCCTTCTCTTCTCCAGCCACATAGGGCACCATTGCCAATGGCCCCTCCAGAGTGTTGCCACTCCTTGAGGATTTACCCTCACTAGAGGTTCGGTCCAGACCCATGACCTCCTTGTATTGACCCATTACGGGTTGGCCACCCCCGAGACGGTGTCATCACATTTTGAAAATATCAGCACAACACATATATGCAACAATAAAAAAATAATACTAACATAAATTTTTATTCAAATCCTCAACTCTCAACAGGGGAGGTTCAAAAATCTGATATTAACTTAAACATAATATACAATGTAAAATGTATGAATATTTACAAATAAAATTTTTATTTCATTTTCTCATTTGTCTGAGGATGTTGACACGTACGTGGCTTACAGAAAATTATTTCGTCTGACTCTCGATCCACCAGACTTTTTGTCATGTTTGCTACCTGAAATTATTGTACAATGAATGATGAGCTTCACAAGCTCAGTGAATTAAATTTACTAGAAGTATTCAATTTGTATAAATAACCCTTTAATATTTAATCATTTATCTCTCATTTGACTGGATAATAGCATATAGTTTAACATTTAAATAATTCTTATCACATCATACTTTTATGTTTTTTTCTCACTGTAATTGTCTATCTGTGAGACTTATTTATCTACAAATAAATGCACAATATCAACAACATTTCAGTAAAAATATTAACATGTAAAACAGATGCAATGCATGAATTATTATTATTTGGGAACGTCTTCCCACATGTCGACATGTTTTTATTATCTTAGACCGGCCCCCTCCCGGTTCTTTTCTTTCCAGCATATATCGGCAATCACGGTTTCCTTTATTTCCAACATATACCGGCTGTCACGGTTTTTCAATTAGACCGACCCCCTCCCGATTCTTTCTTTTATTTATTACATATGCAGATGAATAATGATATGAAATATGCATATGAACAATAATATAAAAATAACATGAATTCAAATATTAAATTTAGCTATCCTGTTTTTCCTCAAATTATTATAAAAAAAAATTCAACTAAATTCCTCTCATCATAAATCACATCACACCATCCATCATAGATTGTCAAGATCCACTAAATTTCATCTTGTCATAATTCGTATAAAAACATCAACTATAACTTATATTTCACTTACCGTTTATATTATTAATCAACTTATTATTCCAAAAAATATTATTTCTCATCTAATAATTTTCTATATGTCCAAAATTCATATCATACCTATCAATCAAATTTTTATTTACCACTAAAGCATAAGCTAATAATTTATTTAATATTCTCACTGGATATTTCATTTTTATTTAGATTACTTAAAGAAAATCTAACTCACCAAGTAGCACTTAAAGCTACCAATGGATCACTTCTTTGCCTTTCCCGTTCCTCTCAGCAATTTACACCGGTTGCTGATCATCAACATCTGACATAATATTTATATTAAATTTCTAATTTTCTTCAATTCTTCATAAATAACACCATTTGAAAATTCCCACTTTGAATTCTGGGAAATTTCATGTATGCTAAAAATTCAAAAAATAAACATTACATTATTACCTTATGTTTTTCTGATAGCTTCTCGTGACTCTTTATAAAATTTCCCCGTAAACCCCTTCAAAATTTTGCTCTTTCAACATTTCTTTTGATCCCCAAATGTTTAAAGAAATAGAATAATTTGAAGGAAAACTAAATGTAATCTGTTAAGTGTAAATTACATTTACATATTATACATATATATAAGTAAACTTACAAAAGATTTTTCTGCAGCTCAACACCCAAAGGAATACAAAGTCTCCACGTTTTTGAGACATGCACAATTCTTTCTTAATTTGGCAGCAGGTGTTGCCACTTGCTGCCACATTTTTTTCCTGCTTTCTGGGATGTTCTTGAACGTTCTATTTTTTTTTAAAAATTTTAACTTTTCGCATTTAAATATTTATATACAATATTTAAACTCTATGTCATATTTATTAAAGTACTTCTTTACCCTTACTTTACAAATATGTGTATTACAATTCTATCCACCTTACAAAAATTTTGTCCCTGAAATTTTCTTACCTAAAATCAAGAAAAGAGTTGAGGGTATTCATTCCTCATTCTTGCTTCATGTTCCCACGTGACTTCTTCGACATCTTTATTCCGCAATAATACTTGAATCAAAGGAATGCCTTTATTGTGCAAGATGTGTTCCTTTCTGTCTAGGATTTTGATCGGTACTTGTATAAAGTCAAATCTTCCTGAAATTCTATCGCCTGATTCGAGATACTATGGGATTCATCGTGTAAGTACTTCCTCAGCAGTGACACATGAAACACATTATGTAATTGAATTCTGGAGGCAAATCCAAAAGATATGCTACTAATTCAATTCTCTTGATCACCTCATATGGTCTCACAAATCTTGGGCTTAACTTTCCCTTCTTTTTAAACCTCAACACACCCTTCCATGGAGATATCTTCAAAAATACCCAATCACCAACTTAGAACTCGAGAGGTCATTTTCTTTTATTAGTATATCCTTTTTGTCTGTTCTGGGCTGCTTTGAGGTTCTCCCTAACCAGTTTGATCCTCTCAGTAGTCTAGTCTATCATTTCTGGGTCATATATCATTCTCTCTCCAACTTCTTCCCAGCATAGTGGAGTTCTACACCTTATAACATATAAAGCCTTGAAGGGTGCCATCTCAATACTAGTTTGATACTAATTATTGTATGCAAACTCGATCAAAAGCAAATACGCATCCTAGCTCACTGAGAAACTCAATACACTTGCCGTCATCATATCTTCTAGTATTATGATGATTCTCAACATCTGCCCATCAGTTTGTGGATGAAAAGCTGTACTAAACTGCAATTGCGTACCCATAGCTTCTTGGAAACCCCTCCAAAATCTAGAGGTAAATCTAGAATCTCTATCTGATACGATACTCAAGGGTACTCCATGTAATTTTACTATCTTCGCAACATACAACTCAACCAACTTTTCTGGACTCCAGGTAGTTTTAATAGGAAGAAAATGTTAAGACTTAGAAAGTCTATCCACTATAACCCACACAGCGTCATGTCCCCTTTGGGTACGGGGAAAACCAGAGACAAAATCCATACTCACATTTTCCTATGGCCACTTAGGTACTGGAAGAGGTTGTAATAAACATGTTGGATGTCTATTCTCAGCCTTCACCTGTTGACAAGTCAAACATCTAGAAATATATTCTGCTATATCCTTCTTCATCCCTGACCACCAATAATTCTGTCTCAACCCCTACACATCTTATTATTACCTGGGTGCATGGAATATACAGAATCATAAGCCTCCCTTAGTATTTCTTTCGCATCTTTACATCATTGGGAACACAAACTCTATACCCCAATACTACTATACCATCTTCTCTAATTCTAAACTCGGTTGGCTTCCCACTCAACACTTCCCTCCTGATCTTCTCTATCCTCTCATCTCTACCCTGCATCTATAATAAACGATCAATAATAGAAGATTGTATCACTATATTTGCTATCAATACTCATTTATCATCAACACTCAACTGCATCCTCATGCTTCTTAATTCTATCAACAAGCTAGTATTATGACTCCGCATGGTAGCTAATCTTCCTGTAGCCTTTCTACTCAATGCATCAGCTACTACATTAGTCTTTCCTGGATGATAGTGAATTGTACAGTCATAATCAAAAATCAACTCCATCTACCTCCTCTGCCTAATAGTCAACTCCTTTTGGGTTGATAAATGCATCAAGCTTTTATAATCAGTAAAAATTTCACAATTGGCTCCATATAGATGATGTCTCCAAATCTTCAAAGCAAAAACTATGGCAGCCAATTCTAAATCATGGGTTGGGTAATTCCTCTCATAGTTCTTTAGTTGCCTAGATGCATAAGCTATAACTCTCCCATGTTGCATCAACACACATCCCAACCCCTGATGTGACGCATCACTATAAACTACAAATATTTCATTACCAGAATGAAGCACTAATATTGGGGCAGTAGTAAGTTTTTCTTTCAACAATTGGAAACTTCTCTCACATTCCTCTGACCACATAAACTTCATGTCTTTCTTGGTCAATTTAATTAATGGTCCAGTAATCATAGAAATTTTTTGGATAAATCTCCTATAATAACTAGCCAACCTAAAAAAGCTTCTAATTTCAGTTACACTTATGGGTCTTTCCCAATTCAACATCGCTTCTACTTTTTGTGGGTCAACTGCTATTCTCTCTTCCGACACAACATGCCCTAAGAAAGATATTTCACTCAACCAAAACTCACACTTAGAGAACTTTGCATATAATTTCTCTCTCCTCAGAATCTCTAACACTATCTCTAAATGTTGCATATGCTCCTATTCATTCTCGGAATATACCAAAATATCATCAATAAACACAATCATAAATCTGTCAAAGAATGGTTTAAACACCTAATTCATAAGGTCCAGAAATGCTGCAGGAACTCATGATGGCCATAAGGTGTCCTAAAAGCAGTCTTAGGCAAGTCCCCCTCTTTTATCCTCAATTGATGATAACCCGATCTTAGGCTATCTTAGAAAACACTCTAGCTCCCTGTTACTGCTCGAATAAATCATCTATCCTGGGTAAAGAATATTTATTCTTGATGGCGATCTTATTCAATTGTCTATAATTAATACACAACCTCACTGTCCCATCATTCTTCTTGAAAAATAAGACAGGGGCTCCCTAGGGTGACATACTAAGTCGGATAAACTATTTATCTAGCAACTTCTGAAGTTGAACTTTCAACTCTCTCAATTCAGCTGGTGCCATTCTATAGGGTGCTATAGATGTGGGTGCTAATTTTAGAATCACCTCAATAGAAAACTCAATTTCCCTATTGGGAGACAAACCAGACAACTTCTCAGGAAATACATCAGAAAAATCTTTCATTACCAAGATTTCTTCTAACTTCTTGCTTTCCTTGCTAGAATCCACCACATATACCAAATACCCCTCACAACCCTTCTTCAACCATTTACTAACAGTTAAGCCAGAAATAAAACAATTAGCAAGAATCTTATGTTATCCTTAAAAATTAAACTCCTCCTGTCTGGGTATCTTGAACACCACATTTTTCCTAAAACAATCTACTTAAGCATGATATGCAGATAACCAATTCATCTCCAAAATTAAATCAAAATCTGTCATATTTAAAGATGATAAATCAACTTCAAATTCTCTATCAGCAATATTAATCACACAACCTCGATAGATTATCCTGATAATAACCATATCACCAATAGGAACCCCAGCAATAATCGCATGCATTAAAGGAGTAACATTAGCATCAATAGATTTCATATAATTACTATATACAAAAGAATGGGTTGCACCAAGATCAATCAGTAATCTAGCAGGCCTACCAAAGATGGATATCATACCCATAACAACATTAGGAGTGGCTTGTGCATCATGTTGGGTCAATGCATAGACACTGCTATATCTAGACTGAAATTGACTGTCACATCCTCGCTAAGCTACTGAAATTGACTGCTAATTCTAGAAACACCTCAATAGAAAACTCAATTTCCCTATTAGGAGACAAACCAGACAACTTCTCAGGAAATACATCAGAAAAATCTTTCATTACCAAGATTTCTTTTAACTTCTTATTTTCCTTGCTAGAATCCACCACATATACCAAATACCCCTCACAACCCTTCTTCAACCATTTACTAACAGTTAAGCCAGAAATAAGACAATTAGCAAGAATCTTACGTTATCCCTAAAAATTAAACTCCTCCTGTCTGGGTATCTTGAACACCACATTTTTCCTAAAACAATCTACCTAAGCATGATATGTAGATAACCAATTCATCCCCAAAATTAAATCAAAATCTATCATATCTAAAGATGATAAATCAACTTCAAATTCTCTATCAACAATATTAATCACACAACCTCGATAGATTATCCTGATAATAACCCTATCACCAATAGGAACCCCAGCAAAAATTGCATGCATTAAAGGAGTAACATTAGCATAAATAGATTTCATATAATTACTAGATACAAAAGAATTGGTTGCACCAAGATCAATTAGTAATCTAGCAGGCCTACCAAAGATGGATATCATACCCGTAACAACATTAGGAGTGGCTTGTGCATCCTGTTGGGTCAATGCATAGACACTGCTATATCTAGACTGAAATTGACTGTCACATCCTCGCTAAGCTACTAATCCTCGATCTCTGCCCTATACACTCCCTGATCCATCACCTCTCTCCACTGTTCTTTGCCCAACACTTCCAATGCCTACATCAGCAGATTTCTCAGCTGAACAATCAACAGTAACATGTTTTCCCCTACCACATACAAAGCATATCTGTGTAGAGCAATTCTGAGGCAAATGCCCTGTCTGATTACATCTAAAGAAGGCCTTTGCCTCTCGATCATACATCAGGTTACCACTTCCCCCTGGTGGCATATTTACTCTTCTACCATAACTCCCAATTCCCATAGCTTGTCTCCCAAATCTAGGGGTCCCACCGGTATTATTCTAAGGTACAGAAGCAACAGATCCTGCCTGCCTCTGACTCTGCACTACAGTTCCTTATGACAAGGAACGCCCCCTCTAGGGTAGTCTCCCGCCTTGTACACCCATACTACTACCACCTATAGGTCCCTCAAATCTATACCTCTTTAGCCAATCCCTCATACCTCTAAACTCAATCAAATCCTTTTCAATCCGTAATGCCTTATCCACCAGTACAGTTTAATTTCCTATGCCTATATAAGAGAGTTTAGTCCGAATGTCATAGTATAACCCGTCTAAAAATCTCTTACATTTTCTCTCCTTCGTATTCACTAATTCAGGTAAAAACCTTGACAGGGCTATGAATCTACTATCATATTCAACCACTGATAAACTTCCCTATCTTAGATGAATAAAATCTCTCTCTTATTGTGCCCGAAAGATATCTGAAAAATATTTCGCGAAGAACTCATCCTTAAACTTACTCCAAGTTAAAGGTTGTTCTACCCATGTGCTTACCCTGGGCAAAATATCCTCCAACCATTGAGAAGCCTCACCTTCCAACATAAATGAAGCAAAAACAACCTTTTGTCTATCTGATACTGGTAAGACCTCAAAATATTTTTCGACACGTCTGATCCACCGCTCAGCTTCTACAAAATTTATAGATCCTTTAAAAGACTGGGGTTTAAACTTAAGAAATCTCACAAAACAATCACCTTGCATCTTATGTGCAAACAGACCTTCTCCTTCATGAACCTCTTGTTTCACCACATCAAGTTCTTTTCTACCCCTTTCCTCTAATATTCTCTGTAGATTTTCAGCCATTTTTTCAGCCGCATTCATCCTCTCTATAGCACGATTAAGAGCTTCTCTCAATTCATCATTCCTAACCTCAGATTCTCTCTCAGCTCTACTAGTACCAGCTGCATTATCAATATGTTCCCTCGTAGGAACCATAGACTCAACTTTCTCATCTGCTTCAGTTCTCCTAAAAATTGGGGGTCTACCATGTCCCATCTGATTCAGAACTCTACCTCTAGCTCTAACACTACCATGGGTCATCCTTAGATTCTGCATTTAAAATATAGTTTATTTAGATCTTCCATTTTTTTTAAGTTCTCATGCAGTCTACAGAATCATAAAACCTAATGCTCTGATACCAAAATTGTAACAACTCATCCCGAGTTGGCCACCCCCGAGACAGTGTCATCACATTTTGAAAATCTCAGCACGACACATATATGCAACAATAAAAAAAATAATACTAACATAAATTTTTATTCAAATCCTCAACCCTCAACAGTGGAGGTACACAAATCTGATATTAATTTAAACATAATATACAATGTAAAATGTATGAATACATAAGAGTAAACTTGTAAAAGATTTTCAGAAGCTCAACACCAAAAAGTATACAAAGTCTCCACGTTTTTGAGACATGGGAGACATGCACAATGCTTTCTTACTTGCTGCCAAGTTTTTTTTTTTAATTTTAACTTTTCGCATTTAAATATATATAGAATATTTTAACTCTATGTCATATTTATTAAATTACTTCTTTACCTTTACTTTACGAATACGAGTATTACACTCCCTCAGTTCCTTGATAGGGCCTCACTATCCTCACTACCACTACCACTACTAGGCCTATCACGACACTTATCTACCGAAGACATTATAAAGTGAAGTAAAAAGATTCACCAAAAGTATATCTCCGCGGTGACTCCGAGCACTTTAGAAACGCATTTCCCCCCTTGCTCTCACCTTGATCTTCCCCATGAAAAAAGCATTCGAAACTCCCATCTACTCAAATGCCCGGTCCCATATCTCTAAGGTCGAGCATATTGACTACTGCTCAAGTGCTCAGTCCCATGTTTCCAAGACCGAGCATATTGGTTGTTGCTCAAACACTCGGTCCAACGTCTTCAAGGCCAAGCATATTGGCTGCTACTCAAACACTCGGTCCCACACCTTTAAGGCCCAGCATTCTAATTAAGATCCACACGCTCGGCCCCCAGGCCTCACAAGCTGGAGCGCATAACCAATGGCACGAAGCTCTATTATACTTCCTCAAGCACATAAATGTACTTAAGAAAGTGGGGGGCCTCTGATACAGCAAATAATTCACCCTCTAGTAGCTTGGTGACATGTGGATAGTTATCCCTCCAATGACCAGATGAGACATGGCTGCATCAACAACAGATTCTCCAGTAGCTTGATGACGCATGAATAATTCCTCTCCAATGACCAGACAACACGTGGCCAAGCGACTGACGAAGCCATCATCATTCACAGACTTCTCACATGCAAAAGTGTAAGCAAGATTTAAAGGACTGAGTCGTCCCTGAACACGCAACAAGACCTTTGAACTAATATAAAAAGCCTAAGGTATGTAAATCTAAGGTCATCTCTAAGTTCAACATTGAAACACTAGTACCACAACCCTCTCCATTTTTTCAAAACTTCTCACTGACTAAGGCATTGAAGAGTCCTCAGAGGCATCCCCTTTTTCTCTTATAACTCTTTAATTCACCCTTCATTCTTTGTACAGACCATAGAGTCCCAAGCGCCCAGCTCAGTAATTGATTTTTGACATCAACAAGACTGTTCTACTTCTCCTCCGGTTCGGTACTCCCAAGTTGTATGCCATCCAATTGCTTTCCTTTCTTTGACAAAAGGAGCACAACCCCTGATTCTCTGGCCCCACCTTAATTTGTTGGCACAATTTCTCACCTTTACAATAAAATAAAAATTGTTAAGTGGGGATTGCAATATATTGTAAAAGGTCACAAAATGATACATATATCTGGAGACCAAATAAATAAAATATGAATTAGTGAGCTTTCTAAACCAAACTACAAATTCTGGGCATGATTTCAGCCGAAACTCTCTCAAATGGGATGCGATCCAATTAAAGATTAACATGTGTCAAGCATGCATGGAGAGCTGGCTTCGAACGATAGAGTCAATCACTATCTCTTTCTTATCTCCGCGTTGGCCAAGAGAAAAAGACCTTTGAATACGCCCACCAACAAGACGAGAAACATGAAATAATGGACCATTCAAAAGCAACTGTTTGGGCAATTGGTCATTGCCCTCCTTGTTACGCAGCTTGAGATTTTAGACATCTTCAGACTTCATTACAAAGAAGAAAAATAAAAGCCAACAGAAAAATTCAACAAAAATAATCTTCTTTTGCTGCGACCAAAAATTAATCAATCGAAAAAAATTAAATTGATTAATTTTCCTTTCCCGCTATATGTATAACCATTTACCGTGACGACTGACATCACTACTTCTTTATATTAAATTATAACTAATTTGTTTAATGAATTTAATTACATAAAAATTAATCTAATTTACTAAGCCAATTTGGTCCTATATAAGAGAAAATAAATTCACCAAAACTTGAAAAAAAGAAAATAAAAAATAACAAAAATTTGAGCCAATTTGTTGGAACAACTTAGAATCCATTTGAAATCGATCCGAGACAACCTGACTCGAAATGACATGCTATCCGAACACGAAAAGAATCAAAACCGACTCAACTTGAACCCCTCTCGACCGTAGTGACACATACTAAAATGACTTGAACTCAAACTCGATTCTAGACACACTGTAACGACCCATCCAGGGTTGGCCACCCCCGAAACGATGTCATCACATTTTGAGAGTCTCAGCACGACACATATATGCAACAAAAAAATATAAATAACACCAAAAGAAATTTTACATCAATCTGATCGTTAAATATTCTATACAATGTAAAATGCATGAATATTTTATTTTCTCATTAGTCTGAGGATGTTGACACGCACGTGGCTTACAGAAAATGATTTCTTCTGAACTTCAACTCACCAAACTATTTGTCAGATCTGATACCTGAAAATCATTGTACAATGAGGAGTGAGCTTCACAAGCTCAGTGAATTAAATTTACTAAAAGTACTCATTTGTATAAACAGTCTTTTAATATTTAAATCAATTTATATCTCCTACACTTGATACTAGCACTCTACTATCACTACATATTTCATAACATCCATTCTCTATCATTCTCTTCCTCTTATTTATTGGTTCACCACAATACCATCAATTATTTCATAATTATGTCACAATGAAGTTTACATCATAAAGTCTACCATTTAGATAGCTCTTATCACTATAACAATAACACACCACACCTCAGCATTTCAATCATCTTATCGCCATAACTATCTCTTTCTGTGAGACTCAATCATCTATAATTAAATTCAGAATTAATACATCACACATTAGCATTTCAATAACACAAGCAATAATTAAAACAGATGCAATGCATGAATGATTATGATGGGAACGTCTTCCCACCTGTCGACAGGTTGTTATTATCTTAGACCGGCTGCCTTCCCGGTTCTTTTATTCTCATTTCGGCCGGTTTCCTTCTCGGTTTTTTCATTCTCATAAGACCGGCTGCCTTTTCGGTTCTTTCATTTTCATTAGACCGGTTGCCTTCCCGGTTCTTTTATTTTCATTAGACCGACTGCCTTCTCGATTCTTTTCTTTTCATTTAATGCATATGCAGATGAACAATGATATGAAATATGCATATAAACAATCATATAAAAACAACATATAAATTCAAAATACTTAAATTGACTATCCTGCTTATTCTCAAATTTATATAACAAAAATTCCACTAAATTCTTCTCATCTCAAATCACATCAAATAATCTCTTAAAGCTTGTCAAGATCTACTAAATTTTATCTCAAATCACATCAAAACTTGTCAAGATTTACTAAATTTCATCTCAAATCACATCAACTCATCCATCAAAACTTATCAAGTTCCACTAAAATTTATCTCATCATTATTCGTATTAAAACCTCAATATAACTCATCAAGAATTTCACTTATCATTTTTATTATTAAATCAACTTACTATTCCCAAAAATATTATTTCTCTCATAATAAATTTCTATATGTCTAAACTTCATATCATAATTATCAACCAAATCTTTATCTATCACCACAACATAAGCTAATGATTTATTTTAATATTATCCCTAAATTTTTCATTTTTATTTAGACTACTTAAAGTAAATCCAACTCACTACGTAGCTCTTAAAGCTACCCGTGGATCACCTCTTTACATTTCCCGTTTCTCTCAGAAATTCCTTCGTTTGTAGATCATCAACACCTGACATCATATTTATGTAAATTTTCTAATTTATTCTTCAATTCGATATAAATCACACACTTTGAAAATTCTCACTTTGAACTTCGAGAGTTTCATATATGCTAAAAATTCAAAAATAAATACTATACTATTACATTTTTTTTTGATAGCTTCTCATGATTCTCTATGAAATTCCACAGAAAATCCCATCAAAATTTTGCTCTTCCAGCATTTCTTTGAGTCCCCAAGTATTTAGAGAAAAAAAATGAGAGATTGAAAGAAACTGACCGAAATCATTCAGTTATGAATATGTTTGCCACATTTTTTTTTACTTTAAGTTTTTTTTTTGACTTTTTTTATTAATTAAAATATTTTTTTTCTTTTTGTCTTTTCCTTCTTCTAGACGTCCAGAACTTTTTTTTCTTTTCTTTTAATGATGCCCATGTCCCAGATTTTTTTTATTCCAATTGGACTTTTCGCACTTAAAAATATCTATATTTTATTTTAACTTTTTGTCCTATTTATTAAATTACTTATTTACCTTTACTTTACGATTACGGGTATTACAATTCTACTCACTTTACAAAAAATTCATCCCCGGAATTTCCTTATCTAACTTTAGAAACAAATGTGAATAATATTTCTTCATACTTGTCTCACACTTTCACGTAATCTCTTCAACATCCTTATTCCGCCATAGAACTTAAACATTATTTTATTACACAAGACTTGTTTTTTTGTCTAAAATCCTCATACTCGTATAAAAACCCAAACTTTCTGAATTCTTATAGCTTAGCTCGAACTATTATATTTTTCATCATGTAAACACTTTCTTAAAAGTGAAACATGCAATAGATTATATAAATGTTTTAAATTCTATAGGCAAATCTAGGTTACTCACAACTAATCTAACTTCAACAACCTCATAGGATCTCACATACCTCGGATTCTGCTTTCCTTTTCTGTTTAAATCTCAATACACCTTTTTATTGAGATATTTTTTAAATACAGCAAATCACCTACTTAAAATTTAAGAGATCTTCTTTTATTATTAGCATAGCTATTCGGTCTACTCTGTGCTGCTTTACAGTTCTCTCTAACCAATTTGATCTTTTTAGCTGTTAACTCAATGATTGATGGATCAGATATATTCATCTCTCTCATTTCTTCCAAATATATAAGAGTTCTACACCTCCTACCATACAATGTCTCAATCGGTGCCATCTAATACAAATTTGATACTATGCTTAATGGTGCTCCATACAATCTTACAATCTCAGCTACATCATTCTTCAATTCTGACCACCAGAAATTTCATCTCCATCCTCTATACATCTTATTGTTACTTGATTGCATAAAATCTACATCATTATGTGCCTCCCTCCTTATCTTTTTTCTTAACTATACGTTATTAGAAACACTATTTCTATCCAGAATACCATCATTTCAAATTCTGAACTTATATTGTTTTATAGTAAGCACTCAATGCTTAATCTTTTCTATCTCTTCATCTATACCTTGCATATCTAAAGCATTTTTTTATGGATGACTGTACAACCATATTCGTTAACCATGATCTTCTATCACTGGTATTTAACTTCATTCTTATCTCTTTTAAATCTATCATCAATTTCACATCAAGACTCCCCATAGCAGTTAACATTCTTGTAGACTTTCTATTCAATGTATCAGCTATCACCTTCGCATTTTCTAGATGATAGTGAATTGTACAATCATAGTCACAAACCACTCCATCAACCATCTTTGCCTAAAATTCAACTCTTTCTAAGTAGGTAAGTATGTCAAACTCTTATAACCTATGAATATCTCACAAGTGGCTCCATACGGATGCTGTCTCCAATCTTTAAAATAATCATTATGGCAACCAACTCTAAACTATGGGTAGAGTAATTTTTCTCATGATTTTTTTTTCAATTACCTAGAATCATGTGCCACAGCTTTCCTATGTTACACATATCCCAATCATTGATGCGACGCATCACTATACCCCACAAATCCTTCCTCACCAAAAGTAACACCAATACTGGAGCTGTAGTCAATTTCTCCTTTAGTAATTGAAAATTTTTCTCACATTTCCCTTACCAAACAAATCTCACATCTGTCCTTCTCAGTCTATTCAATCATATTATAATAATAATAAAAATTCTGAAAGAATCATCCATAATAACCAGCTAACCCCAAGAAGATTCTAATTCTATTCACATTAATTGGTCGCTCCTAGCTTAACATTGCCTCTACTTTTTGTGGATAAACTGTTATACTATTTTACGATATTACATGTTCCATGAAAGTTATTTCATTCAACCAACACTCACACTCAGATAACTTTGCATATAATTTCTCTCTCAGAATCTCCAACACACTATCTTATGTGTCATATGTTGTTCTTCCTTCTTAGATTATATCAGAAAGTCAAATACCACCATAAACTTGTTAAGATATAGTTTAAACACTCTATTCATCAAGTTCATGAATGTTTCTAGAACATTAGTTAATCCAAATGACATTACAATAAGCTTATGACCATAACATGTCCTAAAAACAGTCTTAGGCACGTCTCCTTTCTTTATCCTCAATTGGTGATAACCTGATCGCAGATTTATCTTAGAAAACACTCTCACTACTTGCACTACTCAAAAAAATTTATTTATCCTGGGAAAAATGTATTAGTTTTTATTCAACTATCCGTAGTCTATACACACTCTAATCGTTCCAGCTTCCTTCTTCACAAACAACGCATGGGGCTCCCTATGAAAACTCTTCATGAAACACATCATGAAAATCTTTCACTACCAAGATTTCTTCTAACTTCTTATTTTCCTTTTTAGAATCCATTATGTATACCAAATACTCCTCACATCATTTCTTCAACCATCTATTAGTAGTTAGAGTAAAATAAGATAGTTCGAGAGTATTTTATGTTCTCTCTAAAATTAAACTCCTCATGTCCATATCTTGAACACTACATTCTTTCTGGAACAATCAACCCAAGCATAATACGTCGACAACCAATTCATTCCCAAAATTATATTATATTCAAAGATAATAAATCAGCTTCAGATTCTCTATCACTGATACGAATCATACAACCCTTGTAAACATTTATGATTATCACTCTATCTCTAGTGGGAACTTCAACAAAAATATTTTGCATCAAAAGACTATTACATACTTCAATAGACTTTATATGAATACTAGATGCAAAAGAATGGGTTGCACCAAGATCAACTAATATTGATATGTCCACCTTTTCTATATACAAGGCACCTCAAATTAAAACAATTATGGGATAAAATATATCTATGAAAAACTTTTATCTCTCAATCATACATTAGATTATCACTTCCCATTAGTGGCATACTTACTCCCTCTGCCATGACTCACAGTTCCCATAACCTGTCTCCTAAATCTAAGGGTCCCATAAATAGTATTCTGAGCTATAGAAATAATAGATCCTGCTTTCCTCTGACTCTGTACTTCAGTTCCCTATGACAAGGAACGCCTCATCTGGAGTAGTCTCTCACCCTGTACACTCATACTACTACTACCTCTATAACCTTTATGTTTAAGCTTCTTTAACCATTTATTTATTTATTTATTTATTATTATTATCATATATATATATATATATTTTTTTTCCTTCTTAAACTCCATCACATCTCTCTCAATCTGAAATGGTATATTCACCAATCTAACATAATTCATATGCTTCATGTATGATAGTATTGATCAAACCTTAAAATATAATTCATCTATGAACCTCTTACACTTATTCTCATTTGGTTATACCATTTTCGGTTCAAACATCGACAAAGCCACAAATCTCCTATCATACTGAGCCATAGTCAACACACTTACCCCAAATAAATAAAATCTCTATCTTGTTGGGATCTAAAGGTCTAAGGAAAGTATCTATCAAGGAAAACCTCCTTAAACTTATTCCAAGTTAAGAGTCTACAATATCTGCACTTACTCTGGGAAGAATATTCTTTCATCATTCTAAAACTTCTCATTCTAACTCGAATAAAACAAAAATGACCATCCGCCTATCAGTCACTGGTAAAGTACCAAATAATCTCTCTACATGTTTTTCCCAAAACTTAGGCTTAAAAGAATTCATGGATCCTTTCAACAACACCGCATTTAGCTTAATTATATCTCCCTACATCTCATGCATAAATCCACTTTCCCCCCTTTTTAAGTGTCTACCATTACTGGATTAATAACATCAGGCACTGCTCTAGCTTGTTCATCAAGTCTATGCTATAAGCTATCCACTCTATCATTTGTTACATTCATTTTCTCAAAAGCATGTGTAAGAGCTTATCTTAGCTCATCTCTTTCAACTTCAAATTCTCTCATACTTTTAATATCAATTATATTACTAATATAAATCATACTATCAACATGTTTCCTTCTAGGAACCACAAATTCAAGCTCAACCTCTACTTGTCAAAATATTGGGAGCAACTACACCCTCTCAAATTAACAACTCTAACTCTAGCTCTAGCACGTCCACGTGACATCCTCAGACTGTTAAAATATAATTTATTTTAATCTTCCAATTTCTTACTTTGTATGCAGTCTACAGAATCATAAAACCTAATGCTCTGATACCAAAATTGTAACAATCCATCCCGGGTTGGCCACCCTCGAAACGGTGTCATCACATTTTGGGAATCTCAGCACGACATATATATGCAACAACAAAATACAAATAACACCAAAAGAAATTTTACATCAATCTGATCGTTAAATATTCTATACAACGTAAAATGCATGAATATTTTATTTTCTCATTAGTCTGAGGATGTTGACACACATGTGGCTTACAGAAAATGATTTCTTCTGAACTTCAACTCACCAAACTATTTGTCAGATCTGATACCTGAAAATCTTTGTACAATGAGGAGTGAGCTTCACAAGCTCAATGAATTAAATTTATTAAAAGTACTCATTTGTATAAACAGCCTTTTAATATTTAAATCAATTTATATCTCCAACACTTGATACTAGTACTCAACTATCACTACCCATGTCATAACATCCATTCTCTATCATTCTCTTCATTTTATTTATTGATTCACCTCAATACCATCAATTATTTCATAATTATATTACAATGAAGTTCACATCATAAAGTCTACCATTTAGATAGCTCTTATCACCATAACAATAACACACCACACCTCAACATCTCAATCATCTTATCGCCATAACTATCTTTCTGTGAGACTCAATCATCTATAATTAAATTCACAATTAATACATCACACATTAACATTTCAATAACGCAAGCAATAATTAAAACAGATGCAATGCATGAATGATTATGATGGGAACGTATTCCTATCTGTCGACAGGTTGTTATTATCTTAGACCAGTTGCCTTCCCGGTTCTTTTATTCTCATTTAGACCGACTGCCTTCCCGATTTTTTCATTCTCATGAGACCGGTTGCCCTCCTGGTTCTTTCATTTTTATTAGACCGGCTGCCTTTCCGGTTCTTTCATTTTCATTAGACCGACTACCTTCCCGGTTATTTTCTTTTCATTTAATGCATATGCAGATGAACAATGATACGAAATATGCATATAAACAATCATATAAAAACAATATATAAATTCAAAATACTTAAATTGACTATTCTGCTTATTCTCAAATTTATATAACAAAAATTCCACTAAATTCCTCTCATCTCAAATCACATCAAATAATCCCTTAAAGCTTGTCAAGATCTACTAAATTTTATCTCAAATCACATCAAAACTTGTCAAGATCCACTAAATTTCATCTCAAATCACATCAACTCATCCATCAAAACTTATCAAGATCCACTAAAATTTATCTCATCATAATTTGTATTAAAATCTCAATATAACTCATCAAGAATTTCACTTATCATTTTTATTATTAAATCAACTTATTATTCCCAAAAATATTATTCTCTCATAATAATTTTTTACATGTCCAAACTTTATATCATAATTATCAACCAAATCTTTATCTATCATTACAACATAAGCTAATTATTTATTTTAATATTGCCACTAAATTTTTCATTTTTATTTAGACTACTTAAAGTAAATCCAACTCACCACGTAGCTCTTAAAGCTACCCGTGAATCAACTCCTTGCCTTTTTCATTTCTCTCAGAAATTCCTCCGGTTGTAGATCGTTAACATCTGACATCATATTTATGTAAATTTTCTAATTTATTCTTCAATTCGATATAAACCACACACTTTGAAAATGCTCACTTTGAACTTCGGGAGTTTCATATATGCTAAAAATTCAAAAATAAATACTATACTATTACCTTATGTTTCTGATAGCTTCTCATGATTATCTATGAATTTTCACAGAAAATCCCTTCAAAATTTTGCTCTTCCAACATTTCTTTGAGTCCCCAAGTATTTAAAGAAAAAACGAGAGATTGAAAGAAACTGAACGAAATCGTTCAGTTATGAATATGTTTGCCACGTTTTTTTTGACTTTTTTTTTATTAATTAATTTTTTTTTCTTTTTGTCTCTTCCTTCTTCTGGACGTCTCTGGACGTCCATACCTTTTTTTTTCTTTTCTTTTAATGACGTCAATGTCTTAGATTTTTTTTATTCCAATTGGACTTTTCGCACTTAAAAATATCTATATTTTATTTTAACTCTTTGTTCTATTTATTTAATTACTTTTTTACCCTTATTTTACGATTACGAGTATTACACGCACACATCTTGAGTTGATATGTTCCGAGCTTAAACATACTCGAACCCGATTCAACTCGTTTGATTGTGGAAAAATTCTTACCTAACCCAGGTCTATCAGAGATACATGGTACAAGAAATAAGAGAATCCAACGTGTCCGAATCCAAATCCTTCGCGTTTTTGAATTCACAACAATTACAAAATTGTTGAACTTCAAAAGACGACTCTTAAAACAAGATTAATACCTCTTATACTAGTTAAAATAAAAGATAGATTGCAAGAGAAATTCTTTATATTATTGATATGTTATGGAAGACGAATACAAACATATATATATATATATATATGTTAAGAATATAAAACTTAATAAAAATAAAAAACTTAAGGTTATAATAAATTAAGAAACTAATGCATATGAAACTGATAAATTAATATTGAAATACGAATAAAAAAGCTAATATTGAAGGCTGTGCTTAGTTGGGTTTTATGGTGAGCGAAGGAAATGAAGAAGAACATGAGGGTTAGGATGGCAGCTGGTATGTTAAAAGAAGTGATGGAGAATTTTTCTTAGGTCTGTCTCAAATTCTACTCTTTTTCTGTTGGGACTTAAAAAATTTTCGTTAAATTTTCTATTTGTTTTCACTTTGGGAGGTTTGGGTAGACGATGAACAGTACCAACCACAATGGCTTTCTTTTCTTTCTTTTTTTTTTCTTTTTGCATTTGATCTTTTATTTTTGTGAACAAATTTATTTTGGGTAATTAATAGATAATATTATTAAAATGATAAAATATCATTCTTTTTTAATTTTTATGGTTAGGGTTATTTTTGTTTTTTCATATGATTTGATACATCTCAAACAATTAATAAAATAGACAAACAATTATGAAATTTAAAACTAAAATGTATCCATAAAATTTTAACATATCATCAATCAGTTATTATTATCAAACACAAATAATGGTACCTAACGAATTTTAAATATTTTAATTTTATATAAAATATAAAAATAATTTATTTACATCTCAATTATTTTATTTTATCGACTGCCATTGATATATCATATCAACAGCCACTCCGAAAGTCATGATAAAGGCTTTTAACAAAGCATAGTCACTGTAATAGATGCCATTTCTTTACTCCCTGCCGGATGACCAAGACAAACGCAAGTCCTTTGAATAAAACAATTCAACTTGACGAGAAGCATAAATGCTAAAACCATTCAGAAACAACCGTATGGGCAATGACAAAAAAGGCATAAATTTGGCTTCTAGGGACACTTCTTACACCAATTATTAAGTAGCAAGTATAGCTAAATTTATCACAAAAAATTCAAACCGAACATTTAACGTTTAATGAACGTAATTAATAATTGAAAATATTAGTTATTTAATTTTTCATATATATATATATATATATATATATATGTTTGGCAACATGAATATGACAATGGCCTTTTTTTTTCTTTTTCAAATGAATCCATGACCAATTGACCATGAGGCTGCTTAGCATAAGTAATGAGTAACATACTTAAGCAATCGATGAAGAAAATAGGGCGGCGGATCATCTAGAAGTTCTTTCTTTTTTTTAACAATTTTTTACTAAATTAAATTCAGTCTATATATATATATATATATATATTTATGTTAAATAAATATAAATAAATAGCTATGGGCGGCAGATCATTTAGAAGTTCTTTCTTTTTTGTTTAACAATTTTTTACTAAATTAAATACCTCTCTCTCTCTCTCTCTCTCTCTCTCTCTATATATATATATATATATATATATATATATATATATATATATATATATTGTAATCATGAAAAACAATAGTAGCAATCATCAAACAACTGTATGCAGTATACATACGAGAAATTATAATCAAGAGTTGCTCTATCAACCATCATCTACTTAAGAGATCCCGATTGAAACATTTTTTAAGTACCAAATATAGTCATCAATGGAACAGGAATTTCTTCGTAATATAGGAATCATTTTCGTAGTCTGCAGCATTTCTAATCCATTGATACGGTCAAAAAAAATTAAAAAGAAAAGTAAAACTGATGTCGTTTTGAGCTGCCAAAAAGAGTGAAAGATTCAATTTGTTTTTCTAGTTTCAACAGTTTTGTGTTGCCATGTATATTTATTGAGGTATTTCTCTTGTGACTTATAGCAATGGAATTAAGGTGTCGGCATCGAGAACAAGAACAAGAGGATCAAAATGAGAGAATAACAAGTTCTTGTCCGGATTGGAGCCAATAGACATGGTTAAATGGAATGAGAGAAATTTTTGTCAACAAAAAGTGCTTATTAGCCCTGATCCACATGCCATTCTCGTCTGGTTTTCATATGTTCTTTTTCCCTTTTTTTCTTGGGAGTGAGTATCAAAATGGTCCATTGATGTATGTTTATTATATACAATATTAAAGTTAAATTTTATGAAATGTTTCGTTTGTTCGATTTTTGTTTTTTTACAAAAGACTATTTTACTCTTAATTCTTTGGAAAGATGAAGACTTTTGTTAAACAAAAGACCATTTCAAAGTTTATCATCTATGGTGAATCAAACAAGTACGGGTAAAATAATATTTTGTTTTTGTAATTTAACAGTTGTCAACTCTTTATGCTAATGAAAATAATCATATGATTTATTTTGCCCAAAAAAAAGCTTAAAATATAAAATGAAAGTCGATCTTCATAAAATACTAAACAGAAAGCAATTTGATATTATAGTTTTGTTATATTGAGTTGTTAATTTGTTTTTATTTTATTTTATTGCATTTGTCTCTAAAAAAAACAAGTGTGAGTGACTATGAAACCGATATCAAGAACATAAAGTTATGAAAGCATAAACACAAGTATATACCTCTCTCTAATGTTCTTTTAGGACAGTGGGCGCGGCCACCATAGCCTTCAGTGTCTCCTGCTAATGGTGCAAGCAGTGTGACTTCTTGCACTTCTCCGTATGGTCCAAGCTCCAAGACAGTGGGATCCCAAAGCTCTTTTTGCTCTAGATGAAGAAGGACTATTTCCACTGCTTGAATGAGGAGGATTTCTTTTTCAGCAGCCCCTTTCTAGCTCTGAAATTGATCACGTCCTACCCATGCTGGTCGTGCTTGCTAATATGGAAGTGGGCTTTGGAGACATTAATATTCATCAACCCTTTCACGTCCGAGAAAACATAGATGAACGCCATGATCAGATGCACCGAGTTGGGCACTAGCTGGCATAGTACTATGTTAAAAAACCTCAACACTGTGCAAAAGAAGGGGTGGAGTGGGAATCTGAGCCCTACCCTCATGTGCTGTTCATAGACATATATCTCGAAGGGTGCACTACTCAAGAGGGCATTACAAGCCCTTTCCCCAACCCCAACATTCCTAAGGGTGTACTTTTCTGGGATGCAGTTGACACACCTTATTACCTCAAGCTCCCCCTATACTAACTTATTGGGCATGGAGTTTGCCGTTAATGACCATTGCACCCTCTCTTCTAGCTTCATATCCCCCCTCAGCTCAGCCAATATGTTATCTACCTTATCTTTATCTTCACCCTCAGAGGAGGAATCCTCTTCCTCATCCTCCTCTTCTCCAGCCACATAGGGCACAATTGCGAGAGGCCCATCTAGAGTGTTGCCACTCCTAGAGGATTCACCCTCACTAGAGGTTCGACCCAGACCAATGGCCTCCCTCAGTTCCCTAGATTGGGCCTCACTATCCTCACTACCACTACCACTATTAGGCCTATCACGATACTTATCTACCGAAGACATTATAAAGTGAAGCAAAAAGACTCACCAAAAGTAGATCTCGGCGGCGACTCCGAGCACTTCAGAAATGCAGTTCCCCTTTGCTCTCACCTTGATCTTCCCTATGACAAAAGCACTAGAAACTCCCACCGACTCTAAAGGCTCTTAATCTCTAGCCGACTCTGAGGGCTCTCAAAGTTTCTCTTTGAATACAAATGAAATGAAGTGAAGAAATAAGAGGAAACTCCTCTCTTATATAGAAGCTCATAAGTGATTAACGAGAGAAGTTAACTCATCCTCAACTGTAAAGATGTGATGTTTTGGATAAACGAGATGCTGTTACACTCTTAAGACTTCCTGAGTTGTAGAGACTCGACGTTTGGCATAACCAAAGCACCGTTGCACTCCCCAAGGCTGTAGAAGGTGTACAATCAATAGCATGCACCGCCATTACACTCCATAAAACGACATTGCATGCTCCAACATTTAATGACCCAACATTTAATGTTTTAGAAATGGCTCAACACTCTAGTATCGAATGCCTGTGCAGAGAACACTAGGATGGTCCAAAGTCTTTTATGGGCCCAGAAGAAAAAAAAGTCTCTCGTGGGCCTGAAATAAAACAGTTTTCATGGGCCCAAAGCGAAAAAATCTCCATGGGTCCATATTACTTGTTGCTCAAATGCTCGGTCCCATGTCTCCAAGGCCGAGGCCGAGCATATTAAGTACTTCTCAAATGCTCGGTCCCATGTCTCCGAGACCGAGCATATTGACTGCTGCTCAAATGCTCGGTCCTATGTCTCCGAAGCTGAGCATATTGACTGCTACTTAAATGCTCGGTCCCATGTCTCCAAGGCCGAGCATATTGATTGTTGCTCAAATGCTCGGACCCATGTCTCCAAGGCCGAGCATATTGATTGCTGTTCAAATTCTTGGTCCTATGTCTCTAAGGCCGAGCATATTGACTGCTGCTCAAATGCTCGGTCCCATGTCTCCAAGGCCGAGCATATTGACTACTACTTAAATGCCGGTCCTATGTCTCAAAGGCCGAGGATATTGACTACTGCTCAAGTGCTCGATCTCATGTCTCCTAGGCCGAGCATATTGGTAGCTGCTCAAACGCTTGGTCTCACATCTCTAAGGTTGAACATATTGGCTGCTGCTCAAATGCTCAGTCCTATACTTTCAAGGCTGAGCATTCTAACTAAGATCCACACACTCGGCCCCCAGGCCTCATAGGTTAGAGCGCGCAACCAACGACAAAAAGCTCTATTATACTTCCTCAAGCACATTAAATGTACTTAAGGAAGTGGGGGGGGCCTCTGATACGACAAATAATTCACCTTCCAGTAGCCTAGTGACATGTGGATAGTTATCCCTGCAATGGCAGGATGAGATGTGGCCGCATCAACAACAGACTCTCCAATAGCTTGATGATGCATGGATAATTCCCCTCCAATGACCAGACAACACATGGCCAAGCGGCTGACGAAGACGTCATCATTCACAGACTTCTCACATGCAAAAGTTTAAAGAAGATTTTATGGACTGAGTCGTCCCTGAACACGCAACAAGACCCTTCGCTAAAGAAGTGAGACCTCAGGTATCGCACCATCTCGAGAACGTGGTCAACTTGCCTCTGAACCACTATAAAAAGCCCAAGGTACGTAAATCTAAGGTCATATTCAAGTTCAACACTGAAACACTAATACCCTCTCAATTTTCTCAAAACTTCTCACTCACTAAGGCATTGAAGAGTCCTCGGAGGTATCCCCCTTTTTCTCCGATGACTATTTAGTTCACCCTTCATTCTTTATGCAGACCGTAGAGTATCAAACGCCCAACTCAATACCTGATTTTCGACGTCAACAAGACTGTTCTACTTCTTCTCTGGTTCGGTACTCCCAAGTAGTATGCCATCCAATTTCTTTCCTTTCTTTGACAAAAAGAGCACAACCCCTGATTCTCTGGCTGCACCTTAATTTGTTGGCACAATTTCTCACCTTTACAATAAAATAAAAATTGTTAAGTGGGGATTGCAATATATTTTAAAAGGTCACAAAATGATACATATATCTTGAGACCAAATAAACAAAATGATTAAACCTGGGCTTTTGTCTAAAATCTGGATACCCGAATCCTAACAACAAACACGGGCTAGGCTCGAGGCGAGGGCTCACACGTGTGAAGTGTAAAGTGCACCTAAAGTGCCAATGCGACTTTACGACGCGATCGAGGCCGAGTTCGGGTTCAAACTCGAGCTCGGACCAGGGCACTGACACTTGCGCGTGCGCGATGCGTCGTGGTGAGCCTTCATATTTTTTCATTATTTTAACAAAAGTAGATAAGAATCCAAAATAAATGCTTATAAATCATTTTATTTCTCATTTTCTTATCAACGTGAGACAAAGTCAATTTGAGTTTTCAAGCAACCCTTTATTATCATTTTAAGCTCATACATTAAGATTCATTTTTAATCAAAATAAATATCCATTAAATCTCAAACTTGAGTTTAATTTAATGCATTTAATTAAATTTTTTTAATAATTATTAATTAATTTAAATTAAAACCTTAAAATGATCTAAAATCAATTTTTAAAACTGAATTTTCTAACAAACGTAGCTATCACTTATACCATAAAGTCTTTCTCCAGGAGCATTAGTCAGCACATTATCATGGTTAGACTTTAATGCCATACTTTTGCCCGTATTCCAAATGAAATTTTAATTTAAAGTAAAAGTTTAAAGAACGAAGTTTCTCTCTGCTTTCACTTGTTTCATCCATCTATGCAGACAGTGGAGTTTTTTTTTTTTGAATGACTTTTTAGTTCACCCTTCATTTTTTTTTTTTTTTAAATGACGGTAGAGTTTCAAGCAAACAGCTCAGCAGCTGATTTTTGACAAAACTGTTCTACTTCTCTGGTTCGGTACTCCCAAGTTGTATGCCATCCAATTGCTTTCCTTTCTTTGACAAAAGGAGCACAACCCCTGATTCTCTGGCCCCACCTTAATTTGTTGGCACAATTTCTCACCTTTACAATAAAATAAAAATTGTTAAGTGGGGATTGCAATATATTGTAAAAGGTCACAAAATGATACATATATCTGGAGACCAAATAAATAAAATATGAATTAGTGAGCTTTCTAAACCAAACTACAAATTCTGGGCATGATTTCAGCCGAAACTCTCTCAAATGGGATGCGATCCAATTAAAGATTAACATGTGTCAAGCATGCATGGAGAGCTGGCTTCGAACGATAGAGTCAATCACTATATCTTTCTTATCTCCGCGTTGGCCAAGAGAAAAAGACCTTTGAATACGCCCACCAACAAGACGAGAAACATGAAATAATAGACCATTCAAAAGCAATCGTTTGGGCAATTGGTCAGTGCCCTCTTTGGTACGCAGCTTGAGATTTTAGACATCTTCAGACTTCATTACAAAGAAGAAAAATAAAAACCAACAGAAAAATCCAGTGAATTCACCTCAATTCAACAAAAATAATCTTCTTTTGCTGCGATCAAAAATTAATCAATTGAAAAAAATTAAATTGATTAATTTTCCTTTCCCGCTATACGTATAACCATTTACCGTGACGACTGACATCACTACTTCTTTATATTAAATTATAACTAATTTGTTTAATGAATTTAATTACATAAAAATTAATCTAATTTACTAAGCCAATTTGAACCTATATAAGAGAAAATAAAATCACCAAAACTTGAAAAAAGAAAATAAAAAATAATAAAAAGTTGAGCCAATTTGTTGGAACAACTTAGAATCCTTTTGAAATCGATCCGAGACAACTTGACTCGAAATGACCTGCTATCCGAACACGAAAAGAATCAAAACCGACTCAACTTGAACCCCTCTCGACCGTAGTGACATATACTAAAATGACTCGAACTTGAACTCGATTCTAGACGCACACATCTTGACTTGACTTGATTCGAGCTCAAACATACTCAAACCTAATTCAACCCATTTGATTGTCGAAAAATTCTTATCTAACACATGTTCATTAGAGATACATGGTACAAAAAATAAAAGAATCCAACACGTCCGAATCCAAATCTTTCACGTTCTTGAATTATTGATGTGTACTTCAAAAGACGACTCTTAAAACAAGATTAGTACCCCTCTCTACTTTTTTCTGTTTGGACTTAAAAAATTTTCGTTAAATTTTCTATTTGTTTTCACTTTGGGAAGTTTGGGTAGACGATGAACAGTACCATCCACAATGGCTTTCTTTTCCTTTTTTTTTTTCGCATTTGATATTTTATTTTTGTGAACAAACTTATTATCGATAATTAATAGATAATATGACTAAAATGATAAAATATCATTCTTTTTTAATTTTTATGGTTAGGGTTACTCCCCGCCGGATGACCAAGACAAACCCAAGTCCTTTGAATAAGACAATTCAACTAGACGAGAAGCATAAATACTAAAACCATTCAGAAACAACCGTATGGGCAATGACAAAAAAGGCATAAATTTGGCTTCTAGGGACACTTCTTTCACCAATTATTAAGTAGCAAGTATAGCTAAATGTTCCATCAACCATCATCTACTTAAGAGATCCTGATTGAGACATTTTTTAAGTACCAAATATAGTCATCAATGGAACAGGCATTTCTTCGTAATATATCTTGACCCACCAAATTTTATGCTTGATTATTGCCGCCCTTGTTTCCCAGTGATTGTCTTAATTAAATGGCTTATAGTATTTAACCAATATTTTAAATATCACTAGCCAACTAGAGGAGAGAAGAAATAAATGATAAATATATTCTAATATACACGTTACTTATGAAAAGTTTTTATCTACCATAAATCTATGAAAGATATACGACATAAAAATTTATTTTATCATTGAATGGTATGAGGAAAAAATAAATAATAATATTTTCTTCTCATCTAATAATAAATAGACTTTTATACAATGAATATTTTATAAACTTAGATTAAACAAGAAATTTTTATCACTAATGTCCCATTCTAAACCCATGTACCAAAGACCTTTGAAGTTTGATTCTAGACGCGACAGTTTGTAAATCACAAAAAAATACGTACTGATAGAGAGGGAAAGGGAATTGTATCAAGATATCAATAAAATTCATTGGCTTGCCTTGAGAAAAGCTTTTGTATCAAGAGATGGCAGAGCTTGGTGGTTCTCTTCCTGTGCCTTCTGTTATAGAGATAGCAAAGGAGGCGCCTACCGCAGTTCCATCGCGGTTTCTGTATCCTGATCAAGACTCTCCAGTCATATTAGACACCATTTCTTTGCCCCAAGTCCCAGTCATCGATATGCAGAAGTTATTATCAGGAAATTTCATGGATACAGAACTTGAAATGTTACACCATGCATGTAAAGAATGGGGTTTCTTCCAGGTATCGTCTCTCTATGACTACCTCCATCTAAAAATTCTAATCTAAACTTGATGGTGTTATTAAGAGTAATGTCAAATTAAAGTATGAGGTGAAATATAAAATTTCAATCTCTTTTGGTGAGAAAACTAATTAATAATAGAGTATAAAAAATGTTTGGTGCAGTTGTTAAATCATGGAGTTGACACTTCATTGGTGGAGAAAATGAAATTAGAAATTCAAGATTTCTATAATCTCCCAATGGAAGGGAAGAAACCGTATGCGCAACAACCAGGAGATTTAGAAGGTTTTGGACAAGCATATGTTGTGTCGGATGAACAAAAGCTTACTTGGGTAGATAGTTTCTTTATTATCAGTTTACCAACTCATTTGAGGAAACCACGTCTCTTTTCCAAGCTCCCAATCTCATTCAGGTCTAGCTCTTTCTCTCTCTCTAGTTGTTTACTTACCCTACTAGTAATTAAACTATGCTTATTAACATACAGAGATACCTTGGAAGCTTATTCAGCAGAACTTAATAATCTTTCCTTGGAAGTGCTTTACCTCATGGGAAAAGCTCTAAGAATGGACCCAAATGATATGAAAGAGCTATTTGAAGAAGGGCTACAGGGGATGAGGATGAACTATTATCCCCCATGTCCACAACCCGAGCTTGCCATTGGCCTCAACCCTCACTCTGATGGAAATGGTCTTACGATCCTCCTACAGATTAATGAAATGGAAGGCCTCCAGATAAAGAAAGATGGGATGTGGATTCCTATTAAACCCCTCCCAAATGCTTTTATAATCAACCTCGGGGACATTTTGGAGGTAAAACTTATTATTTTCTAAAATATTCGTGTTAATGGTTAAACACATAACTGGCCTGGTCTATAAACATGACTAGGGACCAATTGCTTTATGATATATATACGATGATATATGATGTTTTGTTTCATGGCATAATTTTGCAGATTGTGACAAATGGAATTTACCGTAGCATTGAGCATCGCGCGATTGTAAATTCTGTGAAAGAAAGGATATCTATTGCCACATTTCACAGCCCAAAATTTGGTGGAGATCTAGGTCCAGCACCAAGCTTGATTACCCCGGAGAGTCCTGCATTGTTTAAGAGAATAAGTGTTGAAAACTACTTCAAGGGATTTTTTTCACGAGTGCTACGAGGAAAATCATATCTTGATGTCATGAGGATTCAAAATGACGAAGAAGACAAAACCAGTTGAAAATCATAGATTGATACGAGAGCTTCATACTCATATGAAGCAGGAAAGTGTACTGATCTGAATTTTCAATACTAAATTTGCCTATATAGATGTTTTCAGATTTTCGAGGAGTTTGATGCCATCATTTTGCTCTTTGAACTGTTGTTGAAACTATATAATATGTTTGAGTGGTCAATAATATTTAGCTTAGGCTTACATATACCACTATAATTTATCATGTTAATAATTTTTAAATATTGCTTATATGATGTTTAATAATGAAAATTACAACATCTAGTAAAACCGAAATAATTTACAGCCTGAAACCTGAAGGAAAATGAGGTACCTATGTTGCTTTATCTTGGTCCGCAATCTCCATCGTGATTTATGAACTGCATTAGAATTTAATACATTTATCAAAAACGTGAATGTACATTAAATTACAGGAAAAGTTTTTGTCTAGCATATGTTCATGAAAAATACATGGCACAATCGTTCATCTCACCATTAAATGGTATGAACAAAGAGAAAAATGATATTTTATTTTCATTTAAGGGTGGGACGAACCCTTATACCGTGTATTTTTCATGAACCCATACTAGACAAGAATTTTTCGAAACACTATCCCCGAACTATACAAGAGTTTTTCGAAATATAGATAGTGTCGTTCCTTAGAGTTTATATCTCAAAGAATTCCTGATTATGAGACATATATTTTATCTTAAACGGGCATCTTATATCAATATTCTATAAGCATAGTTTGGGTTTCACTTAAAGCATGCTTTAAGCTCATTTTGTGACATCTCAAAATTTAGTTGGGTACATCAGGATGCCCACATACGTGGAAAGAAAAATCAAACGAGCCTAACAACAAACTGATTATAATCTCATCCAACAACTCCCTACAACAAAGAGAGTTGGGATGCCACTCTATTAGTTTTCCCTTACACACTTTGCAACTTGCAACTTGCAACTTGCAACGTTGCTGTTACAAATTTTTTTTTTATTGGAATAGAATATGGGAATTAAGATTTAGATGCGTAAATTAATCACTGTATTTAAAGTTTTATTCGTCCCTACTTGAATAAACAAGTTTGCTATGGGTATAGAAGAATAGTTCTCCAAAATACAATTAAGTTTCTAGGTTTTATAGGCAGTAAAATCTGAAAAACTCCAGATTTTATTTTGTTTTGAAATAATTGAAATATTATGGCACATGATTTGAGAGAAAAAGAGGGAAGAAAGAAAGAAATGAAATTGTATATTGAAAATAGAGGGAGACAGGGAATTTCTGGGTGCAAAAGCACCTCTTCAAATAATTATGGACAAACATATGTTACGGGTCCGGGATTGGGATTGTGTTTAAGGAAGGTGAACCGATAAGGAAGTAGGATCACGTTTTCTTTGGTTACCTATGGTGATAGTTTCTAGGGTTATCCGAGGTACATTGGGCCTCCCAAAACAAACATGATTTTGCTGAATAATTGCTTCCTTAATTCATTGGACTTGCCTGGCTTTATAGCCTTACAACTTACGTAGAGATAGAGATGAATCCTTCTTAAAACAAGATAAGATCAATAACAAGAAGATAGAAATAAATCCTAAGATAAAGACTAGGCTGAAATAAATCTACAACAAACTACCAACGAGGATAAGAATTTCTCTTATTGATAACAAGCTAAATTAATGGGATAATACCCAACATAATTCCTCTTGCTGGTGCGGGACCTTATCACTCCACCCCCTTTAGAAGTGTCCTTGTCCTCAAGGACAAAGTGAGAAAAACAAGCCGAGAACATTGGAAGGGCTTCCCACGTAGCATTAGTTATAGAGTGGCCTTGCTATTGGATCAGTATCTCATGTTGCCTAAGCATAACTCTACGATCCAGCACGGCTTGAGGCAGAACCTAATCTTCAACTACTGGTTTGATAGGTAGTTCCACCGTAGTAGGTGTAGATGAGCCATACCATTTTTTTAGTAGAGAAATATGAAATACTCAATGGATGCGGGCAGAAAGAGGAAGCGCCAGGTGATATGCAATCGGTCCCACCTTGGCCGAAATCTAAAATGGCCCATAAAAACATGGTGCTAGCTTAGAATTCGACCGCTGATTCATAGAGTGTTGAAGATATTGCGGAAGGTGAAGGTAGACCTAGTCTCTTACCTGAAACTATTGCTCATGATGGTGCTTATCATATACCTGCTTCATACGGTTTTGAGTTTGATTGAGGTGAGCTTTTACTTGCTTCAGCAATAGAACACAGTCAAGGAAGAGTTGATCGATAGCTTTCACCCGAGTTATGCCAGGAACATAGGAGAGAAATGTATGTGGTGGCCGACCATAAACAACTTCAAAGGGTGTTAGTTGCGTTGCTGAGTGCAGGCTAGTGTTATAGCAAAATTCTACCCAAGGAAGCCAACTTAACTACTGCTTTGGATAATCCCATGTCAAGCACCACAAATACATTTCCAAAGTCATGTTTATCACTTTTGTCTCACCATTCGTTTGAGGATGATAAGCATAACTGAAATTGAATATGGTGCTTTGCATTTGAAAGAGTGTTCGCCAACAAATGCAGGTAAAGGACGGATCCCTGTCACAGATGATAGAAGTAGTCATGCTATGTAAGCGAAAAATGTTCGCAAAAAAAACTTTTTCCACCTGTGGTGCGGTATAAGGATGCTTGATGGCGGTGAACCCCTTGGAGCTTAGCAACCCGTCGATAAAATCCATGGAAATGTATTCCCATATTTGAGAGGGAATGGGCAGAGGCTGAAGAAGACCTGTTGGAGTAGTGTGTTCAGTCTTTTGGTGCTGACAAGTGTTACATTTCTTAATAAAATTCTTAAGCTGATTTTTTAAACCTTTCCAGTAAAATACAACTTTAACTCATTGAAAAGCCTTGTGGAATCCTTCATGAGTCGCCTTATGGAACTCAGTCAATATGGGCTCGGTAAGAGAGGAATCTCGTTTAAAAAAATTATGCTTTTGAAGAATAATAAACCCATATGTACCTTCCATGAACCCATGGCCTCTTCATTCAAGATATTGGCTTTCAATTTCTGCATTCCTTCATCTGCATCTATTTTTTCTCTAACTAGCTCCACCCAATAAGGGGCAGGTTAAGATAAAGCCACCAAATCTCCATTGCACTTACAAGACAGTGCATCATCGGCCCCATTGTCACTGCCCTTCTTGTATTCTATAGAAAAATCGTAACCCATCAATTTCACCAGCTACTTTTGTTGTGCTTCCGTGGCTATGGTCTGTGAACAAAGAAACTTCAAACTATGATGGTCTATATGAACAATGAATTTCTAGTCCAATAAATATGGCCATGATTTGTGGACTACAGCCACCAAAGCGAGCATCTTTTTTTTATAGGTAGATAGTTCCAAATTCCTGCCATGGAGGGCTTTGCTGAAAGACGCTATGGGCCATCTATTCTACATCAGAATAGCTCCAATACCAGTACCCAATGCATCACACTCCACCAAAAATGATTGGGTAAAGTTTGGTAAGGCCAACACCGGTGCTTGAGTCATTTCATTTTTTAGAGGTGAGAATGCTATGTAAGCCTCATTGGACCATATAAAACCATCCTTTTTCAAGAGCTGAGTAAAAGGACGTGTGTTGTGCAATTATTTGCCTGAATTAATGAGCAAATATTCGCACTTGTTTTACTTGCAAGTGCATAAGGTCAACAGTAGCATAATGCGTAAATGTGAAATCATCTCCACAGGGGTTGGTGAATTTTGTTTTAGAATCAGTTTCACAATGTAAAAATAATAGAAATAAATATTGAGTAAAGATTGATAATGATAAGAACATAGGGCTTTGGTATCCACCACTAATCATACTTTCCCAATAAGGAATGTGCCAATGCTCTAGCCCTACCATGAATACCTAATGGTTGTCAACCTAAGGGCTTGGTCCACTCCTTAAGCTATTAATCTCCCTAAGCAACGAGTTAGACATGATGTATACTGAGTTGTTCCTTAAGAGAGCATAAAATCTGCGAAAATCGACAACCACATGAGACCTGGGGCATGATGTATACTCACGGTTTCCCATGTTGATTAAACCAAGAATCCGGCGTGGATTTCTTTTATTACTATTTTCACACCCAGGACTCGGTCATCCAAATTGATCTAACTAACTAATCCATACCACATGCATACGTTGATCAGACAAACACATATGAGGAACTCAATAAAATAGGCATTAATCAATTAAAGCATCATAACATGGCTGTTTGCAAAGGAAACAATACTTATATATAGAAAAGCATAATTAGGGCTTTAGTCGAGCCCTATTAAGAAGTTAGTTACACATACTGATTATGATAAACATCATCATAACATAAACTAAGTAGAAAAGATAAAACCCGAAGAATATTGTGGAGACAAGTCGTCAATTCCTCTTCAAAGCTTACAAGTTAAAAGTCAAATCAAAAGTGAAGTTTTTGTGTTTTACAAGCCTATATATAGGGTTCTAAGGACACCTCGAAACCCTAATTTCCAAAATAAGACCCGAAGACACATTTCCAAAACTGGCTCTGTCGCTTCTCTGTGCGTGTGCACTTGATCTCATGCTTTTGAGCTTGAGCCTTCTAGGTGTGCGCACAATCACAATAACTTTGCGCTCAATCGCACTTATCTGGTTCCAGATCTGTAGTTTTCTTCATTAGAGCTCCAAAATGCTATCTTTTCTACAAAATCTATAAAAAAAAACACAAAAACAAAAAAAAAAATGAAGTAGAATATACTAAAATATATTAAAAAAAATAGCCTAACAACTGTAAATTAAGGGGCTTAAATATGAATATTGAAGCACTTATCACACCCCCAAACTTACATATTGCTAGTCCCTTAGCAATACAAAATGAAAAACTAATTGAAAAGCAAAATCAAAGATAAATTCATCATTCATGATATCTAAAAATTTGGGTTGCACATAAAACCATGATGTTTGTTCATGAGTAGGCTTAAAAATATAAACACATCTTCGCAATGATTAAGGGTTTTAAATTCTAATTACTTACACAAGGCTGGTTTAAGGAATCACAAGTTTGACTTAGTGTGTGGTGATTACGCCCAAAGTATAATGCGATTATTGTAGTATAGCTTTGGGGTGTCGATTCCACAGGGAAACAAGTTAATTACAAAAGAAAATGTGTGAACCTTAAAACGAACGATAAAAGTTAAACGAAAGAATATGAGTTTTGATAATGGTGTATTGTGAGAAAAATTGTGTAAATGTAAATGAGAATATAAACGAAACAGTAAGGTTTCGGGAATCCCCCCTAGGTCTGTTCCCTTATTCCACTCTTGATTTAATTGTTTTTATCTAGATTGCTAGTTTCACATCTCAAACAAGCAATCGGAAGATATTCAATCAAACACATTTATAAACTCTAATATAATTGCTACAAGTTACTCATTGATTCCGGTTCAAGCACACATGACCGATCTTAAAGATTATCAAGAAACGACAATATATCTCAATGACAATATCGCAGTAATGGACAATCAGTAAGATAAATCTACCGAAATCAATCACATCCAAACAACATCAATGGATGAGACGGATGCAATCACCGGATTAAGAGAATCTAAAAGAAGAAGAATATAAAGTACAACTATCACATGAACTCAAATCCTTCTTACTTAATCAAAGAGTAAATCATAGACAATGTTTTAACAATAAATCCACACAAATGAATCAAGAACAGGAAATAAGGAACAACAAATCCCTAAGGATTCATTCCTTTCCCTTACATGATGATTAGTTGGCCATGAAGCTCAAGATGGATGAACAATATGGATGCTCTCCCCTTGATTTCTAGCCAAAGAACACTTGGAAAAATGCTAAAATTGGATCCTAAAAACTTACTCTCTCCTCCCTTTCTTCATGCCCGGCTGCACACTCCTTAAGGAGGTATTTATAGATTACAAGTAGTAGCTAGGGGCATTTTGGTACGGAAAAATGTCATTTGGTCGCCCTAACCAGGTCAAGAAGCGAGTGGGCGGTGCGGTGCTAGAAAATGAGGGGTGCACCGCCCACTCTTGTTTTGCTTGAGAGGTACGGTGCTAGAAAATGAGGGGTGCACTGCCCACTCTTGTTTTACTTGAGAGGTGCAGTACTGGAAAATGAGGGGTGCACCACTCAACTTGGTGAAGTCTTTGGAAGGCGTGGCGCTAGGTGGATTCTGTTCTGGAGGCTTGACCTGTGTCTACTAAAACTGCCATAACTTTCTCTAGAAAAATCCTTTTTATGAATCGTAAAATTCTTCAGAAAATAGACTTCCAGATCTTTCTAAACATATATGGCTCATCTCCTGGTTCTTCCTACATCAATATAGTTTAATCTACAAAGATGATTGATCTGTACGGGCAATTCTAGCAATTTAGTGAAACTCCTTCAGCTTTTATGCAGAAGTGCACACACTAGTGTGTCTACCCTTACCTTGCTCCAAAGTGATGCACACACTTGTGTGCAATCTTTTAACTTGCTGTGTTTTATTACTCCAACCTTGGTTTAGACTTTAATCATCTTTGAACCATGTTTAGACATGTTTAAACTTTGGACAAATACCAACACCAACATGCAAGAACTTTTGGCGCTTTAAAAATATATCGCTTTATCGTCTCTTTTGGACTCAAAACACCTAAAAATGCATCAAATTAAGTCAATGATTTATGAATATCACTTTAGAGTTATTAACATGTAAAAGTACGATTACGACCGAGATCAACTCTAAAATGCTAACAATTAAGTATTGTTTAGATGTATTATATGACTCTCATCACAACCCCCAACTAGCTTATTGCTAGTCCCTAGAGCAATTCAAGCGAAAGACATGAAATGAATTCTTTATTTAGAAATCAAAGCAAAATATGGCAATGCTGGCGTTAAGAGTGATTTAAAAATATTTGTCTCAAAAATCATGCATAACATACAGCACATAGAATCATTAAATATCACTCAAGTGCAAGAATAATCCAAATGTCAACCTTAAAATCGTTATCGACTCTTAAAATCCATCTTACAACAATACATTAGTCCAAACACCCGGATGATTTTATGCACAACATAGCATGAATACAAGTCTTGGCCTCTAAAAACATATTAAATTGCGTGATATCAATCACAAATCAAGCTCCATAAGCTCACTTATCAAATCCCTCTCCACTATGTAGAAAAATCACACTACATCGGATCAATAGGTCTTTAATAAGCTTGTAACGTTAGGCTAGGGTAAAGGTAAAGAAAGAATGGGAAAGTTTAAACAAATAAACGAACTAAGTCTCTTAATTTAAACACAACCACTTTAAGCACAAGATAACCTTACTTCAACACCCAACTCTTTCAACCATTTTTTGAGCATTTCTAGCAATAAATCACCATTTTTTTTCTTCTTTCTTTGCCATAATTCATCTTTTTTTATTATTTTTATTTTGGCATAAGACCATTCACCTCCTCTTTCATTCTTTCTTTTCTTTTCCACAACCCCCAACTTATCTCTTTTAATATACTTGGGTTACGGTAGTAATATTTTCTCATATTTCCACCCTTATTCTTCTTAAGTGCTTCTCAACAAATGTGTATAACTAAGTTCTTTTAAAAGAAAGGTAAGGAAAAAATATTTTTAAGCTCATAAAGGTGAGTGAATGGGCTATCGAAAGAAATAAGGCTCAAATTCTTTTTCAATAAAAAAGGCTCAAACAGGTGACTAGCGATAAATATAACAAGAGTAAGTTTAAAAAGGCTCAAACGGTCCAAAAATGGCCTACATCATATCCTAAGTAATGTGCATTCTATGATTTTCACCTCAAGTGATTATCAAATAACTTCTAGAGCTTGTAGAGACCGCAAAAGTATTCACAAAACAATCGCACATAAAACTTCTCCAAATGCTTTAGACTAATCATGCAATCTTACCACAAACAAGGGTCTCAAACCAAAGAAAGATTGACACTTAAATTATTCTCAAAGCGAAGCAAGATTTAACTTCTTCTAAACACTATATGCTATCTCAATTAGGCTCATATTATCAACATATGAATTAACTCCAAGGCTAACACAAAGCATGCTAAAAACAAACAAAAAGGTAAAATGACACCAAGCAGTTCAATGAAAAAAAGGAATATGTTTCCTCCACCCCCAACTTAAAGTAAGCATTGTCTTCAATGTGAAAGCAAAGGTTAAGGAAACTCCCTTTGTAGCCAAAAGTGCACAGAAGCTGAAAATTGTGCACCACCATTTGAACTGCTTCGTATATTTGTCCCTGAAAAAGAAATACGAAAGTAAAACTGAAAAACCGTAAAATACTAATAATAAACAAGAAAAAGAATTATGAAAAAAAATAAAAATAAAAATAAAAGGATATGCTATAGGGTACCTCCCATGAGCACTAAGTTTTACGTCTTCAGCTAAACACTCTTATTCCCTCATAGACAAGCATGAGTTGAATGCACCAGCAACTGCTTTACTGTTAAATTTGGTGCTTGTGTACTTTGGAGAGACCTTAAAGATGTTATCAGTAACATCTGCAGATTCTGGCTCAATATATGCTCTTGTGAAGCCATGGGTGAGGGTGGACTCCAATGGATTAAGGTGATGGACTTTTTCCTTGAATGAGTCAATCATGTATACTTGGTGGTTCTCGTCCACATCCTCTGATTTTTTTGTTGTTGGGATATGTAACGAACTACCACTAAGTGTCTCAATGGCATTCACCTCCTTTTTATTCTATTGCGCTAGGTGCTGACCATAGGATGTGGACTGAGCTTGAGAAGGGAACTTACCTCGCTCAGTCACACTCAAGTAGCTCGTCAGCTTTGACACTTGGCTCTTTATCTCTTTATGTTCTTCAACAACCTGCATAATTAAAGATTCAAGCCTTTGATTAGTCTTACCCTGTGCCTCAATAAAAGTATGTAAAGTGTCTTCTAAAGAACTCCTAGAAGACACGGGTGCATGATATGGTTCAAGATGTGGTGCAGGGGGTTGTGCAAGCTACTGGTTTTCAGACTTCCAGCTGAAATTGGGGTGATTTCGCCATCCTGGATTATAGGTATTAAAGAAGGGTGCAAAGGCTTCGTGTACATGCCTAAGGCATTACATTGTTCCTTATACATCCCTCTAATCTCAACAAATGTGGGGGCACTCTTGGGCGAGATGGTCTACCCCGCCACACACAAAACATGGTTTCAAAGATGTTGCATGATTAGCTACTTGTGTTGGCTTTGAGCTTTTAGTCTTTAACTCCTCTAGTTCTCTAGTGAGCATCTCTACCTTGGCCTTAAGGTTATTCTCTTCCTTAAGATGGTAAATTCCACCACCATTTGGGTTCTCTATAAGTCATGACCTATTTGTGCTCTCAGTAGCACTAGGTCCAGTCCAAGTGTGAGCTTTTTCAACAAGCTCATTGAGGTACTCTATGGCCTCATCAGGAACTTTCTCCAAGAACCCACCATTACACATCATCTCTACAAATTGGCGTTCTCTATAGGTAAGACCCTCATAGAAATAGCTCACTAAACGCCAATTCTCATACCCATGGTGAGCACACATACTCAACAACTCCTTAAATCTCTCCCAAGACTGATACAAAGTCTTGCTGTCCTTTTGCGCAAAGGTGGAGATTTGTCTTTTTAAAGCGTTTGTCTTATGTTGAGGAAAGTATTTATTAAAGAAAATTCGAGTCATCTCAGTCCACGACCCAATAGATCGTGGTCTTAGTGAGTATATCCAACTCTTAGCTCTATCCTTCAAAGCGAAAGAAAAAAACTTAAGCCTAACAATGTCATCGGTTTCATCTTGACTATGAAAAGTCGTGACTACTTCCTCAAACTCTTTAATGTGCACATATGGGTTATCATTATCCAAGCCATGAAAAGTAGAGAGTAATTGTATCATCCTTGTTTTAAAATCTAGTTGGCGAGTATTGGCTGGAAACATGATGCATGATGATGTTGCCGTGCGTGTAGGGTGGAGGTAATCCTGAAGTATCCTAGCAACATTCTCATTAGGATTATCAGCCATGTTAACAAAATCCTCTAAATTCTCGTGTAGGGGTGCACTATGGTTTGGTCCAGGCGAGGTTTCACCAACGGACGTGGAAGGAGAGGGTAACTCTAATTCGGGTCCTCTAATGAATCTACATCACGAATCTCTTGGTCTAAGCATGCACCAATTAATTTAGAGGGAAATAAAATAAATAAAATAGGAAAATAAAATAAATAAAGTATAATAATAAAAGAAAATTAGAAAATTAAAACAAAGGTAAAGGAACAATATTACCGTATTTACAAACTGTAGAAAGGAAAATATTTACAATTCTTCTACTATCACACTCAAAGTTGACAAGCTTCCTTGTACTTAAGCGCGTTTCCCGGCAACAGCGCCAAAATTTGATTACGCCGAAAGTATAACGCAGTTATTGTAGTACAGCTTTAGGGTGTCAATTCCACAGGGAAACAAGTTAATTACAAAAGAAAACGTGTGAACCTTAAAACGAACGATAAAAGTTAAACGAAAGAATATGAGTTTTGATAATGGTGTATCGTGAGAAAAATTGTGTAAATGTAAATGAGAATATAAACGAAACAGCAAGGCTCCGGGAATCCCCCCTAGGTTCGTTCCCTTATTCCACTCTTGATTCAATTGTTTTTATCTCGATTTCTAGTTTCACATCCCAAACAAGCAATCGGAAGATATTCAATCAAACACATTTATAAACTCTAATGTAATTGCTACAAGTTACTCATTGATTCCGGTTCAAGCACACATGATCGATCTTATAGATTATCAAGAAACGACAATATATCTTAATGACAATATCGCAGTAATGGACAATCAGCAGATGAGACGGATGAAATCACCTGATTAAGAGGATTTAAAAGAAGAAGAATATAAAGTACAACTATCACATGAACTCAAATCCTTCTTACTTAATCAAAGAGTAAATCATAGACAATGTTTTAACAATAAATCCATACAAATGAATCAAGAACAGGAAATACGGAACAACAAATCCCTAAAGATTCATCCCTTTCCCTTACTTGATGATTAGTTGGCCATGGAGCTCAAGGTGGATGAACAATATGGATGCTCTCCCCTTGATTTCCAGCCAAAGAACACTTGGAAGAATGCTAAAATTGGATCCCGAAAACTTGCTCTCTCCTCCCTTTCTTCATGCCCGACTGTACACTCCTTAAAGAGGTATTTATAGATTACAAATAGTAGCTAGGGGCATTTTGGTCCAAAAAAATGTCATTTGGTCGCCCTAACCAAGTCAAGAAGCGAGTGGGCGGTGCGGTGCTGGAAAATGAGGGGTACACCGCCTACTCTTGTTTTGCTTGAGAGGTGCGGTGCAGGAAAATGAGGGGTGCACCGCCCACTCTTGTTTTGCTTGAGAGGTGCAGTGCTAGAAAATGAGGGGTGCACTGCTCAACTTGGTGAAATCCCTGGAAGGCGCGCCGCTAGACAGGGAGGGGCGCGACGCTAGGTGGATTCTGTTCTGGAGGCTTGACCTGTGTCTACTAAAACTGCCATAACTTTCTCTAGAAATATCCTTTTTACGAATCGTAAAATTCTCCAGAAAATAGACTTCCGGATCTTGCTAAGAATATATGTCTCATATCCTAGTTCTTCCTACATCAATACAGCTTAATCTGCAAAGATGATTGATCTGTATGGGCAATTCTGGCAATTTAGTGAAACTCCTTTAGCTTGTATGCAGAAGTGCACACACTAGTGTGCCTACCCTTACCTTGCTCCAAAGTGATGCACACACTTGTGTGCAGTCTTTTAACTTGCTGTATTTTATTACTCCAACCTTGGTTTAGACTTTAATCATCTTTGAACCATGTTTAGACATGTTTAAACCTTGGACAAATACCAACACCAACATGCAAGAACTTTTGGCGCTTTAAAAATAGATCGCTTTATCATCTCTTTTGGACTCAAAGCACCTGAAAATGCATCGAATTAAGTCAATGATTTATGAATATCACTTTAGAGTTTTTAACATGTAAAAGTGCGATTACGACCGAGATCAACCCTAAAATGCTAACAATTAAGTATTGTTTAGATGCATTATATGACTCTCATCATGTGGTGAATTAGCACATAAAAGATGAAGATTCCAAATAATTCCAATGTATAGTGTTTTGATGTCTTAACATTCATCGAATTCCCTATCAGAATGAACAATAATGGCATAGTTTTATTTCTTTCCTTTTCTTTTATCATGAGATTTTTACCGCGTTGAGTTCCTTTAAGCGTTCTAATTAACCCATGTAGCGAGTGTTTAGCCAATGACCCCCAAACCAGATGGTTTTAGGGCATTAGGTGTAAAGACACCCCTAAGGACTTACTAACTCGAGTAAAAAAGGCTACGAAACTAACTAGTCTTAATGCTGCCAAGCAAAATTCCCACCTTTTGACATGAACACTCACTACTTACTGAGGCAAGAGGTCCAGTTACTCAGTGAAAATTTTAATAATCATTATATGCATAATTCCCACCTTTTGGTGTGAACACTCACTGTTTACTGAGGCAATAGGTCCAGTTACTTAGTGGAAAGTTTATTTAATGATCATTAGGTGCATTTTATTTTCTCTTTTCGATAAACATTTTCTTTTTATTTTTCTATGCCAAAGTGTTCTTCTAATAAGTTATCTGATTATAGTTAGGTCATGGAAACATATACATAAGAATTATATGTCATACCTCACACAATTATGCACTAATGTACTCATGTCAGATTTAGCTCAAACTTGGGAATTCTTAAATTCCTTGAGGTAGGTAATTAAACTTTTAAAACTTTATTATTATACTATATGTTCTAGATTTTTAAGCTTATTGATGAAGTTTTATCATAATATTTGTTTTAAATCAACCTAACTTCTCAAAATACTATGAACATGCATTTATTTTTTCAAGAATACGAAAAAAAGAAGACAAAAAAATGAGATAAAGTGTGTAAATGTGCCTCTCATACCCCCAAACTTAATGTACACATTGTCCCCAATGTGTGAGTGACATGGAAAGATCTGACCTGGGAGATGGAGAACTAGGTGGTTGGCATGGCTCGTAGACACCCCCAAACTTGAACTGGATGCGCTCACTATGTCCTTGAAAAAGAAAAACAAACGTAATATCATAAAACAAGAAATACTAATAAGAAACAATTATATAAAAGTAAATACTAACAATAAATAAAAGATAATACTAAAAATAAAAGGATATGCTATGGGGTGCCTCCAATGAGTGCTAAGTTTTACGTCTTCAGCCAGACGGGGTAACGCTCTTATTGTTGGTCTCTAGGTGGTGTAGTAGATGAGGTACCGGGTGCGGGAGGTAGTTGATCAAGAATGGCTTGGAGCATCGCTTTTTGTCTCGCAAAGCGTGCCTCCAAGCCATCAATGCTTTTATGTATCAATAAGGTCGCCTCCCTATCCTCCCGGCAGATGTCAGAAAGTGCACACTATAAAGAGGACAACTCATCAAGAAGGTGCATGTACTCGGTGGGTCTTATACCTGGCTGGTCCTCCTCCCAAGCAGGGCTCTTTGTGGGGTGCTCGGTGTCCATGGGATGATCCTCCACTCACTCATCAGCAGGAGCATGCCCTCGGGGTCCTCGGGGCATGTGAGACTGGCTCAAGCTCCACAGGCTCTTCACAAAGAATGGGTGGTCACTCATCAGTCTATCAATGGAGGAGCCCTTAATCTCCTTCTTCTTGAAGATATAGCTGAGGAGGAACGAGAAGGGGAGCCCCCATGCATTCACCATAATGGTCTGACGGCCGTGGACAGGGTCCCAAAACTTATGGAGCTGGCTCCATATGATAGCTGGAATGGAATACCAATGCCCACGGTGAAATGCATATAGCGCATGTAGGAATTGGTCCCTCCTCTGAATCTTGTGCCCCAATGGGCACACATTGTGCTAGAGGATTGAGTCCACGAGCCAGAGTCATGGAGGCAACTTTGATCGGCTCTTAGCATTGTTGTGCCGATCAGCGTACTGGCCCGCACATATATCCTCAATGATGTGGGGTAAGAGAAAAGGCTTTGGCTGCTCCTCCATCTGGGTGTCCTCGGGAGGGGACTCATCACAACAGTGTAGTGTTGTAGCTATGTCAGTAGTGGTCACCTCTACGAACTTGCCCTGAACTGAGGAAGATAAGATCTCTGGTCTGTTGCAGTCGAAGGATAAGTTCTCGTAGAACTGTACCACAAACTGGGTGCATGAAGTCAAGCAAATAGGCTTGAACAACCTGTTCAATCCTCGGTTCTTGAATTCTTGAACCGTCTATCGATTGGCGTCCAAGCTCTTGAAATCAGCATCGATGTTAAAAGTAGTCTCAAACAAGAGTTTTCGTTGTTCGAAACTGGGTCTGGGTGATTGGGTATGGCCGCTGGAGGCTCGGGAGGTGGAGGTTATCTGTTTAGGCATCTTTGGTAAGTTTCTGGGGTAATTACACTCGATCACAATTTTGTGTGCTTGATTGCAACAATGTATCTGCGCTTGATCACAGATGCCTTGCGCTCAAGTGTACTGGGTCAGGCAATCTGTCAAACAGTTGGTGGGCAATCTGAAGACAAATCTCAAGAGAGGTGTTTGAAATGGTTCAAACCTCCTGCAATCTCACCAAAACAACTACACAATCGAAAACAACAAATATATAGGCAAGTAACCGTTTTTAGAGCATAGTATGTACGCAATGTGTTGGGGAAAATGGAAACGGAGTGAAAGAACGAAAAAAAAAAAACATTTGGGGTAGGGGTGGTGGTTTCACGGAGGATGTGATGGTGGTGGATGGTGAGTGCTGGTGAGGAGAGATGGTGGTGAGAGGTGAGTGTGGGTGGTGAGGGTGAGTTTTTGCTGAGGCGAATGTGAGTACGAATGACAGAGAGAGAGAGAGTATGATTGAGCGTATGGGAGTGAAATGTGGAAATGTGTTTAAAAACCATCACGTGACTGTCTGCCCCGAGTGTGCTCGATTGCACTTTGTGGTAGAAAGTGTGTGCTTAGATATGGTGTGCTCACGCGCTATGGATCGCAGGGTGAGAGTGCGCTCGAGCTGTAACAACCCATCTCGGGTTGGTCACCCCCAAAATGGTGTCATCACATTTTCAGAATCCCAGCACGACATATATATGCAACCATAAAAATAATACTAACACAACAAAAAAAATTATTATTAAACCTCAACATGGGGAGGTATATAAATCTGATATTAATTTACATATAATTTACAACGTAAGATGCATGAATATTTACAAATATTTATTTCCTTTTCTCACTAGTTTGAGGATATTGACACATATGTGGCTTACAGAAATTGAATCCGTCTGACTTTTGACCCACCAAACTACTTGTCATGTTTGCTACCTGAAATTATGGTAAAAATGAGGGATGAGCTTCACAAGCTCTATGAATTTAATTTACTAAAAGTCGTACAAATTCCATAGAGAGTCCTTTAATATTTAATTATTTATTTTTCACATAACCTGATGACAACTTTCTACGATCATTACACATGTCATAAGATTTATTCTCTATCAATCTCTTCTTCTCAATCATTGGTCCATCTTAAAACCATCAATTATTTCATAATTACCTCGTAATGAGGTTCACATCATAAAGTCCATCATTTAGATGGTTCATATCATTCTCTGCTTCTTTCTTACCATAATTGTTTCTTTCTGTGATACCAAATCATCTATAAACAATTTCATAATAACATACCACACATCAGCATTTCAATAATGCAGCAATAATTAAAACAGATACAAATGCATGAATGACTATGATGGGAACGTCTTCCCACCTGTCGACAGATTGTTATTATCTTAGATCGGCTGCCTTCCCGGTTCTTTCATTCTTATTTAGACTAGCTACCTTCCCGGTTCTTTCAATCTCATAAGACCGGCTGCCTTCTCGGTTCTTTCATTTTCATTAGACCGGTTGCCTTCCCGATTCTTTCATTTTTATTAGACTGGCTGCCTTCCAGGTTCTTTCATTTTTATTAGACCAGCTGCCTTCCCGGTTCTTTAGTTTTCATTTAATGCATATGCAGATGAACAATGATATAAAATATGCATATCAACAGTAATATAAACCAACATATAAATTCAACACACTTAAATTGACTATCCTGATTATTCTCAAATTATATAAAATTTCACTAAATCCCTCTCATCCCAAATTCACATCAAATCATCTATTAAAGCTTAACAAGATTCAAAAAAACTATCTTCTCAAAATTCGTATCAAAACATCAATATAACTTATCAAGAATTTCACTTATCGTTTTATTATTAAAACAACTCATTATTCCAAAAAATATTATTTTTCTCCTAATAATTTTTTACATGTCCAAAAATTCATATCATAAATATCAACCAAATCTTTATCTATCCACACAACATAAGCTAATAATTTATTTTAATATTATCAATAAATTTTTCATTTTTATTTAGACTACTTAAAGTAAATCAAACTCATCACATAACACTTAAAGCTACCCGTGGATCACCTCATTGCCTTTCCCGTTCTTCTCTGAAGTTTCCCCTAGTTGCTGACCACCAACACCTGACATAAAATTTGTATAAATTTTCTGATTATTTCTTCATTTCTTCATAAACCACACCCTTTGAATATTCCCACTTTGACTTATAGGAAATTTCATAAATATCAAAAACTCAAAAATATACACTACGATATTACCTTATACTTTCTTGATAGTTTCTCAGAATTCTCTATAAAATTATGCAATAAATTCCTTCAAAATTTTGCTATGAAAATCTTTCTTTGGGTCCCCAGGTGTTTTGAGAAAGTAGAGAAATTTCAAGAAAAACTAAGCGAACTCTCTTCGCGTAACTTACCTGAACCTGCTATGCATATATATAGACGATTTTCGTTGAAAATTTTGGTAGCCAAAAAGGTTGCCTCACTACTCCAAAGTCTTCCATGCTTTGAAGACTTGTGAGGCATTCACCATGCCTCACAATAAATTGGCAGTAGGTATTACCTGCTGCCCACGATTTTTATTTGACTTTTTTTTAAACTTATTTTTTGTTTTTTTTTCCTTTTTCTGGACGTCTAGTTGATTTGAATTTTTTTTCTTTTCTTTTTTTTTCAAAAAAATTATTTTATTCAATACTAAATCCTTCGTAAATATATTATTTTAATTTTCGCGTCATATTTATTAAGTTACTTCTTTACCATTTCTTTACAAATGCGGTTATTACACGAGCACATTGTGTAGTGCGCTCGATCGTAAGGCAGAAAGTGTTGAGAATCAAATAAAATATAAAAGGACTAAAGGGATGAAAAAAATGATGAGAAAATTTAACATAAATAAATACATACCGTACTCAGTGGCCTTAGTACCACTGACCTCAATAGATACGCTTGAGCTATACGGTTTATTGAAGTCGAAATTGCTCAAGCACTCTCTATAGTAGCTTCTGTGCTAGTCTCTTTGAAGGGGGCACTTAGATTCCACCTTATATGGCTCAAGTACTCTTGGTTCTGCTGCATACTGGACAGATTGAAGTGCCAATTCTTCATCTCTAGGAGGCAAGTTGATATCAAGGTATGGTTTGACTCTATGTCCATTTACTGTGAATGTCTGATTACCATTTGAACCATGAATCTCCAAAGCACCATGAGGAAAGACCTTAGTGACCACATAAGGACTAGACATCAAGACTTTAGTTTGCCTAGAAATAGTCTTAATCTTGAGTTGTAGAGCAATGCCCTTTGTCCTATATGAAACTCTTTCCTTACCAGTTGTCTATCGTGATAGGTTTTTGTCCTTTCTTTGTAGAGCTTGGCGTTCTTATATGCATCATTTAAGTTCAGCTTCCTCTTCTCACCCGCTTGTTTAATGTCAAAATTGAACTATTTAATGGTCCAATATGCTCGATGTTCTAACTCCACTGGCAAATAGCATGCTCTCCCAAAGACTAAGCGGTATGGAGACATGCCAATTGGTGTCTTGTAAGCTGTCCTATATGCCTATAGAGCATCATTCAGTCGCAAAGACCAATCCTTCCGATTAGGATTAACGGTCCTCTCTAGGATGCTTTTGATTTCTCTGTTACTTATCTCCACTTGGCCACTGGTCTGAGGGTGATATAGAGTGCCAACTTTATGGATGATCTTATATTTTTTTATGAGTGCAGCAAAATAATGATGATGAAAGTGGCTGCCACCATCACTGGTGATTGCTCTTGGAGTCCCAAACTGGGTAAAAATATTATCCTGTAGAAACTTCACAACCACTTTGTGATCATTAGTCCTTGAGGGGACAACCTCGACCTATTTGGACACATAATCCACACCCAAAAGAATATATAAATAACCAAAGGAGTTAGGAAATGGACCCATGAAATAAATGCCCCATACATAAAAAAGTTCTACTATATGAATATTTTGTAGGAGCATCTGATTTCAGGAAGAGATGTTACCTATCCACTGGCATCTATCACATGAATTACAAAACGAAAAGTCATCTTTAAACAGATTAAGCCAATAGAAACCGAATTGTAATACCTTAAGAGCTATTCTCTTGGCCCCAAAATGTCCTCCACAAGCAAACTGATGGCAATGTTGTAATAAGTTCAAGTGCTCCTCTTCTGAGACATACCTTCTGATGATTTGATCGGAGTAAAATTTGAATAGGTAGGGGTCATCCCAATGGTAATGTCTAGACATATATATTAGCCGTTTCTTTCCTTGATTGGTCATACCTGGAGGAAAAACCTTAGCAGTTAGATAATTAACAATATCAGCATACCATGGAAGTGTTACCTCTAGTGCGAATAATTGTTCATCGGGGAAGTTCTCATTCAATGGTAGCTCATTTTTGTCATCCTCATAAGGTAGCCTTGATAAGTGATCTGCAACCACATTTTCACTGCCCTTCTTGTCTTTGATCTCCAAATTAAATTCTTGCAATAGGAGTACCCATATAATTAACTTAGGCTTTGCATCTTTCTTAGAAAACAGATATCTCAAGGCAGCATGATCAGTAAATACAATAACCTTAGAGCCAATCAGGTATGATCTAAACTTCTCTAAAGCAAAAATAACAGCTAACAATTCATTTTCAGTAGTAGAATAGTTAAGCTGAGCATCATTTAAAGTTCTAGAAGCATAATATAAAGCATGAGGTACCTTATTGACTCTCTAGCATAAGACAACTCCCTACGCAAAGTCACTGGTATCGCATATCAGCTCGAATGGAAGATTCCAATCTGGTGCCATCATTATTAGTGTGGAGGTGAGCACATCATTTAATGTGTTGAAAGCTTTTATACAGTCATTAGTCCATTCAAACTTGGCATCTTTAGCTAATAATGCGCATAGAGGTTTAGAGATATTGGAGAAATCCTTGATGAATCGTCTGTAGAATCCAGCATGTCCAAGGAAACTTCTAACTCCCTTGACTGTTAGAGGAGGAGGTAACGTTGAAATGATGTCTATTTTAGCCTTGTCTACCTCAATACCTTTGTTAGAGATTGAATGACCCAACACAATACCTTGTTGAACCATAAAGTGACATTTCTCCCAATTCAGCACTAAGTTGCTCTCTTCACATCTCTTTAGGACGCTCTCTAGATGACTTAGGTATTCATCAAAATTGGACCCAAAAACACTAAAATCATCAATGAATACCTCAATGAATTTCTCCACCATGTCGAAAAATATGTTCATCATACATCTTTGAAAGGTAGCTAGGGCATTGCATAAACTGAATGGCATCCTTCTGTAAGCAAATGTACCGAAATGGCATGTGAAGGTAGTCTTTTCTTGATCCTCAAGTGCTATGGCAATCTGGTTGTAACCATTATACCCATCCAAGAAGCAATAATAGCTATGACCAGCTAATCTCTCTAACATCTGATCAATGAAGGGCAAGGGGAAGTGATCTTTTATGGTCACCTTGTTTAATCTTCGGTAATCAATACAAACCCTCCAACCAGTTGTTTTTCTTATAGGTATGAACTTCTCATCCTCATTCTTCACCACTGTGATCCCACTATTTTTAGGAAAAACTTGGACCGAACTTACCCATTTACTGTCTGAGATGGGGTAGATAATGCCAACATCTAATAGTTTTAATACCTTAGCATTTACTACCTCTTTCATGTGTGTATTAAGTCGTCTTTGAGCATCCCAAGTGGGTTTTGCTTCATCCTCAAAGTAGATATAATGCATGCATTTAGCTGGACTTATCCCTTTTATGTCAGCAATGGTCTATCCAATAGCAGATCTATGCTCCTTAAGAACTCTTAATAGTTTCTCTTCTTCTCCAATACTCAAATTAGCATCCACAATCATAAGCAATGTCCTCTTTTCTCCCAAATAGGCATAAGTTAAATGCTCTGGCAGCTACTTCAATTCCAAGGTTGGTGCCTAGATAATAGAAGGGAAAAGAGTAGTGTTAGTAGGTATGAAAGATTCAAATGGAGGAGCATACTTGGATATTTTGGAGAAGCCTCAAGGAGGTGCACAGTTTTAATGATGTCATTAGTAACATCTTTAGGTTCTTGCTCAATATCCACTTTTGTAACACCACAGGTAAGGGCAGTCTCCAATGGATCAATGTGATGGACCTGAAAATCTTGTTCAACAAAACTTTGCATCAATATACATTAAAGCATTCCATATCATCTTGAGGTAGTTTTAATGCATCAAATATTTTAAACTCTATTTTCTCACCAGTTACCTTTATACTTACTATACCCTTTTTCACACAAATCTTTATATCAGCAGTTCTCATGAAGGGTCTTCCTAAAATGATGGGCAGGGTAATGGCATAGAGCATTCTTCCATATCTAACACAATAAAATCAGCAGGCAAAATAAACTCACCTACATTTGCCAAAACATCCTCAAGTATACCTCTAGGTCTTTTGATGCTTCTATCTACCAATTGTAAAGTGATGAAAGTCTGTTGAAGCTCCCCCAATCTTAGTGCTTCGAATACTATGTATGGTAGCAAATTTACAGCTGTTCCCAAATCTAGTAATGCCCGCTCAAACAGCTGGTCACCTATCCTGTAGGGAATAGTGAAACTACCCAGATCTTTCAGTTTTGGTGGTAATTTTCTTAATAGCACAGCACTTACCTCTTATGTTAGAGCTACTATCTCATATTCCTGAAACGTCCTCTTATGAGTGCAACAATCTTTCAGAAATTTAGCATAAACAGGTATTTGTTGAATTGTATCTAATAAAGGAATATTTATTTCTACTTTCCACAAAGTTTCAAAGATATCAAGCAGTTTATTTTCTTTCTTCTCTTTTACTAACCTTTGCGGGAAGGGTGGTGCATTCACCTTCTCCGTCTCACTTACCTTTGATGCCTTTGGTTTCTCTAGAGATGCTTTTATAGACTCATCGGTTCCTATGACCTTACCATTTCTAAGGGTTGTGATAGCCTTCAGTTGTTGGTGCCCCCCAGGGTTAGGTAATGTTTGAGCTGGAAGCTCACCTTACTTTCTGCCACTTAGTTCTTTAGCCAATTTCCCTATTTGTACCTCTAACCTTTGAATGACTTGTTCATGTTTTGCAATGGTCTGTCTTAGCTCAGTCCGAATTTGCCTTTCATCTATCACGAACTGATCTTGTGAAGTCATCAATTGTTGTTGTTGAGTCACTAATTGCCTCACAAGACTTTCTAGGTCACTTTTCTTTGTTTCGGGAACTGAGTGAGCTACTGGCTAGGAGTTCTTTTGCTGCCCTTAATGGTTCAGGGCATTCTAATTATTGCTCTAAGAGAAATTTGGGTGGTTTTGCCATCCAGGATTATAAGTGTTTGCATATGGGTTATTCTTAGGTGGATAGTTGTTTGGTCCCACATAATTTGCTTGCTCTGGGTCTACAGATGAATACAAAGCACATGTCTCAGTATTATGATCAAACTGAGTACATATATAACATACCTGGACTGGTGTAGCTGGTGGATTAGGTGAGGTATTCTGATTAGTCACGGCTTTAATAAGCAGATCTAGTTTCCTTTCCACAACAGCTATTTGGGTAGAGGATCCTCCATTTAGGGTCACCTTATACATACCTTTGCTCTTGGATCCATGTCTACCTCTAGAGGAGAATTGCTGGGTGTGTTCACTTAATGTCTCGAATAACTCCATGATTTTTTCGCTGCTTTTCTCCATCAGGACACATCCACAACCTGAATCTATAATAATTTTATTAGTATCACTTCAACCTTCATAGAAAGCTTATACCAGTTCATCCTAAGGTAGATTGTGATGCGAGCATTTGAGTAGCAGCTTGTTGAAATGTCCCACTGCCTCAAAGAATAGGTCTCTATCCTTCTGTTGGAAAGACTGAATCTCACCTTCCTCATTTGCCTCATCTTTTGGGCTGGGAAAAACTTTCTTAGGAACTTGTTGGCCAACTCTTCCCAAGTATGGATAGAAAATGCAGGCAATGAATTGTACCACAGTTTAGCATTATCTTTTAAGGAAAAAGGGAAAAGAATTAACCTGATTCCTTCTTGATCTAGGTCCTAGATGTGCTGGAACTTGCAGAGATTGAAAAATTCCCGAAGGTGCAAGTGTGGATCTTCAGCAGATGTACCCCTAAAGTGAGTTAATGCAGTGAGTGTCTGTAGGGATATGTAATAATTACCTTCTGTCTCTAGTTGATAAGCAATGCAAGATGGCTGGTCGAGGTTCGGTGGGATGAAGGATTGCTTCATAGGTCTTCGTTCAGGTGGTTGTTGGGTTTCTAGTTGTTCCACCATTAATGCTTATTCCTCGAATTTTTCTTCTACCTCTTCATAGTTGTCTCTAAGCCTTTGTCGAATTGTCCGCTCAAGCTCTGTATCGAGGGGAAAGAAAGTTGGATGCCTGGATCGAAGCCCTTGCATGAATCAACAAAAACTGCTTCAGCGCAGCAGTTCAGCACTGCTGCTCGGGTAGCTTCTGCCTCAAGTGCACTCGATCACAGTGTCATAAAGAGCTTTTGCTGCAGTGCCTGAAACAGAAAATGAAAAGAAAAATGGATTAGGTTTTGATGAAACAAAATAAAACTAAAAAAAAGAAACTTAGAATTTTTAGATTTTTGATGAAAATAAAATAGAATAAAATAAAATGACTAAACTAAACAAAAATAATTCTAAAAAGAAATTTAGTGCAATCCCCGGCACTGGCGCCAAAAACTTTTTGTGCAATTATTTACCTAAATTAATGAGCAAATATTCACACTTGTTTTACTTGCAAGTGCACAATGTCAACAGTAGCATAGTGTGCAAATGCGAGATCATCTCCAGAGGGATTGGTGAATTTCGTTTTAGAATTAGTTTCACAATGTAAAAATGATATAAATAAATATTGAGTCTAGATTGATAATGATAAGAACATAGGGCTTTGATATCCACCATTAATCATACTTTCCCAACAAGGAATGTGCCAATGCTCAAGCCCTACCATGAATACCTAATGGTTGTCAACCTAAGGGCTTGGTCCACTCCTTAAGCTATTGATCTCCCTAAGCAACAAGTTAGGCATGGTGTATACTCTAACTCTTTTCTCTCTTAAGGGATTCAGCATGGTGTGTACTGAGTTGTTCCTTAAGAGAGCATAAGATATGCAGAAATTGACAACCACACGAGACCTGGGGCATGATGTATACTCCCGGTTTTCCATGTTGATTAACCCAAGAATCTGGCATGGATTTCTTTTGTTACTATTGTCAGACCCAAGACTCGGTTATCCAAATTGATCTAACTAACTAATCCATACCACATGCATACGTTGATCAGACAAACACATATGAGGAACTTAATAAAACATGCATTAATTAATTAAAGCATCATAACATGACTGTTTGCAAAGGCAACAATACTTATATATAGAAAAACATAATTAGGGCTTCAATCGAGCCCTATTAAGAAGTTAGTTACACATTCTGATTATGATAAACATCATCATAACATAAACTAAGTAGAAAAGATAAAACTCGAAGAATACTGTGGAGACGAGTCGTCAATTCCTCTCCAAAGCTTACAACTCAAAAGCCAAATCAAAAGTGAAGTTTCTGTATTTTACAAGCCTATATATAGGGTTTTAAGGACACCTTGAAACCCTAATTTCCAAAATATGACCCGAAGACATCTTTCCAAAACTGGCTCTGCTGCTTCTTTGTGCGTGTGCGCTCAATCTCATGCTTTTACGCTCGAGCCTTCTAGGTGTGCGCACGAGTGCTTGTGCGCTCGATCATAGCAAATTTGCACTCGATCACACTTATCTGGTTTCAGATCTTCAATTTTCTTCCTTAGAGCTCCAAAATGCTATCTATTCTTCAAAAACCTATAAAAAACACAGAAAACACAAAAATGAAGTAGAATATACTAAAATACATAAACAAAGAGCCTAACAACTGTAAATTAAGGGGCTTAAATATGAATATTTAAGCACTTATCAACGTGCTATGGACCCGTAATTGTGGACAAATTTTTGGTAATAACTGGTAAGCCCAAGGAATCCACGCAAGGCTTTTAGGGATTTTGGTGGTGGCCAATCTAGAATGGCAGCAACCTTTTCGATGTCTATGGCCACACCTTCTTGACTAATAACATTCCCTAAGTAGTTAACTTGCATTTTCCCAAAACTACACTTGTCACGCCTTACAAACAATTTATTAGATTGTAAAATATGAAAAACTTGGGTTATGTGTGAAATATGCTCATCCTAGGTGCGACTATAAATTAATATATCATCAAAAAATACGAGAACAAACTTACGGGAAACTTCTTGAAATATTTCATTTATCAAGACCTGGAAGGTGGATGGAGCATTAGTAAGGCCGAAAGGCATCACAAGGAACTCAAAATGACCATGATGGGTCTAGAATATGGTCTTTTCCACGTCAGCATCATGCTTGCGAATTTGATGATAGCCTAAACAGAGGCCCAATTTTGAAAAGTATTGAGCCCCATACAATTCATCCAGAAGCTCGTTAATCATGGGGATTGGAAATTTATCTTTAATGGTGAGTCGATTGAGAGCTCTATAGTGGACATAGAGCCTCCGGGAATGATCATGCTTCTTCACCAATAAAACTGGGGAGGAATAAGGATTGGAGCTGGTCTTGATTACCCGATTCAACAGCAAATCCGCGATGAGCCTCTCAATTTCATTCTTTTGGTAGTGAGGATATCGGTAGGGCCTCACATTGACTGGCCCACTCCCTGCCAATAGAAGAATACAGTGATCCCTATCCTTGATTGGTAACAAACCGTAGGGCTCTTCAAAAAGAGCAGCATGGTTTTCTAATAGTGTTTGAAAAGGCCCATTTGTAATTTCTTCAGCCTGTTAAGATACACCTAAATGGATAGAATATTTCTATAGCAAGACCCCTTTTTACATTTATTTACCTCCCTGTTGATCTCATTTTCTCCCACAATGCGATTTATAGGTGCAGCTTTACCCCGTAATTCCATCTGTTTTCCTTTAAGAGCAAACTTCATGATTAGCTTGCTGAATACAATAGAATGGGTCTGAGAAAGCGTAGCCATTGCACACCTAAAACTGCTTCATAACCTCCCAAAGGTAAAAGATAAAAATCTACCTTCATAATAGCTCATTAAAGCATAATTTGGATACTCTTGCACATTCTCTTGTTGGATAATATTTTCTCCATTAGCTCTAACCACATCAAACTTAGATGCCTCAGTAGGTAAGAGACCCAATTCTTCTGCCACATCTTTGTTAACAAAGTTATGGGTGCTGCCTGAGTTCACCATCACCTTTTTGCCTTGAATAATTCCTTTGATGTGCATTGTTTGAGGCTTTGGCATTCTCCCCATTGTATGGAGAGAAATTTTTGGAATTTTTTCCTCTATTGTAGTTAAGTGTTCCTCATCCGAAGGTTCTTTCTCCTCCTTATAGCATCCGTCGATAAGAAAAAGTCACAGTTGACGTAGAGTCCACGTGCATGCCTTTCCCTTATCTCTACAATATTGAGGTGTTCGATGATAGGGTTCCGAGCTTTGGACAGAGATGGTGATGGAAGTAATGAAAAGCTTGGGGAATCCAAGGCTCTCTGGGTATCTGTGGTGATAGGTCACCGCTGAGAAGTATATTGGGCTTCAAACAACCTCACAATACCTACTGTTGCTGTGAGTGACAATGGTCTAGATGCCTACACATTGGTACGAATTCTCTCATTCAGTCTGCCTACAAAACCTCCAATATGTTATTCTTTTGATAGTTTACCAGCCAAGCTCAACAACCTTTGTTTGATAGTCCCTAACTGATGCCTGCTGTTTCAATTTGGTAAGATCACTAAAAAAGTCATCGTAAAGGGTTGGCCCATAATGAATGTGTAATCCTTCCTTAAAAGGAATCCCATGTTAGGTTGTCATTGGATTCCCAATACAATTGATACCATAGTTGAACCTCTCCCTCCAAATGATATGCTACCAAATGAACTTGCTCATCTTCAGGGGTGTTTTGAAAACAGAAAAACTGCTCCACTTGAAAAATTCCCATTATATTTAGGAAAGTGCAGTTTGGCCAACTTTAGTGTTGTGGAATGACCATACTCATGGCGGAATGAACCCTTCCCTTTGTCATGATCGGAGGATTCTCCTTTGCCATCTTCCCTTGTGAACCACCCTTGTTTCCTCCAGTGTTAGGCACCCGAGCGTTAATGGTAACAAACATTTCTTGCATTTGCTATAGCATTTTTTCTTGGCCTTTTTGTAACTCGAGTTGACTTGTACCCAAGGATCCTACCTCGTTCTCTAGCCGTTCCAACCTCTGGTTAGACATGGTCAAACCTGGCTCTAATACCAAAATGTTACGGGTCTGGGATTGGGATCGTGTTTGAGGGAGGTGAACTGATAATGCAGCAGGATCACGCTTCCTTTGGTTACCTATGGTGATAGTTTTTAGGGTTATTCGAGGTACCCCGGGCCTCCCAAAACAAATGTGAGTTTGCTAAATAATTGTTTCCTTTATTCATTGGACTTGCCTGGCTTTATAGCCTTACAACTTACGTAGAGATAGAGATGAATCCTTCTTAAAACAAGATAGGATCAATAACAAGAAGATAGAAATAAATCCTAAGATAAAGACTAGATTGAAATAAATCTACAACAAACTACTTACGAGGATAAGAATTCCTCTTATTGATAACAAGCTAAATTAATGGGATAATACCCAACTTAATTCCTCCTGCTGGTGTTGGACCTTATCAACATATCTTTCCGATTTGGAAAGATATGATTTTTCAGATTTAATATGAGCCATTTGATAATGTATTTTAATTTTAAACAGTTCAGATCATGTCTGTTAAAGAGACAATTGACTAATCTGATACATTTTTGATTAAGTCATGACCATTGGATTTAAATCATATATCTTTGATTAAATCACAACTTTTAGAGTTAAACATATGCATTTTGATTTAATTTGACACATTTCTTATTAAACTTGGGCTTTTATCTAAAATCTGCATACTCGAATCCGAGCAACGAACACGGGCTAGGCTCGGGGCGAGGGCTTCTCAGTGATGATGCGCACGTATGAAGTGCAAAGTGCACCTAAAGCGCCCGTGTAAAGTGCAAATGTGCCTAAAGCGCCAATGCGACTTTACAACGTGATTGGGACCGAGCTCGACTTCAGACTTGAGCTCGGGCTAGGGCATTGACGCGTGTGTGATACGTTGTGGGCCTTCACCTTTTTTATTCTTTTAACAAAAGTAGATAAGAATCCAAAATAAATACTTATAAAATATTTTATTTCTCATTTTCTTATCAATGTGGAACAAAGTCAATTTGGATTTTCAAACAACCCTTTATTCTTATTTTAAGTTCATACATTAAGATTCCTTTTGAATCAAAATAAATACTTATTAAATCTCTAACTTGAGTTTAATTTAATACATTTAATTAAAAGTTTTTTAATAACCATTAGTTAGTTTAAATTAAAATCTTAAAATGATCTAAAATTAACTTTTAAAATTGATTTTTCCAACTAATGTAGCTATCATCACTTTTACCATAAAGTCTTTCTCCAGGAGCATTAGTCAGCACATTATTATGGTTAGACTTTAATGCCATGCTTTTGCCCGTATTCCGAATGAAATTTTAATTTAAAGTAAAAGTCTAAAGAACAAAGTTTCTCTCTGCTTTCTCTTCTTTCATCCATCTATGTACTTTGGCAAAATCAATAGGCAATAGGCCTCTCTCTAACCCTGGCTAACTAGTACTTGAGAACATTCAATTGATAGGTTCGGTTATAGTCGGTTACCTGAAAAAACCCAACCCAACCCACTTTAAATCCGCCAAATTTTAACTAAATCCACTTAAATGGGTTCTGTTATAATCGGTTTCTTAGTTATACATTGAAATGCTTCCCCAACACATTGAAATCCATACCCCAGAAATCAGCCCATGAAGCTTTAATTACAAATATAAAAGGTCAGATTCTATCCAAAATCTATGTTCCTCAAAAGAACTAGTCAGCCTAACTAATTCATATGCTACCTTGTTGGCGGCCCTACAAGTGTACCTTCACTGATTGTGATGAAATCCTCTCATCAATTGATGAGCCTCAGCAATCAAGTTCCCAAAAGTTGCCATGGAAGCCACCGGCGAGTTTAGCGCAGAAATAACAGAGCTTGAATCATTCTCAACAACAACAGCCCTGAAGCCGGCCAGAATCCCAAGCAAAATGCAAACCTTCAACCAAGGCCTTTTCTTCCACTATATTCACCTCATGAAGAAGAGGATACGCTGCCGACATGATCCCAAGAACTTGCCCCATATCATCACGAATAAAAGCACCAAACCCCATTATTCTGTTCCGTGCGCAAAGAGAAATGAATAACGAGCGGAGATTTTGAGAAAGCAGATCTCAAAATCGGGAAGAGTGTGTTGAAAAACCTTAAGAACCGATTTGACTGATACAAGAAATGATCAAAATACTGACCGAACCAAAAAACCTCTGAATCCTATAGTCAAACCAGACCAAAATCTGAACTGTCCGAAAACTTCAAAAAATCGTGCAAATAAGATTTGCAAATCTCAAAAGCATGAGCACTGATTCATCAATCCTAAGATAAGAAAAAAAATACCTATTGATGTATTTATTGCTGCAATTTGTAAATACAAATCATGACATGTCATGGGCAAGTTTTTGATTTTGCCAAAACAATGAAACTTATACCTTGATAGAGAATGCAGTTGTGCAGTACCATGTATAGTCAAACATTTGAAAAGAAGCGAATAGTCAAACGAGCAGATCGAGCAATTGGAAAGAAACGGGGCCAAGAACAAATGCACACTGTGCACGCAGATCGAGCAGATCAAGTACTCACCTTGCATGTGGAACCAAGAACAACTAACGAAAAACATATTGTAAAATAACAAACTGGAGCACAGAACAGCGGCAGAAAACAAGATAAATCCGAAGAAAAATTAGGGTTTGATATCAATATTGTTTTGGAATACTAGAAGAAATATGGTTTTTAAATAAAAAATTTTATTCAGTATTGTTTTTATTTTGTGGTAAAATCTTATCAATCCAAAACAATTGAAGAGTTAAAATGAACTTAACTTGAGTCTAAAGTTCATTTTTAAAATTGAGAGAACCAAAATCTACTTCAATATATATATATATAAATTAGGCATAGACTCAAAAACTAATTAGATAAGCAACTTAATATATTCTAACAATCTTCATTGCAAAGAGTACGGATTCTATCAGGTATGTAGTGAATATGACTGTTTTATTCTATGAGGCTGCCTCAGTTCGTCTAGTAGTTTGGTAGGTGAAAACCAGGACTCAGGCCAGAAAGGGATTTTTGTCTATTAGTTTCTTTTTTTAAAATTACAATTAAATTTCTTAGGATTGATTATGAACACAAGTGCATATCAAGTTTTCAAAAATTGATAATTGTGTTCTATCGTTTAAGTGTCAGTTGAAATGATGAGAATTGTCAATCCTTTTAAATCTAACACATGAATTATTTCTTAAATTAAATCACAAAACATGTAATATCTTATCTTTATGTAACTTGATTTTGTCAAATTTTCTATTGCTTATATCCACTATGGGATGCATGAAAATCTAAATAAAAAAAAAATGTTTTGAAATTTTGAGATGTAATTGTATTTATGGTTAAACTCCGGGGATATAGATATAATACACCATTTTTTTCCATAGTTATACATTGAAATGCTTCCCCAACACATTGAAATCCATACGCCAGTAATCAGCCCATGAAGCTTTACTCTGGAATGCAGACCAATGGGCAACAAGAGGTGGTTTAGTGAGCGATTGCAATGATTTGAAGCGAATTCATCAGGGTCGTCCGCCGGAGTGTAGGCACGTGGTCTAGGTTCCTCTGAAGAAACAACATCTCACGCTAAGAAGGCCTGAAAGTCTTGATCCTTTTACAATCAGATTCACAAGGAGAGGAAATATATATCTGCCTGCGGGCTGCTTGTTCTCTCCGAAGATGTGGTTTAATTTGTAATTAAATGGCTTTATGTACCATATTAAAATTGTCAAAGATATAAGATACTAGTTAGTTTCGCATCTTATATCTTAATATGATCTTGAATATTTAGGTTAAATCTCATTTCATAGGTTATCATGTTGCCGATATTAATTTGTCAAAGTCTTACAATTTGTGACTCGAACAGTAGGTATGATTCGATTCAGCTCGATTCAGCTCCTGAACATCATTCAAGTCATCTGCAATGCTTATTTCTTTGAATATATTGGACTATTAACTTTTAGAATGAGGAGATTTATATCCACAACAAATAAACTCGGTGTTTTGTATGTCATTTATATCAAAATAAATATAAAAAAGTCACAAACAAGTCTCTACGATATAACAAATGTCTTACAAGCTCAATAATGAATTTTCCTTACACTCAATTGGGGGAATCTTATACCGACTTGTATCAGTGCAATAGTCGTAAAACATGTTATGGGATTGCACTTCTTTGAGAATTCTACTGCCTTGCCAACCGAGATCTAGAATTTGAGTTTGCCAATTAGGGTTTACCTTGTAGTTTCTGTAATGAACTATGAAAGGACCTTTAGACCAATCGATCTTCACTTTCCCATCTCCTGTTGCCCATCCATCAGTGTTCCAGATGCTCCCGTAAACCTTCATTCGTTGATGATTCGCGTAGGGAAGTCCAAGCCTTACCAAGTTTTTGTAAATCCTTACCGGTCTCTCGTCAACCAAGAGACTGAAAAAAATAAAAGAAAATGTATTAGATAATCTTATGTATTTTTCATTTAATGTATATGCTAAGGGTCAGAATCAACTCCAGTAATCCGAGTAAATTTTACTTTAGAAATGAACTTACATAATGCGATCAGGATTCCATACGATAGAGTAAGTATGAAAATCTTTTGTTGGGTCAAACCAGAGCTTGAACTTTTGCTCCCTACCACCGAGCCCGTCAACATACACATTAGTATGGAGAGTGTAAGGGCGACCACTTGCATTTCCTACAAATTCCATATCAATTTCGTCATGTCTTGGCCCAAGAGACGATAACTGAAAAGCAAAAAAAAAATTGTATTAAATGGACAATACATATAAACTATATAAACAAATTATATTGAAGGGTTAAATATTATAGGAGTATAAAACTTCTACTCATTCTGTCCGTTGGTTTTAGTCATTTATCATTTTTTTTATTTAAGTTTAATTTTAATTATTTTATATATATTATTTTAAAAATATAAAAAATATTTTTTAAAATCTTTTAAACTCAATTTATGTATATATGAAAAAAAATGATTTTTTTAATAATTTAACGAAATAAAAAAAAAATTATTCATTGACTAAATAATAAACGTGACAAAAATTATGGTATAGATGAAGCATTACTTATAAGCTTAAGATTTTATAATTAGTTTTTTAGCAAGCTTATTACATACGGAAATCATTAATTTGTTTATCTCAAAAGTGAGAAAATTTCCAAATATCTCGAGCATTGGATTTTTTTTGGCGGAGAGGTACTTTCTCTTTCTCTTTCCCTCTATCTAATGGAGAAAATCCACTGATTTCGAAAAATACCATGAACTATCTAGACAAAAATATCTCTTCTATAAAGATATGTCTCAAATTCAAATCCTCTCATCTACGACATCGCAATTGATAAGAAAGTAAACGGAGATCATAGGGACATACATAGAAAGTGGCAATGGTGCCTGCAGATTCGCCAGGGACAAGCTTCATTTGCATGTCGAACCTTCCAAATAGGAAATCTTGTTTGGAGATGAATCCGGCACCACCATGTTTTAGGTCCAACAAAAGCTGCATACCATTTCCACCATCTTGTATCTGAGCATGGTCACCACCCCAGGTTATGTCTACATCTTGGACGAAATTACCAGCAGAAGCAGAAATGAAAGAATAGGCCAAGAAGCAAATTAGCAAAATCATAGACACAACCCTTGTGATCGCCATGTTCATCAGAGATTGAGAAAATAGAGCACTTTTGTTTTTCTTTTTCAAGATTATAAGAGCCCTTTATATAGGTGATGGTAAATATCATGGGAGATTAACATGATTTAATTAGCATTTCCAAAAAAAGAAAAGACACATCTGTTGGGAAAAAAAAAACCATATCCTTTTTTAGGACATTAATTTTGAGCCAAATGTATCACTATTAATAAAATCATTAGTTGTATCACTCCTAAATTAGCACATGAGTGGCAATGAAAATGTGGAATAGTTATTTAAGGAAAATGAATTGGTACTCCAAAATTAGCTTATGAAACTCTAAAATATGGAGTTCTCTCTCACATCAAAGAGTGATAGAAGATTATGGAGTATGAATAACATTTGTCTTATTATTATAACAGATTAATACATCATAAATATTTTAGGTGCAACGAAGTCGTCGTCGTTTTTTTTTTTTTGGTGTCAGTGAGAAACTAAACTACAAAAGAGAATTTGATGTCAAGGGGAGGAGTTTGAATCCCCCTAAATATAACCTAAAAAAAATTCAGATACCCGTTTGTCAAGCCCATAAGATATAGTGAAAATTGTACGATTTTTTTCTTTTTTATAATTACCAGAATTTTGAATAGAATTAAGAGTAGATATATTTACAAATACAAAAGCTCAGATTGTGTCTGGAAATATATGTTCCTCAAAAGAACTAGCTAGCCTAACTAATTCATAGGCTACCTTGTCTGCGGCCCTACAAGTGTATCTCCACTGATAGTGATGAAATCCTCTCATCAATTGATGAGCCTCTGTAATCAAGTTCCCATAAGTTGCCATGGAAGTCACCAATGAATTTAGCGCAGAAATAACAGAGCTTGAATCATTCTCAACCACAACAGCCCTGAAGCCAGAATCCCAAGCAAAAGGCAGACCTTCAACCACAGCCTTTTCTTCCACCATATTCACCTCATGAAGAAGAGGATACGCTGCCGACATGAACCCAAGAACTGACCCCATATCATCACGAATAACAGCACCAACAGAGCTCGAAATTGTTACTCTTGAACTCATCCACTACCACAGAAAATGGGCTCAGATGACACCTCACTCGCCAACTCACAATTCTTCAAAGCATGAATAACACTCTCTCGCCGACCTTTTTTTAAAAAAATTATTTTTAAAGGTAAAGATAATTTGGTCAATACGGTTAAAAGACTAACAATGTGTTTGGACCAAAGGAATGAAAGGAAAAAAAAATGGAAAAAATACATACACCTTTTGTTTATAAAATTCTTCTAATGAGAAGAAAGGAAAATGAGAAATACATGTACCCTATCTTCCGTTAAATCCTTAAATTTTTAATCGACCAAACCGATTATTTTGACCGTTTTCACATTCCTAATTGTAAGTAACACCAATCAAGACCAAACAATGCTCGAGTTTGGATATTAGAAGTAGTTTAGTTAATATATCTGCTGGATTATCTGTTGTCCCAATTTTATTCATAACAACATTACCGCTATCAACTATATATCGAATAAAGTGATAATGAACATCAGTATGCTTTGTTCTCTTATGGAACATCTGATCCTTAGTCAAGTGAATAACACTTTGACTATCACAATGAACAATAGTATCATCATGAACCTAATATAATTCACTAAACAATCATCTCAACCAAACAAGCTCCTTAATAGCATCTGTTATAGCTATATATTTTGCCTCTATAGTTGATAGAGCATTAATTGTAGAATAGCCTTCCAACTAACTGCACATCCACCAAGAGCAAATACATAACCTGTAATAGATATTCTTTTGTGAAAATCGCTTGCAAGATCTGAATCAACATAACCAACAACATTTCTCTTGTGGGCTTCCAAACTTCAAACAGACATCTAAAGTATCTCTAAGATACTGAAGTGTTCACTTAACAACTCTCCAATGCTTCTTCACTGGATTATCTATATACCTGCTAACCACACTGACAATCTGTGCGACAAGTGCAAACCATACCATACATAAGACTCCCAACAGCACTGGAATATGGAACACGTGACATGTAGTCTTTGTCTTCATTTTTCTATGGAGATAAAGCAATTGAAAGTCTAAAGTGAGCACCAAGAACAATACTAATGGGTTTGGCATTCTTCACACCAAAACATTCCAAAATTTTCTCAATGTTCTTCTCTTATATCAAATATAACAAACCCACACCTCTATCTCTTATGATCTTCATACCAATAATCTTCTTAGTTGGACCCAAATCTTTTAGCTCAATTTCATTGTTGAACAGTGCTTTTAAGCTAGCAATATCAGATTTACTCTTATAAGCTATTAGCATATCATCCACATACAACAATAAATAAATAAATGATCCATTTGCAAGCTTCCTAAGATACACACAACTATTATACTTGCTTCTAAAATACCCATTACTCACCGTGAAGGAGTCAAACCTATGGTATCACTGACGAGAAGACTTCTTAAAACCATATAGGAACTTCTTCAACAATCATACATAGTCTTCTTTGCCTTCAATAGCAAAGGCATCAAGTTGATGCATATAGATTTTCTCTTCAAGCTCACTTACCCAAACTGATTACTTTAAGGACCCTTGCATTGTTTAGTAAACTAGGTACATCGGTGTTACTTCTTCACGAGATACTTTTCATGATAGCTTTGTGGAAAATCATACATTGATATCCTTAGGATTCAAAATAAGGAGGAAGGCAAAACCAGCAAAAACATGATATCGATACCAAATTCTTGAGCATGATACTAATATGAAGCTGGAAATTACAGTATTGAGGGTGAATTTTCAATACTAAATCTTTCGCTATAGACCTTGTTATATTTTCTAAGTGTTAAGAAAAGTCCAGCCCATTGGTTTTTTTAAGTTAATGGCTATATCACCATTATAAGGTCATTAAGTCTTGTGGAATGTGGAGCCCATCCACGTGATTAGAGGTGGCAATAGGCCGTGCTGGCCTGAAACAAATTAGGTTGTACCAACACTGCCCCTTGGTGTGCCATGTTTGGCACGGTCCAAGTGGATAAGGTCATGTCGGGCCTTGCTTTTGAGGCCCACGGCACGACACAGAAAAAAGCCACTAAACAGCACCAAAAAAAGGCACGGCATGACACGAGGCACGACCCATAACATCTAATAAAGTTAAAAATTATATACAATTTGATGCCACTAGAATGATGAGTCAAGAAGAATCAGATGGTGATAAATTTGATAGTTTAGGATGGTTGAAGAAAAACGAAATTTATTACCTTATTCTTAGCATAATGGCACATGATCTACTAATTGTTCTAGTGTCCACCATAGCATCGGAACAAGCTTTAGTGCAAGTTCTAGAATTTTGGATGAATTGTAATCAAGGCTATTACCGAAAACATTGCAAATGCTAGCATGCACAAAAGATTCTCTAGAAGCAAAATGTCGTACAAGCAATATATTAAAGAAAGATCAATATAGCGGATCGAGTGACAATTGAAAAGATCAAGAATGAATAAAAGTTTGTAACTCCTTCCCCACAAGAGTATAAATGGTGAAAAGCTAAAAAATAATAAAAATATTTTTTGTTTTTCTAATTTTTAAAATTTCAAAGTTGTTTTTATATTTCACTTATTGTAAGTCATTTCATTTTTTTTGTTTATTTTATATGTAGTTTTTGTAAGTTATTTATTTGAAAGAGAGGGAGGCATGGCACAGCACGACACGAAGGCACAGTGAACTGTCTTGTGTGGGCCGTGGGCTGGCACGACATGACCCATTGCAACCCCTACACGTGATTGAGAGTGGTGGCTGGTATCGTAGCATTGTTTTTTAAAAAAGGCAAGAACTTTGTTCATTAAGTTCACCATGAATAGTTGTATATCAGTACAAAAAAAAAAAAAAATCAGTTATTTTCGTGCAAGCGAACTAAGCACTTCATTGATGAAGAAAGTGAAAATAGAAATTCAAAATTTCATTAATCTCTCAATAGAACAAAAGAAACAGTACTGACAACAACCAGGAGATATAGTTGGGCAGGCCTTTGTTAAGTTAGAAACTTAAATGGTTAGATGTGTTCTCCATGATTACTAAACCAAAAAATTTGAGGAAACCCTACATCTTCCCCAGACTTTTTATCCATTTCATCTCTCTCTCTCTCTCTCTCTCAATATATATATATATCCTTCCCTCTCTCAATTATATTGACTTGGTTTACTTTCATAGATATATTGGAAGCTAATGAGAGCCATAAAATGCATCTCAACAGTGCTTAATCGTTAGCATTTTAGGGTTGATCTCGGTCATAATCGCACTTTTACATGTTAATAACTCTAAAGTGATATTCATAAATCATTGACTTGATTCGATGCATTTTCAGGTGCCTTGAGTCCAAAAGAGATGGAAAAGATATCATCGTTTAAAGCACACAGTTTCGATATATATAGGAGTGGAGGAGTGGTTACAAAGAGACAAAATGATGAAAAACATTCAAAAGCCAAGAGCCAATACATGCCAAGAGCAAGAGGAGTGGTTTCAGCACTTGAAGAAGCTGGAGCATCAGTGTGCGCCGCGGCGCGGCTAGAGCAGCGCCGCACCGCCCAGCACCACACCACTTTGCACCCTTCCTAGCGCCGCGGCGTGGCTAGGGTAGCACCGCACTGCCCAGCAAGGCATACTCTAGGACCAAAGGTGAGCGCTGAGGTGCCCAGAAGGTAGTGGTGCGGCGCGCACACGGTCTCCTGACCTAGTTAGGACTTCTAAGTGACTATTTTGAGCCCACAAATACCTTTGAACCCTTGTGTATTATATATAGACCACTTAAAGTTTTAGAACAGACATCTTGGAAGGCTGGAAAACTCAAGGGAGGCTGCCACACTCTCCCCCATGGCCAACTAATCTCCAAGCAAGGCAAAGGGATGAATCTCTAGGTGTAGTTATTCTTGTTTTCCTTTCTTGATTCAGTTGTAATTTGGATTTATTGCTAAAAATTGTTTCTTATTTACTCTTTGCTTAAACAAGAAGAATTGAGGTTCATGTGACAGCTGCACTTTATGTTCTTCTTATCTTAGATTTTCTTAATCTGGTGATTGCATGCTTACTCTCCATATAAGTCTAGTCACACTCTTCTTATGTCAAGTTGTTTGGATGTGAATGAGTCCGGTAGATTTATCTTTTAGGTTTGTCCATTACTGCGATATTGTCATAGAGATATATTTTCATTTCTTGATAAACCTATAGGATAGGTCATGTGTGCTTGAATCGAAAGTAAAGAGTACTTCATAGCAATTACATTAGGGTTTATAATGTGCTTTGATTGAATATTTGTCGATTGCTTGTTTGGTATGTGAAACTTGCAATCGAGATAAAGACAACTGAATTGAGATTGTAATAAGGCAACGAGCCTAGGGAGAATTCTCGGAACCTTGTTGTCTCCATCATATTTTCAATCTATTTACACAATTTTCTTATATTACTTTACTATCAAAATTCAGATTTCTCACTTGATCTTATCGTTCGTGTTAGGGTTTACACACTTTCTTTTTAGTTCACGTTTCCCTGTGGAATCGATACCCCAAATTTGTGCTACAACTACCGCGTTACACTTTGAGAGTAATCAAATTTTGGCGCCGTTGCTAGGAGACGCGCTTACATACAAGGAAGATTGTCAACTCTAAGACAAAATGGTATTATCATTCCTTTCTTCAAGTTTTGATTTTCTGATTTTCTTTTATTTGTTCTGTTTTATTTATTACCTTTTAACTCAGTTGGTGTATGCTTAGACTGAGAGATCCGCGAGGTAGATTCATTAAGAGACCTGAAAAAGAGATACCCTTTCCCTCCACATCCTTTAGTGAAACTCGCCTAGATCAAACCCTAGTGTACACCCTACCGAGAATTTAGAAAATTTTGTTAACGTGGCTGAAAACTCTAATGAGAATGTTGCTAGGACACTTAAAGACTATCTGCACCCTAGCCAAATAGCCACACCATCCTGCATCATGTTCCCCCCTAATGTTCAACAACCTGATTTTAAGCTGGGCATGATCAAATTGTTACCAACCTTCCATGGATTTGAGAATGAAAACTCCTATATCCATATTAGGGAATTTGATGAAGTAGTAGCAACTTTTCAAGGTAGGGTTGATATGTTAGACACTGTCAAACTTTGGTTTTTCCTTTTTTCACTTAATGAAAAAGCCAAGGCTTGGCTATACTCATTAAGGCCTAGGTCTATAGGTAGTTGGGATGAGATGACACGAGCCTTTTCCCAAAAGCACTTCCCAACCCACAAAACCAATAACCTTAAGAGACAAATCTCAAACTTTGCACAAAAGGAGAGTGAAACCTTATATCAAGTTTGGGAACGTTTCAAGGACCTATTAAATTCTTGTCGACACCATGGGTATGAGAGTTGGTGGGTAGTTAGCTATTTCTATGATGGGCTTCTAAGTGGGGAAGGCCAGTTCAGCGAAATAATGTGCAATGGGAATTTTCTTCAAAAAGATCCTGACCAATCCATAGATTTCCTAGATGACCTATCAGAAAAATCCCATACTTGGACAGAATGAAATGCCATAGAAAGCACTAAGAGAAATCAACCCGCTGGGATTTATAAACTTAAGGAAGAGAACAGCCTTAAAGCTCGTTTAGAGGCCCTAACTAAGGAAATTGAAGCCTTAAAAACCAATGATGCTAGAGCCTCTGAACCGGTTGCTAGGGTAGAGTCCCATGAGCCTTGTTTCATGTGTAATGGGGTAGATCATTTACCTAAGGATTGTCCAGTTTATTTTGAGATGAAGAAAGAGTGTAATGCTGTAGGTATACCCTTAGGGAAACCACACTCACCCTACTCTAACACATACAATCCCAGTTGGAAAAGTCACCCTAATTTTAGTTGGAGATCTGATATGTAACCTTCTGCCCAATCTAATACCCAATGGCAACCGGAAGCAACCTCATTTAATGCACCTCAACAATCTTTACCTTTGGAAGATATGTTTAAGTCATTTATGTAGGTACATGCCAAGAGTGTGGAAGAGCAAGGCAAAATAAATCAACGGTTGCTGGAGGAGCAACAAGCGATCAAAGAGGAACAAAAGGTAATAAAGAGTCAACTCACCAAGTTGACTAGTTTCTTAACGGTTCAAGAGTAAGGTCATTTTCCTTCACAGCCACAACCTAATCCACGGGGACAACATGTGGCATAAACCTCCGAACTTGAAAATCAAAATGTTAGAGAGATTAATGCCATAATCACTCGCAGTGGTAAGAGAATTGACAGGCCCACTCTACCATCAAACTTAAGTAACAAGAATGAAGCCCCCAAGGAAAAAGAGGCTCATAATGATTGCTCTCCACCGGTGCCTTTGCCTCAAGCTCTCTTTAAGCCTAAGAAGATAAATTCAGCATTAAAAGGTGAGATTCTTGAATAACTTCAGCATGTTAAAATTAACCTCCCTCTTCTTCATGTTATAAAACAGATTCCTAACTATGCTAAAGTCATCAAGGATCTATGCACACTCAAGAGGAGGCACAATGTGAATAAGATAGCTTTCTTAATGGAGCAAGAAAGTGCAGTAATTGACAGCAAGACACCGCCCAAATACAAAGATCCAGGCTATCGAACAGTGGCTTGTCAAATTAGAAACAAATCTTGTGGCCAAGCATTGCTAGATTTGGGTGCTAGTGTGAACCTCATGCCATACTCCATATACTTGCAACTCGGTCTAGGTGAGATCAAACCAACCTCCGTGGTACTTCAATTAGCGGATAGATCGGTAAGAAAACCAAGAGGTATTGTAGAAGATGTTTTGTTGCAAATTGATAATTTCTACTATCCTGTTGACTTTTTGGTTTTAGATACTGTTTCTATTGTGAATATAGAGTCAAAAATTCCTTTGATACTTGCAAGACCATTCCTTGCCACCGCCAATGCCCTCATTAATTGTAGGAATGGCCTAATGACATTATCATTTGGAAATAGGACTTTAGAGGTAAATGTTTTTCGAGTATCAAGGCAGCCACATGAAGAGGGTTAGTACACTAAAGATAATTCTAACTCTTCGAAATTCACTCCTAATAATTTTGAGTTCGATGATTCTTTAATTTATCCCTATGCTGTTAATATTGTTGATGTTTTTGATAAGTCACAGGGATTTATTAAAGAATCATGGCAACCATGCTTTGAGGAGTTGCTTGAGAGAAGTAACATGGATGCGGGAATCAAATACCCTACTGCTGATAGTAAGTGCACAACATCAAGAACACTTGTGCCACATGTGGTGGACTTTAAGTATTCCTTACCAAAGGACTAGTACTGAGGCCATTGAGTATGGAGCCTCATCTTCAGCACCACAATGAGGCCAGCAATAAGTGTGGTCCATCGTTTGACTAAAGATGTAAAACTTAGCGCTCATGGGAGGCAACCCACAACATATCCTTTTATTTTTTTTTTTGTTTTTTCTTGTATATTATTATTATTTTGCTGTTTTCTAGTTTTACTTTTGTATTTCTTTTTCAGGAACAAATATACGAAGCAGTTCAAATGGTGGTGCACAATTTTCAGCTTCTGTGCACTTTTGGCTACAAAAGGAGTTTCCTTAACTTTTGCTTTCACATTGAGGACAATGCTTATTTTAAGTCGGGGGTGGAGGAAAGGAGGAAACATGTTCCTGTTTTTCATATTTTTCTTTGAATTGCTTGGTGTCATTTTCCTTTTTGTTTGTTTTTAGTATGCTTTGTGTTAGCCTTAGAGTTAATTCACATGTTAATGATATGAGCCTAATTGAGATAGTATATAGTGTTTAGAAGTAGTTAAATCTTGTTTCGGTTTGAAATTAATTTAACTATCAATCTCCATTTGGTTTGAGACTCTAGTTTGTGGTAAGATTGTATGATTAGTCTAAAACATTTAGAGAAGTTCTATGTGTGATTGTTTTGTGAATAATTTTGCAGTCTCGACAAGCTTTAGAACTTATTTGATAATCACTTAAGGCGAATTACTAGAATGCACACTACTTAGGATATGATATAGGCCATTTTTGAACCGTTTGAGCCTTTCAAACCTACCCTTGCAACATATATCACTAGTCACCTATTTGAGCCTTTTTTCTTGAAAAAAAATTTGAGCCTTGTTTCTTTTAAAAACCCATTTACTTACCATTATGAGCCAAAAAAATTTTATCCTTACCTTTCTTTTAAAAGAACTTAGTTGTACACATTGTTGAGAAGCACTTAAGAGGAGTAAGGATGGAAATATGAAAAACCATAACCCAAGTATATTAAAGAAGATAAGTTAGGGGTTGTGGAAAAGAAAAAAAAAATGAGAAAAAAAGGTGAATGGGTATTTGCCAAAAACAAAAAAGAAAAAAGAGAAGTGAAGTATGGAAAAGAAAGAAAAAAAGAAAAGAAAAGTGATGACTTATCAAGATATATGCTCTTATAAAAAAATGGTTGAAAGAGTTGAATGTTGAAGTAAAGTTATCTAGTGCTTAAAAATGGTTGTGTTTAAAGCTAAGGGATTAAGTTCTTTTCCTTGTTAAATCCTTCCCGTTCTTTCTTAACCTTTACCTTAGCCTAACGTTACAAGCTTATTAAAGACCTATTGATCCGATATAGTGTGATTTTTCTACAATAGTGGAGAATGATTTGAAAAATAAGCCTACGGAGCTTGTTTAAATGATTGATGTCACACAATTTATTATGAGGTCAAGACTTGTATTCATAAATGTCATGCATAAAATCATCCAGGTATTCGGATTAATGGATTGTGGTAAGACAGATGATAAGAGTCAATAACGATTTTAAGATTGACGCTTGGATTACTTTTGGACTTAAGTGATATTTAACGATTCTATGTGCTACGTATTATGTGCAATTTCTAAGACAAAAATGTGAATTGCTCCTTGTTTAACAATAGCATTGCTCAACCTTGTTTTGATTCCTACCATAGAATTCATCTCTCATTTCGCTTGAATTGCTAGGGACTAGTAATAAACTAGTTGGGGGTTGTAATGAGAGCCATAAAATGCATCTCAACAGTTCTTAATCATGAGCATTTTAGGGTTGATCTCGGTCTTAATCGCACTTTTACATGTTAATAACTCTAAAGTGATATTAATAAATCATTGACTTAATTCGATGCATTTTCAGGTGTCTTGAGTCCAAAAGAGATGGAAAAGATATCATCGCTTAAAGCACAAAGTTTTGATAAATATAGGAGTGGATGAGTGGTTACGAAGAGACAAAATGATGAAAAACATTCAAAAGCCAAGAGTCAATACATGCCAAGAGCAAGAGGAGTGGTTTCAACATTTAAAGAAGCTGGAGCATCAGTGTGCGCCGCGGCGCGGCTAGAGCAGCGCCGCACCGCCCAGCACCACACCACTTTGCACCCTTCCTAGCGCCGCGGCGTGGCTAGGGCAGCACCGCACTACCCAGCAAGGCATACTCTAGGACCAAAGGTGAGCACTGAGGTGCCCAGAAGGTAGAGGTGCGGCGCGCACACGGTCTCCTGACCTAGTTAGGAATTCTAAGTGACTATTTTGAGCCCACAAATATCTTTGAACCCTTGTGTATTATATATAGACCACTTAAGGTTTAGAACAGACATCTTGGAAGGCTGGAAAACTCAAGGAAGGCTGCCACATTCTCCTTCAGGCCAACTAATCTCCAAGCAAGGCGAAGGGATGAATCCCTAAGTGTAGTTATTCTTGTTTTCCTTTCTTGATTCAGTTGTAATTTGGATTTATTGCTAAACATTGTTTATGATTTACTCTTTACTTAAACAAGAAAAATTGAGGTTTATATGACAGCTGCACTTTATGTTCTTCTTATCTTACATTTTCTTAATCTGGTGATTGCATGCTTACTCTCCATATAAGTCTAGTCAGGCTCTTCTTATGTCAAGTTGTTTGGATGTGATTGAGTCTGGTAGATTTATCTTTTAGTTTTGTCCATTACTGCGATATTCTCATAGAGATATATTGTTGTTTCTTGATAAACCTATAGGATAGGTCATGTGTGCTTGAATTGAAAGTAAAGAGTACTTCATAGCAATTACATTAGGGTTTATAAATGTGTTTTGATTGAATATTTGTCGATTGCTTGTTTGGGATGTGAAACTTGCAATTGAGATAAATACAACTGAATTGAGATTGGAATAAGGCAATGAACCTAGGTAGAATTCTCGAAACCTTGTTTTCTCAATTATATTTTCAATCTATTTATACAATTTTCTTATATTACTTTGCTATCAAAATTCAGACTCTCTCACTTGATCTTATCGTTTGTGTTAGGGTTTACACACTTTCCTTGTAGTTCACGTTTCCTTGTGGAATCGACACCCCAAAGCTATGCTACAACTACCGCGTTAAACTTTGAGCGCAATCAAAAGTTTATTCAGAAGAACTTAAAAATCTTACCAAGTACTTAACCTCGTGGCAAAAGTACTAGAAATGGATCGAAATGACATCAGAGAGTTATCTGAAGAAATAGAATAAGGAATGATGACAAGCTAGTATCCTCCATGTCCACAACTAGAGCTTGTCATCGGCCTCAAACCTTACTATGATGTCGGTGGTCTTACAATCCTCTTATAGGTTGCGAAGATGGAAGGCCTCAAAATTAAGTCTCTCCCAAATTCCGTCGTTGGTTTTTTTTTTCAAAATTAAATTTATGAAAGGAAGCATCTATTTCCCTACGATTCCATTTACAAAGTCTCATATCATTGAAGTACCATACGTGCATCAAAGTGACGATCGAGAAAATGATAGGATGGCAGATAAATGTACTTCATGTACACACCATTGTTATAATGCCTCAAGGGTAAATTGGATTTTGAACTAAGACAAGGGTAATTTGGAGACAAATTTGAATTCTTAGCTATTATTGATCAATAAATTGCGTGAATTCATTAAAGAGCACGGGAAATTTGTTGCTCTTTTTATCACATGTTGAATATTCAACCTAAATTTTCTAAGGTAAATTTGTTCTTCTCTGTTTGCCTGATTTTATGAGCTATCCATTAAGTCACAATAGCTCAAAAGGGGGAAAAGGACATCAAAAAAATGAAGGTCGAGAAGAAAAATTAGTCTTAGTTTGGGTAAGTTTTTTTTTTCTTTAGATTTAATGATGTGATTTTTTAATTTGTAAAAAACTTAATCAAATAAAATTAAACTATTAATTAATTCTTTTTACTGAATAAATATTTTGTAAGTCATTTTTTTTATAAAAAAAACACCCGATTAAATATACACATAAACTTAGCAACCCAACTTCCCAAACCATAAGGACAAACATCTTAGGTCACCCACTCAAATGACCATCCAAAACTCACAATGGAAGAGAAGATAAAAAGCATCACAACCTTTTTAAGGGTTGGAAAGACTTGAGACTAAAAGATGTTGGGATTTTACCTCTAAAATCCATGTACTCAAATTTTAAGTAAAAACACAACCACAACAATTAAATAGAAAAATAAAATAAAAAACAATAACACCAAGAATTAATATGGTTCAGTAACCTCTTTATTTACATCCGCCAACAAATTAACTGCTTTATTAATCTTCAATTACAACTTTAGGAAAAGCAAAGTTGTCAAATTTTCATCCCAAAGTCTCACTACACCAAAACTCTTAACCTAGCTATACTTATAAGTGCCATCTCTATTTGATAACCCAAAACCCCAAAACACCTAAAGCTCTCATCCTAACTTCAGTAGTAAACCCCACTAGATTACAATGTATATGGGAATTATAAGTGTGCCTCAAATATTCTTTGGGACCCCCTTTATATAGAAAAGATTTTTTTAACACTAATAGGAAAAAAACAACAACAAAGAAAACAACTTCTATTACTAGTACTAGTACTACTACTACTACTAGGACAAGCAATATCCAATAGGAAATTACTACCACTCTTATTAGAACAAACAACTATAAAATAGGAAACCACTTTTCTCAAACCAATTGGAAGTCTTCCTTGTGGGGAATTGAGCCAAAATCTTAATAGAAGACTGTAAAATAATGTGGCCCACATATATTTTATTTGGGTGACGTGTAAAGAATTAATTACCCACTAACGTATTGAATTGGGCATGTGGGGTTATGGATAGTTTGTTAAAATTAAACTACCTAGTAGTGGTAGGAAGTTATAACTCCTTTGATGGAAGGGAGATATAAAAAGAATTTTAAACTAACAAGGGTCCCTAGTCTAGAAAAATATATGATGTCTGTGATTTCCATCAAATCTCATCTCCAAAGATTTGCATAGGCTAGAAGGCTTTGTCAGACACTCAAATTGTTTCATAAAAATCTGAGTGAGTTAACTGATATGAATTCGTGGTACTGTCTTGGATAGCAAAGCAAGTGGATTTTGATAGAGAACAACCTGCTTGATCAATCATGGCTAGAGACAATGTATTCAGAGGTGCTGCTGCGGCATGCCCGGGGCGAGGCGGACCAAAAACACCTTGGAGCGCCACCTTTTAGGCGTTGCTTTCCTGGGGCATTCATTTTATTTTTGCGCCTCGAGCGCTTAGGCGTATGGCCTTGAAGTTTTTTTAAAAAACTTAAAATTTAGAAAAAAGAAATGCAAGTTAAAGACTCAATGACCTAAGTGTCATAGGTCTTAACCATTAAACTAGTATTCTTGTTGTGATATTATTACACTTCATAAATATATAATACATGTTATCTAGTTTAGTAATAATTACAAACTATTTAATTAATCACTTACAAGTTACAACAATATAAAAATATAAGTTATATTCAATATAATTTATATATAAATATAGATTAATATTTATAAAATTATAGTTATCACGCTATAGAGAGTTAGTAAAAGTATTAAATTTTTATTAAAAATTAATTAATTTTAATTTCAATTTTAATTATTTTTATTACTCTTAATTAATTATTATAATTTTATCAAAATTTTGAAATGCCCTAACGAATTCAAAAGACTTACGCCCCAACACCTCGAGACAAAACGCCTCGCCAAACGCCTTCACCTCTGAAAACATTGGCTGGAGGTTAGTAATTTATTTATTTTGTTTCTTCCGCAATAAAGTTAACATTTGGTATAAGAGCCGACCTCTGGATCATATTGGTTAGCATTGTTTTTCTTTATCTCCATATATTTTATAAATTTATGGTGATTATGTGTACAGTTAATGAATCAAGTTTTGTTTTATTTTTATAATTAGGTGTTAATAATTTTTAATTGATTAAAAAAATGCTTGAAGTTTTTATGGCCTTCAATTTCATTATGATCGTTTTTTCTTCATCTAGAAATTTATGCAGTAGGTTGATTAATTTCTTGGGTTGTAATTAATTATCATTTTTTGTCAAAGTTTTACGGCATTCGATGTAAAGGTCATGAAAACTTTAACATTTTGGTTATCATTAAATTTTTTGGCATGCTAATTATTGTATGTTTAATTGCTTAATTAAACTTGATCCATTAACTTCAGTATGTCATGATATGTTTATAAATAATTGTGAGATTTTCTTTTGTCACCGTTCAAACAGTAAATAAATAAATGAATAAAATTTTGGTAAACTATTTTTTTAGTTAGAGATGATTTTTCTTTTGCTTTATTGGGACATGAGCATCTATTTTGGTTTCATCTAGAAGGATGTTTAAAAGGAAAACTAGCCCATGAAATGTCTCAGGCCTAAATTTTTGTTTTACAACCGGTTTACAAACTAGTAATTGTAAAGGGATTTGCAAACATATTTTGTGCTTTCGGTAAGCATATTTTACACAGTAGTAATTATAAACTACTTGAAAAAAACCATTGTTAGTGGCACCTTGCTAATTGATATTGAAAGTTGTAACGACCTATCTCGGGTTGGCCACCCCCGAGATGGTGTCATCACATTTTGAAAATCCTAGCACAGCACATATATGCAACAATACAAATAATACTAACAGAAATTTTTATTTCAATCCTCAACCCTCAACAGGGGAGATACATCCTTCTGATTTTGACTTAAATATTATATACAACGTAAAATGCATGAATATTTACAAATAAATTTTTATTTTATTTTCTCATTAGTCTGAGGATGTGGACACGTACGTGGCTTATAGAAAATGATTGCATCTGACTTTCAACCCACCAGACTATTTGTCCTGCCTGCTACTTGAAATCATTGTACAATGAGGGATGAGCTTCACAAGCTCAGTGAATTAAATTTACTAGAAGTATTCAATTTGTATAAATAGTCCTTTAATATTTAATCATTTATATCTCATATAACTTGATAATAGCATAGAGTATAATATTTAGATTGTTCTTATCATATCATACTTCTATGTTTCTTTCTCACCATAACTGTCTCTCTGTGAGACTCATTCATTTATAAATAAATTTATAATAACGACAACACTTCAGTAATACAATCAATTTTTAAAACAGATGTAATACATGAATTATTATTAAGGAACGCCTTCCCACATGTCGACATGTTTTTATCTTAGACCGGCCCCCTCTCGATTATTTTATTTCCAACATATATCAGATGTCACAGTTTCCATTTATTTCCAGCATACACTGGTTATCACGGTTTTTCAATTAGACCGGCCCCCTCCCGGTTCTTTTATTTCATGCATACGCATATGAACAATGATATGAAATATGCATTTGAACAATAACATAAAAACAAACACGAATTTAAATAATTAATTTAGCTATCATGCCTTTCTTTAAATTTCTGTTTGATCAATTTCACTAATTTATTCTCCTCATATATCACATCAATTTATCAACCATAACTCGTCAAGAACTTCATTTATCACCTTCATTATTAAATCGACTCATTATTCTAATAATATTACTTCTCATATAATAAATTTCTACATATCACATGAATTTATCAACCATAACTCGTCAAAAATTTCATTTATCACCTTCATTATTAAATCGACTCATTATTCTAATAATATTACTTCTCACATAATAAATTTCTACATGTCCAATATTTCTATCATACCTATCAACTAACTTTTCATCTACCACCAAAGCATGAGCTAATAATTTATTTTAATATTATCACTAGATATTTCATTTTTATCTAGATTACTTAAAATAAATCTAACTCACCACGTAGCACTTAGAGCTACCCAGGATCATCTCATTGCCTTTCCTGCTCCTCTCAGCAATTTAATTCGGTTGCTGATCGTCAACACCTGACATAATATTTATATTAAATTTCTAATTTATTCTTCAATTCTTTATAATTTACACCCTTTGAAAATTCCCACTTTGAATTCCGAGAAATTTCACGTATGCTAAAAATTCAAAAATAAACTTCGCGTTATTACCTTATGTTTTTCTTAGAGCTTCCTGTGACTCTCTATAAAATTTTCCTCGTAAATCCCTTCAAAATTTTGCTCTTTCAACCCTTCTTTCGGTCCGAGAGTGTTTAAAGAAATAGAGTAATTGAATCGTAGTTGAAGGAAAACCAAACAGGATTTGGTATGTAAATATAATATAAAAAAAGACAAAATGTAAGCATTCATAAGCAAAAAATTTTAACACTCAGCACCTTACAACCCGCAACCCCCCCAAAAAAAAAATAAAAATAAATTTGCTCCACGCAAGAGGCCTAATTTTTAACACTCAGCACCTTACAACCCCCCCCCCCCCCCTCAAAATTTGCTCCACGCAAGAGGCCTTGATGCCTTACATGCAGCTTGGCTTCATTCTCTTGGCAATAGGTGTTGCCAGATTTTTTTTTTCCTTCTTTTAGATGTCCCAGCTTTTTTTTTCTTCCTTCTTCTGGACGACTCTAGATTTTTTTTTCTTTGAATTGTTTTATAAAAATTTAACTTTTCACATTTGAATATATATATATATATATATATATATATATATATATTATTTTAACTCTATGTCATATTTATTAAAATATTTCTTTACCCTTACTTTACAAATACGGGTATTACAAAAGTAAATGCTTTCTTGATACTTTTGAAAGTAAATTCGAGTTGATTGGTTTTATGTTTGAAAGTTCATTGTTTTTACAGCCTTATTTTTTATTTTATTTGAGAGGCTTAATTTTTATTATTATTATAAAATAAATTCTGTTTTATATATAAAAAGAAAGGTGACAAAATATATGCTCTCATAATTTATTTACAAATTATCATGAATACTTAGGTTTATTACGCATGAATATTGTGATTAAAATTTGTTTTGGATGTGGTTTATGGTTTCATTAACATGAGGATTTGTTAATTTAATGGTGATATATTTTAAGAGAATTGAACATCAATGTGCTTTAAAATTAGCCACAACATTTAAAATATATTGATGTGTGATTTTTGGATTTTACAATCACATCAAGTTTTATAAAATTTATGTAAAGTAGCATCACGAGTTGTATTAAATCATTTGAAATATTTAACTACTCCACAAACAGTTAATTATTTTGAATGACTTAATAGAATAAGATAGTTGATTTGATATTGAGAAAATAAGATTTTTTATACCCACAGCTAGAAATCTTTTATTTTTGGTGTCTAAATCACTAGTTTTATAATTAAAGAGCAAATCCAGTACATGATGTAACCTCTACCCACAGTAGTTGGTTCATATTATAGATATTGCTTCAAAGTAATGATTGTATGTTTCTTGGTTTATTATTATTGTAGTTATAGCTACTTCCTTTATGAATAATGAATCATCACACATTCCCTTGTTGAGTGGTGATAATTTTTTGGATTGGAAAGACAAAATTCTCTTAACATTAGGGTGTATGCACTTAGACTTGGCATTTCTTGTGGACGAACCACCTGTTCCCATGAAATTAAGCACAGTTGAAGAAAAGAATGCATATGAGAGGTGGGAGAGAGGTCAAACCGTTTAAGTTTGATACTCATTAAGTTTAATATCAACAAAAGCATAAGGGGTTCTATTCCCAACTATGATAAAGTCAAAGGCTTCTTGAAGTTAATTGAAGATCAATTTTTCAAGTCTGATAAGGCTTTAGCCAGCACCTTAATGAGAAGACTCTTAGGCAAAAGCACGACAATTCTAAAGTTGTGCGTGAGCACATTATGGAAATGAGGGACATTGTTGCTCAACTCAAGTCCTTAGAGATTGACATTTCAAAGACATTTTTTGTCCATTTTATTATTGACTCTCTTCCTATGGAGTATAGACCTTTTAAAATCTCCTATAACACACATAAGTATAAATGGTTAGTTAATGAACTTCTGACTATGTGTGTTCAAGAGGAAGATAGATTGAAGCATGAGAGCCTAGAAAGTGCTCATTTGGTGACTCATGGAAATGGACATTACAAGAAGGGTAAATATGTTCCCGGAGTGAAAAAAAGAAGAAAAAAGACCATTCAAGCAAGATAGTGAAGGAAAATGCTTATTTTGTAAGAAAAATGGACATATGAAGAAGGATTGCGATAAATATAAGACATAGCTCGAGAAGAAAGGTTATCACTTTTCTTTTGTGTGTTATGAATCTACTTTTGCTACTATTCATCATAATACTTGGTGGATTGATTCGGATACTACAATTCACATTGCCAATACTATACAGGGTTTTCTTAACCTCGGGAAGCCAATAGGCAATGAACAAGGCATCTATTCAAGAAATGAGATGCGTTCACATGTGGAAGCCGTTGGAACCTTTAGATTAATCTTGGAAATTGGCTTTGTTTTAGATCTTGAAAACATTGTTTATATCCCTTCTTTTTCTAGGAACTTAATTTTTATTTCCAGACTAGTACTTTTCGGTTATGGTTTTAACTTTTTTTATTCATATTTTCATTTGTCTAAAAACTCTTCTATTGTTGGTTATGGGACCTTGGTATATGGTTTGTATAAAATGAATTTGAAGTCCACCTTTTAACAAACCTTTTTTACCCTGCATGATAATATTAGCACTAAGCGTTGCATTATTGATGAAAGCTCCTCTATTATGTGGCATAGAAGATTAGGATATATCTCCATGGAAAGATGGTGTTTTAAAGACTCTTTATTTTTCTTACTTTGGCACTTTTGTGGATTGAATTAAGGGAAGCAAAACTAACAAGATCAATAAAGGTGCAAAGAGGAGTTCTGAAGTTCTAGAGATCATACACACAGATATATGTCGACCATTTACTCCACCTTATCTAAATGGTAAGAGATATTTTATATCATTTATAGATGATCATACAAAATATATGTATCTCTATCTCTTATTCCATAAAGATGAGGCCATTGAGTCTTTCAAAACCTTTAAGATAGAGGTAGATAAACAATTAGAAAAATATATCAAAATTGTAAGGTCAGACAGGGGTGAAGAATATTATGGAAGGTACACAGAAATAGGACAAAAGCCAGGTCCATTTGTAGAGTTCCTTAAGGAAGAAGGCATTGTGGCTCAGTACACAATGCCATGTGAACCTTATCAAAATGGGGTTACCAAAAGAAGAAATCGAACTCTAATAGACATGGTAAGAAGTATAATGAGCAACTCAAATCTTCCTATGTTTTTTGTGGAACGAAGCCCTAAAAACTGCAGTGTATATCTTGAAAAAAATTCCTTTTAAAGTTGTTCCTAAAACTCCTTTCGAGTTGTGGAAAGGGTGGAAACCAAGTTTAAGACATATACACGTATGGAGATGTCAAGTTGAAGTTAGAGTTTACAATCCACAATTGAAGAAGTCAGACTCAAGAACTGTCAGTGGATATTTCATTGGCTATACATAAAAGTCCAAGGATATAGATTTTATTGTCCCTCACATACACCTAGAATTCTTGAGGCTAGAAATGCTAAGGTCATTGAGGATGTTAACATTAGTGGGAGTGGAACTTCTCAAGGAATTGAATTTTAGAAAGTTCCAAATTCAGTGGTAGTGCTTGCACATACTGATCAATTGATTGTTTTTAAGGGAATAATTCAAAAACCATTGAAGAACAACCAATACATGAAGAACCACTTCATCAAGAACAAGTTAACATAGAGTCTACAGCTCAAAATCCACCAAATATGGAAGATGCTGTAGAATTGAGAATATCATCCAGAACAAGAAGGCCTGCAATTTCTAGCGATTATGTTGTATACCTACAAGAATCTTACTTTGATATTGGATTAAAAAATGAACCTAGCTCATTTTCACAAGCTATGAATGGAGAAAATTCTAATCTATGGTATGATGCCATGAAAGATGAGATGGAGTCAATGGTTAAAAATCAAGTCTAGGACTTTGTTGAGTTATTCGAAGGAGTTAAGACAATTTGTTGTAAATGGGTCTATAAAACTAAAAAAGACTCTTCTGGTAACATTGAGCAATATAAGTCTAGGATCTTAGCCAAAGGATTTACTTAAAGTGAAGGCATTGACTACCATGATACATTTTCTTCTATTTCAAAGAAAGACTCATTTCGAATCATTATAACTTTAGTAGTTCATTTTGACATGGAGTTTATTCAAATGGTTATGAAAACAATATTCTTGAATAAGGATCTTGAGGAAGAAGTGTACATGACTCCGCCTGAGGGATTTAGTTTCAAATAGAACAGTCACCTAGTTTGCAAGTTAAGAAAATCAATATATGGGTTGAAACAAGCCTTATGTCAATGATATTTCAAATTTCACAATGTAGTTACTTCATTTAGTTTTGCGGAGAACATTGTGGATAATTGTATATACCTTAAGGTTAATGGGAGCAAATACATATTTTTAGTCCTATATGTTGATGATATTTTACTTGCAACCAATGATTTAGGTTTGCTGCATGAGACAAAGTATTTTCTCTCTCAAAACTTTGACAAGAAGGATATGGGTGAAGCTTCTTATATCATTGGCATAGATATTTATAGAAACAAATCTCAAAGGACATTAGAATTGTCTCAAAAGACTTACATTGAAAAGGTTTTAGAGAAATTTAGAATGAAGGATTGTTTACCTTATGCAGCACCTATTTTGAAAGGTGACAAATTTAGTTTAAGTCAATGTCTATAAAATGCTTTGGAAAATGAGCAAATGCAAAGTATTTCCTATGCAACAGCAGTTGGTAGTCTAATGTAAGCACAAGTGTGCACTAGACCTAACATAAGCTTTTTTGTGGGAATGTTTGGTAGATAACAAAGCAATCCATGAATGGAACATTTGAAGGTAGCTAAGAAAGTCATGTGATACTTGCAAGGAACCAAGAACTACATGCTCACATATAAGCATATTGATCACTTGGGCGTGGTTGGATATTCAGATTATGATTTTTCTGGTTGTCCAGACTCTAGGAGGTCGACCTCAGGGTATGTGTTTTTACTTACTAGAGGTGCCATATCTTGGAAAAGAACAAAACAATCAATAATCACTTCATCCACTATGGAGAAAAAATTTATAACATGCTTTGAAGCTACTTCACATACAATATGGTTAAGGAACTTTATTACAAGACTTAGAGTGGTGGATTCCATAGCTAAGTGATGTGCAAATTTTAAATGCTCTCAACTGCACGAATCACAAATAGTATTGCGATGAGTTTATTCTCGAGGTCGATCTCTCAAGGAATTGCAGTGGTGAAAAGAAAATTGAAATAAAAATAATTAAGTAAATTAAACAAAATGAATTATGAAAAGATGAGTATAATCAATGAGAAAAATTGGGAGATTAGCTTACTATCCAATCATGAATTGGAACATTTGGTGAATATAAAGAATTAATCAACATCCAAGATTATTGGTATTTTCGTTAAAACTAGAGAATGCCATTGATCGTGTTTATTCTCAATTTATAACTAATTAATTAAATCCCATGGATTGTGTTCATCAATTAATTAGTTAAATTAAGTATAAGGAAAACACAACCACTTAAATCACAATTTGATTTGAATCCTGATTTAAATTCCTATTCAAGAAAGCTTAATTAGGTCTAGATGATTTGTCCTCAACCTAATCTCAAATATTAACCTTAACTGTCAATAATAGATGGCAAATCCACAAGCAATAATCAAAGGTATGAAGGATATTGAATAAGAAATAATATGAAAAATTTCGTAAAACTAAATCCACCAAAATATCCAAAACAATCAAGGCAGCTAAGCCAAACGCCCAACAATGCGTTCAGCCGCTCATGTTTAAATCCCAATCACAGAATTCAAATACTAGGGTTACAGGCATATCGAAGGACAAAGGAGCACAGATAGAATTTCTTTCCAAATTACGAGATGAATCCTCAAATTCTTGAAGCGATTGATCGTCGTCTTCAATCTCTTGATATGCCGTCTTGATGAAAAAAACTGTCTCCTCCTTCAATCTCCCAAAAATCCTCTTGATAATATCTCTCCAAGAACTACCATCATCTCCCCCTTCTCTAAGTCTAAAATTCCTATATATAGCTGTACGGAGACGGCTTTGTAGACAAAAAAGTCACCCTAGGGTTTCTGTTCAGGTCGTGTGCTTCTGTTGCGGTCCAGGCCCGCTTCTGCTGCTGTCCAGGCCATGTTTTTGTTGCTGTCCAAGCCAGGCTTTTGTTATCTAGAACTAGTTCGGTTATGCTGCTATCTAGTCCATGCAAATCCCAAAAAAAATCATAATTTAATAGCTCCTTCACTTCTGCCACACTGAAATCACGCACAACCTGACCTTTATATACTAAAACTGCCATAACTTTCTTTAGAAAAATCATATTTATGAGTCGTAAATTTCTCCAGAAAATAGACAGCTAGATATTTTCAAGAATATATGCCTCATCTCCTGTTTCTTCCTGAATCAATACGGTTTAATCCACAAAAATCACTTCTACCACGCTGAAATCATGCATAGCCTGACTTTTGTCTACTAAAACTGCCATAACTTTCACTAGAAAAATCATATTTATGAGCCGTAAAATTCTCTAGAAAATACACATATGGATCTTTCCAATATTATATGGTTTATCTCCTGGTTCTTCCTGAATTAATATAGTTTAATCAGCAAAAATGATTGATCTGTACGGACAATTCTGGCAATTTAGTGAAACTTCTTTCCAAGTGTTTGTGAACTTGTAAAACAATGAAAAACAACTCAAAGTAACAAATTCTTAAGCTAAACATATAAATAAATACTTGAAAAACATACAAAATACTAGGACAAATATTCGTTCATCACTAAGCCATTGAAGTTATATTGTGATAATTCAGCTGCAGTGTTCTTTTATAAGAATAACAAGAGTGAAAGTCGAAATAAGCACATTGATGTTAAGTACTTGGTTTTCAGAGATAACATGAAAAACCATGTGGTAACGATCGATCATATAAGTACAGAGTTAATGGTTGCAGATCCCATGACAAAAGGGTTGTCAGCGAAAGTGTATAAGGATCATGTGGATCATATCATAATTATTAACTTATTTTAGTTTCATTGTTACCAAACAATATTTGTTTTATAGTCAATCCTAACATGATGTTTATATTTGGTGCACATAAAGTGTTTGTCATGTTCTTTTAATCAATTAAATGGATTGGACCTTAAATGACTTATAAGAAGTCATTCATAAGGAATCAATTCCACATAAGGTTCTAGAGAATCATACATTGTAATACATGGAAGGAAGTGTTAGCTAAAAGAGCATAACCGCCATGATTCATGTATTGAAATTCTCTTTTCAGAATACAATGTCCATAACTATGATATGGGTAGTTTTAGTCTATGGCCTTAGTTTATGAAAGTGTTACCTAAATTTCAGTTATATCACGTGAGCCAAATGGGAGAATGTAAAATAATGTGGCCCACATATATTTTATTTGGGTAACATGTAAAGAATTAACTATACACTAATGTATTGAATTGGGCATGTGGGTTATGGGTAGTTTGTTAAAATTAAGCTGCCTAGTAATGGTGGGAAGTTATAAATCTCTTGACGGAAGAGAGATATAAAAAGAATTTTAAACTGACAAGGGTCCATAGTTGTAATGCCCGTATTTGTAAACTAAAGGATAAAAAGTGATATAATAAATATGACATAGAATTAAAATAAAATATATGTGAAAGGTTTATTAGTATTTGAATAAAGCAATTTGGAAAAAAAAATCACGAACAATATATAAAAAAAGGAAAAGAAAAAGAAAGAAAAAAACATTTTCAAAAAAAAAATCTAGGATGTGAATGTCCGAGAAGACTGAAAGAGACTGAAGAAGACAAAAAAAAAAAAAAAAACTACAAAACAGTAAAACGTGGTTGTAGGTGGCAACTTAATTTGGGGTTGCCAAGTGCTATTTCAAAGCCTTGGTTGTGTTACAACAAGGTATATATGTGGTGAGTTTTTGGGAGTTGCTAAGTGCATTTTGGCAAGTAATTGTGAGCTGCTGTTCTAACAAATTGTCTATATATATTACACTTATATGTAAACGTTAAGTTGCACTTACCAAACTCGTTTAGTTTTCTTTCCATTACAAGTCTTCTTTAAACATGTGGGGACCGAAAGAAAGGTTGAAAGAGTAAAATTTTGAAGGGGTTTACGTGGGAATTTTATAGAGAATCACGAGAAGCTATTAGAAAAACATGAGGTAATAATGTAATGTTTATATTTTTGACTTTTTAGCATTCATGAAATTTTTCGAAAGTCAAAGTCAGAATTTTCAAAAGGTGTGGTTTATGAAGAATTCAAGAATAAATTAGAAATTTAATATAAATATTATGTCAGGTGGTGACGATCAATAACTGGGAGAAATTTCGGAGAGGAACGGGAAAGACAAAGAAGTGATCCACGGGTAGTTTTAAGTGTTACGTGGTGAGTTGAATTTACTTTAAGTAATCTAAATAAAAATAAAATATCTAGTGATAATATTAAAATAAATTATTATTTTATGCTTTGGTGGTAGATAAAATTTGGTTGATAAGTATGAGATGAATATTGGACATGTGAAAATTATTATGAGAAAAAGAATACTATTAGAATAATGAGTTGATTTAATAATGATGGTGATAAATAGATTTTTGACGAATTTTAGTAAATAAATGGATGTGATATATGTGGAGATGAAAATTATGAGATTTATCGAGCAGAAAGTTGAGGAAAGACCGGATAGTTAATTAAAAAATTTTGAATTCATGTGCTTTTTTTTATATCACTGTTCATATGTATATTTCATATTATTGTTCATATGCCTATGCATTAAATAAGAGAACCGAGAAAGGGCCGGTTTAATTGCAAAACCGTGACAGTCGGTATATGCTGGAAATAAAAGGGACACCGTGACGGCCGGTATATACTGGAAATAAATTCCGTGACAGTTGGGATAAGCTGTAAAGAACCGGGAGGGGGCCGGTCTAAGATAATAACAACATGTCAACATGTGGGAAGACGTTCCCATAATAATAATTCACGCATTGCATCTGTTTTAATTATTGCTTGCATTATTGAAATACTGATGTGTGGTGTATTATTGTGAATTTTATCTATAGATGGATGAGTCTCACAGAGAGACACATACAGTGAGAAAAAGACATAGAAATATGATAAGATATGAATTATTTAAATGTTAGACATTATACTATTATCCAGTTATAGGAGAAATAAATGATTAAATATTAACAGACTATCTATGCAATTTGAATACTTTTAGTAAATTTAATGCACTGAGCTTGTGAAGCTCATCCCTCATTGTATAATGATTTCAGGTAGCAGACAGGACAAATAGTCTTGTGGGTTAAAAGTTGGACGAATTCTTTTTCTGTAAGTCACGTACATGTTAATATCCTCAGACTAGTGAGAAAATGAAATAAATATTCTATTTGTAAATATTCATGCATCTTACGTTGTATATTATGTGTAAGTTAATATCAGATTTATGTACCTCCCCTGTTGAGGGTTGAGGATTAAAATAAAAAATTTTATTAGTCTTATTTTATTGTTGCATATATGTATCATGCTGGGATTCTAAAAATATGATGACACCGTCTTGGGGGTGGCCAACCCGGGATGGGTCGTTACAATTTTGGTATCAGAGTATTAGGTTTTAAGATTCTGTAGACTGAATGAAAACTTAAAAAGTGAAAGATCTAAATAAACTATATTTTTAAATGTAGAGTATGAGGATGACACGTGGTCGTGCGAGAGCTAGAGGTAAAGTTCTGAATCAAAAGGGACGTGGTAGTCCCCTAATTTTTAGAAGAACTGAAGCAGAGGAAGAAGTTGAGTTTGTGATTCCTGCAAGGGAACATGTTAGTAGTGTAGCTGATACTAGTAGAGTTGGGAGAGTATCTGAGGATAGGAAGGATGAATTGAGAGAAGCTCTTAATCGTGCTATAAAGAGGATGAATGCAGTTGAAGAAAGGGCTGATAATATACGAAGAAGATTAGAGGAAAGGGGTAGAAGAGAACCTGATATGGTAAGGCAAGAGGTTCATGAGGGAGGTGTGTTTGCACAGGAGATGCAGAGTGATTATTTTGTGAGATTTCTTAAGTTTAAACCTCAATCTTTTAGAGAATTTGTAAATCCTGTGGAAACTGAGCAGTGGATTAGACATATTGAGAAATATTTTGAGGTCTTACCAGTGTCAGATAGACAGAAGGTTGCTTTTGCTTCATTTACGCTGGAGGGTGAGGCTTCTCAATTGTGGGAGGATATTTTGCCCAGGGTAAGCATAATGATAGAACAACCCTTAACTTAGAGTAAGTTTAAGGATGAGTTCTTTGCAAAGTATTTCCGAGATACATTTCGGGCACAACAAGAAAGAGATTTTATTCATCTAAGACAGGGAAATTTATCGATGGTTGAATATGATAGTAGATTTATAGCCCTGTCAAGGTTTTTATCTGAATTAGTGAATACGGATGAGAGAAAATGTAAGAGATTTTTAGACGGATTACACTATGACATTCAGACTAAACTCTCTTATATGGGCATAGTGAATTATGTTGTATTGATGGATAAAGCATTACAGATTGAAAAGAATTTAATGGAGTTGAGAGGTAGGAGAGATTGGCTGAAAAGATCTAAATTTGAGGGACCTAGAGGTGATAGCAGTATGAGTGTACAGGGTGGGAGACCACTCTAGAGGGGGTGTTCCTTGTCACAAGGAACTGTAGTGCAGAGTCAAAAGCATGCAGGATCTGTTGCTTCTGTAGCTCAAAGTAATACTAGTGGGACCCCTAGATTTGGGAGGCAAGCTATGGGAAGTGGGAGTTATGGTAGAGGAGTAAGTATGCCACCATAGGGAAGTGGTAACCTGATGTATGATTGAGAGGCAAGGCAAGGGTTTGCTTTAGATGTAATCAGACGGGGCATTTGGCTTAAAATTGTCATATGCATGTATATTTTGTATGTGGTGGGGGAGGACATGTGGCTATAAATTTTCCAGCGGGAAAATCTGCTAACGTAGGCATTAGAAGTGTTAGGATGAGATCGACGGAGAGAGGTGGTGGATCAGGGGGTATGCGGGGTAGAGGTCGAGGATCAGTAGCAAAGTGAGGATGTGACAATCAGATTCAGTCTAGAGATGGCAGAGTCTATGCATTGACCCAACAAGATGCACAAGCCACTCCTGATGTTGTTATGGGTATGATATCTATCCTTGGTAGGCCTGCTAGATTATTAATTGATTCTGATGTAACCTATTCTTTTGCATCTAGTAATTATATGAAATCTATTTATGCTAGTGCTAGTCCTTTGATGCATGCAATTATTGTTGAAATTCCTACTGGAGATAAGGTTATTATCAGGACAATCTATCGAGGTTGTGTGATTAATATTGCTGATAGAGAATTTGAAGTTGATTTATTACCTTTAGATATGACAGATTTTGATTTAATTCTGGGAATGAATGGTTATCTGCATATCATGCTTGGGTAGATTGTTTTAGGAAAAATGTTGTGTTCAAGATACTCGGACAAGGGGAGTTTAATTTTTAGGGAGAACGTAAAATACTTGCTGATTGTCTTATTTTTTCCTTAACTACTAGTAAATGGTTGAGGAAGGTTTGTGAGGGGTATTTGGCGCATGTAGTGGATTTTAGCAAGAAGGGTAGGAAGTTAGAAGATTTCTTGGTAATAAAAGATTTTTCTGATGTTTTCCCTGAAGAGTTAACTGGGTTGCCTCTAGGGAGATTGAATTTTCTATTGAAGTGATTCCAGGATTAGCATTCATATCCATAACACCTTATAGAATGGCACCAGCTGAATTGAGAGAGTTGAAAGTACAACTTCAGAAGTTGCTAGATAAACAGTTTATTCGACTTAGTATGTCACCCTAGGAGCCCCTGTATTATTTGTCAAGAAGAATGATGGGACATTGAGGTTGTGTATTGATTATAGACAGTTTAATAAGATCACCATCAAGAATAGATATCCTTTTCCTAGGATAGATGATTTATTCGAGCAGTTACAGGGAGCTAGAGTGTTTTCTAAGATAGACTTGAGATCGAGTAATCATCAATTGAGGATAAAGGAGGGGGACGTGCTTAAAACTGCTTTTAGAACAAGTTAGGGCCATCATGAGTTCTTGGTGATGCCTTTTGGGTTGACCAATGCTCCTGCAACATTTATGAACCTTATGAATCGGGTGTTTAAACCATTCTTGGACAGATTTGTAATTGTGTTTATTGATGATATTTTGATATATTCCAAGAACGAAGATGAGCATATGCAACATTTAGAGATAGTGTTGGAGATTTTAAGGAGAGAGAAATTATATGCGAAGTTCTCTAAGTGTGAGTTTTGGTTGAGCGAAATATCTTTGTTGGGGCATGTTGTGTCGGGAGAGGGGATAACAGTTGACCCATAAAAAGTAAAAGCAATGTTGAATTGGGAAAGACCGACGAGTGTAACTGAAATTAGAAGCTTTTTGGGGTTGACTGGTTATTATAGGAGATTTATAAAAAAAAATTCTATGATTGCGGGACCTTTGACTAAGTTGACCAGGAAGGATGTGAAGTTTAGGTGGTCAGAGGAATGTGAGAGAAGTTTTCAACTGTTGAAAGAGAAACTGACTGCTGCCTTGGTGTTAGTGCTTCCTTCTAGTGATGAAGGATTTGTGGTTTGTAGTGATTCGTCACATCAAGGGTTTGGGTGTGTGTTGATGCAACATGGGAGATTTATAGCTTTTGCATCTAGGCAACTGAAGATCCATGAGAAGAATTACCCGACCCATTATTTAGAATTGGCTACTATAGTTTTTGCTTTGAAGATTTGGAGACACCATCTATATGGAGCCAAGTGTGAAATTTTTACTGATCATAAAAGCTTGACGCATTTACCAATCTAGAAGAAGTTGAATTTGAGGCAGATGAAGTGCTTGGAATTGATTTGTGATTATGACTATATAGTTCATTATCATCCAGGAAAGGCTAATGTAGTAGCTGACGCATTGAGTAGAAAGGCTACAAGGAGATTAACTGCTATTGGAAATCATAATACTAGCCTGATGATAAAATTAAGAAGAATGAGGATGCAGTTGAGTGTCCATGATAAAGGAGTATTAATGGAAAATATGGTGATACAATCTTCTATTATTGATCGTTTATTACAGATGTAGGGTAAAGATGAGGGGATGAAGAAGATCAGACAGGAAGTGTTGAGTGGGAAGCTAACCGAGTTTAGAATTAGAGAAGATAGTATAGTAGTATTGGGGCATAGAGTTTATGTTCCCAATGATGTGGAGATGAGAAAGAAGATATTAAAGGAGGCTCATGATTCTATATATTTCATGCACCCATGTAATAATAAGATGTATAAGGGGTTGAGACAGAATTATTGGTGGTCAGGGATGAAGAAGGATGTAGCAGAATATATTTCTAGGTGTTTGACTTATCAACAGGTGAAGGCTGAGAATAGACATCCAGCAGGTTTATTACAACCTCTTCTAATACTTGAGTGGCCATGGGAAAATGTGAGTAAGAATTTTGTCTCTGGTTTTCCCCATACCCAGAGGGGACATGACACTGTGTGGGTTATAATGAATAGACTTTCTAAGTCTTCACATTTTCTTTCTATTAAAACTACTTGGAGTCCAGAAAAGTTGGCTAAGTTGTATGTAATAGAGATAGTAAAATTACATGGAGTACCCTTGAGTATCATATCAGATAGAAATTCTAGATTTACCTTTAGATTTTGGAGGGGTTTTCAAGAAGCTCTAGGTACGTAATTACAATTTAGTACAACTTTTCATCCACAAACTGATGGGCAGATGGAGAGAATCATCATAATACTAGAAAATTTGTTGAGGGCAAGTGTATTGAGCTTCTCAGTGAGCTGGGATGCTTATTTGTCTTTGATCGAGTTTACATACCATAATCAGTATCAAACTAGTATTGGGATGGCACCCTTAGAGGCTTTATATGGTAGAAGGTGTAGAACTCTAGCATGCTGGGAAGAAGTTAGAGAGAGAAAGATATATGGCTCAGAAATGATAGATTTGACTACTGAGAGGATCAAACTGGTTAGGGAGAACCTCAAAGCAGCCCAGAACAGACAGAAGGCATATGCTGATAAAAGAAAACGACCTCGAGTTTCAAGTTGGTGATTGGGTATTTTTGAAGATATCTCTATGGAAGGGAGTGTTGAGATTTAAGAAAAAGGGAAAGCTGAGCTCGAGATTTGTGGGGCCGTATGAGGGGATTGAGAAAATTATATCAGTAGCATATCGTTTGAATTTGCCTTCATAATTAAAACAATTACATAATGTGTTTCATGTGTCACTGCTGAGAAAGTATTTACGCGATGAATCCCATAGTATCTCGAATCAGGCAATAGAAATTTAGGATGATTTGACTTTTATGCTAGTAACAGTCAGAATCCTAGACAAAAAGGAACAAGTCTTGCGCAATAAATTCATTTCTTTGATTAAAGTATTATGGCGAAATACAAATGTAGAAAAAGTCACGTTGGAGCATGAAGCAAGAATGAGGAAGGATTACCCCCAATTCTTTTCTTGAGTTTAGGTAAGGAAATTTCGGGAACGAAATTTTTGTAAGATGGGTAGAATTGTAATACCCGTATTTATAAAGTGAAAATAAAACATGACATGGAATTAAAATAAAATATATCTGAAAGGTTTATTAGTATGTGAATAAAGAAATTTTTTTTAAAAAAAATTGTGAATAGCATATAAGAAAAGGAAAAAGAAAAAGAAAGAAAAAAATTTCAAAAAAAAAACTGCAAAACAGTAAAACGTGGCAGCAGGTGGCAACACCTACTGCCAACTTAATTTGGGGTTGCCAAGTGCTATTTCAAAGCCTTGGTTGTGTTACAACAAGGCATATATGTGGTGAGTTTTTGGGAGTTGCCAAATGCATTTTGGCAAACAATTGTGAGCTGTCGTTGTAGCAAATCATCTATATTTATTACGCTTATATGTAAACGTTAAGTTACACTTACCAAACTCGTTTAGTTTTCCTTCCATCACACGTCTTCTTTAAACACGTGGGGACCAAAAGAAAGATTGAAAGAGTAAAATTTTGAATGGGTTTACAGGGGAATTTTATAAAGAATCACGAGAAGCTATAAGAAAAACATGAGGTAATAACGTAATGTTTATATTTTTTAATTTTTAGCATTCATGAAATTTCCCGAAAGTCAAAGTGGGAATTTTCAAAATGTGTTGTTTATGGAGAATTCAAGAATAAATTAGAAATTTAATATAAATATTATGTCAGGTTATGATGATCAGCAACCGAGAGAAATTTCGGAGAGGAACGGGAAAGACAAGAAAGTGATCCATAGGTAGCTTTAAGTGCTACGTGGTGAGTTGAATTTACTTTAAGTAATCTAAATAAAAATCAAATATCCAGTGATAATATTAAAATAAATTATTATCTTATGCTTTGGTGGTAGATAAAAATTTGGTTGATAAGTATGAGATGAATATTGAACATGTTGAAATTATTATGTGAAAAGGAATACTATTAGAATAATGAGTTGATTTAATAATGACGGTGACAAATAGATTTTTGACGAATTTTAGTAAATAAATGGATGTGATATATGTGGAGATGAAAATTATGAGATTTATCAAGCAGAAAGTTGAGGAAAGACCGGATAGTCAATTGAAATATTTTGAATTCATGTGTTTTTTTTTATATCACTGTTCATATATATATTTCATATCATTGTTCATATGCATATGCATTAAATAAGAAAACCAAAAGAACCAGGAAGGGGTCGGTCTAATTGAAAAACCATGACAACCGGTATATGCTAGAAATAAAAGGGACATCGTGATAGTTGGTATATGCTGGAAATAAATTCCATGACAGCCGGGATAAGATGTAAAGAACTGGGAGGGGGCCGGTCTAAGATAATAACAACATGTCGACATGTGGGAAGACGTTCCCATAATAATAATTCACGCATTGCATCTGTTTTAATTATTACTTGCATTATTGAAATGCTGATGTGTGGTGTATTATTGTGAATTTTATTTATAGATGGATGAGTCTCACAGAGAGACACTTACAGTGAGAAAAAGACAGAAATATGATCAGATAGAAATTATTTAAATGTTAGACATTATGCTATTATCCAGTTATATGAGAGATAAATGATTGAATATTAACAGACTATTTATGCAATTTGAATACTTTTAGTAAATTTAATTCACTGAGCTTGTGAAGCTCATCCCTCATTGTACAATGATTTCAGGTAGTAGACATGACAAATAGTCTGGTGGGTTGAAAGTTAGACAGATTCTTTTTCTGTAAGCCACGTACGTGTCAATATCCTCAGACTAGTGAAAAAATGAAATAAATATTTTATTTGTAAATATTAATGCATCTTACGTTGTATATTATGTGTAAGTTAATATCGGATTTATGTACCTCCCCTGTTGAGGGTTGAGGATTAAAATAAAAAATTTTGTTAGTCTTATTTTATTGTTGCATATATGTGTCGTGCTAAGATTCTAAAAATGTGATGACACCGTCTTGAGGGTAGCCAACCCGGGATGGATCGTTACAATAGTCTAGCAAAATATACGATGTCTGTAATTTCCATCAAATCTCATCTCCGGAGACTTACATTGGCTAGAAGGTTTTGTTAGACACTTAAATTGTTTCATAAAAATTTGAGTGAGTTAACTAATACGAATTCGTGATCCTGTCGTGGATTTCGATAGAGAATAACCTGTTTGATCAATCATGACTGGAGGTTAGTAATTTATTTATTTTATTTCTTCCGCAATAAAGCTAACAAAGACAACCTTCTTAAAAGTTGAAGAGAGCCTGAAGGCGGCCTTCTTAAAAGTTAGAGGACTTGGAAGAATGGAGTGTCAAGCTTGATCATCGGATTGGCATGTTTGGATACTTAAGAGCTTAAAGCTCGGAGACTTGATCGGTGTGTAGACCCTAAAAGGTGCTCAGGATACTTGGAAATCGAACCTGTGCAGCCGGACACTTAAAAGAAAATTCCTTGCAAGGATTGGAGCACCCAAGACCAAGACTATTTCCATATAAGCTCTAGGTAGCTTATGAAAGTGGATGGCTTCTATTATGGTCAAAGGACAACAACTAAAGCTAGAAAAGTCATTTCATTAACTAAAGGTATAATGGTAAAAACTCGTTTATTATTCCTCTCTTCAGTATAAATGGAGATTTATAATCAATATTTTATTAGGTTAAAAACCTCTCCCTCAACTCTCTCTCCAAACAATTTATCTTTTACAATTGTACTGCCTTAGCATAGAGCATCAATTACCTCAATTACCTTATTACATCCCTTAGGGTTCTAGCATCACATGTGCCACTCTCTAGTGACTTATTTGTTTAGGTGGATTTAAAGTAAGCTTTAAATAAGTTCTTATCTTTTAAAATTTATAAAAAAAAACCTTAATCAAATTAAATTGATACTTTAACTATTATTAAAAGAAATTTGATTTGATTTGAATTTTTTTTTTAAAAATAAACAACAATTTAAAAGTTCCTTTAAGCCTGTTAGTCATTTTTATGACATCAACTCTTATTATTTGCTTAATATAATCAATTAATGTTTTTGACATCTATGTGCTGATGTGCAGGGGCATACTTCATGTGAATCATATATGTATGGTTAATATATAAATGCTTTTGTACCACTATTGCAAGTAATAGAGGTTGGTTATAGAATGGTAAATTTCTATGAATGCTGACAATATGAATGCTAACTTTTTTGGCCAATTTTTTTTGTCTGTGTTCATCTTTTTGCTTTTGTTTGAATGAAAATATGAATGCTGATTTTCTGCTTAATTACTTTGTAAGAGAGACCGCATGGGTTCTAGATGCTTTTGGTTCATAATTTCTCTCTAAATTCTTTGTATTGCAATTTATGTCTTCTCCAATTATCCCCCGTCAATGTACAAGTCTCCCATATGAGGTTGGCTTCTAGATGCTCAATTTTCTTTTATTTTTTCTCCCCAACAACCGTTGTTTTTTTCCTTCAAAATTTAAGCGTAGGCCAAGCTTATGGTATCATTACTTTGGGTAGCATTTTGGTACGGTTGATAGTAAGTTTTGGTATCATTTAACAGTAATTTTATATAATGGTATCATTGGATAGTAATTGAGTAATTATCTAACATGCAGTAATTTGGCTTGATGGTACCTATCATTTAATAGTAATTGAGTTACATTTTTACAGTCATTTAAGTATTATTTAATAGTAATTTGAGATAATAACATTATAACATTATAGTTACCCCTTAAAAAATATCAAATGTCAAGCATAAAAAACATTTTTATCATTAAAAGTATCACATTAATATTTTAATTTTTTAATCTAATTTAATTGTGATAAATACTTTTTAAGTTGGAGATTAATCTTTAGAGTAAATTGTTCAAATTAAAAACTAATGAATGATATTGTAATTAAAACTAAAAGATGGTGATAAATTTGTAATTTAACTTATTTATTCATATGATATAGTGCAAGAAGAAAAAAGAAAGGATGGATATTAACTCCATTGAAGTCAGCCATTTACGTATGGATAAGTATGGATCGGTTTAAGTCGGATTATTCTTCTTGACAAAAGATTATTATGAAACTTCTTTTATTATTCTCAAGACGAGATTAAAATGATTTACAAAAGAATTTTGTCAATCCCAGTTTATGCAGACGCTTGTTTAATTTGATGAATGAGAACAAAACCTTATTTCAAAAAATAAAAAATAAACAAACTGTTTTATTAATCTAATAATCCTGATCACATTATTATTATTATTATTATTCTTTTTTGCATAGGGTAATTACTTTGCATTCATGTAAAGAAATAAAGCTTAACAAAATATAACATGTCCATCGGCCTTAAGGTCTAAGAAGTTAAAGGTAAAACATGCAGATCGAGTATGCAATGGGCTCAAAGCCCCAAGCTAAGAATACAGCCCAGTTTTAATGTATATGAGAAAATGAATGTCTGGCCTGAGCTTTGGCCATTTTTATTTTTGCAACCCCAATAAACTAAAGGCTCTTGAAAAATTAGAAAATCAAACAAAATTTGAAGATCCGAAGGTAACCATTATACCTAAAGAGCCTGAAGTCTTAACATTTTTTGTTTTTTTATATTTGTGTTACTTACACAACACATATAACTGGTTTATAAACATGACTAAGCACTAATTGTTTAGTAGTATATATATGGTGCTTTGTTTTGTGACATGATTTTATAGATTCTGACAAATGAAATTTACCGTAGCAATGAGCATCACGTGATTGTAAACTCGGTGAAAAAATTGTTACTATCTATTACTCTCTTTGGACCAACCAATAAAGGAATGTCATTGAGTTTTATGCACAAAGTTTTAAAAAAATTGCTTTGTTATATGTCAAGTCAGCCAACATATCTATGTTTTCCGATATTAACCTTCCAGAAGGTTTGTGAAGTAAGCCAACACCAAAAAGTAAGAATAATCAAAAGAAAGAGATTTGTTAATTTGTTTTTCTTTTGGATAGGGGAGAATAATTAATTGTTAAATGAATTTCTTTTTGTGTTCTTTGAATATGTGAAATGAGACTAATATGGTAAAGTTGAAATTTTTTTATTGATTTTTAAAAAATGATAATTATTGTTAGATATCTATTTTAAAAAAGAGTGACAAACAAAATGGAATAAAAAGAGTTACACTTTACAGCCAGAAGCTAAATTGAGATATGAGACCATTACACAGCCTGATTACTTCAAAGACACTCGCATTGGATTGGAGATTAGGTACACCAGTGTTGTAGACTTCTTCAAGGGATACTTTTAACCTTAGCTACGTGGAAAATCATACATTGATGTCTAAGGATACAAAATGAAGAGCCAGACACTGATACCAAATTCTTGAGCATGATACTACTGATATGAAGTAGGAAATTAGTGTTTGAGGTTGAATTTTCAATACTAAATTTGCTCTTATAGAGGTTGTTAGATTTTCACATGTGCTGAAGTTAAAATTTCGTCATTTTGTTCTTTGAGCTTTTCTTGAAAGTTAAACTGAACAACTTTTAAGAAAAAAATTTTAAAAAAAGAAACACTTTTATGATTTTCTCTAAACTACAAATATACCATTCTATATTAAAAATATACAGAAACACCCTCAACCAAATTATGATTAGTAAAACTTAGTAAAAAAAATCAAAAATTTGCTGTATGAGTGAAAAGACACTAACTCATTTCATTTCATTTAATGCAAAACTACTTACCCACCAAAAAAACATATATATATATATATATATATATATGTTCTCAAGCCCTATCAAACTCAATTTGACCACAAAAAACTATCAAAAGCTGTATTACTCTTGTTAGTAAGGCAAACAAGTGTGATTTCTCTCAAAAGAAATCCCAATTTGGAACCAAACTGCCCTAATCTTCCTCTCAATCTCTTCACTATCAATTGCATGCTAGGTAGGAAGTTTAAGTTCGAACATCATCACTACTGAGATATGCAATTAGATACTCCTTTTAACTCTCTCTCCCACTTTTCTTTCCTTTTTTCTCTCTCTTTCTCTTATCTAAAAGCGACTTCCATGGCAACACAAATCATATACAAAACTTGGTTTTTTTTTTTTTTTAAGTTTTCGCTCTTGAATCTCAGAGGTTAAATCATGAAAGAAGTATTGTGTTTAATCTCCGTTTAATTTCAACTATTTATTGTTTAATTTTAGTTCAAGAATTGGAGCCACCACAGAGAAAAAACCTTCCTGATGCACAGATAAATTATTGTTTTAGTGGAATTAGCTAATTTGATGGGTTCAATCACCAACGATCCTCGCCACGACACCTCCGCCAATGCACCAATCCCAATCAAAGACGGTAAAACCACCTATGACCACACCACCAGCTAAACAAAACCAACACATTACAACATATGCAAATGAAGAGAAAAGAGTACAAGACATATCCTGCAAGTGCCAAACAATATTATTTAACGTTTTAATCTTTTAATATTTTGTTCTAGCTAGGTCTGTAGTTTCTCCCACCATTGTGTATTAAAAGTCTTAAGTAATGAAACTTCAAATTTTCTTTTTTAACAAAATTTTCTTAATAAATCTAGAAGAAAAAATCAAAGGGTAGTGCTAACTACACGACCAAAAACCACAGATCCATAGCAAGTTTTGATTTCTAGTGAATCAATTGATCGTTTTACCCTTTCATATAAAACAACAACCATTTCACCAAATCCACTTGTAAGGGATGCAACTATTACCTTTAATATTCCAAATGTTCCAATGCCAACTGACAAATTTGACTAACAGATTTCACCAAATCCATTTGTACATTATTCTCTACAAATTTACTTGTAACCCCAATTATATCTACATTTTATTTGTTTTTTAGGTGATTACTTGTGCATGCAAATGGGTTTTACATATATCTAACCAAATGGATTTAACTGCTCCTAATCATCTCAATCACAAACCGATCAGACCATCAGCTATATGAAATCTCAACAGCCCCAATCAAAAGAAGAGGCATCAAATATATAGCGTATTATCTATGAATTTAACAAAACTAAAACTAAAAGGTTCTCAAATTAACAAATAGATCATATAGTGAAATAGTTTTCACATCTTCTCATACATATATTCTTCATTTAGTTATCAGTATCATTCAATCAATCCAAAAATCCTTACATGTTAATATATAATAAAATGATTAAGACAAAACAATTAAATTTACTTGTAACCCATTCAATCTATCCAAAAAATCGTCACCATATTCATCAAACACAATTTGAAATTTTAACACTTCCTACAATATAAAAGAGTAATAGTTAAATTCTTGCAAAATCAAATATTAAAATAGTGTGGAAAATGAATAAAAAGAACTTGTATAAGCCCTATCAATGAAAGATACGATAAATCTTCATCATCATTAACCGTAAAAAAAAAAAAACAAGAACACCTGCATAAATTGAAAAAGTATATTGACTATTTTTTTTATAGAGAAAGTATACATCAAATGAACAATAATCAAGAGTAACAATAATTAAAAAAAAAAAATCTCACCTCAAAATCAAACTCACAAAAATTTATTGGTTGACAGTGCTATGTTTAGATCAATTGCATTTAATATATCTTCACCACCAAGTAGACAAGAATCATATTGAGAATTTAGAACATTACCTTTGGTTTCATTGTTACATGTGAGAATATTATGCCCGTCACCTTTGAAAATTTTATGTCTTTTGTGTTCTTTCAACTATCTCAAATTGTGAAGGATCTCATTTTGTGGAGTTTGATTCCTTCCTTTTCATTGATCCTAAAGGGAGACCTTTGTGGGCTCCAAAATTTGGCTCAAGAAGCAAAAGAAATGATGTACTCATAAGTTGATGGAACTCTTCTATTTCCTTTCGCTTTTGAGAAATTGGCCGCTTTTTTTGTATTTATTTTGATACTCATTGAGTAGCTCTACAAATTCATCTCCATCGCCATTCGTTTCACCAATAGCACAAGCCAAACTCTTAGTGTCAATTCTCCATTGTGAATGAATCATGTTTAGTAGTAGAGCCTTACCTTTCCACTCCATCATTACGTGTGCATAAGGAAGACCCATGGTAGCCATAAAATGCCCCATGCATATAGGTTGCATCCTGCCAAATTTAGCAATTTCATATTGCTTAAATAGCTCATTTGTAGCAAAGATTGACACATTACTGAGATTTTCTTTTAAAAAAAATGAATATTAAAGGTATGACAAATCCAAATCTTTTTACTTGAAAGTTGTTCTTTTATTGCATCAAATTCAATATCAATTGCAAGACACGTTTTGTATTTCACTTGGCGAAGATCCCCCTGTAGAAACTTGCAAATATTTTTTAAGTTTTACATGTGCACCATCCACTTTTGAAGAGACACGATTTCCAAAGTGTGTATGTCCATGCACTTACAAACCGATTTTTGTATGGAAGCCATGTCTTTTGGATATACACCAACACATCTTTCTTATCTTTATACAAAATATTCAAAAAGGCCCAAATTTGCTCAAATACTTCTTGTGTTTTAGCATACACTCCTTCAGTCTAGGTAGACATGAATAGATTCCAATATTCTTGTGCTTCAAAATGACATTTGAAATTTGATAAAATATTTTTTTTTTCTATATACCATACACACAAAAGATGTGAAGTTGTAGGAAATACCACTTTTATGGCATTCATCAAAGCTAATTCTCTATCCGATATAATGACAAAAAATTGATAGTCGGGAGGCAATATGTTACAAAACATATGCAAAGCCCAAATATAGTCATTTTCACTTTTTCTTTCCAAGAATGCAAACACAAGAGTAAAATGAAATGTTGAAACTTGAAACCCCAATTATATCAAGAAATGACATCTTGTACTAATTAGTCTTCTAAGTACAATCAATCACAAAGACATTTGAATAAGTTCGAGTCAACTCAATTGACTTGGGGTGTGCAAAGAATATGTGTCAAGTGACCATTTTCATCATACAAAATGTTATAAGTGAAACCTCGTTGTCAAGTTCTTCAAATAAGGCTTGTATCATTAAACAACCTTTCAAATTGTCTATGGGGATCTTAGCCTTAATATTATAGATAGGCTTAGACATTACTTGAAGGTTAGGATTCTTTTGTCTAAGTGAAGAAAGGATTTGACGTGGTGGAAATCCTGACAAAGTCATTTCTTCAATACTATTAATTTCTTCATTAGATAAACGACAACAAGAAGGAAGGCCTAACATATCACTAGGGTTATATGATTGTGTGAGATATCTCTCGCCTCAAGTGCCCAAAAACCTTCTTTTTGTTTTTTTCCTTTAATCTCAAGAGGGAAGTCATTGAGACGACTCATATTTTTCTTTGTATAAATTTAATTACAATCTTGTATCTATCTCGGTAGCGACCTCCTCTATCACAACCTAAAGTGATATATTTATCCTTCCTAGAATTTTGTATAGATAGCGCAAACCCATTTAATTCGAAGAATTTTCGAACATCATCAAGAAGCTCTTCACGAGTTTGAAATTTTCGTTCAAATAACTTCATTATATTCATTTTTCATAAAACTCCTTTAATATGCATTTTAGAAACAAATATATGCAATGATTAATTAAGAAAATAAAATTCAATTGTTAAAAAACATTAAAAATCAATTAGTGATTAAATTTAAAATAAAAATACTAGGAAAGAACAATACAATTTTTCCAAAATTTGTTCAATACTACAATTTCTGTGAAGCTAATAAATTTAGTGGTTTAAATAGGTCCTTTCCAATATAGTTTACATGTTTAAGCATGTCTAGGCATTTTTTGAGGAAAAAAATTGTCATAGTAGCCAGATGGCCGAACTCATATGTGAATATGCAATTATTAAATAAATACTTGCAAACAAAACCACAATATTATTCTAAAAAGAAATATCAATCTCATGGAAATAAAAAGTGTCAGATGATACTAGAAAGGGGAAAATAAAAAAGTGACAAAAAAATGAGTCAAAATGAAAACAGGAAAAAAAATAGCTAGTTGTTGAATGAAAAAAAAAAATGAACACTATAAATCCAAATAGTTATTCAAAAAGAAATTAAACGGAAACAAAATTAAATAAATAAATTCAGAGGAAATTTTCAATTAGAAAATATGGATCCAATATGCAACTTAACGGTTAAGAAAAAGCTAAGATCATGTTTCACAGGGCTATAATTCACTGATATAAATTATCTGGTTTGTTCAAACTCATTACCATCTTTCCCAATTTCGAATTATAATACACACTTAATTGCTCAGAAAATAACAAATTAAAGAGAATTCACTCCCCAAAATGTGAAGTATAAGAATATATAAAAATTATATATTTTTTGTTTCAAAATAGAGTATATTATTCACATAGAGATAGAAAGAGATTTAGAAATAACAATATTTCAATAGGAACAGCTTTTTACTAGGTAATCGACGAAATTGAGGAAAGATGTTGAAAGATGTGAAGAACGATTGGACAATTGAGAGATAGATGAGGAGAGAAACAATTGAGAGAGAAGACTGTGAGAGAGAGCAGGGGACTTAGATGCATCGTTTCAGAGAGAGTAAGAAAAGATAGGGATTTGAGGTACAAATGGATTAATAGTTAAAAAGGTAAAACGATCAATTGACTCACTAGAAAACAAAACTTGCTCTGGATTTGTAGTTTTAAGTCGTGTAGTTAGCACTACCCAAAATCAAAACATAATGAAGTTTGTTTTTTGCTGGATATATGATAAGCTTAGTTGAGAGACAAGAAGGAAGAAGGCTTCAAGGGAAAAGATTTTTCTTTTGCTCCCATATGATAAGAGAACATGATTAACAAGAGAATCAGTATTACATGCTAATCTCCATACTTGTTTGCCAAGCATAACCGTATTAGAAAAATAAGGATCCATAAAACCTAAGTCAACCTGATTTTTAGACATGCATAACTTATTCCAACTATCCAATGCTATTTTCCTCTCATTTTCTTTGCAACCCCACCAAAATAGGTGGACAATATAAGCAAGCTCATCACAGAGCGACTAGTTGAGCTTAAAACTGCTCATAGCATAAGTGGGAGTGGCTTGCGCAACATCCTTAATCAAAACTTCCCTACCAGCTTTTGAAAGTAACTTTTCATTCCAACCATAGTTTTTCTTTCATACTCTCTCTTTAATAAATTGATTTTTTTTTAATGGCTAGTCATAGTTAGTATGCCCAAATACATAGTGGGGTTGAGACTGTTAAATACCCAAAATGTTACATATCAATAGTGGGGTTGACTATCAATATTAACGTTGGGACTTAAAAAAACCGATGATTTAGCCACATTAAGTTGCTGACCAAAGACCTTACCATAATCTTGAAGGATCCTCATAACATTCGAGGCATCTTGAACTGTTGCTCTAAAAAGCAAGAGACTATCATTTGCAAAGAACAATTTAATAAGAAATACAAAGACGCTCGACTAATGGACACCCTTTGAATTTCCCCTCTCCTCTCAGCCTGGCCAAATAACACAGAAAGCCCCTCGGCATGGAGATTGAACAAATAAAAAGATAACAGATCCTCTTGATACAAAGCCCTAGAATGAGTGATATGGCCCTTAGTAGCCCCATTGGTGACCATATTATAGGTCACATAAGATACGCAGGTCATAGTAAGCCTAACCCACTGATAATCAAAGCCCATATTAAACATAACAACATGGAGAAAGCCCCACTCAACCCGATTGTATATTTTTCTTATTTCGAGCTTCAAAGTCATACTCCATAACCAACCCTTCTTTTTACACTTGATATGGTGCATTAATTCAAACACCACCAATATTTTATTGTGATAAGACGGCTAGGGATGAAAACCCTCTAATTTTGAGAAATAACATGAGGAGGAATCACTTTAAATCGATTTGCTAAAACCTTAGACATAATCTTATAAACTACATTTAATAGACTTATGTGGCTATACTCAGTAATTCTTTTAGGATTTTTGGTCTTAGGGATCAAAAAATATTAATACTGTTAAAATATGGGTGCATGCTACCATTGTTAAGAAAATCAAGAATAACACTTAAAAAGTCCCTACCAAAAACATGTAATACTTATGAGAAAAGAGAGTAGACATACCATCAGGTCCTAGAGACTTAGTGCGATGCATTTGGAACAAAGTGGTACAAACTATCTCTTCAAGCTAGCATTCATAGCAAGAGTTACACAAGGCTCCACTACCTCCAAAGCTAGCTGAAAAAGAATCTTAGTTATGAGAACTAAAAATATTAATGAAGTAATCCATTACAATTCTATCAATATCAGATGGTTCTGAACACAACTGCCCACTATCATTCAAAAGACTTGCAATCCAATTTTTCTTTTTACGCTAAAAAGTGCAAGTATGGAAGAAGGTTGTATTACGATCCCCTTCTTTGAGCCAAGAAACACATGACCACTAACACTACTTAACTTCTTGTCTCTCCATGCACTCATTAATTTCTCCCTCTAACTGATACACCAATTTAGAGGACATGTGAGGACTCTCACGCTTCTTCGTAATCTGCTTCTACAGGACTCAAACACAAGTTCAAATGCCCATACATGGCTTTGTTCCAATGCATTAAAACCTCTCTATAATAAGCTAAATTGGAAACTAAAATAGAAACAACCCCGTCACTTGAAGCATGTTGTCACGGTTATTGAATAACACTTTCACACCTCGCATCCCTTGTCCTCATAGTTTCAAAACAAAACAAATTTTGAAAATGTATTTGGGGAGGGGGCCTCTCACCCAACAAAAAAAATAGCAATATAATCTGAATTCACCATATGTTCATGGACTACTAAAGTAAAAGAAAATCAAATGGAGGCTTTAGCATTGAAAAACACTATCCAATCTATCTTCCACAAAGCACCATCAAAATGTTTGTTACACCACATGAAAGGGTAGCCTTTTTAGCCACCATCTTTCAAGCCATAATCCATGACCACATCATGAAAAATTGTGTTTACCCATCACTTGTAGACTATGCCAACTCTTTTCTTGCAGAGGATTGCTGGATATCTAATATTAGAGTCCTTCCATCGATATATAAGCTCTGATAATCAAAACTCTAGTGTTGTTAATGTATAGATACAAAACGTATGTATTTGTTTGTTATAATAAGTATTTATGTTTGTATGTTTAATTTAGTCTTTTTTACATGTTTACGCTAATCGTAAAAGAACTTATTGCTAGTTAATGAAATTTTAGTTGAGCAGTAAAAATATCAAAGTTGGGGCTCTGGGATCACAAATCCTAGGTTTGATTCTCATCGATGTTAGTTGTTTAGGTTGGGTTATGTAATGGTACTGTGGGCTTTAACTGTGATCAAATCCAACGGCGGATCTTGAGATATAATTTTAAGGGGACCAAACTCAAAGTATAAGTATATATGTGTGTGTGTTTTAATTATGTAAGCAAAAATATGACTCTCAACTCATTAATTTTTTTATTAACTATGATTTAGTTATCATTGAAAGCAAAAGCTTAGTCGGTAAATGCTTGTCATTGTACTAGCTGTTTTGGAGTAGTATTACCCTCGCTACGCTTGGATATGCTCATCAATCGTCGTGACCTTGTAACTTTACTTTCAATTATTCAAATATATGTGTGCTGAAATGCAACAAACTTCCATGCTAGCAATTTGATATGTTCAATAATATGGCCTGTATTAGTTAAGTCTTCATCATCACGAGCAACAGCTTGAACAAGCCTCAAAGAATCACGTTAAATATATTTTGAAACGAATGTTTTAATTGTTTCAATTATCAAATTCTATTTTTGTGTAAAATTTAAAGGATTATTTACACAATTTGCTTTAAAATATAGACAGCACGTGTGAATTATATAAATGTATATAGTGCAAGAGGAAAAAAGAAATGAAACTTCGTCAAACAAGGTGATTAAACTTTTAGTCAACCGTAGTAGTCAAACGTGATTAAACTATATACTAGATGCCATTTTACCACCTTTGCATATATATCACTAGGTAGGCAAGAAGCAACGGATTAATTATAATTAATTATAGTAGGTAGGAGTAACAGATTATAAATCACCATAAATGATGGTGGAGAGGCAAAGAGAAGTATCAAGAGATGGCAATGCTAGGTAGTTCTCTCCCTGTGTCTTGTGTTCAAGAGATGGCAAAGGAGCTGCTTACAGAAGTTCCATCGCGGTTTGTCTATCCTGATAGAGACTCTACTCATATCAAATACTACTTATTTGCTTCAAGTCCCAATCATCGATATGCAGAAGTTATCGGGAGATCATTTCATGGAAACAGAACTGGAGAGATTGCACTATGCATGTAAAGAATGGGGTTTTTTCCAGGTACACTTATTATCTCTCTAACTAGCTACCTAGAAAATTTGACATAATTAAACATTTTTTTTCTTCTCTTTTTTGATAATGTTGATCTAATTAAACTTGATGGTACTATTCAAAGTAGTATATATCGGACAGAACTTATAAGGTGAAATATGAAATTTCGAGTGATTTTGATGATAAAACAACTTATTAATGAAATCAAACAAATGATAAAAAAAAAATTAGAAACTCAAGATTTCTTCAATCTCTCAATGGAAGAGAAGAAACAGTATTGGCAACAACCAGGAGATATAGAGGGATTTGGACAGATCTTTGTTAAGTCTGAAGAACAAAATCTTAATTGGGTGGATATGTTCCACATGGTCACACTACCAAAAATTTGAGAAAACCCCACCTTTTTCCGAAGCTCCCAATCCCGTTCAGGTCTCTCTCTCTCTCTCTCTCTCTCTCTTCATATATATATATATATATATATATATATATATATATATATATATATCAATCTCTCTCTCATCTAAACTGTTTTGGTTTAATTACAGGGATACTATTGAAGTTTAGACAGAAGAACTTAAAAATCTTGCCATGGAAGTACTTAACCTCATGGCAAAAGCTCTAAGAATGGACCCAAATGATGTGAAAGAGTTATTTGAAGAAGGGGAACAGGGGGTGACCTCGAATTACTATCCCCCATGTCCACAACCAGAGCTTGCTATCGGCCTCAAGCCTCACTCTGATGCTGGTGGTCTTACAATCCTCCTACAGGTCGGTGAGATAGAAGGTCTTCAAATGAAGAAAAATGCGATGTGGATTCCTGTCAAACCTCTCCCAAATGCTTTTATAATCAATATCGGAGACATGTTGGAGGTAATGCTAAACATTTTCTACATTCTTGTTAATGATTAACACATAACTGGTTTATAAACATGACTAAGCATTATATAATTTACTCTATATATATATATATATATATATATATATATATATAAAAGGTGTTTTGTTTCGTGGCATGGTTTCACAGATTGTGACAAATGGAATTTACCGTAGTATTGAGCATCGCGTCGTTGTTAACTCTGTTTAAGGAAAGAATATCTATTGCCACATTTTACAATCCGAAACTGGAAGGAGATATGGGTCCAGCACGAAGTTTGATTACCCAAAAAACCCCTGCATTGTTTAGGAGAATAGGTGTTGCAGATTACTTAAAGGGATTCTTTTCATGTGACCTACATGGAAAATCATACATTGATGTTTTGAAGATTCAAAATGAGGAGGAAGACAAAACCAATTGAAAACTATATGATGATACCAAAGTATGATACTGATATGATGCAGGAAAACTTATTGAGTCTGAATTTTAATTTCTATGTTTGCTGATCTATTTGCTGTAATAATGTTCTATGGGTGGATGTTAAAATTTGCTGTCATTTTGCTCTTGGAGCTGTTGTTGAAACTGAATAATTAATAAATTTTGTCCCTCTTGCATCACACCTTGAATCATATACGTTGGAGTTAGCATTCAATAAACAATTGGTTCAATATACCCATCACGGCTACCAATTCTTTCCTTCTCGGATTGTGCTTCGTACTCCAAGTAGGAACCTATGAGTCGTCATCATCAAAACTTGCCTTTCCCGCTTTAATACTTGTTCCGTTTTAATTCAACCAAAACAAAACTTGTGCCTTGTAGCTATAGGCAATAACGTGGCCCATTGATGAAGCAAATAATGCTTTATTTTCCAAATTTTTTTAGATACTCCAAAATTACAAGACAACATTAACAAATCTCCATTTTAACTTGAATTTTCATAAATAATAAAATATTTTTTTTTATCATTTTCATAAATATTTTAATCAGGCATAATTCAAACACTGTAAATAGGAGTGTTCACTAAATAGTTAAAACTAACCGACCGTTTCGAACTGATTCAGTTAAAATAGTTCAGTTAAATTGGTATAAAATCGGTTAACCAAATAAGATATATCAGTTAATTGGTCAGCGGTTAATTTTTTAAACCATTTCGACCTTTTAAGAAATTAATTAATATTAATATTTAAAATTAATAATATGTTAAATATAATAATTAAAAAATAGTAAGTATAAATTAAATATATAATAAATTTAAAAAAAAACTTAATTTTTTAAATAGTGTCGGTTAACCGATTAACTAATCGTACCAACTAAAATTAATTTGGTTTGTTAATGTCGAAATATTTAAGTTAATTTGGTCGAAATAGTTAAAACAAAATTAACCAAAAAAAGGCGACTAAAATTTTTAATCGACCAAACCGACTGTTTCGACTGTTTCCACATACCTAACTACAAGTAACACCAATCAAGTTCAAACGATGCTCGAGCTTGGACATTGAAAGTGGTTTAGTCAATATATAAGCTCGATTATTTGTTGTCCCAATTTTATTTGTAACAACCTCACCGCTATCAACTATGTCTCGAACAAAGTGATAATGAACATATATATGCTTTCTTCTCTCTTGGAACATTTGCTCCTTAGTCAATTGAACGGCACTTTGACTATCACAATGAACAATAGTATCATCATGAACCCAACATAATTCACTAAAAAATTGATGCAGGAGGATCCGAGTCAGATGATGCTGAGCTGTCAGATGGCAAATGGGCTACCTAAGCCGGTATGCATCGTTTAGCGGGTCACATGTTCGGATTGGGCCCTGAAGACCCTAGTCTGATTGGAAACAAGCTTTCGGGAAAAACTTAGTATTACTAAGCCTTATCGTTTTTAAGCCAAAAAACGAAGTTTAAACCTTCAAATTGGCAGTTTTTAGTTTTTAGGAAACCTTTAATTTTATTTAATTTAAATTTGGCCTTAATTTTATTTTCCTGTTTTGTTTCGACCTTATAAATAAGGTCTTAGGGTTTCATAATATTATTATTGTATTTTTGGAATAAATTAAAATAAAGTATCAGAGTAGTTTCTCTGTATTGTTTTAGGGTTTTTCTTATGTTACTCCCTGTGAACTATCTGTTCGACTAGCATGCAGAATAATCGCTATTCTGCCCGGTGTCAGTTGGTATCAGAGCTTCAGCATCTTCCTGGGGTGAGATTTCATCAGTTTCCATGGCTGGTGATCGTGGTCGTGGTCGTCGCGGGCAGGTTCCGAATGAGGAAGCCCCACACCGTAATCGCAACGTTCAGGATGTGATGATTGAGGATTTACAGAGGCAGGTTGCAAAGTTAACCCAGCGTCTAACGGCGCAGAATTTTCGGTGATCGTGAGATGAAAGATCATGATTCCGATTCCAGTTTCAAAAACCTGTATTACAATCCTACTTGATTCGGGGAACACCGTGGTTGTGAGGATCGTTATGGAGATCTCGGTTTCAGAGTGGATTTGCCGCTGTTAGCAAAGTTTTCTGACCTGATACTAGAGGATCTTCCTCCTGGGTTGCCGCCTGAGGTCTTTAATGTGAAACACTTGAGTCCTTGTTTTGGGGATTCCGATGTGGATATTGTGACCTCGAGGACGAGTTCTTTTCAACTCGGGGTGACTGATGCGGGAGGATCCGAGTCAGATGATGCTGAGTTATCAGATAACAAGTGGGCTACCTCAGCCGGTTTACATCGTTTAGCGGGCTATAGGTTCGGATTGGGCCCTGAAGACCCTATTCTGATTGGAAACAAGCTTCCGGGAAAAACTTAGTATTTCATATTAAGCCTTATCGTTTTTAAGCCAAAAAACGAAGTTTAGACCTTCAAATTGGCAGTTTTTAGGAAACTTTTATTTTAATTATTTTAATTTCAGCCTTAATTTTATTTTCCTATTTTGTTTCGACCTTATAAATAAGGTCTTAGGGTTTCGTAATATTATTATTTTATTTTTGGAATAAATTAAAATAAAGCATCAGAGTAGTTTCTCTGTATTGTTTTAGAGTTTTTCTTATGTTACTCCCTGTGAACTATCTGTTCGACTAGCATGCAGAATAATCGCTATTCTGCCCAGCGTCAACAATCCTCTCAACCAAAAACTTCCTTAATAGTCTCTATTATAACTATATATTTTGCCTCTGTAGTTCACAGAACATTAATTGTAGAGTAGCCTTCCAACTAACATGAGTTAAGTCTGGTTTTTTGCTTGGTCGTTTAGGCTTAGGCCCATGAATAGTCGTAGTTCTACAGCAAGGCGGAAATCCTAATTAGACCCTAATTAGAACGTCTTAAGTTGCTTATAAATACTCTTTAGAGCATACATTGTGAGGTTGATAATAAGAAACTTTTGGCAGAACGTAACCCTATTCTGGGGTGAACCTGGGTAAATCTTGTTTTCTTTTCTTTTCGTTTATAATTCGTGTGATTGACATGTCTCGAATCGTTCACTGTTAGATGAGGACATTTATATTAGTCCTATTAGATAGGGACATACATATACATAATATTGATTTTGTGTATAACTGTTCTTGGGAAACCAACCCTAGAAATGAGATGATTTGATTTCTTATGAGATTTGAGATAATGTGATTTCTAATGGGACTTGAGATTATTTGATTTCCTATGAGATTTGAGATGATCTGAAATTTTATTTCTTATGAGATTTGAGGTCATGTGTTTTCTTATGAGATTTGAGATTATTTGATTTTCTATGATATTTGAGATGTTTTGAGATTTGATTTTTTTTTTTAGATTTGAGATGATTCGATTTCTTATGAGTTTTAAAATGATTTGAATAATTATGAGATTTGAAGTGATTTAATTTACTTATGCGATTTGAGGTGATTAAAATGAATATTTGATGATTTTCAGTATTGATTTACAATGATTTGTTTAAAAATGGTAAATGATGAATTCTATTTGGATTTAAATTTAAATTTAAATTTTGAATGTTCTATAAATGAGTTTATATGTTTTATTTAACCAATGTGATTTATTAATGTATGAGAATTTAAATTTTGGTACTTTAAACTCATATCAGATTTAAAAGCTGATTGGTTTTTTCTTTGATGAAATGGCCAGGTTTCAAGAAATGTTAGACGTTCTTTTTCTTATCAGAAGTGTCTTCTCGCTTAGGTGGTATCTTTGGTATCCTCTCCTAAAGCTATTAATTATATAAATAGTATCAGTTAATCGATTGACCAACCGTACTGACTGAAATTAGTTCGGTCGGTTATTGTCGAAATATTTAGGCTAATTCGGTCGAAATAGTTAAAAAAATTTAACCAAAAGAAGTCGGTTAAAAATTTTAATCAACCAAACAGATTGTTTCGACCGTTTGCACATTCCTAACTATAAGTAACATTAATTAAGTCCAAACAATGCTCGAACTTGAACATTGGAAGTGGTTTAGTCCACATATCCACTAGATTATTTGTTGTCCCAATTTTATTCATAACAACCTCACCACTATCAACTATGTCTCGAACAACGTGATAATGAACATCAATATGTTTTGTTCTCTCATGGAACATCTGATCCTTAGTCAAGTGAATGACACTTTGACTATAACAATGACCAATAGTATCATCATGAACCCAACATAATTCACTAAACAATCCTCTTAACCAAACAAGTTCCATAATAGCCTCTGTTATAGCTATATATTTTGCCTCTGTATTTGACTGAGCATTAATTGTAGAGTAGCATTCCAACTAACAACACATCCACCAAGAGCAAATACATAACCTATAATAGATATTCTATTGTGAAAATCGCTTTCAAGATCTGAATCAACATAAACAACAACATTTCTCTTGTGAGCTTCCAAACTTCAAACATACATGTAAAGTATCTTTAAGATACTGAAGTATTCACTTAACAACTCTCCAATGCTTCTTCACTGGATTATCTATATACTTGCTAACCACATTAATAGTTTGTGCAATATCTAGAAAAGTGCAAACCATAGCATACATAAGACTCACAACAACACTGGAATATGGAACACGTGACATGTACTCTTTGTCTTCTTTTTTTTATTGAGATAAAGCAATTGAAAGTCTAAAGTGAGCACCAAGAGGAATATTAACAGGTTTTGTTGGAGATCACCTTGACTAGATGCCCAGGTGGTGATCTTCCAAACACCCAAGTCTAGAATGACTTGTAAAGATTTAGAATCGAAAATAGGAACAGAAATCAAAGAAAGAAAGAAGACAAGTGATTTGTTATCGAGGTTCGGCATTGTCTACGTCCCCGTGAGTTTCTCTGAACTCTCTGCACTAAATTAATGGTTTCTTACAATTACAGTAACCCTCTCCAAGAAGCTCAAGTTCTTGAAGAAACCATGAAGAGAAGAAAGAAGATGATAAGAACTATTACAATGCTATCTATCAAATCTATGTGACTCTCTCTTTACAACCAGCCTCACTACAATGAGTCCCTCTTGTGTTTTGTGTCTTTGCACTCTTACAATTCTCTCTTGTATGTCTTTGCACTCTTTACAAATGATCTCAAATTATTTCACAATGTTCTTGTTATGAGAGAATGAAGCTAGGTGACCCTTTATATAGTGCACCAACTTTTTGCCCAATCTTGAAAGTCAATCTCCACCCTTAGATCTTGATGACCACTCAACCATGGCCCTCCATCAATCCTAAGTGATGTTGTACATTTTAACCTTGCACCCACATACCTAACAAGAGTCTGAATCAAGTTGGATATGTGTGCCTCAGTGTACCTAGCACTGCGGCCTTGAAAAAGGCATGCTGCGGCGCTAGGCAAAACACCCTTTTCACCACATGCTAGGCGCCGCACCCTTGGTGAGGGAGAGGTGCGGCGCTGTCCTCCACCAAGACTTCCTTCTTGCTGGGTGGTGCGGCCTAAAAGGAGGAGAGGTGTGGCGCACACTAGTGTTGGACCTCCTGATGCTATGTGCACTCTTTGACTTGCTGAATGGATGTGTACACACACACCCAAAGTGATGCGCACACTTGTGTGCACTCCTTTAACATGCTGAAATTTATTCTTTCAACCTTGGTTTAAATCTTAACCATGTTTAAACCTTAGACAAATATCAACAATCTCTACCTTTGTCTAAGTGTTTAAACCTGAACCATTGTGCAGAGAACTTCAGGATCCAAACTCATCTTGAGTCATCATTCAACCGACTCCAATCCTAAGTAGTCTAAGACAATGATTAAACTTACTTAGAGATAGAACTTTAGTACCTAAATCCACAGGGTTTTCTTCTATGGCTACCTTTTCCACATGAATGCATCATTTCGTAACATTTTCGCGAATAGAATGATACTCAACATCCATGTGCTTTGTCCTCTCATGGAACACTAGATTTTTACGTAAGTGCAATGCACTTTGACTATCTAAAAACACCACAACCTGCTCTTCTAGTACCTTCAACTCTTCCAGCAACCCTTTGCACCATATAGCCTCCTTGATAGCCTCCGTAGCCGCTATGTACTCAGCCTCGGTTGTTAAAAGTGCTACCACCGGCTGCAATTAAGCCTTCCAACTTACACAACATCTGTTTAAGTTAAAGAAGTAGGAGGTAATCGATCTCCTTTTATCCCAGTCTGCTCCATAATTTGAATCTGCAAAACCCTCAAGGCAGATGGACTTACCCTACTTCTCATAAACCAGCCTTACTTTTGGGCTTCCCTTCAAGTACCTCAGCAACCAATTTATCCCAAGCCAATGCTCCTTTCTGGGATTACTCATAAACCTACTGAGAACACTCATTGCATGAGCAATGTCAGGTCTAGTGCTTACCATGGTGAACATAACAGAACCAACCGCACTAGAGTAGGGGACTTTTTCCATTTCCTTCTTCGCCGCCTCCGGATCTCGGACATTGATCTCTGAAGAACTTGAAATGACCAGCAAGGAGAACCTTCACTGGTTTGCTATCTTCCATAGAGAACTTAGATATCATATTCTCTATGTAGGAAGTTTGAGAGATCTTCAATTTGTTTCCCTTTCCCGAATGATACACATCCCAAGGATCTTCTGTGCATGGCCAAGATCCTTCATCTCAAACTCCTCACTGAGTTGAGCCTTTAATTTTCTTATCCTCTCTATACTGCTCCCAACCAGCAACATATCATCAACATAGATGAGGATGATCACCACTTCCTTAGCCTTCTGCCATTTGTAGTACAAACACGAATCATAGTAGCTCCTTATGAAACCCAAGCTGATTACAAAAGAATCAAACCTTTTATTCCATTGTCAAGGTGATTGCTTCAGGCCATAGAGAGATTTTTTCAATTTCCACACCAACTCTCCCTACCTTCCTTCCTCATAGCCTTCAGGTTGCCTCATGTAAATGGTCTCATCGAGCTCTCCATGTAAGAACACTGTCTTCACATCTATTTGCTTGATTTCTCAATCAAATTGAACCACCAATGCTAACACTATCCGTATCATCTTGTACTTCACAACCGGTGAGAAGATTTTGGTAAAATCTGTGCCTTCTTTTTGTGTGAACCCCTTTACCACCAGCCTAGCTTTATACCAGAATTTATCCCCTAGAGTATTCCCTTCTTTGATCTTGTAAATCCATCTACAATCCACAACTCTCTATTTTTCTAGTTTGGGCACCAACTCCCAAGAGTAGTTCTTCATCAAAAAATCCATTTCTTCCTCCATAGCCAGCTACCACTTTGATGAATCCTTACACTCCATGGCATCCATGTAAGTTTCTGGTTCAACCTCTCATTCTGTCTAAGGAGCTGCTACATTAGCATCCGCAAACCTATATCTCAAAGGTGGTCTAATCACCCTCCTTTCTTGGTCCCTTGTGAGCTGGTAGTAATTCTGACTTGCTATATTAACCTCTTCTAGTTCAGCCTTCTCTTGAGTGCCTTGGGCATGGCCTTCATTCAAGGACTCTACCTGGTCCAAACCCTCTTGCCTTCCTTGCTCTATCTGAATCGAATTGTCTTTGATGCGATGCTCCACAAATTCCAGGCTGGTTTGCTCACTAGCCCCTACAGGGTTAGTTTTCTCTAAGTAGGGAAATAACAATTCATTAAAAGTAACATCCCTACTTATAATGAGTTTCATGCCCTTCTTTTCTAAGGACCACAACCTAAATCCCTTAACTCCATCACCATATCCTAGAAATACACATTTTCTAGACCTTGGGCTAAGTTTATCATCTTTTTGATGTGTATATGCAGTACACCCAAAAGTCCTAAGGTTGCTTAGCTCAGGGGGTTTCCCACTTCACATCTCCATGGGAGTCTTGAGCTCCAAAGCTCTAGAGGGGGATCTATTTACCAAGCATGCAACTGTAGACATAACTTCTTCCTAACAATATTTTGGTAAATCAGATCCTATTAACATGTACCTAACCTTTTCCATAAGGGTTATATTCATCCTTTCAGCAACTCTATTTTGCTGAGGTGTTTTTACAACCATTCTATGTCTTAGAATGCCATTTAATTCACAGAATTTATCAATATTGGTATTTATCTAAGGTTTAAACATGTCTAAACATGATTCAAATATGGTTAAAGTCTAAACCAAGGTTGGAGGATTAAATTTCAGCAAGTTAAAGGTCTGCACACATATGTGTGCATCACTTTGGAGCAAGGTAAGGGTAAGCGCACTAGTGTGCGCACTTCTGCACACAAGCTAAAGGAGTGTGCGCACAGCTGGGTGAAGGGGCAGCACCAGTGTGCGCCACACCACCCCTTCAAAAGTGATATACCTAATAGAATAAAGGTCTCTTGGAGCACCCCAGTGCCACACCACTCCCCACCAGTGTCGCACCGCCCAGAGTGTGTTGCAAGAAGACTCTACCCAGCGCCGCACCGCGCCCTATTGAGCACCCAGGCGCCAAGCACACCAAAGCACACATAGAAAGCATGCTTAAACCCTCTCTTAGATGTGTGGATGCAAGGTTAAAATGCACAGCACCACTTGGGATTGATGGAGGACCATGGTTAAGTGGTAATGAAGATCCAAGGGTGGAAATTGATTCAAAAAAATGAACAAGAAATGGGCACACTATATAAGGGGCTACTTATCTTCATTCTAATGTAACATGTGAGAGAAAAACACAAGTTGTGACATTGTGTGAGATCAATTGTAATACAAAAGAGAATTGTGTGAAAGTGCAAAGACACAAACACAAGAAGGACTCTTTATAGTGAGGTTGGTTGTAAAGAGAGAGAAGTCTAGATTAGATAGAGAGCATTGTTAGTTCTCATCTTCTTCCTTTCTTCTCTTCTTATTTTATTCAAGAACTTGTGGTTTCTTGAAGGGGGTTACTGTAACTTGTAAGAACCATTTGATTTAGTGCAGAGAGTTCGGAGGAACTCACGAGGACATAGGCATATTACCGAACCTCGATAACAATTGCTTGTCTTATTTCTTTCTTTGGTTTTTTTTTTTTTATCAGTAAATAAAGCTTGTATTAATAAAAAAAATGAACAAAAATCATTGGGCATACCCAGGGGATTTACAATGAGAGCGTATACAGAAAACAAAAATAAGCTTACAAAAGAAGCCTAATCTCTGGGCAAGAAGCATACGCAATTCTATAAATTACAATTTGGATCTTCTTGGCTAGGCTGATAGGTTGGACTGAGGATTGCTCAAATATTTTAGCATTTCTAGCCATCCATATACTGTACATTATGCAAGCTAGGGCTATCCTTTTTCTATAGCTAGGGGGCTAGATCCTCTTAATTTTATGGTCCACTTGATTGCACTTTCAATTGTAGTTATTTGTCTTCTGCAACCTAGCCAAACTTTGATGGTATCCTAGGTTTCCTTACTAATCCGGTATGAGAAGAAAAGGTGCTCCCTAGACTCATCATGCTTTTTACATAGAGGGCAGAGTTTATCATCTCCATCCAGCTGTAATCTATCCTTTGTGAGAAGCCTGTTCTTTATGGCCAGCCAAAGAATAAAGGAGTGCTTAGGGGGGTAGTGACCATTCCACACCAAGGAAGCCCAACTGACCACATTTCCTTTCAACCTGATTAAGTTGTAGACCTTTTTTATGCATAGATCATTCTGGTCCTTCCATTCCATTAATCTTTCTCTGGCTTGCAGAGTAGAAGTTGACTGGCCAGTCAAGTCATTTCTAATATCTAGAATTCTCTTCCAGAGGAGGGAGTCATCCTTTCTTGCCATGATCTCCCAAATGGATCTGTTCATCAAATAATAGTGCTGAACCCACTGAATCCATAGAGAGTCTTTCTTCATGTGGATGTTCCATAAGACCCTGGTTAGGAGAGCCTTATTCCATGCTTTTAAGTCTACCAGACCTAAACCTCCTTCAGTTTTTTGTTTGCATAAATCAGCCCAGGCTACAAGAGCCTTCTTCATACCAAAGCTCCTGCCATTCCATAGAAATGATATGCACATCCTAATTATTTTTTCCAACATGTTGCCAGGGATAGGGAAGATGGCAAGCCAAAAACACTCCACCCCTTGAAGCACTGATTTGATCAGTTCTGTTCTGCCAGCATAGGACAAAGAGGACCCAGCCCAGACATTTATGTAACCAGATATTTTTTCAATGAGGGGGGAATAGTGAGCAGCATTTAATCTTGCTGAAGCCAGGGGAATACCCAACTATTTGAAAGGGAGGCTACCATCCTCCATTCCAGTAATCCTTCTGATTTTCATTAACTCAGCAGCCTGGACTCCAGCATGAAGAATATTTGATTTGGACAAGCTTGCTTGTAGTCCAGAGCACTCACTGAATTGGTTGACACATTTCATTAGCTGCCTAACAGACCTAGTATCCCTTCTAGAAAAAAGAATGAGGTCATCAGCAAAAACCGAGTGGGTGATCTTGAGTTTGTCACACTTTGGGTGATATCTGAACCCATCATCTTCATTCAATCTCCCAAGAAGTCTAGACAAGTACTCCACAATCATGACAAACAAATATGGGGAGAGGGGGTCTCCTTGTCTGAGGCCCCTTTTACCAACAAATAAACCATGCAGACTTCCATTAATGGATAGAGAGAAGGCTGTTGAAGTTACACATTCCATGATCCATTTTTTGAATTTATCTGGAAACCCAAGACCAGTCATTAAACTATTCAGAAACTCCCACTCAACAGTGTCATAAGCTTTTCTAATGTCTATCTTGATCATACACCTTGGGGAGATTTTTTTCCTGCAGTATTTCCTGAGCAACTCCTGGACCAGGTATATGTTTTCAGCCATGCTTCTAGATTTGATGAAAGTAGCCTGGGCTGGGTTGACAATGCAGTCTAGGCAGGGGGCTAATCTAGAGGCTAGGATCTTAGAGATGATCTTATAGATCACATTACAATAGGCTATAGGTTTGAAATCCTCCACTTTAGAAGCTTGTTTGCATTTAGGGATCAAAGCAAGGGAGGTATGGTTTAACTGTTTAAGTAACCTCCCATTCTGGAAAAATTCCTGCACAGCCTCAATGATATCTTGGTTGGTTACATCCCATGCTTTCTTGAAAAATCTGGAAGAATAGCCATCTGGACCAGGGGACTTATCCTCCCCTATACTCCAAAGGGCTTCCTTGATCTCTTCCACTGTGACTTCCTTAATCAGCAGATCAGCTTGGCTCTCTTAGATTAAAGGACCTTCTCTAATGACCTCCATGTCAAGGGGTCTACAACTAGAAAAAGATCCTAAAAGGTCCTTATAGAACTTTAGGAATTCCTCTACCACTTCAGCTTCAGAGGAAGTCTGAGACCCATTTGTGGAGACAACAGCAGCTATATGGTTTTTACTAGTCTTCCTTTTTAACAAGGCATAGAAAAATTTGGAACCCCTATCACTGTTGAGAAGGTATCTACATTTGGCCTGTTGTGATAGAAAGGTCCTTTCAGCTTCAGCAAGCTGAAAGGCCTTTAGCTTCTAAACAGCCATCATAGTTTGAAGCTCTAAATTAGAAGGATTATCATGTAGCTTCCTTTGGAGACTAGTCAAAGATTCTTTCTTTGGTTTTTTGTTCTTGTGTTCGATTGCTGTATTTCTTTTTACAAGTCATTCTAGACTTAGGTTTTTAGAAGATCACCACCTAGGCATCTTGCTAAGGTGATTTCCAACAATTAAAATCCTTATTACAAAATTCTAAGCTATTATCGGTTCGTAAAGCCTTAACTACCCTACCTGTTTGAGTTTCCAGCAACTTTTTCCAACAACAAATTTATTCAAGGCATCTGATTTATTTCTAAGTAAATAAACTCACACTCTTCTTGAATAATCATCAATTAAAGACAAAAAGTAAAAGTTACCTCCCAAAAGTTACCTCCCTATGTTGGTGTCCTTGTTGGTCCCCAAAGGTCTGAATGAATGTAGTAAAAAATGCTCTTAAACTTGTGCACTCAGTTGTTGAAGCTGACCCGGTTGCTTCCCAAGAACGCAACACTCGCAGAAATCAAGTTTCTCTACTTTGTCTCCACCAAGTATACCAGTCTTGCTAAGAACTTGCAGGCCCTTTTCGCTCATATGTCCTAAGTGAGTGTGCCAAAGGGCTTCCTTGTCATCTCAGCCATCAAGTTTGCTGCTTGATCCTTGGTTTCTGTTTCATCGATCATCTCATAAAGTCCATCTTTGATTGCTACTTTGATCACTACCAAAGATCCCTTGGCCACCTTGATCTTTCCTCCCTCTACTTTGCATGTGTAGTCCACGGAATTTAGCTGCCCCAATGAGATCAAATTCCTCTTCAAATCCTGAAAATACCTCACATTTCGCAGCAGCCTTGTGACTCTATCAAACATTCTCAACTGGATGTCTCTTATCCCCCTCACTTGGCAAGAATTGTCATTCCCCAAGAAGACCCTTCCATCATTGATCTCTCTGAAATTCTTGAACCATTCCTTGTGAGGGCACATGTGATAAGTGCACCCGGAATCCAGAATCCATTTTTTACTGCCTTGCCTCCTGCTCAAATTTGAGCACACAACAATAACATCATCTTACTGTTCTCCCTTGGTAACCGAAGCCTCTCCATTCTTGGTATGGTTTCCTCTCTCATCCCATATCTTTTTCTTGCAATCTTTCTTGAAATGGCCATCCTTATTGCAGTAGAAACATCTTTTTCCTCCAAATCTTGATTTGGAATGAGATCTCCCATGGCTTTACCCTCTACCTCTTGATTTCTCCCGATAGTTGCCATGAATACTATTGCCATTCCGAGTTGCTGGCCTTCCTCTTACGAATAGCCCATCTCCACTTGATGCCTCCCTACTCTTGGCTTTGAAATCATGAGCCTTTATAGCATTAACCACAATTTCTTTGGTTAGTGTATCTCCTTCATATTCAATGCATTAATTAAACTATCAAAATAATCAGGAAGAGAATTTCATAACATAACAACCAATTGTTCATCTGGGAATTTAATACTACAACTAGCCAAATCTTGAACTAGTTTATTAAAGACATCAAGATTATCTTGTAACTCTTTACTAAGATCCATTTTAAAAGCAAAGATTCTTTTAAGAAGATAAATCTTGTTAGGGAGAGTTTTGGTGAGAAACAACTCATCTAGTTTCTTCCATATGACAGCCGGATCTTCCGAGTCTCTGCACTCCCTTGTGACGCTATCCGACATGTGCAAGAAGATGGTGCTGTATGCCATCTTCTTCATCTCAATCCACTGGTCCTCTGTGATACTTGCTGGAAAAGTATTATATTCTCCAAGAGCCAAGTCCACTTTCTATTGTATAAGAACAGCCTTGATCTTCCGCTTCCATAGGGAAAAATCTCCCTTTCCATCAAACTTCTCAACAACGAAATTTGAAGCCATCTTTGCGAACAAGATCCTAGATTTGTACAATACCCACAAAAGCTTTCTTCTAAACCTCAAGAACACGATCGAAGATGGATCTTAACACCATTCTTGAATCAACCTCAAGAACACGATCTGATCTTGATCTTTACTCCATTCTTGAATCACCCAAGAAGTTTATCTTTGATTCTTGGAGTCTTGGCTCCGTCACCTTCTTGTTCTTGCTCTAATACCCTCTCACCAAAGCTCTGATACTACTGTTGGAAATCACCTTGACAAGATGCCTAGGTGGTAATCTTCCAAACACCCAAGTCTAGAATGACTTATAAAGATTTGGAATTGAAAACAGGAACAGAAATCAAAGAAAGAAAGAAGACAAGCGATTTGTTATCGAGGTTCGACAATGTGCCTACGTCCTTGTGAGTTCCTCTGAACTCTCTGCACTAAATCAATGGTTCTTTAAAATTACAACAACCTTCTCCAAGAAGCTCAAGTTCTTAAAGAAACCAAGAAGAGAAGAAAGAAGATGATAATAACTATTACAATGCTCTCTATCAAATCTATGCTACTCTCTCTTTATAACCAGCCTCACTATAATGAGTCCCTCTTGTGTTTTGTGTCTTTCTACTCTCATAATTCTCTCTTATATGTCTTTGCACTCTTTATAAACGATCTCAAATTATGTCACAATGTTCTTGTTATGAGAGAATGAAGCTAGGTGACCCTTTATATAGTGCATCAACTTCTTGTCCAATCATGAGAGTCAATCTCCACCCTTATATCTTGATGACCACTCAACCATGGCCCTCAATCAATCCTAAGTGATGTTGTGCATTTTAACCTTGCACCCACGCACCTAACAAGAGGTTGAATCAAGTTGGATATGTGTGCCTCAGTGTGCCTAGCGTTGCGGCCTTGAAAAAGGCATGCTGCGGCGCTAGGCAAAACATCGTTTTCACCACTTGCTGGGCGCCGCACCCTTGGTGAGGGAGAGATGTGGCGCTGCCCTTCACTAAGACTTCCTTCTTGCTGGGTGGTGCAGCCTGGAAGGAGGAGGGGTGCGGCGCACACTGGTGCTGGACCTTCTGATGCTATGTGCACTCTTTTGACTTGCTGAATGGATGTGTGCACACACACCCAAAGTGATGCGCACACTTGTGTGCACTCCTTTAACATGCTGAAATTTATTCTTTCAACCTTTGTTTAAATCTTAACCATATTTAAACCTTAGACAAATATCAACAGGTTTGGCATTCGTCACACCAAAACGTTCCAAAATTTTCTCAATGTGCTTCTCTTATGTCAAATATAACTAACCCCCACCTCTATCTCTTATGATCTCCATACCAATAATCTTCTTAGCTGGACCCAAATCTTTCAGCTCAATTTCATTATTAAGCTATGCTTTCAAGCTAGCAATCTCAGATTTACTCTTATAAGCAATTAGCATATCATTCACATACAACAATAAATAAATAAATGATCCATCTGTAAGCTTCCTAAGATACACACAACTATTATACTTGCTTCTAAATACCCATTACTCACCATGAAAGAGTCAAACCTCTGGTATCATCGACGAGGAGACTTCTTAAAACCATATAGGAACTTTTTCAACAATCAAACATAGTCTTTCTTTCCCTCAATAACAAATCCATCAAGTTGATGCATGTAGATTTTCTCTTCAAGCTCACTTACCCAAGCTGATTACTTCAAAGACCTTGCATTGTTTAGTAGACTAGGTACATCGATGTTACTTCTTCATGAGAGACTTTTCATAATAGTTTTGTGGAAAATCATACATTGATATCCTTATAATTCAAAATAAGGAGGAAGACAAAAGCAATCAAAATCTCGATATCAATACCAAATTCTTGAGCATGATGTTGATATGAAGCTGGAAATTACTGTATTAGGGGTGAATTTTCAATACTAAACCTTTTGTTATAGACCTTGTTATATTTTCCAAGTGTGAAGAAAAGTCTAGCCCATTGGTTTTTTAAGTTAATGACTATATCACCATTATAAGGCCAATAAGCCTTATGGAATGTGGAGTCCATCCACGTGATTAGGGGTAGTAATGGTCGTGCTGGCCTGAAACAAAGTAGGTTGTGCCGACACTACCCCTTGGTGTGCCATGTTTGGCACGGTCCAAGTGGATAAGGTCATGTCAGGCCCATGATACGACAAGGCACAATACCAAAAAAAAAAAAAAAAAGCCATTGGAGGGCACAAAAAAAAGGCACTGAACGACCCATAACATCTAATAAAGTTAAAATTATATACAATTTGATGCCACTAGAACGATGAGTCAAGAAGGATTAGATGGTGATAAATTTGATATTTTAGGATGGTGGAAGAAAAATGAACATTATTACCCTATTCTTAGCATAATGGCACATGATTTACTAATTGTTCTAGTGCACACCATAGCATCGGAACAAGCTCTAGTGCAAACTCTAGAATTTTGGATGAATTACAATCAAGGCTATTGTCGAAAACGTTGCAAATGCTAGCATGCACAAAATATTGGCAAGATGCAAAAGGCCGTACAAGCAATATATTGAAGAAATATCAATATAATGGATCGACTGACGATTGAAAAGATCAAGAATGAAGAAAAGTTTGTAACTTCTTCCTCGCAAGAGTATAAATGGTGAAAAGCTAAAAAAATAATAATAATATTTTTTGTTTTTCTAATTTTTAAAATTTATAAGTTGTTTTTTATATTTCACTCATTGTAAGTCATTTAATTTTTTTTGTTTATTTTATATGTTGTTGTTTTTGTAAGTTATTTATTCGAAAAAGAGGGAGGCATGGCACAACACAGCACGAAGGCACAGTGGACAGTCTTGTGTGGGCCATGGGCCTACACGACATGACCCATTGCCACCTCTACACATGATTGAGAGTGATGGCTAGTATTGTAGTTTTTTTTTTTATAAAAAAAAAGCAAGAACTTTGTTTATTAAGTTCACCAAGAATAGGTGTATATCAGTACAAAAAGATCACCTATTTTCGTGCAAGTGAACTAAGCACATCATTGATGGAGAAAGTAAAAATAAAAATTCAAAATTTCATTAATCTCCCAATAAAACAAAAGAGACAGTACTGACAATGACCAGGAGATATAGTTGGGCAGACCTTTGTTAAGTTGGAAACTTAAATGGGTAGATATGTTCTCCATGATTACTAAACCAAAAAATTTGAGGAAACCCCACCTCTTCCCCAAACTTCTTATCCATTTCATGTCTCTTTTTCAATATATATATATATATATATATCCTCTTCTCTCTCAAATATATATTAATATTTATAAAATTATACTTATCATGCTATAGAGAGTTAGTAAAAGTATTAAATTTTGATAATAATTAATTAATTTTAATTTTAATTTCAATTATTTTCATTATTCTAATTAATTATTATTATTATTTTATTAAAATTTTGAAACACCCCAACGAATTCAAAAGACTTACGCCCCAACACCTCACCCAACACCTTCGCCTTTGAAAACACTGGCGAGAGGTTAGTAATTTATTTATTTTGTTTCTTCCTCAATAAAGCTAACATTTGGTATCAGAGTCGACCTCTGGATCATATTGGTTAGCATTGTTGTTCGTTATCTCCATAAATTTTCTAAATTTATGGTGATTATGCGTACAGTTAATGGATCAAGTTTTGTTTTATTTTTATAATTATGCGTTAATAATTTTTAATTGATTAAAAAAATGATTGAAGTTTTTATGGCCTCTAATTTCGTTGTAATTTTTTTTGTTCATCTAGAAATTTATGTAGTAGATTGATTAATTTCTTGGGTTGTAATGAATTATTATTTTTTGTCAAAGTTTTACATCATTCGATGTAAAGGTCATGAAAACTTCAACATTTTGGTTATCATTAAATTGTTTGGCATGCTAATTATTGTATGTTTAATTGCTTAATTAAACTTGATCCATTAACTTCAGTATGTCATGATATGTTTATAAATAATTGTGAGATTTTCTTTTGTCACCGTTCAAATAATAAATAAATAAATGAATGAAAATTTTGGAAAACTATTTTTTTAGTTAGAGATGATTTTTCTTTTGCTTTATTGGGACATGGGTGTCTATTTTGGTTTCATCTAGAATGACCTTTAAAAGGAAAGCTAGCCCATGAAATGTCTCAGGCTTGAATTTTTAATTTACAACCGGTTTACAAACTGGTAATTGTAAAGGGATTTTCAAACATATTTTGTAGTTTCAGTAAGCATATTTTACAAGGTAGTAATTATAAACTACTTGAAAAAAACTATTGTTAGTGGTACCTTACTAATTGATATTGAAAGTAAATGCTTTCTTGATACTTTTGAAAGTAAATTTGAGTCCATTGGTTTTATGTTTAAAAGTTCATTTTTTTTACAGCTTTATTTTTCCTTTTCTTTGAATGTCTTAATTTTTTATTATTATTATAAAATAAATTCCATTTTATATATAAAAAGAGAGGTGACAAAATATATTCTCTCATAATTTATTTACAAATTATCATGAATAATTAGTTTTATTACGCATGAATATTGTGATTAAAATTTGTTTTGGATGTGGTTTATGGTTTCATTAAAATGAGGAATTGTTAATTTAATGGTGATCTATTTTAAGAGAATTGAACATCAATGTGCTTTAAAATTAGCCACAACATTTTAAAATATATTGATGTATGATTTTTAGATTTTACAATCACATCAAGTTTTATAAAATTTATGTAAAGTAGCATCATGAGTGGTATTAAATCATTTAAAATATTTAACTACTCCACAAAGAGTTACTTATTTTGAACGACTCAATAGAATAAGATAGTTGATTTGACATTGAGAAAAGAAGATTTTTTTATACCCACAGGTAGAAGTCTTTTATTCTTGGTGCCTAAATCACTAGTCTTATAATTAAAGAGCAAATCCAGTACATGATGTAACCTCTACCCACATGAAGGATTGGATTTTTTTTCTAATGAATTCAACATGGGTTGGTTCATATTATAGATAATACTTCAAAGTAATGATTGTATGTTTCTTGGTTTATTATTATTGTAGTTATAGCTACTTCCTTTATGAATAGTGAATCATCACACATTCCCTTGTAAAGTGGTGTAATTTTTCGAATTGGAAAGACAAAATTCTCTTAACATTAGGGTGTATGGACTTAGACTTGGCACTTTGTGTGGACGAACAACCCATTCACATGGAATTAAGCACAGTTGAAGAAAAAAATGCATATGAGATGTTGGTATTTGTCCAAGAATTAAACGGGAGAAGAAATTCAACATCAGATCAAGCTTTAAGTTGCGGCCCAGCCTTGTACGCCGCAGCCTCCAGAAGCTCCAGGAAGTGCAGCCATCAGGTTAGGCCATGACCCAGCCTTCCAAGCCGCGGTGCCTAGAAGGTGAAGCGGTTCAGCTCTGTTCCAGGCCGCGGCATACCCTGTTCTAGGCTGCAGCCTGAAGGCACACTGATGCATGATTTTTAGCCTTTTGAAAGGTGTGTGGATGCATGATCAAAATGCACAAGATCACTTAGGATTTATGAGGGGCTATAATTGATTGGTCCTCAAGATCTAAGGTTAGAGGTTGACCCTCAAGATTGGTCAAGAAGTTGGTGCACTATATAAAGAGTCACCCAGCTTCAATCTCAACAATTTGAAACAAAAGTGTGTGTGACAGAACATGTGAATGAGAGAATTGTGTGAGAATTCAAAGACACAAAACATAAGAGGGACTCATTGTAAAGAGACTGGAGGTTTAGAAAGAGAGTAGTATAGAGAGGGGGTTCAAGGGACTTGTAAGTGGAATTTTCAAGGAGGAAAGTTTCAGGGTAACTCAAGACCTTATCACTTTCTTTTCTCTTATTTCGTTCTTCATGAACTTGAGATTATTGAAGAAGAGGTTGTTGTAATTGTAAGAACTCATTGATTTAGTGCAATGGGCTCGGAGGAGCTCACAGGGACATAGGCACATTGTCGAACCTCGATAACAATTGCTTGTGTTCTTTCTTTGATTGGTTTTCTATTTCTGTATCCGGTCATTACAAGTCATTCTAGACTTGGGTGTTTGGAAGACCACCACCTGAGCATCTTGAGGGTGGTTCCCCAACAGTGGTATCAGAGCTGTGGTTCTATAACAGCTGGTTTCGGAGCAAGAACAGAAGGTATCAGAGCAAGACTCCAAGAATCAAAGGGAAACTTCTTGGGAGATTCAAGAACGGAGTAAAGTTCAAGATTTGATCGGGTTCTTGAGGGTGATTCAAGAATGGTGCCGAGTTCAAGATTTGATCGTGTTCTTGAAGTTTAGAAGTTGAAGAAGAACAGTTCAGAAAGCAATTGTGGGTGCTGCATAAATCTAGGATTTTTTCTCAAGATGGGTTCAAATTTTGTTGTTGAGAAGTTTGATGGAAATAGAGACTTTGCCCTTTGGAAGCGGAAGATCAAGGTTGTTCTTATACAACAAAAGGTTGAATTGGCTCTTGGAGAAGATGACATTTTTCCAGCAAGTACCACGGAGGTCCAGTGGAATGAGATGAAGAAGATGGCATACAACACCATCTTTCTTCACATGTCGAATAGTGTCACAAGGTAGTGCGGAGACTCGGAAGATCCAGCTACAATATGGAAGAAACCAGATGAGTTGTTTCTTACCAAGACTCTTCCTAATAAGATATATCTTCTTAAAATAATCTTTGCTTTTAAAATGGATCCTGATATAGAGTTGCAAGATAATCTTGATGTGTTTAATAAATTAGTTTAGGATTTGGCTAGTTGTAGTATAAAATTCCCGAATGAACAATTAGTTGTTATTTTGTTGAATTCTCTTCCTGATTGTTTTGAAGATTTGATTAATGCAATTGAATATTGAAGAGATACACTAACTAAAGAAATTGTGATCAATGCTATAAGGGCTCATGATTTCAAAGCCAATATGAGGGAAGCATCAAGTGGCGAAGGGCTGTTCATTAGAGGAAAGCCAGCAACTCGGTATGGCAGTAACATATATGGCTACTACTGGGACAAAGGTAGAGGAGAAAGCCATGGGAGAGCGCACTCTAAACCGAGGGTTAGAGGAAAGAGATGCTACTACTGCTATGAGGAAGGTCATTTCAAGAGAGATTGCAAGAAGAGGTTAAGGGATGAGGGAAGAAGCCATACCAAGAATGGAGAGGCTTCGGTTGCCAAGGGAGAATAGCAAGGTGATGATGTTCTTGTTGTGTGCTCAGATGTGAGCAAGGGGCAATAAGGCAACGGGAAATGGATCTTGGATTCCGGGTGCACTTATCACATGTTCCCTCACCGGGATTGGTTCAAGAATTTCAAGGAAACCAATTATGAAAAGGTTTTCCTGGGGAATGATATTTCTTGTCAAGTAAGGGGGATAGGAGACATCCAATTGAGGATGTTTGATGGAGTCACAAGGCTGCTGCGGAATGTGAGGTATCTTATGGATTTGAGGAGGAATATGATCTCATTGGAGCAGCTGGATTCCATTGGGTACACATACAAAGCAGAGGGAGGAAAGATCAAGGTAACCAAGGGATCTTTGGTAGTAATCAATGCAGCAATGAAGGATGGTCTTTATGTGTAATACCCGTATTCGTAAAATAAGGGTAAAGAAGTAATTTAATAAATATGGCATGGAATTAAAATAATATATTTACGAAGGATTTATTATTGAATAAAATAATTCTTTTGAAAAAAAAAATAAAAAAAAAATTAGGACATGGACATCATTAAGAGAAAAGAAAAGAAAAAAAATCAAAAATCAAAATTAGCAGGACGTCCAGGTGATGTCCTGTGAAAAGAAAAAAAGAAAAAAAAAAGTAAAATTTCGTGGCAACAAGTGGCAATACCTGTTGCCAAAAGTTTGAAAATTTTTGAGGGAGGTGTGCATTGTCTTGCACGTCTCCAAAACGTGGAGACATTTGGGGAGGGGAACTGCTGAAATTTCAGCTCAAACTTCGTATATATATCAGATACGAGAGTAAAACTTTTATTCAACAGATTTCGTTAGTTTCTCTTTCAAATTTCTCTATTTCCTTAAATACTTGGGAACCCAAAGTAAAGTTAAAAGAGCAAGATTTTGAAGGGGTTTATTACGGAATTTCATAGAGAATCAGGAATAGTTATCAGAAAAAAAAAAGATAATAATATAATATTTATTTTTGAATTTTTAGCATTCATGAAATTTCCCCAAATTCAAAGTGGGAATTTTCAAAATGTGTGGTTTATGAAGAAATGAATAAATAATTAGAAATTGAATATGAAGAAATGAATAAATAATTAGAAATTGAATATAAATATTTTGTCAAGTGTTGGCAGTCAACAATCGGGGGAAATTTCGAAAAAGAACGAGAAAGGCAAGGAGGTGATCCACGGGTAGCTTTAAGTGCTACGTGGTGAGTTGGATTTACTTTAAGTAGTCTAAATAAAGAATGAAAAATTTAGCGATAATATTAAAATAAATTTTTAGCTTATGTTGTGGTGATAGATAAAGATTTGGTTGATAATTATGATATGAATTTTGGACATGTAGAAAGTTATCAGGAAAGAAATAATATTTTTGGAATAATAAGTTGATTTAATAATCAAAGCGATAAGTGAAATTCTTAATGAGTTATATTGATGTTTTAATACGAATTATGATGAGATGAATTTTAGTGGATCTTGATAAGCTTTGATGGATGATTTGATATGATTTGAGATGAAATTTAGTGGATCTTGACAAGCTTTAATGGATTATTTGATGTGATTTGGGATGAGAGAAAATTAGTGGAATTTTTGTTATATAAATTTGAGAATAATCAGGATAGCCAATTTAAGTGTTTTGAATTTATACATTGTTTTTATATTACTGTTTATATGCATATTTCATATCATTGCTCATATGCATATGCATTAAATGAGAAAGAAAAGAACCGGGAAGGCAGCCGGTCTAATGAAAATGAAAGAACCAGGAAGGCAGCCAGTCAAATGAAAAGAAAAGAACCGGGAAGGCAGTCGGTCTAAAGAAAATGAAATAACCGAGAAGGCAACTGGTCTAAATGAGAATGAAAGAACCGGAAAGACAGCCGATCTAAGACAATAACAACCTGTCAACAGGTGGGAAAACGTTCCCATTATAATCATTCATGCATTTGCATCTGTTTTAATTATTGCTGCATTATTGAAATGCTGATGTGTGGTATATTATTATGAAATTGTTTATAGATGATTTGGTCTCACAGAGAGAGATAATTAAGCAAGAAAGAAACAGAGAATGATAAGAACCATCTAAATAATGGACTTTATGATATGAACCTCATTACGAGGTAATTATGAGATAATTGATAGTTTTAATGTGAACCAATGATTGAGAATAAGAGATTGATAAAGAATGAATCTTATAACATGTGTAATGATAGTAGAAAGTTATCATCAAGTTATGTGAGATAAAATAAATAAATGATTAAATATTAAAGGACTATTTATGGAATTGGAATACTTTTAGTAAATTAAATTCACTGAGCTTGTGAAGCTCACCTCTCATTGTACAATGATTTCAGGTAGCAGACAGGACAAGTAGTTTGGTGGGTCGAAAGTTAGACGGAATTAATTTCTGTAAGCCACGTATGTGTCAATATCCTTAAACTAGTGAGAAAAGGAAATAAATATTTGTAAATATTCATGCATCTTGCGTCGTAAATTTTATGTAAATTAATATCAGATTTATTTACCTCCCCTGTTGAGGTTAATGATAAAACTTTTTGTTAGTATTATTTTTATAGTTGCAGATATGTGTTGTGCTGGGATTCTCAAAATGTGATGACCCCGTTTCGGGAGTGGCCAACCCGGGATGGGTCGTTACACTATGATATGATCGGAGACACAGACATCATGGATCAAGCAGCAAGCTTGATGGGTGAGATGGAGAAGGCAGCTCTTTGGCACAATCGCTTGGGACATATAAACGAAGAGGGGCTGTAAGTTCAAAGAAATGATGGATTACTTGATGGTGACAAGGTAGAGAAACTCAATTTCTGCAAGAGTTGTGTTCTTGGGCAGCAACATCGGATCAGCTTCAACATCGGAGTGCACAAGTCTAAGGGCATTCTTGACTACATTCACGCGGACCTTTGGGGACCAGCAAGAACACCAACACAGGGAGGTAATCTTTACTTTCTGTCTTTAATTGATGATTATTCAAGAAAGGTTTGGGTTGATTTGGTTAAAAATAAATCAGATGCTTTGAATAAGTTAGTGGTGTGGAAAAAGCTGGAGGAATCTCAAACGGGTAAGGTAGTTAAGGTGTTAAGAACTGATAATGGCTTACAATTTTTTAACAAGGAACTTAATCAATTCTGTAGGTTAAATGGCATTCTAAGACATAGAATGGTTGTGAAAACCTCTCAGCAAAATGGAGTTGCTGAGAGGATGAATAAGACCCTGATGAAAAAGGTTAGGTGCATGTTAATAGGATCCGGATTACCCAAATGTTTTTTGGGGGAAGCGGTGTCTACTACTGTGTATTTGGTTAATAGATCACCCTCTAGGGTTGTGGACCTTAAAACTCCTATGGAGATGTGGGGTCAAAAACCCCCTGAGTTGAACAACCTTTGGACTTTTGGATGTGCTGCATTTGCACATCAAAAGGACGATAAGCTTAGCCTAAGGTCTAGAAAATGTGTATTTCTAGGATATAGGGAAGAGGCTAAGAGGTATAGGTTGTGGTCCTTAGAACAAAAAGGATTGAAACTCATAATAAGTAGGGATGTCATTTTTAATGAATTGTTATTTCCCTATTTGGAGAAAACTAACCCTGTAAGGGATAGAGAGCAAACCAGTTCGGTATTTGTGGAGCATAGCATTAAGGAAAATTCAGTTCAAGTAAAGCAAGGAAGGCAAGAGGGTTCGGACCAGTTAGAGCTCATTGATGAAGGCCAAGCTCAGGACACTCATGAGGAGGTTGAACTAGAAGGGGATGATGCAACAAGTCAGAATGACCATCAGCTCACAAGGGACCGAAATATGAGGGTGGTCGGACCACCTTCAAGATATGGGTTTGCGGATGCTATTGTAGTAGCTCCTTGGACAGAAGGAGGGATAAGTGAACAAGAAACTTACATTGATGCCATTGGATGTAAGGAATCATCAAGATGGAAGCTAGCTATAGAGGAAGAAATGAATTCTTTGAGAGAGAACAACTCTTGGGAATTGGTGCACATTCCAGGAAAACAGAGAGTTGTGGATTGTAAGGGCATTTACAAGATCAAAGAAGGGAACCCTCCAGGGGATGAAGTCCGGGATAAGGCTAGGCTAGTGGCGAAGGGGTTCACGCAAAGAGAAGGCATAGGTTTCATGAAAATTTTCTCACCTGGACATAAGGTGGAGGAAAGGGTGAGTATCCTCATCTATGCGGATGATATGTTGTGGGTTGATAACAACAGGGAGAGGATGGAAAGTTTGACATCTCAACTCAGTGAGGAGTTCGAGAGGAAGGATCTTAACCTTGCACAAAAGATCCTTAGGATGAGTATAATCCAAGAAAATGAGAGAAACAGGTTGAAGGTTTCTCGGGCAATTAATAGTCTCAGCGGATTTATAAGTAATCCTGAAGACCATCAATTATCTCATAATTACCTCGTTATGAGGTTCACAGCATATAGTCAACCATTTAGATTGTTCTTATCATATTATACTTTCATGTTTCTTTCTCACCATAACTGTCTCTTCGTGAGACTTATTCATCTATAAATATATTTACAACAACAAAACAACAATTCAGTATTTCAGTAATAAAATCAATATTTAAAATACATACAATGCATGATTTATTATTAGTGAACGTCTTCCCATATGTTGACATGTTGTTTTTTTTATCTTAGACCGATTGCCTTCCTAATTCTTTTATTTCATTTAGACCGGCCCCCTCCTGTTTCTTTTATTTTCAGCATATACCGGGTGTCACGATTTTTCATTTAGACCGGCCCCCTTCCGGTTATTTTATTTCATGCATATGCATATGAACAACGATATGAAATATGCATATGGACAATAATATAAAAACAAGCATGTATTCAGACATTAAATTTAGCTATCCTATCTTTTCTCAAATTACTATTTGATCAATTTCACTAATATTTTCTCCTCATATATCACATCAATTTATCAACCATAACTCGTCAATAATTTCATTTATTACCTTCATTATTAAATCGACTCATTATTCCAATAATATTACTTCTCATATAATAACTTTCCACATATCAATTATACGTATCATACTCATCAAACAACTTTCATCTATCATCAAATCATAGGTTAATAATTTATTCAAATATTATCACTATATATTTCATATTTATCTTGATTACTTAAAACAAATATAACTCACCACGTAGCACTTAAAACTACCCATGGATCTCCTCCTTGCCTTTCCTGCTCTTCTCAGTAATTTTCCCCAGTTGCTGATCGTCAACACTTGACATAATATTCATATTAAATTATAATTTATTCTTCAATTCTTCCATAATTCACACCCTTTGAAAATGCCCACTTTGAATTTCGAGAAATTTCATGTATGATAAATTTCAAAAATAAACTTCACGTTATTACCTTCTGTTTTCCTTAGAGCTTCCCGTGATTCTCTATAAAATTCTCCCGTAAACTCCTTCAAAATTTTACTATTTCAACCTTTCTTTCGGTCCCCAAGTGTTTAAAGAAACAGAGTAGTTTAGATTTGAGATTGAAGAAAACCAAACATAATTTGGTAAAACTAATAAAACAATTCAATATATATATATAATAAAAATTTCAAGCAACATCGTCACCGTTTTCTTGCTGTACAACATGCAAGAAATGTAAGTTACTTTGGCAACACCTGGTTTAAACTTTTTTTCCTTTTCCTTTATCTAGATGATTTTTTTTTCTTTTTCATTTTCTTTATACCACCACACGTCCATTTTTTTAAAGAATTGTATTATAAAAATTAAATCTTTCATATATATGTATATATATATATATATATATTATTTTAACTCCATTTCATATTTATCAAATTACTTCTTTACTCTTTCTTCACGAATACGGGTATTACAATTCTACCCACCTTACAAAAATTTTGTCCCTGAAATTTCCTTACTTTATTCATGAAAGAGCTAGGGGTATTCGTTCCTTATTCTTGCTTCATGCTCCCAAGTAATTTCTTCAACATCTTGGCTTCGCCATAATACTTGAATCAAGGGAATGACTTTATTGCACAAGACTTGTTCCTTTCTGTCTAGAATTATGACCGGTACTTGCATAAAAATCAAATCTTCCTGAAGTTCTATCGCCTGATTCGAGATACTAGGGGATTCATCGTGTAAGCACTTTCTCAAAAGTGAGACATGAAACACATTTTGTAATCACTTTAACTCTGGAGGCAAATCTAATCTATATGCTACTGGTCAAACTCTCTCAATCACCTCATATGGCCCCACAAATCTCAGGCTCAACTTTCCTTTCATTTTAAACCTCAACACGCCCTTCCACGGAGATATCTTAAAAAATACCCAAAAACCAACTTGAAACTCGAGAGGTCATCTTCTATTACCAGTATATCCCTTCTGTTTGTTCTGTGCTGCTCTAAGGTTCTCTCTAACCGGTTTGATCCTCTTAATAGTCAGATCTATCATTTCTGAACCAAATATCTTTCTTTCTCCAACTTCTTCCCAACATACTGGAGTTCTACACCTCCTACCATATAAAGCTTCAAATGGTGCCACCCCAATAATAGTTTGATACTGATTATTATATGCAAACTCAATCAATGGCAAATAAATATCTCAGCACTCTAAGAAACTCAATACACTTGCCCTAAGAATATCTTCTAGTATTTTGATAGTTCTCTCCATCTACCTATCAGTTTGTGCATGAAAAGTTGTACTAAACTGTAATTGCATACCCATAGCTTCTTGAAAACCTCTCCAAAATCTAGAGGTAAATCTATAATCTCTATCTGATACAATACTCAAGGGTACTCCATGTAATCTTATAATCTCCGCTACATACAATTCAACCAACTTTTCAGGACTCCAGGTAGTTTTAATAGGAAGGAAATGTGAAGACTTAGAAAGTCTATCTACTATAACCCATACAGTGTCATGACCCCTCTGGGTACGGGAAAAACCAGAGACAAAATCCATACTCACATTTTCCTATGGCCACTCAAGTACTGGAAAAGGTTGTAATAAACCTATTGGATGTCTATTCTCAGACTTCACCTGTTGACAACTCAGACATCTAAAAATATGTTCTGCTACATCTTTCTTCATCCCTAACCACTAATAATTTTGTCTCAATCCCCTGTACATCTTATTATTTCCTAGATGCATGGAATATACAGAATCATGAGCCTCCCTTAGTATCTCTTTTCTCATCTGCACATCATTGGGAACACAAACTTGATGCCCCAATACCACCATACCATCTTCTCTAATTCTGAATTCAGTTGGCTTCCACTCAATACTTCCTGTCTAATCTTTTCTATCCCCTTATCTCTACCCTGCATCTGTAATAAATGATCAATAATAGAATATTGTACCACCATATTTTCCATCAATACTCCTCTATCATTGATGCTTAACTGCATCATCATTCTTCTTAATTCTATCATCAAGCTAGTATTATGACTCCCAATAGTAGCTAATCTCCTTGTAGCCTTTCTACTTAATGCATCAGCTACTACATTAACCTTTCCTGGATGATAATGAATGGTACAATCATAATCACTAATCAACTCCTTCCACCTCATCTGCCTCAAATTCAACTCCTTCTGGGTCGGTAAATGTAGCAAGCTTTTATGATCAATAAAAATTTCACAATTGGCTCCATATAGATGATGTCTCCAAATCTTCAAAGCAGAAACTATGGCAGCCAATTCTAAATCATGGTTCAGGTAATTCCTTTTATGGTTCTTCAATTGCCTAGTTGTATAAGCTATAACTCTCCTATATTGTATCAACACACATCCCAACCCCTGATGTGACGCGTCACTATATGACACAAATTCTTTATCACCAGAAAGAATCACTAATACCGAGGCAATAGTCAAATTTTCTTTCAATAGTTGGAAACTTCTCTCACATTCCTCTAACCACCTAAACTTCACATCCTTCCTGGTCAATCTAATCAATGGTCCAACAATCATAGAAATTTTTTGGATGAATCTCCATACACAATCTCATTGTCCCATCCTTCTTCTTGACAAACAATACAGGGGCTCCCCAAGGTGACGTACTAGGTCGAATAAACTGTTTATCTAGGAAATCCTGAAGCTGAACTTTCATCTCTCTTAATTCAACTGGTGCCATTCTATAAGGTGCTATAGATATAGGTGCTGATCTCGAATCACCTCAATAGAAAACTCAATCTCCCAATTGGGAGGCAAACCAGTCAATTCTTCAAGGAATACATCAAAAAAATCTCTTACTACCAAGATTTCTTCTAACTTCCTACTCTCCTTGCTAGAATCCACCACATATACCAAATACCCCTCACAACCCTTCTTCAACCATTTACTGGCAGTTAAGGCAGAAATAAGACAGTTAGCAAGTATTTTACGTTCTCCCTGAAATAATCTATCTAAGTATAATATGTAGATAACCAATTCATCCCCAGAATGAAATAAAAATCTGTTATATCTAAAGGCAATAAATCAAATTCAAATTCTCTATCAGCCATATAAATCACACAACTTAGATAAATTATTTTGATTATAACCTTATCCCCAGTAGGAACCTCAGCAATAATAGCATGCATCAAAGGACTAGCACTAGCATCAATAAATTTCATATAAACACTGGACATGAAAGAATGGGTTACACCAGGGTCAATTAATAATATAGCAGGCCTATCAAAGATAGATACCATACCCAGAACAACGTCAGGATTGGCTTGTGCATCTTGTTGGGTCAATGCATAGACTTTGTTGTCTCTGGACTGAAACTGGCTACCACGTCCTCTCTCAGCTACTGATCCTAGACCTCTACCCTGCACACTCCCTGATCCACCACCTCTCTCCACCAGTTTTCTCCCAATGCTTCCAACGCCTATGTCAGCAGATTTTCCCACTGGACAATTTGCAGCAACATGTCCTCCCTTACCACATACAAAGCATATACGCGTAGGGCAATTCTGAGACAGATACCTCATCTGATTACATCTGAAGTAAACCCTTAGCTCTTGATCATACATCAGATTACCACCTCCCTTTGATTGCATACTTACTCTTCTACTATAACTCCCACTTCCTATAGTCAGTCTCTTGAACCTTGGGGTCCCACCAGCTCTAACTCTACACTACAGTTCCTTGTGATAAGGAATGCCCCCTTTAGGGTGGCCTCCCACCTTGCACACTCATACTGCCACCACCTCTAGGTCCCTCAAATCTAGACCTCTCTAGCCACTCCCTCCTACCTCTAAACTCCATCAAATCTTTCTCAATTTATAATGCTTTATCCACCATTATAGCATAATTTCCAATGCCCATATAAGAGAGTTTAGTTTGACAGTCATAGTGTAATCCGTCTAAAAATATCTTACATTTCTTCTCCTCCATATTCACTAATTCAGGTAAGAACCTTGACAGGGCTATGAATCTACTTTCATATTCAGCCATCGAGAAATTACCCTGCCTTAGATGAATAAAATCTCTCACTTATTGTGCCCGAAAGGAATCTAGAAAATACATTTCAAAGAACTAATCCTTACACTTACTCCACGTTATAGGTTGTTATACTTGTGTGCTTACCTTGGATAAAATATCCTACTTCCATTGAGAAGCTTCACCCTCCAACATAAATGAAGTAAAAGCAACCTTCTGTCTATCTGTTACTGGTAATACCTCAAAATATTTCTTGACATATCTAATGCACTACTCAGCTTCTACAGGATTTACAGATCCTCTAAAAGACTGGGGTTTAAACTTAAGAAATCTCATAAAACAATCACCTTGCATCTCATGTGCAAACACACCTTTTCCCTCATAAACCTCTTATCTCACCACATTAGGTTCCATTCTCCCCTCTCCTCTAATATTCTCTGTAAATTATCAGCCCTTTCTTCAACTGCATTTATCCTTTTTAGGGCACGCTCAAGAGCTTCTCTTAGTTCATCCCTCCTAACCTCAGATTCTCTCTAAGCTCTACTAGTACCTACCGCATTATCAATATGTTCCCTCACAGGAACCACTGACTCAACTTCCTCCTCTGCTTCAGTTCTTCTAACTATTGGCGGTCTACCATGTCCTCTCTGATTCAGAATTCTACCTCTAGTTCTAGCACGTCCACATGTCATCCTCAAACTTTATTAAAATATAATTTATTTAGATCTTCCACTTCTTTAAGTTCTTATGTCATCTATAAAATTATAAAACCTAATGCTTTGATACAAAAATTGTAACGACCCATCCCGAGTTGGCCACCCCCGAGACGGTGTCATCACATTTTAAAAATCTCAGCACGACACATATATGCAACAATAAAAATTTATCAACTGCAATTATTTACATCAGTCTTAAACCCTTAACAAGGGAGATACATCATTCATATCTCAACTTAAGCATTGTATACAACATAATATGCATGAATATTTACAAATATTTTTTTTCTCATTAGTCTGAGGATGTGGACCACGTGGCTTACAGATGATAAATTTGTCTGAATCTCAGCTCACCAACTATATATCCTGCCTACTGCCTGAAATCATTTAACATTGAGGGATGAGCTTCACAAGCTCAGTGAATTAAATTTATTAGAAGTTTTCAACTCATATAAATAGTCTTTTAATATTTAATCATTTATATCTCATATGACTCGATAATAGCATTCTGCTATCACTACACATATCATAAGTCTCATTCTCTATCAATCTATTCTTCTTATATATTTGTTCACTTTAAGACCATCAATTATCTCATAATTGCCTTGTTATGAGGTTCACAACATATAATCCACCATTTAGATAGTTCTTATTATATTATACTTCCATGTTTCTTTCTCACCATAACTGTCTCTCCGTGAGACTCATTCATCTATAAATATATTTACAATAACAAAACAACACTTCAGTATTTCAATAATAAAATCAATATTTAAAACAAATGCAATGCATGAATTATTATTAGGGAATGTATTCCCACATGTCGACATATTTTTTATTATCTTAGACTAGTTTCCTTCTTGGTTCTTTTATTTCATTTAGACTGGCCCCCCTTCGGTTCTTTTATTTCCAACATATATCAACTGTCACGATTTTTATTTATTTCCAGCATATACCAGCTGCCACGATTTTTCATTTAGACCGACCCCCTCCCGATTCTTTTATTTCATGCATATGCATATGGACAATGATATGAAATATGCATATGAACAATAATATAAAAACAAGCATGTATTCAGACATTAAATTTAGCTATCCTACCTTTTCTCAAGTTACAATTTAATCAATTTCGCTAATTTCATCTCCTCATATATCATATAAATTTATCAACCATAACTCGTTTAGAATTTCATTTATCACTTTCATTATTAAATCGACTTATTATTCCAATAATATTACTTCTCATATAATAACTTTCCATATATCAATTTTACCTATCATACTCATCAGACAACTTCCATCTATCATCAAATCATAGGTTAATAATTTATTCAAATATTATTACTATATATTCCATATTTATCTTGATTACTTAAAGTAAATCTAACTCACCACGTAGCACTTAAAGCTATCCATGGATCACATCCTTGCCTTTCCTGCTCCTCTCAGCAATTTCCTCTGTTGCTAATCGTCAACACCTAACATAATATTCATATTAAATGCTAATTTATTCTTCGATTCTTCCATAATTCACACCCTTTGAAAATTCCCACTTTGAATTCCGAGAAATTTTATGTATGCTAAATTTCAAAAATAAATTTCACGTTTTTACCTTCTGTTTTTCTTGGAGCTTCCCATGATTTTCTATAAAATTCTCCTTAAACCCCTTCAAAATTTTACTCTTTAAACATTTCTTTCGGTCCCCAAGTGTTTAAAGAAATAGAGTAGTTTATATTTGAGATTGAAGAAAACCAAACAGGATTTGGTAAAACAAATAAAACAATTCAATATATATATAATAAAAATTTCATGCGGCACTATCACCGTTTTCTTGTTGTAGAACATGCAAGAAATGTAAATTACTTCGGCAACACCTGGATCCACTTCTAATTTTTTTTCTTTTTTTTAAAATTTTTTTAAAAAATATATAATTTTTTAATTTTTTTTTCACTTCTTTACCCTTTCTTTATGAATACGGGTATTACAGAGATTCACAGAGACAAATCACAAAGGACATTAGGATTGTCTCAAAAGACTTACATTGAAAAGGTTTTAGAGAAATTCAAATTGAATGATTGTTTACCTTGTGTAGCACCTATTTTGAAAGGTGACAAATTTGGTTTAAGTCAATGTCCGAAAAATGCTTTGGAAAATGAGCAAATGAAAAGTATTCCTTATATATCAACAGTTGGTAGTCTAATGTATGCACAAATGTGCACTAGACCTGACATAAGCTTTTATGTGGGAATGTTTGGTAGATACCAAAGCAATCCAAGAATAGAGCATTTGAAGGCAGCTAAAAAAGTCATGCGATAGTTGCAAGGAACCAAGAACTACATGCTCACATATAAGCATGTTGATCACTTGGATGTGGTTGGATATTCATATTCAGATTTTGTTGGTTGCCCAGACTCCAGGATGTCGACCTCAGGGTATGTGTTTTTACCAACTAAGGGCGCCATATCTTGGAAAAGCACAAAACAATCAATAATCTTTTCATCCAATATGGAGGAAAATTTTATAACATGCTTTGAAGCTACTTCACAGGCAATATTATTAAGGAACTTTATTACAGGACTTAGAGTGGTGGATTCCATAGCTAAACTGTTAAAGTTATATTGTGATAATTCGGCTGCATTGTTCTTTTCTAAGAATAACAAGAGTGAAAGTCGAAATAAGCACATTGACATTAAGTACTTGGTTGTCAGAGATAACATGAAAAATCATGTGGTAACAATCGACCATATAAGTACAGAGTTAATGGTTGTAGATCCCATGACAAAAGAGCTGTCAGTGAAAGTGTATAAGGATCATGTAGATCATATGGGACTTATTAGCTCATTTTAGTTTCATTGTTATCAAACAAAATTTGTTTTGTAGTCAATTCTGATATGATGTTTATATTTGGTGCACATAAAGTGTTTGTCATGTTCTTTTAATCCATTAAATGGATTGGACCCTGAATGACTTATAAGAAGTCATTCATAAGGAATCAATGCCACATAAGGTTATAGAGAATCATACATTGTAATACATGGAAAGAAGTGTTCGCTGAAAGGGCACAATCGCCATGATTCGTGTATTGATATTCTCTTTTGAGATTACAATGTCCATAACTATGACATGGGTAGTTTCAGTCTACGGCCTTAGTTTATGAAAATGTTGCCCAAATTTCAGTTATATCACGTGAGCCAAGTGGGAGAATATAAAATAATGTGGCCCACACATGTTTTATTTGGGTGACATGTAAAGAATTAACTATCCACTAATGTATTGAATTGGGCATATGGGTCATGGGTAATTTGTTAGAATTAAACTACCTAGTAGTGATGGGAAGTTATAACTCCCTTGATGGAAGGGAGATATAAAAAGAAATTTAAACTGACAAGGGTCCCTAGTCTAGCAAAATATATGATGTATGTTATTTCCATCAAATCTCATCTTCAGAGATTTGCATGGGCTAAAAGGTTTTGTCAAACACTCAAATTGTTTCATAAAAATTGAGTGAGTTAACTGATACGAATTTGTGGTGCTGTCGTGGATAGAAAAGTAAGTGGATTTCGATAAAGAACAACCTACTTAATCAATCATGGCTGGAGGTTAGTAATTTATTTATTAGATTTGAGATTAAAGAAAATCAAACAGGATTTGGTAAAACTAATAAAATAATTCAATATATATATATAATAAAAATTTCGTGTGGTACCGTCACCGTTTTGTTGTTGTACAACATGCAAGAAATGTAAGTTACTTTGGCAACACTTGGAGCCACGTCCAAATTTTTTTTCTTTTTCTAATTTTTTTAAAATATTTAATTATTTTCTTTTTCCTCTTCTTTTATCTGGATGTTTTTTTTTATTTTTCATTTTTTTTACACCACCACGCATCCGTTTTTTTAAGAATTCTTTTATAAAAATTAAATCTTTCGTATATATTATATTTTAACTCCATGTCATATTTATCAAATTACTCTTGTACCCTTTCTTTATGAATACGGGTATTAAAGAGATTCACATAGATAATCTCAAAGGACATTAGGATTGTCTCAAAAGACTTACATTGAAAAGGTTTTAGAGAAATTCAAATTGAATGGTTGTTTACCTTGTGTAACACATATTTTGAAAGGTGAAAATTTTAGTTAAGTTAATGTCCGAAAAATGCTTTGGAAAATGAGCAAATGCAAAGTATTCCTTATGCATCAGTAGTTTGTAGTCTAATGTATGCACAAGTGTGCACTAGACCTGACATAAGCTTTTATGTGGGAATGTTTGGTAGATACCAAAGCAATCCAAGAATAGAACATTTGAAGGCAGCTAAGAAAGTCATGCGATAGTTGCAAGGAACCAAGAACTACATGATGACATATAAGCATGTTGATCACCCGGATGTGGTTGGATATTCAGATTCAGATTTTGCTGGTTGCCCAGACTCCAGCAAGTCGACCTCAGGGTATGTGTTTTTACCAACTGAAGGTTCCATATCTTGGAGAAGCACAAAACAATCAATAATCGCTTCATCCACAATGGAGGAAAAATTTATAACATGCTTTGAAGCTACTTCACAGGCAATATGGTTAAAGAACTTTATTATAGGACTTAGTGTGGTAGATTCTATAGCTAAGCTATTGAAGTTATATTGTGATAATTCAACTGAAGTGTTCTTTTCTAAGAATAAAAAGAGTGAAAGTCGAAATAAGCACATTGACATTAAGTACTTGGTTGTCAGAGATAACATGAAAAACCATGTGGTAATGATCGACCATAAAAGTACAGAGTTAATGGTTGCAGAACCCATGACAAAAGAGCTGTCAGCGAAAGTGTATAAGGATAATGTGGATCATATAGGACTTATTAGCTCATTTTAGTTTCATTGTTATCAGACATTATTTGTTTTGTAGTCAATTCTGACATGAATTTTATATTTGGTGCACATAAAGTGTTTGTCATGTTCTTTCAATCCAGTAAATGGATTGGACCCTGAATGACTTATAAGAAGTCATTCATAAGGAATCAACGTCACATAAGGTTCTAGAGAATCATACATTGTAATAAATGGAAGGAAGTGTTCCCTGAAAGGGCATAACCGCCATGATTCGTGTATTGATATTCTCTTTTGAGAATACAATGTCCATAACTATGACATGGGTAGTTTCAGTCTATGGCTTTAGTTTATGAAAATGTTGCCCAAATTTCAGTTATATCACGTGAGCCAAGTGGGAGAATGTAAAATAATGTGGCCCACATATATTTTATTTAGGTGACATGTAAAGAATTAACTATCCACTAAGGTATTGAATTGGGCATGTGGGTTATGGGTAGTTTGTTAGAATTAAACTACCTAGTAGTGGTGGGAAGTTATAACTCCCTTGATGGAAGGGAGATATAAAAAGAATTTTAAACTGACAAGGGTCCCTAGTCTAGCAAAATATATGATGTATGTTATTTCCATCAAATCTCATCTCCAGAGATTTGCATAGGCTAGAAGGTTTTGTCAGACACTCAAATTGTTTCATAAAAATCTGAGTGAGTTAACTGATACGAATTTGTGGTGTTGTCGTGGATAGCAAAGCAAGTGGATTTCGATAAAGAACAACCTACTTGATCAATCATGGCTGGAGGTTAGTAATTTATTTATTTTGTTTTTTTCCGTAATAAAGTTAACAAAGACAACCTTCTTAAAAGTTAAAGAGAGGCTGAAGGTGGCCTTCTTAAAAGTTAGAGGACTTGGAAGAATGGAGTGTCAAGCTTGAACATTGTATTGGCCTGTTTGGACACTTAGGAGCTTAAAGCTCGGAGACTTGATCGGTGTGTAGACCTTAAAAGTTGACTTGGGATACTTGGAATTCGAACTGGTGCACCCAAACACTTAAAAGAAAATTCCTTGCAAGGAATTGAGCACTCAAGACCAAGACTACTTCCTTATAAGCTCTAGGTAGCTTAAGAAAGTTGTTTTTTGTTGAGGGTAAAAATCCACTCTTTAATCAAAGGACAACAACTAAAGCTAGAAAAGTCATTTCATTAACTAGGGTATAATGGTAAAAACTCGTCTAAAGGTAAAATTATAAAAATTGATTCATAATTAATATTTTATTCAAGTTCACATCCAACGATCAAGATGTCCACCATAAATGGCCTATTATTCCTCTCTTCACTATAAATGAGGATTTATAATTAATATTTTATTAGGTTCTCACCTCTCCCTCAACTGTCTCTCCAAACAATTTATCTTTTACAATTGTACTGACTTGGCATTGGAGTGATCCTCGAAGATAGATTTCGAACCCTGATTAGGAGCATCAATTCCCTCCATTACCCTATTACATCCCTTAGGGTTCTAGCATCACATGTGCCACCCTCTCGTGACTTGTTTGTTTAGGTGGATTTAAAGTAAGCTTTAAATAAGTACTTATCTTTTAATATTTAAAAAAAAAACTTAATCAAATTAAATCATCTACTAATTGATACTTTAACTATTATTAAAAGAAATTTGATTTGATTTTTTTAAAAAAAATAAACAACAATTTAAAAGTTGCTTTAAGCCTGCTAGTCATTTTTTTGACATCAATTCTTACTATTTGCTTAATATAATCAATTCATGTTTTTGACGTCTATGTGCTGATGTGCAGGGGAATACTTCATGTTAACCATATATGTTTGGTTAATATATAAATGCTTTTGTACCACTATTGCAATTAATAGAGGTTGGTTATACAATTATTCAACATTTATTAGATTGAAATTCAAATTCACATAAGATTTTAATAAATCTTACAAATTAAATTCACATAAAGTTTAAGCAATTTTAGTTTAATACAAACCATACAAAAGTAAATAAAAATTAGATTTTAAAGGTGTTTAATCGATCAATCTAATTCTTTAAAACTTCAACACTAATATAAACTCGGTTCTGAAATCTCTATAATTAAGTTTTATTATAACAAAAACATAAAGTGAATAAACACATGATAAGAAAATCAATTCAAAAAATCTAAAAAAAAATATTTTCACAAAAACTAACGATATTTTTTTGCTAAAGAGTATTAAAAAAAAAAAAAGCTTTCTGCGTATTAACTCACCTCACCAAACTTTTTAAAACCTCATCCATCACAAGTCATTGATTTAGATTTGAATTGAATTGGTGAATCCAAGGGTTCTCATTGTCACCAAACAACATTTACCAATCAGTATAAAGACCGCCCAGGTGATTGGACTTTTCACGTTATTATTAACTCCCCAATAATGATATCTAAATAATGATATCTCAATATTCTAAAAAATAATTAAATACTACCGTAGTCCACGCGAGGTACGAGGACTTTTTATCTTGGTTGCTGTGCCTTGTCTTCAAGAGATGGCAAAGCAGCCGTTCACTAGAGTTCCATCGCGGTCATCGATATGCAAGTTGTTTAGATACAGAACTGGAGAGTTGCATCATGCATGATACGAATCTTTTGAATATGATACTTTATTGAAACTGAATAGTTAAAAATTTTGTCCCTCTTGCATCAAACTTTGAATCATATACAATTAACGGAGTCAATATCCAATAAACAATTGTTTTGGCAGTAAAAGAGAAAGTACATTACAGACTACGCACATGGGCAGCTGAGTTACGTATCCTGTTTGATTTAACTGGGGAAAAAAGATAAAGATAAGAACGTTATTGACTTCTTGTCTTCCAGAAGGAAGAAGTTGTGTGGGTACGATTAAAAAAACAAAAAAAAACCTTGTCATTTGTCCAATATCGATTTGGTTGATTTCTTTCACCTAATATACGGGATTCTAAATTCTTCAAAATTAACAATTATTTTTGTGATGTGCTTGTATCTTGTTTCACATAGAAAGAAATTTCACTAATAATTTTTAAATAATTTTTTTAATTTTATTATCGTTCACTTTTTTATGTGATTCGATCCTTAAAAATTAAACCAAATCAGATCTAAACAATTTTTTTTCCCTAAAAACAAGTTTAGGGTACCGGTTAAAAAAATTAGTACTAAAGTTTTTATTTTTTCGATCTGAAACAATATAGCTCAAAAAGGGAGAAAAAGATGAGTAGAAAAGTTAAAACCATTTCGACATTTTTACTTATCCAAATTTCAAACATTACAAAATGATTTTTTTATTTATTTACAGCGATGATCTAAACCTATCTCTAATTCATATCCATTCACACCACAACTCTTCTTATTTATAAATGAGTTGTTAGCCTGAAGAATCGAAGTCAATATCTCAACGTATCTAAATACATTTAATTTGAGCCAATAACAATTGAACCAAAAAATGTTGGTTCAAAATGATCAGCTCCTAAGGTTAAACCTATTCATAATCACAATATTCTCATTATAAAAAAAAAATCCAAAAAAAACCATAACTAATGAAATGCACATTTTTAAAAATAGTTCACGCACACTAACAACTTAAATAAATTCAAAGATTAAATGTAAATTTAGGGATAGTTACAATATGGTTCCTAATAAAGTCCTCTAATTGAATTCTTAAACTCATAGTTTGTCTGCAATGTGATCTTCTCTCAAAATTTCGTCAATTAGGATAGATAGAATTTTCCCCTATATGTGATCACACATTTTCGTATTATTGATAAAAACTAGTACTAGCCCCTAACAAAAAAGAATTCTACTCTTACGAGAATGATGAGAATTTTGTCTCTTCTAATGGATGAGATTGTCAGAAATGACAACATTACCGGGAACACAAGAGCTTAAAGATTCATTTGCGACTTTCTTTTGTTTAAGGATGTTATTACTCGAATAAAAAAATTATATATAAGTTTATGTGTGTGTTTTAGTTATGTAAGCAAAAATATAACTCTCAACTCATTAATTTTTTTATTAACTATGATTTAGTTATCATTGCAAACAAAAGCTTAGTTGATAGTCGCTTATCATTATACTAACTATTTTGGAGTAGTATTACTCTCGCTTCACTTTGATATGCTCATCAATCGTCGTGACCATGTAACTTTACTTTCAATTATTCAAATATATGTGTGCTGAAATGCAACAAACTTCCATGCTAGCAATTTGATATGTTCAATAATATGGCCTGCATTAGTTAAGTCCTCATCATCACGAGCAACAGCTTGAACAAGCCTCAAAGAATCACGTTAAATATATTTTGAAACTTGAACGTTTTAATTGTTTCAATTATCAAATTGTATTTTTGTGTAAAATTTAAAGGATTATTTACACAATTTGCTTTAAAATGTAGACAGCATGTGTGAATTATATAAATGTATATAGTGCAAGAGGAAAAAAGAAATGAAACTTCGTCAAACAAGGTGATTAAACTTTTAGTCAACCGTAGTAGTCAAACGTGATTAAACTATACACTAGATGCCATTTTACCACCTTTGCACATTTATCGCGAGGTAGGCAAGAAGCAACGGATTAATTATAATTAATTATAGTAGGTAGGAGTAACAGATTATAAATCACCATAAATGATGGTGGAGAGGCAAAGAGAAGTATCAAGAGATGGCAATACTAGGTAGTTCTCTCCCTGTGCCTTGTGTTCAAGAGATGGCAAAGAAGCTGCTTACTGAAGTTCCATCGCGGTTTGTCTATCCTGATAGAGACTCTCTACTCATATCAAATACTACTTCTTTGCTTCAAGTCCCAATCATCGATATGCAGAAGTTATCGGGAGATCATTTCATGGAAACAGAACTGGAGAGATTGCACTATGCATGTAAAGAATGGGGTTTTTTCCAGGTACAGTTATTATCTCTCTAACTAGCTACCTAGAAAATTTGACCTAATTAAACCTTTTTTTTTCTTCTCTTTTTTGATAATGTTGATCAAATTAAACTTGATGGTACCATTCAAAATAGTGTATATCAGACAGAACTTATAAGGTGAAATATGAAATTTCGAGTGATTTTGGTGATAAAACATCTTATTAATGAAATCAAACAAATTATAAAAAAAAATTATGTGTGGTGCAGTTGTTAAATCATGGAGTGAGCACTTCTTTGATGGAGAGAGTGAAATTAGAAACTCAAGATTTCTTCAATCTCTCAATGGAAGAGAAGAAACAGTATTGGCAACAACCAGGAGATATTGAGGGATTTGGACAGATCTTTGTTAAGTCTGAAGAACAAAATCTTAATTGGGTGGATATGTTCTACATGGTCACACTACCCAAAAATTTGAGAAAACCCCGCCTTTTTCCGAAGCTCCCAATCCCGTTCAGGTCTCTCTCTCTCTCTCTCTCTCTCTCTCTCTATATATATATATATATATATATATATACTCTCTCTCTCATCTAAATTGTTTTGGTTTAATTACAGGGATACTATGGAAGTTTATACAGAAGAACTTAAAAATCTTGCCATGGAAGTACTTAACCTCATGGCAAAAGCTCTAAGAATGGACCCAAATGATGTGAAAGAGTTATTTGAAGAAGGGCAACAGGCGATGACCACGAATTACTATCCCCCATGTCCACAACCAGAGCTTGCTATCGGCCTCAAGCCTCACGCTGATGCTGGTGGTCTTACAATCCTCCTACAGGTCGGTGAGATGGAAGGTCTTCAAATGAAGAAAAATGGGATGTGGATTCCTGTTAAACCTCTCCCAAATGCTTTTATAATCAATATCGGAGACATGTTGGAGGTAATGCTAAACATTTTCTACATTCTTGTTAATGATTAACACATAACTGGTTTATAAACGTGACTAAGCGTTATATAATTTACGATATATATATATAAGATGTTTTGTTTCGTGGCATGGTTTCACAGATTGTGACAAATGGAATTTACCGTAGTATTGAGCATCGCGCCGTTGTTAACTCTGTTAAGGAAAGAATATCTATTGCCACATTTTACAATGCGAAACTGGAAGGAGATTTGGGTCCAGCACGAAGTTTGATTACCCCACAAACCCCTGCATTGTTTAGGAGAATAAGTGTTGCAGATTACTTAAAGGGCTTCTTTTCACGTGACCTACGTGGAAAATCATACATCGATGTTTTAAAGATTCAAAATGAGGAGGAAGACAAAACCAATTGAAAACTATATGATGATACCAAAATATGATACTGATATGATGCGGGAAAACTTATCGAGTCTGAATTTTAATTTCTATGTTTGTTGATCTATTTGTTGTAATTGAGGGATGTTAAAATTTGCTGTCATTTTGCTCTTGGAGCTGTTGTTGAAACTGAATAATTAATAAATTTTGTCCCTCTTTCATCACACCTTGAATCGTATACATTGAAGTTAGCATTCAATAAACAATTGGTTCAATATACCCATCACGGCTACCAATTCTTTCCTACTCGGATTGTGCTTCGTACTCCAAGTAGGAACCTATGAGCCGTCATCATCAAAACTTGCCTTTCCCGCTTTAATACTTGTTCCGTTTTAATTCAACCAAAACAAAACTTGTGCCTTGTAGCTATAGGCAATAACGTGGCCCATTGATGAAGCAAATAATGCGTTATTTTCCAATTTTTTTTAGATACTCCAAAATTACAAAATAACATTAATAAATCTCCACTTTAATTTGAATTTTCATAAATAGTAATATATATATATATATATATTTTATCATTTTCATAAATACTTCAATCAGACATAATTTGAACAATGTAAATAGGGGTGTTCACTAAAGAGTTAAAACCAACCGATCATTTTGAATCGATTCAGTTAAAATGGTTTGGTTAAATCGGTATAAAATCGGTTAACCAAATAAGATATATCAGTTAATTGGTCGGTTAAAGGTTAATTTTTTAAATCATTTCGACATTTTAACTGATTAAGAAATTAATTAATATTAATATTTAAAAGTAATAATATGTTAAATATAAATATAACAATTAAAAAATATTAAGTATAAATTAAATATATAATAAATTTAAAAAAAAAACTTAATTTTTTAAATAGTGTCGGTTAACTAATTAACCAACCGTGCCGACTAAAATTAATTCAGTCTGTTAATGTCGAAATATTTAAGTTAATTCGGTCGAAATAGTTAAAAAATTTAACCAAAAAAAGTCGGTTAAAATTTTTAATCGACCAAACCGACTATTTCGACCGTTTGCACATACCTAACTACAAGTAACACCAATCAAGTCCAAACAATGCTCGAGCTTAGACATTGGAAGTGGTTTAGTCAACATATCTGCTCAATTATATGTTGTCCCAATTTTATTCATAACAACCTCACCACTATCAACTATGTCTCGAACAAAGTGATAATAAACATCAATATGCTTTGTTCTCTCATGGAACTTCTGATCCTTAGTCAATTGAATGGCATTTTGACTATCACAATAAACAATAGTATCATCACGAACCCAACATAATTTACTAAACAATCTTCTCAACCAAAAACTTCCTTAATAGTCTCTATTATAACTATATATTTTGCCTCTGTAGTTGATAGAGCATTAATTTTAGAGTAGCATTCCAACTAACATAAGTTGGGTATGGGTTTTTTGCTTGGCGGTTTAGGCTTGGGCCCATGAATAGCCGTAGTTCTGCAGCCAGGCGGAAATCCTAATTAGACTATAATTAGGACGTCTTAATTGCTTACAAATATTCTTTATGTACTGAGCATACATTGTAACGAGAAATTTTTGAGGTTGATAATAAGAAACTTATGGCAGGACGTAGCCCTACTCTGGGGTGAACATGGGTAAATCTTGTCTTTTTTTCTTTCTGTTTATAATTTGTGTGATTGATAGGTCTTGAATCGTTCACTGTTGGATGGAGACATTTATATATTAGTTCAGCTGGATATATATATATATATATATATATATATATATATATATATATATATATATATATATATATATATATATATATATATATATAGTAGCTCTGTTGGATGGGGACATGTACATATTAGTCCTACTAGATGGGGACATACATATACATAATATTGATTCTATGTATAATTGTTCTTTAGAAACCAACCCTAGAAATGAGATGATTTTATTTCTTATGAGATTTGAGATAATGTTATTTCTAATGGGACTTGAGATTATTTAATTTCTTATGAGATTTGAGATGATCTGAAATTTTATTCTTTTATGAGATTTGAGGTAATGTGTTTTCTTATGAGATTTGAGATTATTTGATTTCCTATTATATTTGAGATGATTTGAGATTTGAATTCTTTTGAGATTTGAGATGATTCAATTTCTTATGAGTTTTAAAATGATTTGAATAATTATGAGATTTGAAGTGATTTAATTTACTTATGCGATTTGAGGTGATTAAAATGAATATTTGATGATTTCAGTATTGATTTAAAATGATTTGTTTAGAAATGATAAATTATGAATTCTAATTGGATTTAAATTTTAATATAAATTATGAATGTTTGATAAATGAGTTTATATGTTTTATTTAACAAATGTGATTTCTTGATGTATGAGAATTTTAATTTTGGTACTATAAACTCATATCGGCTTTAAAAGTTGATTGGTCTTTTCTTTGATGAAATGGCCAGGTTTCAAGAAATGTTAGATGTTGTTTTTCTTATCAGAAGTGTCTTCTCGCTTAGGTGGTATCTTTGGCATCCTCTCCTAAAGCTACTTTTTGTTGTAATTAAAATAATTGTTGTTTCATATAAAAGAAATTATATTATTTTTACCTTGTTATGTTTCTGAAAGATTTTATAGTTTGAGAATTGGTTTGTAATAAATCTTTTCAAGTTATAGCTTGGTGGTTAAAGGTGATGACTGCTTGGAATGGGTCGTGACAATTTTGGTATCAAAGCTTTGGGTTTTAAGATTCTATAGACTCAATTTTAACTGAAAAACTTTTGAGCAAACCTTTGAAGAAGTATTTTCAACGAACGTTTCGGTTAAAGGTTTTGAAATCATGTTTTGGAATGAATGTTTTTGAAAATTGTTTGAAAGTTACCTAAAAGTTTTCTTATGCCCTGAAGGATTCTTGAGGATGCCAGTTAGAGTTGTGGTATTAATAATAGTAGTCATTATTGTAGAGTTGTTTAGAGATTGATTTCAGTAAAAGTAATACATTCTCAGTCTTTTACTTTATAGTATTCTCGGCAATTATGACAAAATCTTATAGTCCATGTGTCTTCTGTTAGTACCATCCTTGTTATACTCTATGTGATATTTGAACATTTATTATTTGGGTTGTATGAGATATCGATCCCTGAATGGTGTATGAGTTTATTGGATTTAAAGAAGTTGGTAACTGAGTTTAAGGAACCATTTATAGTTTTATTTTATTTTCATCCTTAAATTCATTTTGAGTGAGATAAAGCATATCAGAAGTAAGAATTAAACGTCGTAATACCTCAATTTGAGTGTAATGAAATCTTTTAATCATATTGGTTGTTGTTATATCTTAAGAAAAAAGAAATTACTAACAAGAGAATGTAAATAATGCATAGTGATGTTAAATTTTAACTAGTAAATGACCAAAATGCTTGAGATTATTTGGTATTAGATTGATATAAGAAGTTAAAATTAAACTTAACTACAAGATGATAGAGACTATGTTGCTAGTCTGTTATTTCTTTATGATCTATTACCTTGAAAAAAGATGGTTGTGTTGTTAATTTAGGGAGTGATTATAAATAATAATATGGTTTTGGAGATTGATAATTTTTCTTGATAAAAGAGACAATTATTATAAATAATTGAGTTTATTGCCAAAAGGATTTATGAACAATTTTTCTGTATAGAGAAAAGTATCAACGATCATAGCATGATCAATCTATTATCATGTGATTTGAGTGATCAATATACTAGTATTGATTTTACAAATTATGAGAAGGGGTGAGTATAATTGACAAAGGAATTGCTAAATATTTTTAAAAGAACGTGGATATATGTAAATACTTGGTAATGAGGGTGCAAAAGAGAGATGTGAGGTGATTTTTAAATTTTGAGTCATTTAATAAATAAGATTCTGTGAATTAAATATATTAAATGAAAAATCTATTATTTGATGGTGGCAGTATTGTATTATGGAATGACATAACAATTATTTTGATAGGCAAGTGGGTAAAATGAAAATTTTTCATTTTGAGTTAGGAGAAAAATCTAAGTGATACAACCAATATATGACTTTTGCAAGAAAATTGTCTATAGTTATATAATTATATGTGAGAAAGGAAAATATCTATAGATATTCTGTGAACATTTTTATAATGCTCAAGGTAAGGTACCATTGTGGTAAATGACAATGGTTATCATAATCCGACTGAAATTGGGATACTATCAAATAAAAACTAAAAGTTTTGTGGGGTTAGTGATCTTGTTTCAAGATGAAGGAATATCTAGTGCATGAATTTTGGGGTTGTTTAAGACAAGAAAAATGTTGATTACAATGTTATTTTAATAAGAATTGGTGTATTTGACTAATATAATGGGATTGAAAGTCAAGTTGTCAATGTTTAATTTGTGAGTAGTATGGATAAGATGCTTTATTCGAAGCTTCTTGATTAGATTTCATTAAGTAAATGGTTTATTTAATTCAACTAACAAAAGACATCAAGTGTTAGACAATATACGATTTGCTTGGTAGATATATTAGTTTAACAGTGATAGGCTAAATGAACCCAATGTATTATTCAAGAAGCTCTCAAAGTATTCCATGGAAATAGTTTTACTCAGTGGTAGCTAGATCAAAGTTTAAAGTAGTAATTGAGAGATAATTTTATTTTGATTTGGTGAAAGCTAGTTATGGAGAAACGGACACAAAATTGGTAAAGTTAACTTTGAAGATAAAGAAAAAATGTAACACTGAATTAAGTTGAATTTTCAATGGGTATAAAGAGTTAGTAATTCCATTTGTTGGAATTTATGAACATGATAGTTTTGACTATAATTGGAATGAAGATGATATACTGAAGGAAATTGGCTTGGAAAACAAAAGGAACTAACTCTTTTAGTTTAATAAAAAAAAGGGTTGACGTTTGGTGAATATATTTGCATTTTATAAAATTAAAGAGTTACAATGAGGGTATTTATCCTTTGTCAAAAACGAACTGATTAGTTATACTTAATTGATGGGTAGATGATATCGTAAGTAAAATTGTGAGAATTGATGAACTTGAATTTTCTTAAATACATAATTCTAGGGTAGTAAGAAAATTATGATATCATAATATTGGTATTCACATTTTGGATTGAGATGGCTTGACTATACTTGGCATTGGTGTTAAATTGATTTGAAATTAGATTCATAGTATAAAAAAAATTGAGGATGAGTTTTTGTTTAACAAGAAACATATATTTCTTTGGATGTCATGGGAGAATCATTTCAATCCATAGTTTGAGGTTAATAAATTGATGACAATTGGAAATTGTAAGACTAAGTATATTTGTTCAGTTCAAAGTATTGAATTTGGTAACAATAAAGTATTAATGCGAGACTTTGAGTGTTTGGGGGTCATTAGAAGACGAAATGATTAGTGGTACAAATTTTAGATGGGAAATTTGATTCTAGTAGGTATGAAGTGTTGATAAGTGCTTAAATAGTCATATTTAAGCCACTTAATTTATAGTTATTAGGTTCTTAGTTGTGTTATTTCACTTTATTTTATGTATTTTCTGTGTTTTCTATGTTTTGTAGGTTTTTAGATAAAATGAAGCACTTTGGGAACTATTGGGCTTAAAAGAGCAAAAGCTGGAGTCTGCCTAGTGCGATCGAGTGCAGGAGACCTACGCTCAAGCGGAACAACACTCGAGCGCACCAGCCTATGAGTGAGCGCACCTACGCTTGCACGTGTAAGAAGAAGGCTCGAGCACACCAGCGCTCGAGCGTACCAGTCTGCGATCGAGCACACTCGCGCAGTATCCCACATCGGATTAAAAATACATTGCACTCTGCAAATTCCCCTATAAAAACTTCACTTCACTTCATCTTTTATCATCAATCCAGGGAGCAACCCAGAGGATCCAGGTGCAAGTTGGGATCTAGAGGGGCGATCCAGAGCAATCCAGAGGACTTTTAGGAGCAATCCGTAGGATCTCCGAGGCTTTGCTACCAAGCGGGGATGCTGGAGGAAAGATCAAAGTTTTCCCTTGAGATTTTTGTTGTCCATTATTTTTATGGGTAACTAAATTCTTAAGTGGGGCTAAGGATGAACTTGCACAGTTGATGGTATTTTTGTTTATTTTTAATTTATGTATTTGATTTTAAATTACTTAAACTCTTTTGTTTTATCATTCTCAATTTATTAGTGATGTTTTCTTTTCTAAATAATCATAGAATTTATTTCGCTTATGGATTCCATCAAACTTTTTCTATTGAATGGTTTAGCTCTTTGGTTATGTTTGGATCAATTGTTTATCTATATTGATTTAGTTCATTTTTGTAGTATCGCTTCCTGAGTATATTGTCGTCGTCGGATTTTCTCAATAGTGATAATAATTTACGTATTTTAAAAGTGGTGAATGATTTTTCAAAGGCGTTACATTTGGTTTAATTTTGGTTTATAAATCTACATCTTTCGATTAGGAATTGGGAAGTGAATTCCCAATTGAGTTATTCAATGAATTAAGAATAATTAAAATACAAGATTTGTGCAAGGGATTCCCAACGTTTTACTTTATTTTACTTTGCAATTAAAATCAATCTTTGTTCCTTCTACTATTCTTTTAATTTGTCTTCCTGTAGAATTGACACCCCAAAGCTGTGCTACAACTACTGCGTTATTCTTTGGGCGTAATCAAGTGTTTAGGAAGATTTTAATTTTAAATTGTTTTATGATCCAAGGAGTTAGATGTGAATAATTGTTCTAGCTATATCGTATTTTTTTAATAGAGAGTAGTTTAAAAATTGTTTCAAATTTTAGAAGATATGAAGTAGAATTTATGAAAAGAGATTTTGTGTTTAATCTAATGATTTGAGTTGAAGGTGTTTTATTAATTAGATTTTTGATGATGTAATAATCTAGTAATACTTCTGTATGGTGGCAAAAATTAATTTCATTTTAGGTTATATTATTCGAAACTTGGGAGTGCTTCATAGGAAATTTGATTTGACTCTATCTTGATGGCAAGTAATGATTATCTGAGATAAGTAAACTATTAGGATTGAAACTTTTTACTAAATAAGTAATACAAGGAAAAACATTATAAATATTTTAAATTTTTAAGTATTTGGGAGATATATGGATCAAAATTTGTTATAAATATTATATGATTAAATTGGAGTTAAATAATTTATTTTTGAGAGGATTGAATATTAATAACTTCGATGGTTTGAATTACAAGATGGAGTTAAACTAGTTATTTTGAAATTATCAGGATTTGATGATTTTATATGGAATTTTTAATGATAAGCACAAATATCTTTTAAAGGAGTATAAGAGAGATATGGTAAACTATTTAGAAGACAAAGTTTAAGTATAGATGAGATTGATGTAGAACTGATGAAAAATAATAAGTAGTTTTCTTCACGATGATTAGGTTGAAGAATGAAATGTGACAAAAATGGACTTTTTGAAGAGAATATCGAAATTGGATTGAAAGAGTTGAATATTTACTAAAGGTTCAATATTTTTTATGAACTTCTGGTAGATATTTTATTTGAGTATTTAATTGCCACAAAAAGTTGAGGCGAAGATTGAGGTAATTAGTGAAAATATACTCTATAAGAAATTTGAGGCTTTAGAGATTGTTTGAGATCGAAAAACATTATAGTAAATGTATAAATGGTATTACAGAAAATGCGTCCTTAATGGAAGAAATAAAATTGAATGCATGTGAAGTTCTTATTGGTGTGTCAGATTTAGATTATACTAGTAGTTGGGTGCAACTGAAAACTATTAATTTGAGTTCAGAGTAAATTTATTATAGTTTGGTGGTGTTTAAACAAGGACTTAGATTGTGATGAATCAAGTGAATGATGGAAACGTTATGTTAGTGACAATTATGATTTGGAATGTGAGATGAAGTTGAACGAACTCTTTTGAATTCTTGAGAATAAATAACCATGATGGAGAACTATTGATGATAAGTGTGATGATTATTCAAATGAATGTTTCTTGAGAATATTAAATGACCCTCAAGTTTTCTTAAAATTATGGACACCATGAAGTTGGTAGAGAATTATATCAGTAATATAATTTTAGGGTGAATCAGTTAAAAAAAGTTTATGTATTGGTTTTTTAAAATTCTTGAAGTTTCAAACAGTTAAAAAATTTAAGGTTTTAGTAACAATAAAGATTTTTTTATAGGAGTTAAGATGACGATTTATGGAGAAAGAGAAAAACAAAAAGTTATTTGCATATTTATTTTGATAACATGAGGTTCATATAGAATTATTTTGGGTTAAGTGGAAATGAAAGAAGTAGTCTATTGATGGATGGAATATAGATTGTATTATATAAATTTTTCTAGAAGTATTAAGTATGGTTAAAAGAAAATGTTAGTTTTAAGTATAGGTAAGACTATCAATTGGTGGTCTTAATGATTTTGTGAAGATATATACGTAATAAAAAGACGTTATAGTCAAGACAATAATATCATGGCTATTGCATAATATTTTTTGAAATTTCAGATAATATTTTAGAAAAAGACCATAAGATCGTAGATAGAAGTGAATTTGGAAAGCAAAGCAATAAGTAATCAAAGAATAAGTTAAATCTCCATAGATTTGACTAATAAAGTGGAGTTATATAATGGTGAGACTATAAGAATTATATCAAGGGTGGAAGAAATTTATCTTATATATTGATATGATGATGATCACAAGGATGGTGATTATAAGAACGATATTTGAGTTTGTATTTATTTTCGGAGTCAATTAAATAAAAAATCTAAATCTTAACTTTAAAAGATAATTTTGTAATTTCGTAAAAGAAAAACTAAACCTTCACGTGAAAGGTTATGAATTTTAATATATATATATATATATATATAAAATTAAATAATAATAATCTAATTAAAAAAAGGTAAGAAAGCTTTTGGAATCTGGACCTAGATAACTTCACATGGACACTATATGAACAATCTTTACTTAAATAAAATTTATAATATAATAATAATAAATAATATTAAAAAAATTCAGTAAAAGGGAAAGCAAGTTCATGTGAAGGAGATGGTTAAGTTAAAAATTTTATAATATAATATAATAATATATAATTATAAAAAAAGGACAGTTCAAAGAACTCACCCGGCTCGTCACTGATTTCGCTGCCAAGGTAAGGGGAAGAGCTGGTCACCCCATGCCTCCGCCTCTCTCATGACGGAACTCTCTCCAGAAGAAAGCTTCTAGGTGCTATCAATTCGTATGGGGTCAGACCTCCACTGGATCCTCCTCGCACGCCAAAGAAAGGTCTCGGAACTGCTCTACCTCTAGGTTCTCTCCCAAAGCTAGATCCTGAGGTTTCTTAACATCCAAAAACCACACTGACCTAGACAAGAGATTGGAGGACATAGACCAGAGAATAAACGAAGCCTTTAGAGCAAGTAACACCAACGTCCTCGATGACCTGAGCTCAAAAGATCCACTTTTCACTCTGGAAATCCTCGAAGCTCCTATCCCTCGAAACTTTCGGATGCCGGTTATCAAGGCGTACGATGGAACCACAGATCCCCTAGATCATCTCCAACATTACAAGACCATCATGATGTTTCATCGCTATCCTGATGTTGTTATGTTCAGGGCATTTCTTCTGACCCTAGAAAAAGCTACTAACACCTGGTACAACCACCTTAAACATGGCAGCATCAGTTTTTTCAAAGAACTGAGCTGCACATTCACATCTCACTTCTTGAGCAGCAAGAGACCACGGAAGACCTCCCAAAGCTTTTTTCAGCTTCATCTAGCATAAAGAGGAAAGGCTCTGGGAATACATTTCCCAGTTCAACGTAGCTGCTTGGGAAATCCCTGACCTAGACCTTGCCATCCAGACTTTAGCCTTTCAGATTGGGCTCAAATTGTGAACTTTTAGTTTCAAGTTGACCAAACACCCTTCCAAGGATATGAACGACATACTTGTTCAAGCTGAGGAGCATATGATCGCAGAAGATGATCAGGTCTTCAGAAAAGAGATAGAAAGTGGAATGAACAAAAGAAAAAGGGACCTTAACGAACCCAGGAAAAGCTCCATCAAGAAATCACGCCCAGAAGGGAGGATAAGAGCTCCCCTCGTCTTCGAGAACTTTACCCCGTTGTGCGCCTCTAGGATGAATATACTCATGAATATCTGAGACCCGTAACTCTTTCATTGGCCTCTATGACTACTTTATCCTACAAAAGACTGATCCACGTGGTGTCACTTCCATAAGGATCCCGGTCATGACACCGAGGTGTGCCACACACTCAAGCAGCAACTTGAGTCCCTCATCCAAAAAGGGTATTTAAGGGAATACATCGGATCTCGTCAAGTTTCAGATTATAAAGATTGTCCCCACCACCTGTCTCGACGGGCCTTGGAGAAGCCGTATAGAGAACGCCAGTGTCCAAGGAAGAACCCTAGGTAGAGTTCTAGAAAGCCTGCCCGAGAAGAGAAACGACATCGAAATAATCAAGGGCATCGCCCTACATCACTGGCACTATCAAAACCATCTTAGGAGGACCAGTTATGGGGGGTCTATCCACTTGTGGGAGGAAGGTTTACGCCTAGTCAGTGGAGTCTGTTAACGGACCCTAAAAACGAGTTAAAACAGACCAGGTAATATCTTTTACAGATAATGATCTAGAGGGAGTACAAACCCCGCATGACGATGCTGTGGTTATCTTTCTAGTCATTGCTAACTACAATGTCGAGCAAGTCTTAGTCAACCGTAGTAGTCAAACGTGATTAAACTATACACTAGATGCCATTTTACCACCTTTTCATATATATCACGAGGTAGGCAAGAAGCAACGGATTAATTATAATTAATTATAGTAGGTAGGAGTAACAGATTATAAATCACCATAAATGATGGTGGAGAGGCAAAGAGAAGTATCAAGAGATGGCAATACTAGGTAGTTCTCTCCCTGTGCCTTGTGTTCAAGAGATGGCAAAGGAGCTGCTTCCTGAAGTTCCATCGCGGTTTGTCTATCCTAATAGAGACTCTCTACTCATATCAAATACTACTTCTTTGCTTCAAGTCCCAATCATTGATATGCAGAAGTTATCGGAAGATCATTTCATGGAAATTGAACTGAAGAGATTGCACTATGCATGTAAAGAATGGGGTTTTTTTCAGGTATATTTATGACACCGGGCAGAATAGCGATTATTTTGCAGGCTAGTCGAACAGATAGTTCACAGGGAGTAACACAAGAAAAAACCCTAAACAATACAGAGAAACAGCTCTGATGTTTTATTTAAAATTATGTAAATACCATAATAATGAATACGAAACCCTAAGACCTTATTTATAAGATCGAAGCTAAAATAGAAAAATTAAATTAAGGCTGAATTTAAATTAAATAAAATAAAAAGTTTCCTAAAAACTATAAATGTCAATTTGAGGGCCTAAACGTCGTTTTTTAGCTAAAATCCTGCTAGGCTAAGTATTCTTAGTTTTGTTCGTTGGCCCGTTTCCAATCAAACTAGGGTCTTCAAAACCCAATCTAAACCCATAAACCGTTCTTGGTAGTCCACCAGCATCAATTTATTATCTCTCTAACTAGCTACCTAGAAAATTTGAACTAATTAAACCTCTTTTTTCTTCTCTTTTTTTGATAATGTTGATCTAATTAAACTTGATGGAACCACTCAAAGTAGTGTATATCAGACAGAACTTATAAGGTGAAATACGAAATTTCGAGTGATTTTGGTGATAAAACATCTTATTAATGAAATCAAACAAATGATAAAAAAAAATTATGTGTGGTGCAGTTGTTAAATCACGGAGTGAGCACTTCTTTGATGGAGAGAGTGAAATTAGAAACTCAAGATTTCTTCAATCTCTCAATGGAAGAGAAGAAACAGTATTGGCAACAACCAGGAGATATAGAGGGATTTGGACAGATCTTTGTTAAGTCTGAAGAACAAAATCTTAATTGGGTGGATATGTTCTACATGGTCACACTACCCAAAAATTTGAGAAAACCCCGCCTTTTTCCGAAGCTCCCAATCCCGTTCAGGTCTCTCTCTCTCTCTCTCTCTCTCTCTCTCTCTCTCTCTCTCTATATATATATATATATATATATATCGATCTCTCTCTCATCTAAATTGTTTTGGTTTAATTACAGGGATACTATGGAAGTTTATACAGAAGAACTTAAAAATCTTGCCATGGAAGTACTTAACCTCATGGCAAAAGCTCTAAGAATGGACCCAAATGATGTGAAAGAGTTATTTGAGGAAGGGCAACAGGCGATGACCACGAATTACTATCCCCCATGTCCATAACCAGAGGTTGCTATCGGCCTCAAGCCTCACTCTGATGCTGGTGGTCTTACAATCCTCCTACAGGTCGGTGAGATGGAAGGTCTTCAAATGAAGAAAAATGGGATGTGGATTCCTGTTAAACCTCTCCCAAATGCTTTTATAATCAATATCGGAGACATGTTGGAGGTAATGCTAAACATTTTCTACATTCTTGTTAATGATTAACACATAACTGATTTATAAACATGACTAAGCGTTATATAATTTACGATATATATATATATAATGTTTTGTTTCGTGGCATGGTTTCACAGATTGTGACAAATGGAATTTACCGTAGTATTGAGCATCGCGCCGTTGTTAACTCTGTTAAGGAAAGAATATCTATTGCCACATTTTACAATGCGAAACTGGAAGGAGATATGGGTCCAGCACCAAGTTTGATTACCCCACAAACCCCTGCAGTGTTTAGGAGAATAAGTGTTGCAGATTACTTAAAGGGATTCTTTTCACGTGACCTACGTGGAAAATCATACATTGATGTCTTGAAGATTCAAAATGAGGAGGAAGACAAAACCAATTGAAAACTATACGATGATACCAAAGTATGATACTGATATGATGCAGGAAAACTTATTGAGTCTGAATTTTAATTTCTATGTTTGTTGATCTATTTGCTGTAATAATGTTCTAAGAGGGATGTTAAAATTTGCTGTCATTTTACTCTTGGAGCTGTTGTTGAAACTGAATAATTAATAAATTTTGTCCCTCTTGCATCACACCTTGAATCGTATACATTGGAGTTAGCATTCAATAAACAATTGGTTCAATATACCCATCACGGCTACCAATTCTTTCCTTCTCGGATTGTGCGTCGTACTCCAAGTAGGAACCTATGAGCCGTCATCATCAAAACTTTCCTTTTCCGCTTTAATACTTGTTCCGTTTTAATTCAACCAAAACAAAACTTGTGCCTTGTAGCTATAGGCAATAACGTGGCCCATTGATGAAGCAAATAATGCATTATTTTCCAATTTGTTTTTTTAGATACTCCAAAATTATAAAATAACATTAACAAATCTCCACTTTAACTTGAATTTTCATAAATAGTAAAATATATATATATTTTTATCATTTTCATAAATACTTCAATTAGGTATAATTCAAACACGGTAAGTAGGGGTGTTCACTAAAGAGTTAAAACCAATCAATCGTTTCGAATTGATTCAGTTAAAATGGTTTGGTTAAATCGGGTATAAAATCGGTTAACTAAATAAGATATATCAGTTAATTGGTCGGTTAGTGGTTAATTTTTTAAATCATTTTGACCTTTTAACTGATTAAGAAATTAATTAATATTAATATTAATATTTAAAATTAATAATATATTAAATATAAATATAATAATTAAAAAATATTAAGTATAAATTAAATATATAATAAATTTTAAAAAAACTTAATTTTTTAAATAGTGTCGGTTAACTAATTAACCAACCGTATCGACTAAAATTAATTTGGTCGGTTAATGTCGAAATATTTAAGTTAATTCGGTCGAAATAGTTAAATTTTTTTTTTTTAAAAAGTCAATTAAAATTTTTAATCGACCAAACCGATTGTTTCGACCGTTTGAACATACCTAACTACAAGTAACACCAATCAAGTCCAAACAATGCTCGAGCTTAGACATTGGAAGTGGTTTAGTCAACATATATGCTCGATTATCTATTGTCCCAATTTTATTCATAATAACCTTACCACTATCAACTATGTCTCGAACAAAGTGATAATAAACATCAATATGGTTTGTTCTCTCATGGAACTTCTGATCCTTAGTCAATTGAATGACACTTTGACTATCACAATAAACAATAGTATCATCATGAACCCAACATAATTTACTAAACAATCTTCTCAACCAAAAACTTCCTTAATAATCTCTATTATAACTATATATTTTGCCTCTGTAGTTGATAGAGCATTAATTGTAGAGTAGCCTTCCAACTAACATGAGTTGGGTCTGGTTTTTTGCTTGGCGGTTTGGGCTTGGGCCCATGAATAGCCATAGTTCTGTAGCAAGGCGAAAATCCTAATTAGACCCTAATTAGGAAGTCTTAAGTTGCTTACAAATACTCTTTATGTATGGATCATACATTGTAACGAGAGATTTTTGAGGTTGATAATAAGAAACTTATGGCAGGACGTAGCCCTAGTTTGGGGTGAACATAGGTAAATCTTGTCTTTTTTTTTTCTTTCTGTTTATAATTTATGTGATTGACAGGTCTCGAATCGTTCATTGTTAGATGAGGACATTTATATATTAGTTCTGCTGGATATATATATATATATATATTAGTTCTGTTGGGTGGGGACATGTATATATTAGTCCTACTAGATGGGGACATACATATACATAATATTGATTCTGTGTATAATTGTTCTTTGGAAACCAACCCTAGAAATGAGACGATTTGATTTCTTATGAGATTTGAGATAATGTTATTTCTAATGGGACTTGAGATTATTTAATTTCCTATGAGATTTGAGATGATCTAAAATTTTATTTTTATGAGATTTGAGGTCATGTGTTTTCTTATGAGATTTGAGATTATTTGATTTCCTATGATATTTGAGATGATTTGAGGTTTGATTTCTTTTGAGATTTGAGATGATTCGATTTCTTATGAGTTTTAAAATGATTTGAATAATTATGAGATTTGAAGTGATTTAATTTACTTATGCGATTTGAGGTGACGAAAATGAATATTTGATGATTTCAATATTGATTTACAATGATTTGTTTAGAAATGATAAATGATGAATTCTAATTGGATTTAAATTTCAATTTAAATTTTGAATGTTCTATAAATGAGTTTATATGTTTTATTTAAGAAATATGATTTCTTGATGTATGAGAATTTTAATTTTGGTACTTTAAACTCATATCGGCTTTAAAAGCTGATTGGTCTTTTCTTTAATGAAATGGCCAGGTTTCAAGAAATGTTAGATGTTGTTTTTCTTATCAGAAGTGTCTTCTCACTTAGGTGGTATCTTTGGCATCCTCTCCTAAAGCTACTTTTTGTTGTAATTAAAACAATTGTTGTTTCATATAAAAGAAATTATATTATTTTTACCTTGTTATGTTTCTGAAAGATTTTGTAGTTTGAGAATTGGTTTGTAATAAATCTTTCAAGTTACAGCTTGGTGGTTAAAGGTCGCCTGGAATGGGTTGTGACAATTTTGGTATCAAAGCTTTTGGATTTAAGATTCTATAGACTCAATTTTAACTAAAAGACTTTTGAGCAAACCTTTGAAGAAGTATTTTCAATGAATGTTTTGGATAAAGGTTTTGAAATCATGTTTTGGAATGAATGTTTTTGAAAATTGTTTGAAAGTTACCTAAAAGTTTTCTTATGCTCTGAAGGATTCTTGAGGATGCCAGTTAGAGCTGTGGTATTAATAATAGTAGTCATTATTATAGAGTTGTCTACAGATTGATTTTAGTAAAAGTAATACATTCTCAGTCTTTTACTTTATAGTATTCTCGGCAATTATGACAAAATCTTATAGTCCATGTGTCTTGTGTTAGTACCATCCTTGTTATACACTATGTGATATTTGAACCCTTATTCTTTGGGTTGTATGAGATATTGATCCCTGAATGGTGTACGAGTTTATTGGATTTAAAGAAGTTGGTAACTGAGTTTAAGGAACCATTTATGTTTTTATTTAATTTTCATCCTTATTCATTGTGAGCGAGATAAAGCATATCAGAAGTAAGAATTAAAAGTCGTAATACTTCAATTTGAGTGTAATGAAATCTTTTAATCATATTGGTTGTTGTTATAACTTAAGAAAAAAGGAATTATTAACAAGAGAATGTAAATAATGCATAGTGATGTTAAATTTTAACTAGTAAATGACCAAAATGCTTGAGATTATTTGGTATTAGATTGATATAAGAAGTTAAAATTAAACTTAACTACAAGATGATAGAGACTATGTTCTTAGTCTGTTATTTCTTTATGATTTATTACCTTGAAAAAAGATGATTGTGTAGTTAATTTAGGGAGTGATTATAAATAATAATACGGTTTTGGAGATTGAGAATTTTTCTTGATAAAAGAGACAATTATCACAAATAATTGAGGTTATTGCCATAAGGATTTATGAACAATTTTTCTGTATAGAGAAAAGTATCAACGATCATAGCATGATCAATCTATTATCATGTGATTTGAGTGATCAATATGCTAGTATTGATTTTACAAATTGTGAGAAGGGGTGAATATAATTGACAAAAGAATTGCTAAATTTTTTAAAAGAACGTGGATATATGTAAATACTTGGTAATGAGGGTGTAAAAGAGAGATGTGAGGTGATTTTTAAATTTTGAGTCATTTAATAATCAAGATTAAGTGAATTAAATATATTAAATGAAAAATCTATGATTTGATGGTGGCAGTATTGTATTATGGAATGATATAACAATTATTTTGATAGGCAAGTGGTTAAAATGAAAATTTTGCATTTTGAGTTAGGAGAAAAATCTAAGTGATACGACCAATATATGATTTTTGCAAGAAAATTGTCTATAGTTATATAATTATATGTGAGAAAGGAAAATATCTATAGATATTCAGTGAACATTTTTATAATACTCAAGGTAAGGTACCATTGTGGTAAATGACGATGGTTATCATAATAAGACTGAAATTGGGATACTATCAAATAGAAACTAAAAGTTTTATGGGTTAGTGATCTTGTTTCAAGATGAAGGATTATCTAGTGCATGAATTTTGGGGTTGTTTAAGACAAGAAAAATGTTGATTACAATGTAATTTTAATAAGAATTGGTGTATTTGACTAATATAATGGGATTGAAAGTCAAGTTGTCAATGTTTAATTTGTGAGTAGTATGGATAAGATGCTTTATTCGAAGCTTCTTGATTAGATTTCATTAAGTAGATGGTTTATTTAATTCAACTAACAAGAGACATCAAGTGTTAGACATTATACGATTTTCTTGGTAGATATATTAGTTTAACAGTGATAGGCTAAATGAACCCAATGTATTATTCAAGAAGCTCTCAGAGTATTCCATGGAAATAGTTTTACTTAGTGGTAGCTAGATCAAAGTTTGAAGTAGTAATTGAGAGATAATTTTATTTTGATTTGGTGAAAGCTAGTAATGGAAAAAAGGGGCACAAAATTGGTAAAGTTACTTTTGAAGATAAAGAAAAAATGTAACACTGAATTAAGTTGAATTTTCAATAGGTATAAAGAGTTAGTAATTCCATTTTTTAGAATTTACGAACATGATAGTTTTGACTATAATTGGAATGAAGATGATATACTGAAGGAAATTGGCTTGGAAAACAAAAGGAGCTAAGTCTTTTAGTTTAAAAAAAAAAGGGTTGACGTTTGGTGAATATATTTGCATTTTATAAAATTAAAGAGTTACAATGATGGTATTTATCATTGGTCGGAAATGAACTTATTAGTTATACTTAATTGATGGGTAGATGATATCGTAAGTAAAATTGTGAGAATTGATGAACTTGAATTTTCTTAAATACATAATTCTAGGGTAGTAAAAAAATCATGATATCATAATATTGGTATTCACATTTTGGATTGAGATGGCTTGACTATACTTGGCATTGGTGTTATTTGAAATTAGATTCATAGTATAAAAAAAAATTGAGGATGAGTTTTTGTTTAACTAGAAACATATATTTCTTCTAATGTCATGGGAGAATCATTTCAATCCATAGTTTGAGGTTAATAAATTGATGACAATTAGCAATTGTAAGACTAAGTATACTTGTTCAGTTCAAAGTATTGAATTTGGTAACAATAAAGTATTAATGTGAGACTTTGAGTGTTTGGGGGTCATTAGAAGACGAAATGATTAGTGGTACAAATTTTAGATGGGAAGTTTGATTCTAGCAGGTATGAAGTGTTGATAAGTGCTTAAATAGTCATATTTAAGCCACTTAATTTATAGTTATTAGGTTCTTAGTTGTGTTATTTCACTTTATTTTATGTATTTTCTGTGTTTTCTATGTTTTGTAGGTTTTTAGATAAAATGAAGCACTTTGGGAACTATTGGGCTTAAAAGAGCAAAAGCTGGAGTCTACCTAGTGCGATCGAGCGCACCAGCCTATGAGCGAGCACACCTGCCCTCGCGCACACAAGAAGAAGGCTCGAGTGCACCTGCGCTCGAGCGTACCAGTCTGCGATCGAGCGCACTCGCGCAGTATCCCATATTGGATTGGAAACACATTGAACTCCAGGAATTCCCTTATAAAAGCTTCACTTCACTTCATCTTTTATCATCAATCCAGGGAGTAACCCGGAGGATCCAAGTGCTAGCTGGGATCTAGAGCAATCCAGAGGACTTTTAGGAACAATCCGTAGGATCTCCAAGGCCTTGCTACCAAGTGGGGATGTTGGCAGAAAGATCAAAGTTTTCCCTTGAGATTTTTGTTGTCCATTATTTTTATGGGTAACTAAATTCTCAAGTGGGGCTAGGGATGAACTTGCATAGTTGATGATATTTTTGTTTATTTTTAATTAATGTATTTGATTTTAAATTACTTAAACTCTTTCGTTTTATCATTCTTAATTTATTAGTGATGTTTTCTTTTCCGAATAATCATAGAATTTATTCTGTTTATGGATTCAATCATGCTTTTTCTATTGAATTGTTTAGCTCTTTGGTTATGTTTGGATAAATTGTTTATCTATATTGATTTAGTTCTTTGTTGCAGTATCGCTTCCTGAGTATATTGTCATCGTTGGATTTTCTCAATAGTGATAATAATTTACGTATTTTAAAAGTGGTGAATGATTTTTCAAAGGTGTTACATTTGGTTTAATCTTGGTTTATAAATCTACATCTTCTGATTGGGAATTGGGAAGTGAATTCCCAATTGAGTTATTCAATGAATTAAGAATAATAAAAATACTAGATTTGTGCAAGAGATTCCCGACGCTTTACTTTACTTTACTTTGCAATTAAAATCAATCTTTGTTCCTTCTACTGTTCTTTTAATTTGTCTCCCTGTGGAATCGACACCCCAAAGCCGTGCTACAACTACCGCGTTATTCTTTGGGCGTAATCAAGTGTTTAGGAAGATTTTAATTTAAAATTTTTTTATGATCCAAGGAGTTAGATGTGAATAATTGTTCTAGCTATATCTTATTTTTTTTAATAGAGTGTAGTTTAAAAATTCTTTCAAATTTTAGAAGATATGAAGTGGAATTTGAAAAGAGAATTTGCGTTTAATCTAATGATTTGAGTTGAGGAATTTGAAGATATTTTATTAATTAAGATTTTTGATGATGTAATAATCTAGTAATACTTCAGTATGGTGGCAAAAATTAATTTCATTTTAGGTTATATTATTTGAAACTTGGGAGTGCAACATAGGAAATTTGATTTGACTATATCTTGATGGCAAGTAATGATTATCTGAGATAAGTAAATTATTAGGATTGAAACTTTTTACTAAATAAGTAATACAAGGAAAAACATTATAAAAATTTTAAATCTTTAAGTATTTGGGAGATACATGGATCAAAATTTGTTATAAATGCTATATGATTAAATTGGAGTTAAATAATTTATATTTGAGAGGATTGAATATTAATAACTTCGATGGTTTGAATTACAAGATGGAGTTAAACTAGTTATTTTGAAATTATTAGGATTTGATGATTTTATATGGAATTTTTAATGATAAGCACAAATAACTTTTAAAGGAGTATAAGAGAGATATTGTAAACTATTTAGAAGACAAAGTTTAAGTATAGATGAGATTGATGTAGAACTGATGAAAAATAATAAGTAGTTTTCTTAAGGATGATTAGGTTAAAGTATGAAATGTGACAAAAATGGACTTTTTGAAGGGAATATCGAAATTGGATTGAAAGAGTTGAATATTTACTAAAGGTTCAGTATTTTTTATGAACTTCTAGTAGATATTTTATTTGAGTATTTAATAGCCACAAAAAGTTGAGGCGAAGATTGAGGTAATTAGTGAAGATATACTCTATAAGAAATTTGAGGCTTTAGAGATTGTTTGAGATCGAAAAACATTATAGGAAATGTATAAATGGTATTATAGAAAATGTGTCCTTAATGGAAGAAATAAAATTTAATGTATGTGAAGTTCTTGTTGGTGTGTCAGATTTAGATTATACTAGTAGTTGGGTGCAATTGAAAACTATTAATTTGCGTTGAGAGTAAATTTATCATAGTTTGGTGGTGTTTAAACAAGGACTTAGTAACATAGATTGTGATGAATCAAGTGAATGATGGAAACGTTATGTTAGTGACAATTATGATTTGGAATGTGAGATGAAGTTGAACGAACTCTTTTGAATTCTTGAGAATAAATAACCATGACAGAGAACTATTGATGATAAGTGAGATGATTATTCAAATGAATGGTTCTTGAGAATATTAAATGACCCTCAAGTTTTCTTAAAATTATGGACACCATGAAGTTGGTAGAGAATTATATCAGTAATATAGTTTTAGGGTGAATCAGTTAATAAAAGTTTATGTATTGGTTTTTTAAAATTCTTGAAGTTTCAAACAGTTAAAATTTTTAAAGTTTTAGTAACAATAAAGATTTTTTTGTAGGAGTTAAGATGACGATTTATGGAGAAAGAGAAAAACAAAAAGTTATTTGCATATTTATTTTGATAACATGAGGTTCATATAGATTTATTTTGGGTTAAGTGGAAATCAAAGAAGTAGTCTATTAATGGATGGAATATAGATTGTATTATATAAATTTTTCTAGAAGTATTAAGTATGGTTAAAAGAAAATGTTAGTTTTAAGTATAGGTAAGACTATCAATTGGTAGTTTTAATGATTTTGTGAAGATAAATACGTAATATAAAGACGTTATAGTCAAGACAATAATATCATGGCTACTGCATAATATTTTTCGAAAATTCAGATAATATTTTAGAAAAAGACCATAAGATCGTAGATAGAAGTGAATTTGAAAAGCAAAGCAGTAAGTAATCAAAGAATAAGTTAAATCTCCATAGAAGTGACTAATAAAGTGAAGTTATATAATGGGGAGACTAATAGAATTACATCAAGGGTGGAAGAAATTTATCTTATATATTGATGTGATGATGATCACAAGGATGGTGATTACAAGGATTATATTTGAGTTTGTACTTATTTTCGGAGTCAATTAAATAAAAAATCTAAATCTTAACTTTAAAAAGTAATTTTGAAATTTCGTAAAAGAAAAACTGAACCTTCACGTGAAAGGTTATGAATTTTAATATATATATATATAATTAAATAATAATAATCTAATTAAAAAAAGGCAAGAAAGCTTTTGGAATCTGGACCTAGATAACTTCACATGGACACTATATGAACAATCTTTACTTAAATAAAATTTATAATATAATAATAATAAATAATATTAAAAAAATTCTGTTAAAAGGAAAGCAAGTTCACTTGAAGGAGATGGTTAAGTTAAAAATTTTATAATATAATATAATAATATATAATTATAAAAAAAGGGCAGTTCTAAGAACTCACCTGGCTCGTCACTGATCTCGCTGCCAAGGTAAGGGGAAGAGCTGGTCACCCCACGCCTCCGCTTCTCTCACGACAGAACTCTCGCCAGAAAACACCTTCTAGGTGCCATCAATCCGTAGGGGGTCAGTCCTCCACTGGATCCTCCTTGCATGCCAAAGAAAGGTCTCAGAACTGCTGTACCTCTAGGTTCTCTCCCAAAGCTAGATCCCGAGGTTTCTCAACATCCAAAAACCACACTGACTTAGACAAGAGATTAGAGGACATAGACCAGAGAATAAACTTAGCCTTTAAAGCAAGGAACACCAACGTCCTTGATGATCTGAGCTCAAAAGATCCACCTTTCACTTAAGAAATCCTCGAAGCTCATATCCTTCGAAACTTTCGGATGCCGGTTATCAAGGCGTACGATGGAACCACAGATCCCCTAGATCATCTCCAGCATTACAAGACCATCATGATGTTGCATCGCTATCCTGACGTCGTTATGTGCAGGGTATTTCTTCTGACCTTGGAAAAAGCTGCTAACACCTTGTACAACCACCTTAAACATGGCAGCATCAGCTTTTTCAAAGAGCTGAGCTGCGCATTCACATCTCACTTCCTGAGCAGCAAGAGGCCACGGAAGACCTCCCAAAGCCTTTTTCAGCATCATCTAGCATAAAAGGGAAAGGCTCCGGGAATACATTTCCCGGTTTAACGTAGCTGCTTGGGAAATCCCTAACCTAGACCCTGCCAAATAGACTTTAGCCTTTCAGATTGGGCTCAAATTGGGAACTTTTACTTTCAAGTTGACCAAACACCCTTCCAAGGATACGAATGACATACTCTCTCAAGCGGAGGAGCATATGATCGCAGAAGACGATCAGGTCTTTAGAAGAGAGATAGAAGGTGGAATAGACAAAAGAAAAAGGGACCTTAACGAACCCAGGGAAAGCTCCATCAAGAAATCACGCCCAGAAGGGAGGACAGGAGCTCCCCTCGTCTTCGAGAACTTCACCCCATTGTGCGCATCTTGGATGAATATACTCATGAATATCCGAGACTCGTACCTCTTTCATTGGCCTCTAAGACTGCTTTATCCTAGAAAAAATTGATCCAAGTGGTGTCACTTCCATAAGAATCCCGGTTATGACACCGAGGTGTGCCACACACTCAAGTAGCAACTTGAGTCCCTTATCCAAAAGAGATATTTAAGAGAATACATCGGATCTCGTCAAGTTTCAGATTATGAAAATCATCCCTGTTGCCTGTCTAGACGGGCCTTGGAGAAGCTGTATAGAGAACGCCAGAGTCCAAAGAAGAACCCTAGGTAGAGTCCTAGAAAGCTTGTCCGAGAAGAGAAACGACATCGGAATAATCAAGGGCATCCCCCTACATCACTGGCACTATCAAAACTATCTTAGGAGGACCAGTTACAGGGGGGTCTATCCACTTGTGGGAGGAAGGAAAGTTTATGCCTAATCAGTGGAGTCAGTTAGCGGACCGTAAAAACGAGTTAAAACGGAACTGTTAATATCTTTTACAGATGATGATCTAGAGGGAGTACAGACTCCGCATGACAATGCTGTGGTTATCTCTCTAGTCATTGCTAACTATAATGTCGAGCAAGTCTTAGTGGACAATGGAAGCTCGACGGATATCCTTTTCTATGAAGCCTTCCAATAGATAAAGCTGAAGAATGACCAATTCAAGCTAGTGTCGTCTCCTCTGTATGGTTTTTCTGGGACACCAGTGTTCATCGAAGGGAGCATAGTTCTCTCAGTCACGGTAGGGACTCCACCACTGATCACTACTATACAAACTACGCCCTTGGTAGTAAGGCATCCGTCGTCATACAATGTAATACTGGGGAGATCTACTCTCAATGAGATGAGGGTAGTGATCTCTATATACCATCTGAAGGTAAAGTTTCCTACTAGTGAAGGTGTGGGGGAGGTTCGAGGCAACTAATAAGCTTCTCGATCTTGCTACCTTAATTCTATTAAAGTATAAAGGAAAGTTAAGGCTTTGCTCTTAGAAATAAAAGACTTTAGAGATGAACTCAAGACTCCACGAGGGCAGCTAGAAGAGAGACTCGTCCCTATTCCCTTTAGCAAAGAAGATTTTAAGACTATATTGATCAGATCTGGTCTTGGTGAAGATCTCAAAGATTCCTTAATTTTCGTTTTGCGGAGAAACCAAGATCTCTTCGCCTGGTTGGCCTCCGATATGCTTGGGATCGATCCCTCAGTTATTGTCCATCAGCTAAATGTGGACCCGAATCATCGACCCATAGTCCAAAAGAAGAGGATGTTCGCCCCTGAATGGCAGAATGCCATCAAAGAAGAAGTAGACAAGCTCCTAATGGCTAGTTTCATTGAAGAAATCAATTATTCGGAATGGATCACCAATATGGTGATGGTCAAAAAGCCTAATGGTAAGTGGAGGATTTTCTTCGACTTTACAAGACTTACTGGAATGATAGTTTTCCCTTGCCTAGAATCGACCAGTTGGTTGATGCCACCTCTGGGCATGAATTGCTCAGTTTTATGGACTTATAATCCGGGTATAATCAAATTTTAATGCATAAGTCTGACCGACCCAAGACCGCCTTCATCACAGACTAAGGCCTGTATTGCTACAAGGTAATGCCATTTGGGCTCAAAAATGTGGGAGCCACTTACTAGAGGCTGGTCAATAAGATTTTTAGAGAGCTTATTGGGGGGAATATGAAAGTCTATTAGATGACATGCTTGTTAAAAGCATCATCACCACGGATCACAAGTTGAACTTAGATAAAGCATTTAAGATACTCCACCGCCACCAGATGAGGTTAAACCCAACCAAATGCGCCTTTGGAGTCACCGGTGGGAAGTTTCTAGGCTTTATAATAACACAGCGAGGGATAGAGGTCGACCTCAAAAAAATAAGAGCAATCATGGATATGATTGCTCCTCAGAACATTAAAGAGGTGCAAAGATTGACCGAACGAGTAGCTGCGCTCAACCACTTTATGTCTAAGTCTGCCGAAAAATGTCTACCTTTCTTCAGATCAATTAAGAAAACCAAGGATTTCACTTGGGATAAAGAATGTCAGAGAGAATTTTAAGAACTAAAAGAATACCTGAGCTCACCACCTCCTAACCAAACCTGTCACAGGAGAAGAGCTCTTTCTCTACATATCAACAGGCCAAAATGTGGTAGCCTCGATCTTAATCCAAAAAGATGCGGGGATATAAAAACCCATTTATTATGTCAGTCGGGTCTTGCATAACGCTAAAACAAGATATCTCCCAATCGAAAAGTTAGCCTATACTCTCGTGATCACGACCAGGAAGTTGCGGCCATACTTCTAAGCTCATACCATAGTGTTCCTTACCGATCAGCCTCTACGACAAGTTCTCCATAAGCCGGACATCTCCGAAAGGATGGTCAAATGGTCCATCGAGCTGAGTGAATTCAATATTTGATAAAAGCCTTGCACCTCTATCAAAGTGCATGCCCTAGCTGATTTCATAATTGAGATGACTTTCTCCAACAGTTCAGTTGAAATCGAAGCCCCAAAGGAAACTGAGCAGAAACCAAACTAGACACTGTATGTAGATGGTTCATCTAATGACAACGGCTCCAGAGCGAGCCTCATCCTTAGCAGCCTCGAAGGATTCACTGTTAAGTATGCCCTGAGGTTTAGGTTTAAGGCTTTAAATAACAAGGTCGAATATGAGGCATTGCTCGCTGGTATAAAACTCGCCAAAACACTAGCCGTTGAGGCTGTAGAAGTTTATAGTGACTCACAACTGGTAGTGAACCAGATGACTAGTGAATTCGAAGCCAAAGGCATAAAAATCATGAGATATCTAGAAAAATCTTGCTAGCTCGAGGATACCTTCAAAATGTTCCAAATAGCCCAAGTGCCTTGGGCAGAGAACACGAAGGTGGATGCCTTGGCTTGGCTTGCATCCTCTAAACATTCTGATTTAACTTGTGCTATCTAACTGGAAACCCTCCCAACTCCAAGCATTAAAAAAGTACGGGTTATGTCACTTGTCAAACAGCAAACACGGATGGACCCTATCCTCAACTACTTAGTAGATGGCACACTGCTAGATCAGAAAGGTGAGGCCAAAAAACTCATCTTTCGTGCCTTGAAGTACGCTGTAATTGATGGACAGCTATACAAAAAAGGACTTACCACTCCGTATTTAAAATGTGATAAGTGCTTAAATATTCATATTTAAGCCCCTTAATTTACATTTGTTAAGTTCCTAGTTTGTGTATTTCATGCTATTTTATTCATTTTCTGTGTTTTTCTAGGTTTGTAAATAAAAGGGAGCATTATCTGGCTTAAAGAAGCAAATCTGGAAAAGCTGGAATCTACCTAGTGTGGTCGAGCATAGGATACCTACGATCGAGTGCAACAGCGCTCAAGTGACCAAGCCAGGATCGAGCGCACCTGCGCTCGCGCACGCAAGAAGAAAGCTCGAGCGCACCAGTCTGTGATCGAGTGCACACGAGCATCAGTGAAACATTAAAATGGTAGAACCTATTTTGGAAAGTAATGTAAGGTTTTGTTTTAGAATTTTATGGTTTACAGATGTTCCTAAACCTTATAAATAGGCCTGTAAACACAGAAATCAGGGAGGATGGTCTTGGAAAGATTTTGCAGAAGAATTGACGACTCTTCAAGGAAGCTCTCTGGTTTATTCTTTCCTTTTATTTTACTTTATGAAGATGTTTAACATCAAACTCATGTGTAACTAATTTACTAGTAGGGCTTGATTGAAGCCCTAATTATGTTTACTCGATAATTCAGTATTGGCACTTTCGCGATATTTATATTATAATGCTTAACTTGATTAATGCCTGTTTTCTTGAATTCTTCATATATGTTTGCCTGATCAACATATGCGTGTGGTATGGACTAGTTAGTTAAATCAATATGGATGACCAAGTCCTGGGTTTAACAAGAGTAACAAAAGAAATCTACGCCGGGTTCTTGCCTTAATCAACATGGGAAACCGGGAGTACGTACCATACCCTAGGTCTCGTGTGTTTGTCAATTTCCACAGATACTATGCTTTCTTAAGGAACAACTTAGTATACAACATGCTAAATACTTTAAGAAAGAAAAGAGTTAGAGTATACACCATGCTAAATCCTTTAAGAAAGAAAAGAGTTAGAATATACACCATGCCTAACTCATTGCCTAGGGAAATCAATAGCTTAAGGAGTATACACGATGCCCTTAGGTTGACAAACATTAGGTATTCATGATGTGATTAAAGCATTGGTATATTGTTTTATTGTGGTAGCATGATTAGTGGTGGATATCAAGTCCCTATGTTTTTATCATTATTAGTTCAAACTCAATAATTATTTCTATCGTTTTATATTACGAAGTTAATTCTAAATCGAAATTTACCAATCTCTGTGGGAATGATCTCGCATTTGCACACTATACTACCATATTGACCTTGTGCACTTGCAAGTAAAACGTTCAATTATTTGCTTATTAATTTATGTAGATATTTTCAAAACAAGTTTTTAGCACCGTTGCCAGGGATTGCGTTTAAATTCTGTTTAGAATTATTTTTCGTTTAGTTTTCTTATTCTGTTCTGTTTATTTTTATCAAAAACCTAATTTGTTTCTTTTTTTTTCTTCTGTTTTTCTGTTTCAGGTCTGCGGCAGAGTAATTTTTGTCCTTGCGATCGAGCGCAAGTCCATCGCGATCGAGTGCATTGTGATCAAGCGTTGTTCTTGGAGTGATCGAGCGTAAGTCCAGCAGTACTGAAACTGCTGCATTGAAGAATCTCAGTTGATTCATGCAAGGGCTGCGATCCAGGAATCCATCCATCTTTCCACTCGATATAGAGATTGAGTGGACCATTCAACAAAGGCCTAAAGACAACGTTGAGGAGGAAGAAGAATAATTTGAGGGAGAAGCACTGATGGCGGAACAGCTTGACAACCAACCACCACCAGAGTGAAGACCCATGAAGTAATCCTTCATCCCACGGAACCTCAACCAGCCCTCATGCATTGCTTATCAACCTAAGGCAGAAGGCATTTATTACATATCCCCACAGATACTCAGGATCCACACTTTGACTCATTTCAAGGGTACACCTACTGAGGATCCACACTTGTGTCTTCGGGAACTCTTCGATCTCTACAAGTTCCAGCATATTTGGGGCCTAGATCAAGAGGGAATCATGTTAATTCTTGTCCTTTTTTCATTCAAAGATAATGCTAAGTTGTGGTATAATTCATTGCCTGCAATTTCTATACATACTTAGGAAGAGCTATCTAGTAAGTTCCTAAAGAAGTTTTTCCCAGCATAAAAGATAAGACAGATGAGGAAGGAGATTCAATCTTTCCAACAAAAGGATGAAGACCTTTTCTTTGAAGCATGGGGAGACTTCAATAAGCTACTTCTCAAGTGTCCACATCACAATCTACCTCAAGATGAGCTGGTACAAGCTTTCTATGAAGGTTTGAGTGACATGAATAAAGGTATTGTTGATTCAGGTTATGGAGGTGTGCTGATGAAAAAGAGCAGTGAAGAAGCCATGGAGCTTTTTGAGACATTAAGTGAGCACACCCAACAATTCTCATCCAGAGGTAGACAATGAGTTAAGAGCAAGGGTATGTATAAGGTGACCTTAAATGGTGGATCTTCAAATCAGATGGCTGCTGTGGAGAGGAAGCTAGATATGCTTGTAAAAGCCATGACTGCTCAGAACATCTCACCTAGTCCACAAGCTACACAACTCCAGGTATGTGCTATATGTTTTCATTTTGATCACACTACTAAAACTTTCCCTTTGTATTCATCTATAGATTTAGAGCAAGCAAACTATATGGGACCGAACAACTATCATTCCAAGAACATTCATATGCAAATACCTATAATCCTGGATGGCGAAACCACCCCAACTTCTCATGGAGCAACAATCAAAATGCCATAAAACTTCAAGGGCAGCAAAAGAACTCCCAACCAGCAGCCTAATCAGTTCCGGAATCAAATAAGAGTGACTTAAAGAGTATTGTGAGGCAATTGGCAACTCAACAAGAACAACTGATGACTTCACAAGAACAATTCATGGTAGAGGAAAGAAAATTTTAGATTGAGCAAAGACAAATAAGTGCAAAGTATGAGCAAGCTATTCAAAGACTAGAAGTAAAAGTAGGACAAATAGCTAAAGAGTTGAGTGGAAGAAAGCAGGGTGAACTTCCAGTTCAAACAATACCTAATCTAGGAGGACACCAACAAATGAAGGCCATTACAGCTCTCAGAAATGGTAAGATCATAGGAGCTGATAAGCCTGCACAAGCATCTCCAGATAAAACATCCATATCCAAGGTAAGTGAAATAGAGAAGGTGAATGCACCACCCTTCCCTCAAAGGTTAGTAAACCCAAAGAAAGAAAATAAATTGCTTGATAGTTTTGCAACCTTGAGAAAAGTTGAGATTAACATTCCTTTATTAAATGCAATTCAACAAATTCCTGTATATGTTAAATTTTTGAAAGATTGTTGCACTAATAAAAGGAAGTTTCAGGAGCATGAAACAGTGGCTTTAACTAAAAAGTTAAGTGCGGTATTGTTAAGGAAACTACCACCCAAGCTAAAAGATCCAAATAGTTTTACCATTCCTTGCAGGATAAGTGACCAGCTTTTCGAGCGTGCATTACTGGACCTAGGGGCTAGTGTCAACTTGCTGCCATACACTGTATTTGAGACACTGGGTTTAGAGGAACTTCAACCAACTTCCATCACCTTGCAACTGGCAAACAGAAGCATCAAAAAACCAAGAGATATTCTTGAGGATGTCTTCGTAAAGGTAGGTGAATTTATTTTACTTGCTGATTTTATTGGATTAGATATGGAAGAATCTCCTATTCCATTGCCTTTGCCCATCATCTTAGGGAGACCCTTTATGAGAACTGCTGATACAAAAATTTGTGTATGTATGATGCAAGGTGTTATTGAGGAAGTTTTTCAGGTCCATCTCATTGCTCCATTAGAGGCCACCCTCATCCATGGCTTCATAAGATTGGATATTGAGCCAGAATCTACAGATGTTATTGATAACATCATTGAAGCTATGCACCTCCTCGAGGCCTCTCCAAAGCATCCAAGTACCAAATTTTGATTTGAAGTAGTTGCCAGAGCATCTAACTTATGCTTATTTGGGAGAGAATAAGACCATCTAGCTGAAGATGTAAAACTTAGTGCTCATGGAAGGTACCCCACAACATATCCTTTATATTTTTATTGTTTTTCATATTTCTTACTGTTTATTTTTAGTATTTTTTGTTTTCCAGTATTACTTTAGTATTTCTTTTTCAGGGATAATGTGTGCATCAGTTAAAGTTTGGGGGTGTGTTATGAGCCATTCCAGTCCAGTTAGTTCTCTATCTCCCAGGTCAGCTCTTTCCATGTTATTCACACATTAGGGATGTTGTGTGAAAATCCAACTAAATTAATGGGCAAATAATCGTACTTGTTTTACTCGCAAGTGCACAAGGTCAACAGTAGCATAGTATGTGAATGCAAGATCATCTCCACAGGGATTGGTAAATTTAGATTTAGAATTAATTTCATAAAGTAAAAATAGATAAAAATAAATACTGAGTTTGAAATAATAATGATAAAGGCGTAGGGACTTGATATCCACCACTAATTATGTTACCACAATACAACAGTATGCCAATGCTTTAATCATGCTATGTATACCTAATGTTTGTCAACCGAAGGGCTTAGTCCACTCCTTCGGCTATTGATCTCCCTAAGCAACGAGTTAAGCATGGTATCTACTCTAACTCTTTTCTCTCTCAAGGGATTGACCATGGTGTATACTAAGTTGTTCCTTGAGAGAACATAGGATCTGTGGAAATCGACAACCACATGGGGCCTAGGGCTTGGTCCACTCCCGGTTTCCTATGTTGATTAACCCAAGAGTCCAGATAAGATATCTTTTGTTACTATTGTTAAACCTAAGACTCGGTCATCCAAATTGATTCAATTAACTAATCCATACCACATACATACGTTGATCAAACACACATATATGAGGAATTTAAATAAAAATAGGTATTAATCAAGTTAAGCAACACAACATGAATATTGCAAAGGCGCCAATACTGAATTATTGAATAAACATAATTAGGGCTTCAATCAAGCCCTTATTAAAAAGTTAAGTACACATAATAAAAATAAAGGAAAGAATAAATCCGAGAGAATAGTCGTCAATTCCTCTCCACGGTCTCCTTCTCCGGTCTTCCCGAACAAAAAGTAAACTAGAAAGGAGATTGATCCTCCAAAAGGAAGATGTTGTTTCTATGTTTTAAAAGTCTATTTATAGGGTTCTAAGGGTACCTCAAAACCCTAATTTCCAAAATAGGTCCGGAAGAAATCATTCCAAAATTGGTTTTGCCGCCTCTCTATGCATGTGCACTCGATCGCGTGCTTTTGCGCTCGAGTGCATGGGTGAGCTCGAGCCTTCTATGTGTGTGCATGATTGCTTGTGTGCTCAATCACAGCCATGTTGTACTCGATCGCACTAGCTCTTTCCATATCTTCAGTTTTCTTCCTTTATAGCTTCAAATTGCTTTCTTTTCTTCACAAGCCTATAAAAAACACAGAAAACACAAAAATGAAGTAAAACATAATAAAATATGTAAACAAAGAGCTTAACAAATGTAAATTAAAGGGCTTAAATATGAATATTTAAGCACTTATCACACCCCCAAACTTACATATTGCTAGTCCCTTAGCAACACAAATCGAAAGACTATATCAAAAACAAAATTAAAGATAAATTCATTATTCATGATATCCAAAAATTTGGGTTGCTTATAAAACTATGATGACTGTTCATGAGTAAGCTTATAATAAAAACACATTTTTACAATGAATAAGGATTTTAAAAGTTCATGTTACTTACCCAAGGTTGGTTTAAGGCATCGCAAGTTTGATTAGGTGTGTGGTGAATTAGCACATAGAGGATGGAGCTTCCAAATAATTTTAATGTATAGTGTTTCGGTGTCCAAACCTTCATCGAATTCCTTATCAGATAAAAGAAAAATGGCATAGCTTTTACTTTTTTTTCTTTTTCTTTCATCATGAGATTTTTGCCATGTTGAGTTCCATTAAGCTTTCTAATTGACCCTTGTAGCAAATGTTTTGCCAATGACTCCCAAACCAGATGGTTTTAGTGCATTAGGTGTAAAAAAAGCCTTACGGACTTACTAACTCGAGTCAAAAAGGCTATGAAACTAATAGGTCTTAATAATGCCAAGTGAAATCCCCACCTTTTGACGTGAACATCACTGCTTACTGAGGCAAGAGGTCCAGTTACTCAGCGAAATTTTTTTTTTATGATCATTAAATGCTTAATTCCACCTTTTGACATGAACACTCACTGCTTACTGAGGCAAGAGGTCCAGTTACTCAGTGAAAATTTTATTTAATGATCATTAGAAGCATTTTCTTTTTTCTTTTTGCATGATGGACATTTTAATTTATTTTTCTATGCCAAAGTGTTTATTTAACAAGTTATTTGATTACAGTTAGGTCATGGAAACATATATATAAGAATTATATGTCATACCCCACACAAATGCGTGTTAATGTGCTAATGTCAGATCTAGATAAAACTCGTGAATTGTTAAGTGCCTTGAGGTAGGTAGTTAAACTTTTTAAAAATTTTTATTACTAGGCTATGTGTTCTAGATTTTAAGCTTACTAATGAAGTTTTATCATATTTGTTTTAAATCAACCAAAATTTTCAAAACAAAATGAACATGTATTTATCTTTGTCAAAACAAACTGGGATAAGTGTGTGAATGTGTCTCCTGTACCCCCAAACTTAAATTACTCATTGTCCCCAATATGTGAGTAACATGGAAAGATCTAACCTGGGAGATGGAGAACTAACTGGGCCGGCATGGCTCTTAGCATACCCCTAAACTTGAACGGATGCACACAATATCCCTAAAAAAGGAAAACTAACGTAATATGGGAAAACAAAAAGTATGAAAAATAAATAAATAACAATAAATATGAAAAACAATAAAAATAAAAGGATAAGTTGTGGGGTGCCTCCCATGAGCGCTAAGTTTAACATCTTCAGCCGGACCGTGCCTTATTTTTCCCCAAAACTAAGATTGGCAGCCACTAGCACAGGTAGTGTCTTATTCTCCCCCATATAAGCATAAGTCAAATGCTTCAGCAATTGCTTCAACTCCAATTTTGGTGCCTGGATAATAAAAGGTAAAAAAGTAGTATTAGAAGGCGCAAGAGTGTCAAATGGATCGGTGTACTTACTTGGATGCTTTGGAGGGGCCTCTAGAAGGTGCAGAGTTTCAATGATGTCATCAGTAACATTCTCACATTCGAGCTCAAAATCTGATCTTGTGACACAATGGGTGAGGGTTGTCTCCAATGGATCAATGTGATGGACATGAAAAACTTTCTCAACAGCACCTTGCTTTCGTTCACTCAGCTCTTTAGCCAATTGCCCCACTTGTACTTCCAATATTTGAATAGCTTTCTCATGCCTTGCAGTGATTTGCCTTTGCTCAGTCCAGAATTGTCTTGTTTCTGCTATAAACTGCTTTTGTAAAGCCATCAATTGTTGTTATTGAGTTGCCAATTGCATCACAAGACTCCCTAGGTCACTCTTCTTTGATTCTGAAACTGTGTGAGCTGCTGATTGGGAGTTCCTTGCGAAGTTGGGGTGGTTCCGCCATCCAGGATTGTAGGTATTTACATATATGCTATAGTTGTTCGGTCCCACATAATTTGCTTGCTCTTGATCTGCAAATGAATACATAAGGCAAGTTTCAGTAGTGTGACCAAAATGAGAACATATAGCATATACTTGGACTTGTTTAGCTCGTGGACTAGGTGAGATGTTTTGAGCAATCATGGCTTTTATAAGCATATCTAGCTTCCTCTCCATAGCAGCTAGATAAGCATATCTAGCTTCCTCCATTGGTGCTTCTCCCTTGAATAAATTAGTTGAAAGGCTTCTGTGCAGCAATTTAAGTACTGTTACTCGGGTACTCTCTAGAGCTTTTGCGCTCGAGAACATCAAGAACAACACTCGATCACAATGTGAAGTGCGCACTGCGCTTGATCGCACCTCAGCCTGCGCTCGATTGCAATGAGGACATAAACTCCTCTGCTGCAGACTTGTAATAGAAAAACAGAAAACGAAAAAGAAGGAATAAATCTGATTTTTAATATGAAATAAAAATAAAATATAACAGAATAAATAAAATAAAATAAAACTAACGAAAATAATTCCAAAAAGAAATTTAGCGCAATCCCCGGCAACGGCGCCAAAAACTTATTGTTCGTTTATCCACCTAAATAAATAAGCAAATAATCGTACAGTTTTTACTAGCAAGTGCACAAGGTCAATAGTAGCATAGTTTGCGAATGCAAGATCATCTCCACAAGGATTGGTAAATTTAGATTTAGAATTAATTTCACAAAGTAAAAATAGATAAAAAATAAATATTGAGTTTGAAATAATAATGATAAAGGCGTAGGGACTTGATATCCACCACTAATTATGCGACCACAATATAACAGTATGCTAATGCTTTAATTATGCCATGTATACCTAATGTTTGTCAACCTAAGGGCTTGGTCCACTCCTTAGGCTATTGATCTCCCTAAGCAACGAGTTAGGCATGGTATCTACGCTAACTCTTTTATCTCTCAAGGGATTCAACATGGTGTATACTAAGTTGTTCCTTGAGAGAACATAGGATCTATGGAAATCGACAACCACATGGGGCCTAGGGCTTGGTCCACTCTCGGTTTCCTATGTTGATTAAACCAAGAATCTGGATAAGATATCTTTTGTTACTATTGTTAAACCCATGACTCGGTCATCCAAATTGATTTAACTAACTAATCCATACCATATGCATACATTGATCAGACACACACATACGAGAAATTTAAATAAAAACAGGTATTAATCAAGTTAAGCAACACAACATGAATATCACAAAGGCGCTAATACTGAATTATTGAATAAACATAATTAGGGCTTCAATCAAGCCCTTACTAAAAAGTTAAGTATACATAACAAAAATAAAGGAAAGAAGAAACCCAAGAAAAGAGTCGTCAATTCCTCTCCACGGTATCCTTCTTCGGTCTCCCCGAACAAAAACTAAACTAGAAGGGATATTGATCCTCCAAAAGGAAGATTGATCCTTCAAAAGGAAGATGTTGTTTCTGTGTTTTAAAAGTCTATTTATAGGGTTCTAAGGGTGCCTCGAAACTCTAATTTCCAAAATAGGTCCGGAAGAAATCTTTCCAAAACTGGCTCTGCCACCTCTTTGTGCATGTGTGCTCGATCGCGTGAGCTCAAGCCTTCTATGTGTGCGCACGATTGCTTGTGCGCTCGATCGTAGCCATGTTGCGCTCGATCGCACTAGCTCTTTCCAGATCTTCAATTTTCTTCCTTTAAAGCTTCAAATTGCTTTATTTTCTTCACAAGCCCATAAAAAATACAGAAAACACAAAAATGAAGTAAAACATAATAAAATATGTAAACAAAGAGCTTAATAAATGTAAATTAAGGGGCTTAAATATGAATATTTAAGCACTTATCAGGGGACAAAGTGCAATTTAAGTTTGGGGGTATGAGAGACATATTCACACACACTTTGTCCCAATTTTTTTTTATTATTGTTTAAAAGAGAAGATACATGCATGTTCATGTTGTTTTGAAATTTTGGTTTATCTAAACAAATACTGTGATGTGATTTTATTAGTGAGCTTAAAATCTTGAACATATGATCTAATAATAGATTTTTAAAGTTTAGTTACTTACTTTAGGCATTTGAGAATTCACATGTTTGATCTAATCTGATACGAGTATATTAACACATAATTGTGTGAGGTATGGCATGTGATTTTAATATGTATGTTTCCATGGCTTAACTGAAACTAGTTGAATTGTTGGATGAACACTTTGGCATAGAAAAGTAGAAAAAAAATTTGCATAAAAAGAGAAAAATGCTCATGATGATCATTAATAAACTTTCCACTGAGTAACTGGACCTCTTGCCTCAGTAAGCAGAGAGTGCTCACGTCAAAAGGTGGGAATTTTGCTCAAAATGATCATTGATAAACTTTCCACTGAGTAACTGGACCTCTTGCCTCGGTAATCAGTGAGTGTTCACATCAAAAGGTGGGAATTTTGCTTGGTAGTATTAAGGCCAGTTTAGTTTTGTAGCCTTTTTTACTCGAGTTAGTAAGTCCTTCGGGGTGTTGATAAGTGCTTAAATATTCATATTTAAGCCCCTTCATTTACATTTGTTAAGTCCTATTTTATGTTAATTTAATCCATTTTACTTCATTTCTGTGTTTTACATGCTTTTATAGGGTTTTGGAAAAGAAAGAAGCATCTTGGAGCTTAAAAGAAAGAAAACTGGAAATCCTGGAACAGTTGCTGCCTGGAGTGCGATCGTGCGCACCAGGCATGCGATCAAGCACAGAATTGCGATCGAGCGCACTGCGTATGCGATCGAGCGCACATGTATGGGCGTGAACAGTAAAGTGGCAGAACTAGTTTTGGAAATAAAGGAGTTTTGTGTTTTAGGAAAATTTAGGAATTCATGAGCCTTCTAGGATTACTCAAGCCCAATAAATACACCTGTAAAACACACACAAATCATTACTTCTTATAAAACACTTCTTTTATCTTTTACTTGGAGTTGTAAGCTTTGGGAGAGAATTGACGCCTCTTCTCTCGGGTTTATTCTTCTCTTTATGTTTAGTTTATATATAATGTTTATTTTAGACAGCATGTGTAACTAACTTTCTTATAGGGCTCGATTGAAGCCCTAGTTATGCTTTCTCATATATTTATTCATTGATAAAATCTTTGCCAATAGCCTTTATTATGTTGCTTAACTTGATTAATGTCTGTGCTTATTTAAATTCCTCATATGTATGTGCATGGCCAACGTATGCATGTGGTATGGATTGGTTAGTTAGACCAATTTGGATGACCGAGTCCTGGGTCTAACATTAGTAACAAAAGATATCCACACCGGATTCTTGGGTTAATCAACATAGGAAACCGGGAGTAGATACCATGCCCTAGGTCTTATGTGGTTGTCGATTTTCACAGCCCCTATGCTTTCTTAAGGAACAACTCACGCAGATACCATACTGAATCCCTTAAGGAAGAAAAGAGTTAGAGTAGATACCATGCTTAACTCATTCCTTAGCGAAATCAATAGCTTAAGGAGTAGATACCATGCCCTTAGGTTGGCAACCATTAGGTATACATGATAAGGCTAGTGCATTGATACATTATACAATTGGGAAAGTATGACTAGTGGTGGATATCAAAGCCCTATGTCTTTATTATTATCAAATCACATTCAACAGTTATTTTATTTCTTTTTACTTTAAAGAAACTAATTCTAAAACCGAACTTTACCAATCACTGTGGAGATGATCTTGCTTTCGCACACTATACTACACTGTTGACCTTATGCACTTGCAAGTAGAACGAGTGCTACTATTTGCTTATTTATTTAGGTGGATAATCGCGCAATAGGTGTCTTTAGACCTAATGCCCTAAAACCATCTGGTTTGGGAGTCATTGACTTAACACTCACTACATAGGTCAATTAGAAAGCTTAAGGGAACTAAATATGGCAAAGTCTCATAATAAAATAAAGAAGAAAATAAAAGCATGCCATTATTGATCTTTCTGATGGGAAATTCGGTGAATCTTGAGACATGGAGACATTACACATTAAAGTTATTTGGAAGCTTCAATTTTATGTGCTAGTTCACTTTACACTAATTCAAACTTGTGATGCCTTAGCCAGCCACTTATAAGTAATTAGATTTTAAAACTCCTATTCATTGCGAAGATGGGTTTGTATTTTTAGCTTACTCATAAATGAATTTCATGGTTTTGTGTGCAACTTAAATTTTTGGATACCATGAATGATGGATTTATCTTTGTGTTCTTTGTTTTTCAGTTAGTTTTTAGTTTTGTATTGCTAAGGAACTAGCAATATGTAAGTTTGGGGTGATAAGTGCTTAAATATTCATATTTAAGCCCCTTAATTTACATTTATTAAGTTCCTAGTCTGTGTATTTCATGCTATTTTATTCATTTTCTGTGTTTTTCTAGGTTTTTAATGAAAATGGAGCATTATCTGGCTTAAAGAAGCAAATTTGGAAAAGCTGGAATCTGCCTAGTGTGATCGATCACAAGATACCTGCGATTGAGCGCAACAGCACTTAAGCACCCAAGCCAGGATCGAGCGCATCTGCGCAAGTAGAAGGCTCGAGCGCACCAGTCTGTGATCGAGCGCACACGAGCATAAGTGAAACATTAAAACGGCAAAACTTATTTTGGAAAGTAATGTAGGGTTTTTTTTTTAGGAGTTTAGGGTTTCCAGATATTCCTAAACCTTATAAATAGGCCCGTAAACACAGAAATCAGGGAGGATGGTCTAGGAAAGATTTTGCATAAGAATTGACGACTCTTTAAGGAAGCTCTCTTGGGTTTATTCTTTCCTTTTATTTTACTTTATGAAGATGTTTAACATCAAACTCATGTGTAACTAATTTGCTAGTAGGGCTTGATTGAAGCCCTAATTATGTTTACTCGATAATTCAGTATTGGCGCCTTTACGATATTTATATTATGATGCTTAGCTTGATTAATGTTTGTTTTCTTGAATTCCTCATATGTGTTTGCCTTATCAACATATGTATGTGGTATGGACTCGTTAGTTAAATCAATTTGGACGATTGAGTCCTGGGTTTAACAATAGTAACAAAAGAAATCCAAGCTGGGTTCTTGGGTTAATCAACATGGGAAACCGAGAGTATATACCATGCCCTAGGTCTTATGCGTTTGTCGATTTCCATAGATACTATGCTTTCTTAAGTAACAACTTAGTATACACCATGCTAAATCCTTTAAGAAAGAAAAGAGTTAGAGTATACACCATGCTAAACTCGTTGCTTAGGGAAATCAATAGCTTAAGGAGTATACACGATGCCCTTAGGTTGGCAAACATTAGGTATTCATGACGTGATTAAAGCATTGGCATATTGTTTTATTGTGGTAGTATGATTAGTGGTGGATATCAAGTCCCTATGTTTTTATCATTATCAATTCAAAATTAATTATTATTTCTATCGTTTTATATTGCGAAGTTAATTCTAAATCGAAATTTACCAATCTTCGTGGGAATGATCTCACACTTACACACTATACTACCATGTTGACCTTGTGCACTTGCAAGTAAAATGTTCGATTATTTGCTTATTAATTTAGGTAGATATTTGCGCAACAAAATGTCTAGGTCCAACCAATACCGATTACACCTCAGAGCGGTAGACCAAGGCATATATAGAAATCACCTCGGAAGTCGAGCTGTAGCATTCAAAATACTCCGACATGGTTGCTATTCACCCCAGATGAGCCGTAATGTGGTCGAGATGGTAAAAAAGTGCAAAAAATATCAAGAACAGGCCTCCATCCCCTAGCAACCAGCCAATCTCTTTACATCAATCGCTAACTCTCTTCCTTTTTCCATATGGGGAATGGATATCCTTAGCCCATTCCGGGAGGCATCAAGGCAAAAGAAGCATTTGATATTCACACATTGGGGATGATTACGCCCAAAGTATAACGCGGTAGTTGTAGCACAGCTTTGGGATGTCAATTCCACAGGGAAACAAGTTAACTACAAGAGAAGATGTAAACCTAAACACGAACGATAAAATCAAGTGAGAAAATATAAAGTTTTGATAATGAAGTAATTGAGAGCAAATTATGTAATAAATTGAGAATAATAATAGAGGAACAACAAGGTTCTGAGAATCCTCCCTAGGTTCGTTGGCTTATTCCAATCTTGATTCAGTTATTTTTATCTCAATTGTAAGTTTCACATCCCAAACAAACAATCGGTGAATATTCAATTAAAGTGCATATATAAACCCTAATGTAATTGATATGACTTACTCTTTACTATTAGTTTAAGTACACATGGCATATCCTATAGAGTTATCAAGAAACGATAATATATCTTAATGACAATATTGCAGTAATAGACAACCCTAAAAGATAAGTCTATCGGACTCAATCACATCCAAACAAACTTGACATAAGGAGAGCAAGACTAAACTTATATCAAGGAGAAAGATACAATCACCCGATTAAGAGGAAATATTCTAATTAGATTAAAGAATAAGTCATAACAATATTTGACAATAAATCCCAATTACAACTGAACCAATAAAGGAAAATAAAGAACAACTACACCTAGGGATTCATCCCTTCGCCTTGCTTGGAGATTAGCTCACCATGGAACTCATGGCTGAACGCTTCGATGGAGGAGAATGTCGCTGCTTCTTTGAGTTTTCCAGACTTTTATTGATGTCCTCTCTTCAACCCTAAGTGATCTACTTATAGTACAAAGTTCCAAGGTTGTTTTCAGGTTTAATTTATTGTTAAAACCCTAATTAATTTTTGACTCGGAGTTGGAAAAACGTGTGCGTGCTGCGGCTCTCCTTTGTGGGCGCCGTAGCCTTGCCTTTTGCTTTGGGTGTGGAACTGCTGGGTGCTGCAGCCCTTCTTGGTGAGTGCTGCAGTGCTGGCTGAAGGCTGGATTGTGGTGTTTCTGGGTGTCACGGCCTTAACTAGTCCAGGCCACGGCGCAAACCGAAGGAGGACTTGTCTTCATGTTTTCTTCTCCACAACCACTCCGACACTCCGTTATGCATAAAATCTTGGTGTTTTAAGCAACGATCATTTTTCCTTCTCTTTTGGACTCAAAGTACCTAAAAATGCACCGAATTAAGTCAATGATCCAAGAATATCACTTTAGCGTTATTAATGTATAAAAGTGCAATTAAGGCCGAGATCAACCCTGAAATGCTAGCAGTTAAGCACTGCTGAGATGCATTTTATGGCTCTCATCACAACCTCCAACTAGCTTATTGCTAGTCCCTAGCAATTCAAGCGAAAACAAGAGATGAATTCTATGGTAGGAATCAAAACTAGGTAAAGCAATGATAGTGTTAAACAAGGAGCAATTCACATTTTTGTCTCAAAAATTGCACATAATACGCAGCATATAGAATCATTAAATATCACTTAAGTCCAAAAGTAATCCAAGCATCAATCTTAAAATCATTTTCGACTCTTATCATCCGTCTTACCACAATCCATTAATCCGAATACCCGGATGATTTTATGCATAACATTCATGAATACAAGTCTTGGTCTCTAAAAACATAATAAATTGTGTGACATCAATCACATAAACAAGCTCCATAGGCTTATTTTTCAAATCACTCTCCACTATTAAAGAAAAATCACACTTCATAGGATCAATAGGTCTTTAATAAGCTTGTAATGTTAGGCTAAGGTAAAGGTTAAGGAAGAATGGGAAATATTTACAAGTAAAAGAACTTAATATTTTAGCTTTAAACACAACCACTTTTAAGCACTAGATAACCTTACTTAAACACTCAACTCTTTCAACAATTTTTTATAAGAGCATATCTCTCGATAAGTCACCACTTTTCTTTTGTTTTTTTCTTTCTTTGCCATACTTTACTTATCTTTTTCTTTTGTATTTTTGGCATGGGATCATTTACCTCATTTTTCGTTCTTTTCTTTTCCACAACCCCCAACTTATCTCCTTTAATGTACTTGGGTTATGGTAGTAGTATACTTTTGCATATTTCCATCCTTACTCCTCTTGAGTGCTTCTCAACAAATATGTATAAATAAGTTCTTTTAAAAGAAGGGTAAGGATAAAATATTTTTAGTCTCATAAGGGTAAGTAAATGGGTTTTTGAAAGAAACAAGGCTCAAATTCTTTTTTAAGAAAAAGGCTCAAACAGGTGACTAGTGATAGATGTAGCAAGGATAAGGTTGAAAGGCTCAAACGGTCCAAAAATAGCCTTTATCATATCCTAAGTAGTGTGCATTCTAGGAATTCGCCTCAGGTGATTATCAAATAAGTTCTAGAGCTTGTCGAGACTGCAAAAGTATTCACGAAATAATCACACATAAAACTTCTCTAGATGTTTTAGACTAATCATGCAATCTTACCACAAACTAGAGTCTCAAACCAAATGAAGATTGATATTTAAATTATTCTCAAACTGAAGCAAGATTTAAGTTTTTCTAAATGTTGTATGCTATCTCAATTAAGCTTATATAATTGATATGTGAATTAACTCCAAGGCAAACACAAAGTATGCTTAAAACAAAAAGAATGGGAAGGTAACACCAAGCAATTTAAAAAAAAATATATAAATAGGCTTCCTCCACCCCCAACTTAAAAATTGCATTGTCCTCAACGTTAAAGAGAAAGTAAAGGAAACTCCCTTGGTAAGCACAAGTGCATAGATGCTGAAAATTGTGTGCCACCATGTGAACTGCATGCCATTCTTCTTGCTAAAATTTCAATCTACAACATAGAACAAAACAACAAAAAGAAAGCAACTGCGATATGTCCTTAAGATTCCCACCATATGTTAGGATAGCATATAAAATAGAGAGAAATAACTAAAAATGAAAAATAAAAGACGAAAAATAAAATAACGAAAGGTAAAACACAATATATGTTAGGATAGTGAGTTGATAATAAAAACAAAATAAAAGTAGGCAAACAAAAGATAGAACCCAAAACTAATCCTCGAAGTCCTCATCTTCTTCTTCATTCCCTTCATTCTCTTCACCTTCCTCAGGATGTGGATCAAAAGATGAACCTGGATAGAGTGCCATAGTAGGAAAGTGACCCATATTACAACTAGTAGCGGAGGCAAGGTGTTGGTACATCTGATCAAAAGAAGAGTAGACCTCTGCTTGATAATCGGCTTACCTAGCCAAGAATCGGTCTTGACGATCTATCCTATCAAGCAACAATTTTTGATGCTCGTCAAAATGACTCTCTAAACGCTCAAGGTGCTCGGCAACTGTGAAATTCCTTAGGGGGGAAGGGGGGCAACAATTACTGCTCCCTCTCTCGGAGTTGGCGGCCTTGAGGCTCTAATTTGAGTTAACATGGCATCATTGATGGGTTTCTTGGGTTGCTATGCCTCCTTATCAGTACTGTATTGGACTTCAGCTTGGATGCACAATTGGGTAATTAAATAAGGAAAGTATAATCTGAGCTTTTGTCTAATAGTGTGTATGATAGAATTAAAGATGACTTGGCCCATTTCGATAATCATTCCCATCAAAATTGTATAAAGTAAAATATCTCGCTCAACAGTTAGGTCACTATAGTGTGTAGCAGGCATCATCCACTGACATACAAAATATTGCCAAGCCCTAGCATTGGCATTCAAAGAAGTAGCGGGCAAAGTGACAGGGATATCATCCGTCATTTTCCATGTAGTGCCCGGAACACAGAGAGTATTGTAAATCTCTTCATAATTAATTGTAGATACATATGCACTATACTCACTATGTTCGATGTCAGGTAATCCATAAAATCTATTTATGGATGTGATGCTAAAGGAGATTGTTTGGCCTCTCACCCTCACTTTACCATTCCTATGCTCATCGGCATTAGCGTAAAATTCTCTAACCAAATTTGTGAGGGAATGAGAGGGTGGTCTTGTAAATTTACCCCAATTCCTATCTAGAATCATTCTAAATAAGGTATCTCGGTGATGTTGAATCCTTTCTCGGGAATGCGTTTTCTACTTTGCATCATTCTAATATATCTCTTACTTGCCTCAAAACTAACAAATTTGGTTTCATCATACTCTTGTTGTTGTTTCCCTCTAGGTCTCTTGGTTTTTGGTGCCATGGAAACCAAATATGTAGAGCAATAGACATAAAGAAAAATTTAACCACCAAATAGCACAAGTGAACAATAGAAGGGAAGAAAGTGGTCTTACTTGATGTCCAAAGTTGGAGAGAAGAAAGACTACCCACCAACTTGAAGTGTTCTTGATGAACTCAAAATATTTTTAGAACCAAGCTTTATGAGAGAGATTGCTAGCAAAATCTGCAAAAGTAGTGAGCAATTTAGCAAGAAATGATGGTAGAAAAAGAAATTTTAGAGTAAAATGGAGTGGGTATGTGAGGGTTTTGAGAGAGGAAGAGAGAGAGAGAAATGGGGCTGTTGTTTTTCCAAGTTGAAATGAAGAATAAGGGTAGATTGTAGGGTTTTAAAAAGCCAAATTTTGGGTGGGTACCTCGGCCTGGACTAGGGGGCGCTGGGCTGGGCCTGTGTGCGTGCACACACTGTGCGCTGCAGTGCGGTCTACCTTGCAGTGTGGTGCAACCTAGGTGAGTTGGGCTGTCTTCTGCGTGCTGGGGTGCTGGGCCGAGGTGCATGGGCTGCTGCTGGGCCTGTTTTCCACAAGAAAAATTTGTATGTTTGCCAAAAGAAAGAGAAAAATAAAATAAAGTTAGCCAAATAAATAATAGTATAAAAATTAATCCTTAAAAATTAGATTAAATTAAAAGAAAAACTAACAATTAAGATTGAATAAAACTTAATTAAAAACAAAACAAAAAAATCAAAAGAAAAATAAGAACGTACCTGGGTGGTATAGTTAAGGTGAATAGACCCGATCTATAAGTGGAATGTCTTCCACTTCTGGATCTTGCTTATCAATTAAGATCTTAAGGCGTTGACCATTCACTTTAAAAGTCCGACCATTTCTAGTGTCTTCTATTTCTACCACATCATTTTCAAAAACATTTTTCACTATGAAAGGACTGGTCCACCTTGACCGAAGTTTTCTAGGATGCTTATGGAGTCTAGAATCGTATAAGAACACCTGATCATTAGGGTTAAATTTTTCCTCAAAATGTTTTTGTCATGGAAAACTTTCATCTTAGCCTTATAGATTCTAGAATTTTCATAAGCATCGTTTTTTAATTCCTCTAACTCGGTCAACTGATATTTCCTAAGCTTACCCGCTTCTCCTATGTCAAAATTAAAGGACTTGATGGCCCAATAAGCTCAATGCTTGAGCTCGATAGGTAAGTGAAAAGGCTTTCCAAAAACAAACTGATAAGGTGATATACCTAAGGGAGTTTTAAAGGCTGTACAGTAAGCCCAAAGTGCATCAACTAGTCTCAAAGACCACTCCTTGCGATCCGGGTTAACTGTTTTTTTCTAAAATTTGTTTAATTTCCCTATTAGCAAGCTCTACTTGTCCATTAGTCTGAGGATGGTAGGCAGTAGAAATTTTATATAACACTCCATATTTTTTCATCAAAGCTTCAAAAGAACGGTTGCAAAAATGTGTACCTCGATCACTAATTATAGCACGTGGTGTACCAAATCGAGAAAACACATTTTCTTTAAGAAATTTAATTACCGTTCTATTATTATTGCCTCGATAAGCGGCTGCCTCTACCCACTTAGATACATAATCTATTGCCACGATGATATATTGCTATCCGAAGGAATGAAGAAAGGGTCCCATAAAATCGATGCCCCAACAATCAAAGATTTCAATTACTAAAATAGAGTTTAAGGGCATCATATTTCGATGAGACATAGCTCCTAACTTTTGACACTTTTCACATGAGCGACAATAGGTGTTTGCATCTGTAAACAAGGTAGGCCAATAAAATCCACACTGCAAAATTTTTGCAGCGGTTTTTTTCATTTAAAAGTGGCCTCCACAAGCTTGGGAATGACAAAATTCCAAGACATTACCAATCTCTTCATTAGGGATGCAACGCCTTAAAATTTGGTCAAGTAGTACTTGAAAAGATAGGGGTCATCCCAATAAAAATTATGTACCTCATATAAGAATTTTCTCTTGTCTTGAGTGCTCCAATCCATTGGTATCTCACCTGTAGCCAAATAATTCATGATGTGAGCAAACCATGGTAAATAAGTAACAGAGAGTAAATGCTCATCAGGAAAGTCATCCTTGATTGTTATGTCGTCGTAAGTGTCCTCAAAAGTGAGCCTTGATAGATGGTCAGCTACTACATTATCCACTCCTTTCTTGTCTTTGATGGTGATGTCAAATTCTTGTAAGAGTAGGATCCATCGTATTAGTCTTGCCTTAGCATCCTTCTTTGTAAGAAGGTACTTGAGGGCTGCATGATCTATAAAAATAAGGATAGAAGAACCAATTAAATAGGCACAAAATTTATCCAAAACAAATACTACAGCTAGCAATTCTTTTTCAGTGGTGGAGTAATTCATTTGAGCACTATTTAAAGTTTTACTAGCATAGTAAATGACAAAAGGTTTCCCCTCCCTTCGCTGTACAAGAACAGCACCTACAGCATAGACACTAGCATCACACATGATTTCAAAGGGAAAAGTCCAATCAGGTGACTACATTATAGGTGTTGAAGTAAGCTTGCCAATCAGTGTTTTAAAGGCCTCTTGACAAGCTTGAGCCTCAAATGGGGTATCTTTAACTAGGAGGCACATAGTGTTCTAGATATGTTCGAAAATTTTTGTATGAACCTCCTGTCATTATGGTTATAGTGGTGATTAGCAACGACGCCAAAAACTTATTGAGCAATTATCTACCTATATAAATATGCAAATAACCGAACTTGTTTTACTTGCAAGTGCACAAGGTCAATGGTAGCATAGTGTGCAAGTGCGAGATCATTTCCACAGTGATTGGTTAATTTCGATTTAGAATTAATCTCTTCAAAGTAAAAAGAGAAATAACTGTTGATTGTGAGTTAATAATAATGAGAACATAGGACTACAATATCCACCACTAGTTATACTTTCCCACTAAGTAAGATGCCAATGCTCTAGCCTTATCATGAATATTTAATGGTTGCCAACCTAAGGGCTTGGTCCACACCTTAGGCTATTGATCTCCCTATGTAATGAGTTAGGCATGGTGTATACTCTAACTCTTTTCTCTCTTAAGGGATTCAGCATGGGTGTATACTGAGTTGTTCCTTAAGAGAGCATAAGGGCTGTGGAGATCGACAACCACACGGAACCTAGGGCTTGGTCCACTCCCAGTTTCCCGTGTTTATTAACCCGAGAATCCGGTGTGGATATCTCTTGTTACTATTGTTGAACTCAGGACTCGGTCATCCAAATTGATTCGACTAACTAATCCATACCACATGCATAGGTTGATCAGACATGATGAGAGAAAAATATTGCATATTTTGGCCACTTAATTTACATTTGTTAGCTTAGGATTTTGTTACTTTGAGTCGTTTTCATTGTTTTTCAGGTTTACAAGCACTGGGAAATGAGTTTCACTAAAATTGTCAGAATTACCTATACAGATCAATCATCTTTGAAAATTAAACTGTATTGATTCAAGAATAACTAGGATATGTGCCATATATGCTTAGAAAGATCCAGAAGTCTATTTTCTGGAGAATTTTACGGCTCGTAAAAATGATTTTTCTACAAAAAGTTATGGCTGTTTTAGTAGACAAAGGTCAGGCTGTGAGGGCTGTGCTGGATTTCAGCGTGAACAGAAGTTTTGAAGGGCATGTGAAGACTTAAATCCCACATCCCACATCGGTTGGAAACATATTTCTATATCCCACATCCCAAATCAGATTGGAAACACATTGCACTCGTGGTATTTGCCTATATAAGACCCACTCCACTTCATCATTCAGTGTGCAATTCCTGAGCCACTTTGGTGTTTACCGGTGGACGTCCGCTAGCATTCTGGTGGATCTCGAAGGCTTTGTCACCACGAGGGGAAGCGCCGCCCGTCAGCGAGTGAAATTTTTCCCATGTAAAGTTATTTATTTATTTCTTTACATTTAGTTGTTTTATTTTAAATGTTTAGCACTTTTATTATGAATTGTAGTTTCATAGTTATGAGTGGCTAGACTCTTCAGCTAAGGTTGAAGATGAAGCCCCGCCGTTGTTTGGCGTAGTAGTTCATATTTGCTTGTACAAATCTGACAATTTTTAGTATAAATGTTCTGTCAATTATTTGAGTTAATTTTATAATTGATTGAGTTTAAATTGTCTGTTGGATATTCCTTGTGTTTTATCTGATGGATACATTGAATGCTTTTCGATTAAATTGGATTTCCTTTGTGATTTGTTGAGAGCGGATACATTGGATGTTTTTGGTTTAGTTCGGATATTCTTTGTTTTTTGTCTTATAGTTGGATTCATGGAATGTTTTGATAGGCTATATTTTTAGAACATATATACTTAACTTCGGTGGGGTGGATTTGGAAACCTTAGTGTTTTAATTATTAGTTTTTAAAAATCAATTTAGTTTAATTTTAATTTCTTTTGCAAATTATCATCTGAAATTCGGAACTAGGTTAAGATAGAGTTAGTTTAGATTGAAAATATACTTTCACAATGCAATTCCCTGTGGATTCGACCTCGCACTTGCACAACGCTATACTGCAAACGACTCGTGCGCTTGCGAGTAATTTAAAACTCACAACAAGTTTTTGGTGCCGTTGCATGGGAATTGTTTGGTTTGTGAAAATTTTTTGTCTGAATTGATTTTATTTTTCTACTAGTTAGTTATCCAAAAAAAATAAAAAAAATAAAAAAATTATGTGGATGAATCCAGCGTCGGTTTTACAGTCTTTAGAGGACACCATTAAGGAGTACATGAAAATGACCGGCCCGTCCCTTAATGCTGCCAACACATTCAATGTTGATAGTTGTTCTATCTGTGCTAGTCCCATGCATCTAGCACAGAATTGTCCATCAATGCCGGCTTGTGCCGTGTACCCCATGGAACAAATGAATGCTTTCAATGACTGTTGTTGGGAATCAAATGGATCTGACTCCGAAACATACAATCCAGGGTGGTGGAACTACTCTAATTTTTCATGGGAGCAGAACCAACTGACGAATCAGAGAGGAGCCCCTTATCATGCTCACAATCAATACCCTCCCGAATTTCCTCCACCAATCCCAAGTTATGCCTATCCAGCACCATCACCTGCTTACCAAGCTCCCATTCAAGCGTCAACGTCGGTTTCACAGTCATTGGAGGACACTCTCAATGATTTCATGAAAACGACTAGCCAATCTATGAGTGAAGTGATGAGTGCAACCATAGAAAACACCCAAGCGATTGCCAAGCTAGAGAGTCAAATTGATCAAATCGCAAGTTATGTGGGTGAAGGAGAGGAAAGAAAGTTCCCTAGTCAACCTGATCCTAACCCAAAGGAACAGTTTGCGGTGGAAAATTTATCAACTCTTATGCATTGGCAGGAACAAGTGCAATCAATTGTCCCATACTTGTCTGGGAGACAAGTGGACAATCAAGTGGAAGAGAATCCTGCTATGCAAAAAGGGCAAGAAAGTGGCAACAAGGAAAAGAGAGATGCCGAGCCATCTACCGCCACACTTATTATTAAGGATCTCTCTAGGTCGTTTTTACCTAAAACGCCTTACCCTGAGAGACTACAAGCGCCCAAGAAAGAAGAGAAGTCTGAGGACATTTTGGAGGCATGCTTTGCTCAATTTGAAGACGATTTGGATTTAGATAAGTTGTTTGAGTAAGCAAATGCTACTTTGGAGTCTGCTCCTCAAAAGATCAGTGAGACAGAGGAAACCATAACACCTGAACCCCCCAAGAAGGAACTTAAGCCTTTATCGGACAATCTTAAGTATAAGTTCCTAGGTCCAGCAGATTCTTTGCCTATAATGATATCTTTAGATTTGGGTGATGCTCCAGAGGAGAAATTATTGGACGTCTTAATAGAGCATAAGGAAGCTATAGGCTGGACTATTGAGGATGTCAAGGGAATCAACCCCTCGTTGGTAATACACACGATACAGTTGGAGGAGAATGCCAAGCCATTGAGGGAGCCACAAAGAAGGCTCAACCCTACTATGCAAGAGGTTGTGAGGTCAGAAGATATTAAGCTGTTAGAGGCAGGGATCATTTATCCAATTTTTGATAGCAAGTGGGTGAGCCTAATTCAAGTCGTGCCCAAACATGCTAAATTAACGGTAGTGAAGAATGAGGATGATGAGTTGGTGCCAACTCGTGTTCAGTCAGGAGGGAGAGTGAGTATAGACTACCGTAAGTTGAATGTTGCCACTAGGCCTGATCATTTTTCATTCCCATTTATTGATCAGATGGTGGAGCACTTAGTTGGGCATGTTTACTAATGTTGGGTCTGGCTGAAGACGTTAAACTTAGCATTCATGGGAGGCACCCTACAACTTATCTTTTCTGTTTATTTATTTATTATTTCGCATTTTTATGATTAATGTTTGTTTCCAGTATTTTTTGTTTTCTAGTTTTTTTATTTTTCAGGGACAATGCGTACTTCAGTTCAAGTTTGGGGGTATGCTATGAGCCATACCAGTCCAGATAGTTCTCCATATCTCAGGTCAGCTCTTTCCATATTAGTCACACATTGGGGTCAATGTGTAATTTAAGTTTGGGGGTATGGGAGACACATCACACACTTTGTCCTAATTTGTTGTCTTTTTGTCGTAAAGATAAATGCGTGTTCATGTTCGTCTAAAAATTTTTGTTGTTCTGAAAAATTATGATGTGATTTCATTGGTGAGTTTAAAACTTTGAACACATGATCTGATGATAGAGTTTAAACTTTAGTTACTTACTTTAGGCATTTTCGAGAATTCACATGTTTGATCTAATCTAACACGAGCACATCAGCACATATTTGTGTGAGGTATGACAAGTGAGTTGAATGTATATCTTTCCTTGTCTTAACTGAAACCGGATGACTTGTTGGATAAACACTTGGGCATATATAAAAAAAAATATAAAAAAACAACTAATACTGCTAATATTTATAATGATCATCATCAATAAACTTTCCACTGAGTAACTGGACCTCTTGCCTCAGTAAGCAGTGAGCGTTCACGTCAAAAGGTGGGAATTTTATTCATAATGATTATTGCGAAACTTTTCGCTGAGTAACTGGACCTCTTGCCTCAGTAAGCAGTGAGTGCTCACGTCAAAAGGTGGAATTTTGCTTGGTAGTATTAAGGCCGGTTTAATTTCGTAGCCTTTTTGACTCGAGTTAGTAAGTCCTTAGGGGTGTCTTTACACCTAATGCCCTAAAACCATCTGGTTTGGGAGTCATTGACTCAACACTCGTTACATGGGTCAATTAGAAAGCTTAAGGGAACTAAACATAGCAGAGCCTTATATATATATATATATATATATATATATATAAAACTATGCCATCGTTGTTCTTTCTGATGAGAAATTCTGTGGATCTTGAGACTTGATTACCTTGTACATTGAAGTTATTTGAAAACCTCATATGTATATGCTAAATCATTTTACACTGATTCAAGTTTGTGATGTCTTACCATGCCTCTTGTAAGTAATTAGGTTTTAAATTCTTATTCATTGTGAAGATGGGTTGGACTTATTTAAGCTTGCTCATGAATGAATCTCATGATTTTGAATGCTCCTTAAATTTTTGGATACTATGAATACTGAACTTATCTTTATGTTCTTTGTTTTTCATTTAGTTTTTTTTTTTATTTTGTTTTGCTAAGGGACTAGCAAAATGTAAGTTTGGGGGTAGTTGATGCGAGAAAAATATTACATATTTTGGCCACTTAATTTACATTTGTTAGCTTAGGATTTTGTTACTTTGAGTCGTTTTCGTTGTTTTTCAGGTTTACAAGCACTGGGAAAGGAGTTTCACTAAAATTGTCAGAATTGCCCATACAGATCAATCATCATTGAAAATTAAACTGTATTGATTCAAGAAGAACCAGGATATGAGCCATATATTCTTAGAAAGATCCAGAAGTCTATTTTCTGGAGAATTTTACAGCTCGTAAAAATGATTTTTCTACAGAAAGTTATGGCCGTTTTAGTAGACAAAGGTCAGGCTGTGCGGGCTGTGCGGGATTTCAGCGTGAACATAAGTTTTGAAGGGCATGTAAAGACTTAAATCCCACATCCCACATCGGTTGGAAACACATTTCTATATCCCACATCCCACATCGAATTGGAAACACATTGCACTCGTGGTATTTGCCTATATAAGACCCACTCCACTTCATCATTCAATGTGCAATTCCTGAGCCACTTTTGTGTTTACCGGTGGACGTCCGCTAGCATTATGGTGGATCTCGAAGGCTTTGTCACCACAAGGGGAAGCGCTGCCCGTCAGCGAGTGGAATTTCTCCCATGTAAAGTTATTTATTTATTTCTTTACATTTAGTTGTTTTAGTTTAAATGTTTAGCACTTTTATTATGAATTGTAGTTTCATAGTTATGAGTGGCTAGACTCTTCAGCTAAGGTTGAAGATGAAGCCCCGCCGTTGTTTGGCGTAGTAGTTCAGATTTGCTTGTACAAATCTGACGATTTTTAGTATAAATGTTCTGTCAATTATTTGAGTTGATCTTATAATTGATTGAGTTTAAATTGTCTATTGGATATTCCTTGTGTTTCATCTGATGGATACATTGAATGCTTTTCGATTAAATTGGATTTCTTTTATGATTTGTTAAGAGCGGATACATTGGATGCTTTTGGTTTAGTTCGGATATTCTTTGTTTTTTGTCTTATAGTTGGATTCATAGAATGTTTGATAGGCTATATTTTTAGAACATATATGCTTAACTTCGGTAGGGTGGATTTGGAAAACTTAGTGTTTTAATTATTAGTTTTTAAAAATCAATTTAGTTTAATTTTAATTTCTTTTGCAAATTATCATCTGAAATTCGGAACTAGGTTAAGATAGAGTTAGTTTAGATTGAAAATATACTTTCACAACGCAATTCCCTGTGGATTCGACCTCGCACTTGCACAACGCTATACTGCAAACGACTCGTGCACTTGCGAGTAATTTAAAACTCACAACAAGACATACACATATAAGGAATCTAAATACAAACAGGCATTAATCAAGTTAAACATTCTAACAAAGCTATGACAAAGGTAATCAATGAATAAATGTGTGGAAAAGCATAACTAGGGCTTCAATCGAGCCCTATAAGAGTTTAGTTACACATGCTAGTTAAACTAAACATAATAACCATAATGAACAAAAAATAGAAAAATAAAACCCAAATAAGACTCGGGAGACGAGTCATCAATTCCTCTTCTAAGCTTGTAACTTCAAGTCTAAAACAAAAGGTATGGTTAATGTCTTTTATAGGGCTATTTATAGGGCTTTAAAGGTGCCCCGAAACCCTAATTTCCTAATTGAGGTTCAGAGACTTCTTTCCATATCTGGCTCTACCGCCTTTGGAGTGCTTGCGCTCGATCATATACGGCCTGTGCATGCGCTCGAGCCTTCTATAAGTGCGCTCGTGTGCCTGTGCGCTCGATCACAAGGAAGTTGCGCTCGAGCGCACCTTGCTGGATGGCAGAACTTGACTTTTACTCCTAAAAACTCTAAAATATCATCTTTTTGTCCAAGTCCTGTGAAAAACACATAAAACACGAAAATGAAGTAGAATCTACTGAAATAGATAAACAAAAAGCCTAACAAGCATAAATTAAGGGGCTTAAATATGACTATTTAAGCACTTATCACACCCCAAAACTTACATATTGCTAGTCCCTTAGCAACACAAACAAGAGACTCTGTTAAAACAAAATTTAAAGATAAATTCATTTTTATGATACTAAAAAATTTGGGTTATGTATAAAGCCATGATAACCGTTCATGAGTAAGCTTATAATAAAAACACATTTTTGTATTTGAAAAAGGATTTTTAAAAGCTTATGTTACTTACCTAAGGTTGGCTTAAGGCATCGCAAGTTTTATTTGTGTGTGGTGAATTAGCACAAATAAGATGGGGCTTCCACATAGTTTTAGTGTATAGTGTTTCGGTGCCCAAACCTTTATCGAATTCTTTATAAAAAAGAACAAAAGTGGCATAATGCTTGCTTCTTTTCTTTTCTTTTATCATGCGATCTTTGCCATTTTGAGTTCCATTAAGCTTTTTAATTGACCCTTGTAATGAGTGTTTAGCCAATGACTCCCAAACCAGATGGTTTTAGGGCATTAGGTGTAAAGACACCCCTAAGGACTTACTAACTCGAGCAAAAAAGGCTACAGAACTAACAAGTTTTAATTCTTCTCAGTGAAATTTTCAAATTTTGACGTGAACACTCACTGCTTACTGAGGCAAGAGGCGTAGTTACTCAGTGAAAATTTTTATTATGATCATTAAAGGCTTACTTCCCACCTTTTGACATGAACACTCACTGCTTACCGAGGCAAGAGGCACAGTTACTTAGTGGAAAGTTTTTAATGATCATTAGAAGCTTTTTTATTTTCTTTTTGCCTGATGGACATTTTTTTTCTTTATTTTTATTATGCAAAGTGTTCTTTTAACAAATTATTCGATTACAGTTAGGTCATGGAAACATATACATAGAAATTATATGTCATACCCCACACAAATGTGTGCTAATGTGCTCGTGCAAATCTGGATCAAACTCGTGAATTCTTAAGTGCCTTGAGGTAGGTAACTAAACTTTGTAAAATTCCTATTACAAGACTATGTGTTCTAGATTGTAAGCTTACTAATGAAGTTTTATCATATTTTGAAATCAACCAAAATTTTTGTTATCGAATGAACATGCATTTATCTTTTCTAAAAAAAACACTAGTACCTTGTGTGTGTGTAATAATGCCTCCCACTGCCCCCAAACTTAATATACACATTGTTCCCAATGTGTGTGTGGCATGGAAAGATCTGACTTGGGAGATGGAGAACTAGATTGCTTACTTTGCTCGTAACATGCCCCCAAACTTGAACTGGAAGCATGCACTAAGTACCTGACAAAAAATAAAAATATAAATGTTGTGCTGAAAAACAAGAAATATGTATACTAAACATTTAAATATAAACAGAAATAAAATAAAAATACTATAATGAAAAGGATATGCTTTGGGGTGCCTCCCATGAGCGCTAAGTTTTACGTCTTCAGCCAGACGGGGTATCCTCTCACTACTGATCATCGGTGGGTGCAGTCGAAGAGGTACTTGGTGCAGGAGGTAGGCAGTCAAGGATGGCCTGTAACATCGCCTCCTATCGTGTAAATTGCGCCTCTAACCCATCGATCCACTAATAGATCAAACAAGTTGCCTCTCGATCCTCTCGATGGATATCGGACAACTCACAGCGGAAGGAAGACAGCTTATCTAAAAGGTGCGGATATTCCATGGACCCCATGTCGGGCTGGTCCTCCTCCCATGTAGGGCTCACTGGTGGGTGCTCGACCTCCATCAGATCATCTGCCACAGGCTCTGCAACTTGAATCTGCGCCCGGGGTCCTCGTGGCATGTGGGATTGGCTAAGGCTCCACTGGACTCTCCCAAAGAAAGGATGATAACTAACCGAGCTGTCTATAGAGGAGCTTCTAATCCCCTTCTTCTTGAAGATGTAACTGAGCAAGAAGGAAAAAATAGGTGCCATGCATTAGCTATGGTCGTCTACTGGTTATGCACACCATCCCAAAACTTGTGTATCTAACTCCATATGATCGCTGGGATAGAGTACCAATGACCCCGGTGAAAGGTGTAGAGAGCCTGTAAAAACTGATCTCGTCTCTGTGTCTTGTGCCCTAAAGGACACACATTACGCTGCAGGACTGAGTCTACGAACCATAAACGGGGAGGCAACCTTGATCGGCTCCCCGCATTGTTGTGGCGATCTGCATATTGGTATACACACATGTCCTCTATAATGTGTGGTAGAGGAAACAGGTTAGGCTACTCTTCCCTATGGCTGTCCTCCGGTGGGGACTCATCACAGTAGTATAAAGAACTGACTATGTCGACGGTGGTCAGCTCTATGAATCTGCCCTGTACTGAAGAAGATAAGATCTCTTGTCTGGTGCAGTCATAGGTCAGGTTCTCGTTGAAACTGACCACGAATCAAGTGTATGCCGTTGAACAGACCGGCTTGAATAACCACTTGAGACCTCGGTTCTTGAACTCATGGACCGCCCATCTTGTGGCATCCAAACTCTTGAAGTCCTCATCTACATTAAATGTGGTCTCGAACAGTATTTCACGCTGCTCGAAATTGGGCCAGGATGTCTAGTAGCGGCTGCTGGAAGCTCGGGATGTGGAAGCCATGTGTTGTGGAAAAACAGTGTTATTTCTGGTGTGATTGTGCTCGTGCGCAGCTAATGGTGTGCTTGATCGCACAGATTGAGGTGCGCTCGATCATACTCGGTCAAGCAATAGGTCGAATACTTTATGTGCAACAAAAATTATAAACTGCAGAATTTACACACAGTTGATCCAAACCTCCTACAAATACAAATATCCCAATCAATCCACAAGATAAACATATATAGATAATGAATATGTAATTTAAAGATCAAAAACCGTGTGTGTGTGTAAGTATCTAAGAACCAAAATGTGTGTACCTTGTGTGCTTAGTATGATAATGGGCATGCAACGGAGAAAGAAATCGTGTTGGCCTGATGGTGAGCTTAATTATGTGGCGAGGTGGTGGTGGTGTGGATTGCTGGAGGTGAGTGGGTGGTTTTCAACAGATTTAGTTTAAGGTGATGGCAAGTGTGATAGACTAGAGGAAGAAGTGCGCTAGAGCGTAATGTGAGAAAAGTGGGGTTGTGAGTGAAATGTGAATAAAAATATCACGTGCCTTCTCTACCCCGAGTGCGCTCGAGTGCATTTGTGAAGTGCGCTTAATCGCACTTGTGCTCAACTGCTTAGTGTGATGCGCTTGCGAGCACTGAAGTGTAGGGGATGTGCACTCGAGCTTAATGTATGGTGCGCTCGAGCACAAAGTAGTATGTATAGAGTAATTAAAAGTTACCAAAATAAATTTAGAACGATACCGTCATACCGTATTTTAGTGGCATCAGTATCACTAACCGCGATAGAGGCACTTAAGCTATATGTCATGCAAGTGGGAATTGCTCAAGCGCTCTCTTTAGTAGCTTTGGTGCTACTTTCTTTGAATGAGGCACTTAAAGCCCATATCAGGTGGTTCCAATGCCCTTGAAAGCTGATACTTCTTCAATCTTGGTACCAAAACATCCTCGAGGATACTTCTCAGTCGTTTGATGCTTCTGTCAGCCAATTGTAAAGTAATTGAGGTTGGTTGGAGCTCCTCCAAACCTAGTGTCCCGAATACACTGTAGGGTAACAAGTTGACACTCGCTCCTAGATCTAATAATGCATGCTCGAATAGCTGTTCACCTAGCCTGCAAGGAATGGTAAAACTACCCGGATCTTTTAGTTTTGGTGGTAGGTTTCTTAATAGTATAGCATTCACCTCTTCAGTCAAGGCTACTGTCTCATACTCCTGAAACTTCCTTTTGTTAGTGCAACAATCTTTTAAAAACTTAGCATAAGTAGGAAGTTGTTTTATTACATCTAATAAAGGAATGTTTATTTCCACCTTTCTCAAGGTTTCGATAATGTCACTTAGTTTAGTTTCCTTTTTAGACTTTACTAACCTTTGAGGGAAGGGTGGAGGTTCATTTACCTTTCCAATCTCACTTACCTTAGAGGTGGAAGCTTTGTCTGGAGATGCTAGTGCAGACTCATCGATGCCTATGATCTTTCCACTTCTCAGGGTTGCCACAACATTTAATTGTTGATGTCCTCTTAGATTAGGTATTGGCTGGGCTGGAAGCTCTCCTTGCTTTATGGTACTCAGTTCCTTGACCAATTGCCCTATTTGTACCCCTAAAGTGAGTTAGTGCACTGAGTCTTTGTGGAGATATGTAGTAGTTTCCTTCTGCCTCAGGTTGATATGCAATGCACGATGGTTGATCGAGGTTCTGTGGGATGAAGGATTGATTCATCGGCCTTCTCGGTAATCTGTTCCGCCATTGGTATTTCTTCCTCAATTCCTCATTCTACCTCTTTTGAGTTATCTCTAAGCCTTTGTTGGATAGTCCGCTCAAGCTCGGTATCAAGGGGAAAGAATGTCGGATGCTTTGATCGACGTCCGTGGATGAATCAGGGGTAGTCACGTGAGTGCAGCAGTCAAACACTGCTGCTCGGGTAACTCTCTGCCTCAATTGCGCTCGATCGCATAGAAGGGTGCGCTTAATCACAAGTGGCATAGAAAGCTCTCTTGGAGTGCCTGAAACAGAGAACAACAAGAAATCGATTAGGGTTTTAATGAAAATTAAGATAAAACAGAAAACAAAAATAGAAGTAGAATAAAAAGGGAATAATGATTAAACTAACTCAAATGTAATTATAAATAAAAATTTAAGTGCAATCCTCGGCAATGGGCCAAAAAATTGTTGAGCGATTATCTACCTAAATAAATATGCAAATAACCGAACTTGTTTTACTTGCAAGTGCACAAGGTCAATGGTAGCATAGTGTGCAAGTGCGAGATCATTTCCACAGCGATTGGTTAATTTTGATTTAGAATTAATCTCTTCAAAGTAAAAAAAGAAATAACTATTGATTGTGAGTTAATAATAATGAGAACATAGAACTACGATATTCACCATTAGTTATACTTTCCCACTAAGTAAGGTGCCAATGCTTTAGCCTTATCATGAATATTTAATGGATGCCAACCTAAGGGCTTAGTCCACACCTTAGGCTATTGATCTCCTTATGCAACAAGTTAGGCATGGTGTATACTCTAACTCTTTTCTCTCTTTAAGGGATTCAACATGGGTGTATATTGAGTTATTCCTTAAGAGAGCATAAGGGCTATGGAGATCGGCAACCACACGGGACCTAGGGCTTGGTCCGCTCCCGGTTTTCCGTGTTGATTAACTCAAGAATTCGGTGTGGATATCTCTTGTTACTATTGTTGAACTCAGGACTCGGTCATCCAAATTGATTCGACTAACTAATCCATACCACATGCATACGTTGATCAGACACACACATATGAGGAATTTGAATACAAACAAGCATTAATCAAGTTAAACATCTAACAAAGCTATAGCAAAGGTAATCAATGAATAAATGTGTGGAAAAGCATAACTAGGGCATCAATTGAGCCCTATAAGAGTTTAGTTACACATGCTAGTTAAACTAAACATAATAACCATAATGAACTAAAAACATAAAAATAAAACCCGAAGAAGACTCGGGAGTTGAGTCGTCAATTCCTTTCCTAAGCTTGTAACTTCAAGTCTAAAACAAAAGGTATGGTTTATGTGTTTTACGGGGCTATTTATAGGGCTCTAAGGGTGTCTCAAAACCATAATTTCCTAATTGAGGTTCAGAGACTTCTTTCCATATCTAGCTCTGCCGCCTTTGGAGTGCTTGCACTTAATCGTATGCGGCCTGCGCTCGAGCGCATGTGTGCGCTCGAGCATTTCACAAGTGCGCTCGTGTGCCTGTGCGCTCGATCACAAGGGAGGTGTGCTCGAGCGCACCTTGCTGGATGGCAGAACTTGACTTTTACTCCTAAAAGCTGTAAAATATCATCTTTTTGTCGAAGTCCTATGAAAAACACATAAAACACGAAAATGAAGTAGAATCTACTGAAATAGATAAATAAAGAGCCTAACAAGCATAAATTAAGGGGCTTAAATATGACTATTTAAGCACTTATCACACCCCAAAACTTACATATTGCTAGTCCCTTAGCAAAACAAACAAGAGACTCTGTTAAAACAAAATTTAAAGATAAATTCATTTTCATGATACTAAAAAATTTGGGTTGTGCATAAAACCATGATAACCGTTCATGAGTAAGCTTACAATAAAAACACATTTTGGTATTTGAAAAAGGATTTTTAAAAGCTTATGTTATTTACCGAAAGTTGGCTTAAGGCATCGCAAGGTTGGTTTGTGTGTGGTGAATTAGCACAAATAAGATGGGGCTTCCACATAGTTTTAGTGTATAGTGTTTCGGTGCCCAAATCTTTATCGAATTCTTTATAAAAAAGAACAAAAGTGGCATAATGCTTGCTTCTTTTCTTTTTTTTTATCATGCGATCTTTGCCATGTTGAGTTCCATTAAGATTTCCAATTGCCCCTTGTAATGAGTGTTTAGCCAATGACTCCCAAACCAGATGATTTTAGGCTATTAAGTGTAAATACATCCCTAAGGACTTACTAACTCGAGTAAAAAAGGCTACAGAACTAACAGGTTTTAATGCTTCTTAGTGAAATTTCCACCTTTTGACGTTAACACTCACAATTTTCTGAGGCAAGAGGCCCAGTTACTTAGTGAAATTTTTATTATGATCATTAAAGGCTTACTTCCCACCTTTTGACGTGAACACTCACTGCTTATTGCGGCAAGAGGCCCAGTTACTCAGTGGAAAGTTTTTAATGATTTTTAGAAGCTTTTTTATTTTCTTTTTGCATGATGAACATTTTTTTCTTTATTTTTCTTATGTCAAAGTGTTCTTTTAACAAATTATCTGATTACAGTTAGGTCATGGAAATATATATATATATATATATATATATATATATATATATATATATATATAGAAATTATATGTCATACCTCACATAAATGCGTGCTAATGTGCTCGTGCAAATCTGGATCAAACTCGTGAATTCTTAAGTACCTTGAGGTAGGTAACTAAACTTTGTAAAATTCCTATTACAAGACTATGTGTTCTAGATTGTAAGCTTACTAATGAAGTTTTATTATGTTTTTAAATCAACCAAAATTTTTGTTACCGAATGAACATGCATTTATCTTTTCTAAAAAAAAAATTAGGACTTAATGTGTGCATGTGTTTCAAGTGTGTGTGTAACAGTGCCTCCCACTACCCCCAAACGTAATATACACATTGTCCCCAATGTGTGGGTGGCATGGAAAGATCTGACTTGGGAGATGGAGAACTAGATCACCTGCTTTGCTCGTAACACGCCCCCAAAATTGAACTAGATGCACGCACTAAGTACCTGACAAAGAAAAATAAACGTCATGCCGGAAAACAAGAAATATGTATATTAAACATGTAAATATAAACAAAATAAATGAAAAATACTATAATGAAAAGGATATGCTTTGGGGTGCCTCCCATGAGCGCTAAGTTTTATATCTTCAGCCAGACGGGGTATCCTCTCACTACTGATCATCGGTGTGTGTGGTCGAAGAGGTACCAGGTGTAGGAGGTAGGCGGTCAAGGATGGCCTGTAGTATCACCTCCTATCGTGTAAATTACACCTCTAACCCATCGATCCACTGATGGACAAACAAGTTGCTCATGATCCTCCCGGTGGATGTCGGACAACTCACAGCGGAAGAAAGACAGCTCATCGAGAAGGTACTGATACTCAATAGACCCCATGTCGGGCTGGTCTTCCTCCCATGTAGGGCTCACTGGTGGGTGCTCGGCCTCTATTGGATCATCTGCCACAGCCTTTGCAACTGGAATCTGCACCTGGGGTCCTTGTGGCATGTGGGACTGGCTGAGGCTCCACTAGGCTCTCCCAAAGAAAGGATGATCACTAACCGGGCCGTCTATAGAGGAGCCTCTAATCCCCTTCTTCTTGAAGATGTGGCTGAGCAAGAAGGGGAAAGGGAGGCCCTATGCATTAGCTGTAGTCGTCTACCGGTTAACACAATATGGAGTCAGATACACAAGTTCTGGGACAGGTAGACAACCTATTGCCTAACCGAGTGCGATCGAGCGCTAGGTATTAGCGATCGAGCGCACCTCAATCTGTGCGATCGAGCGCACCATCAGCTGCGCACTAGTGCAATCACAACAAAAGCAACACTGTTTTTCCACAACACATGGCTTCCACATCTCGAGCTTCCAGCAGTCGCCACCAGACATCACGGCCCAGTTTCCAGCAGCGTAAAATACTGTTCAAGACCACATTTAACATAGATGAGGACTTCAAGAGTTTGGATGCCATAAGATGGGCGGTCCAAGAGTTCAAGAATCGAGGTCTCAAGTGGCTATTCAAGCCGGTCTGTTCGACGGCATACACTCGATTTGTGGTCAGTTTCTATGAGAACCTGACGTATGACTGCACTAGACCATAAATCTTATCTTCTTCAGTACAGGGCAGATTCATAGAGCTGACCATTGCCGACATAGTCGGTTCTTTACACTGCTGTGATGAGTCCCCACCGGAGGACAGCCATATGGAAGAGCAGCCTAACCTGTTTCCTCTACCACACATTATAGAGGACATATGTGCGGGCCAATATGCAGATTGCCACAACAATGCGGGGAGCCGGTCGAGGTTGCCTCCCCGTTTATGGTTCGTAGACTCAGTCCTGCAGCGTAATGTGTGTCCTTTGGGGCATAAGACACAGAGGCGGGATCAGTTTTTACAGGCTCTCTACACCTTTCACTGGGGTTATTGGTACTCTATCCCAGCGGTCATATTGAGTCAGATACACAAGTTCTGGGGCAGTGTGCATAACAGGCAGACGACCACAGCTAATGCATGGGGCCTCCTTTTCCCCTTCTTGCTCAATCATATCTTCAAGAAGAAAGGAATTAGAGACTCCTCTATAGGCGACTTGGTTAGTGATCATCCTTTCTTTAAGAGAGCCCAGTGGAGCCTCAACCAGTCCCACATGCCACGAGGACCCCGGGCGCAGATTCCAGTTGCAGAGCCTGTGGTAGATGATCCGATGAAGGCCAAGCACCCACCGATGAGCCCTACATGGGAGGAGGACCAGCCTGACATGGGGTCCATGGAGTATCAACACCTTCTCGATGAGCTGTCTTTTTTTTATCAGTAAATAAAGCTAGTATTAATAAAAAAAAATATACAAAAGAATCACTGGGCATTCCTAGGAGATTTACAGAGATCAAGTACATAAAGCAAAAATAAGCTTACAAAAGAGCCTATACAAAAAGCTTACAAAAGAAGCCTAATCTGAGGGCAAAGAGCATACATAATTCTATAGATTACAATCTGGATCTTCTTGACAAGGCTGGAAGCTTGAACAGTGGAATGATCAAACAATTTGGCATTTCTAGCCATCCATATGTTATATACTGTGCATGCTAGGGCAATCCTGTTGGCTATGGCTAAAGGGCCTGTACCTCTAACTTTTAGGGTCCACTTGATTACACTTTCAATTGTGTTCATCTGCCTTCTGCAGCCTAGCCACCTTTTGATGGCATCCCAGGCTTCCTTGCTAATCCTACATGAGAAGAAAATGTGCTCTCTTGATTCCTCCTGCTCTTTGTATAGTGGGCATAGCTTGTCATCTCCTTCCAGTTGGAGTCTGTTCTTAGTGAAAAGCCTATTCTGAATGGCTAGCCAGAGGATGAAAGTGTGTTTTGGAGGGGGGGCAGTGGCCATACCATACCAATGTAGCCCAGCAGACCATATTTCCTTTTAGCCTTATAGAGTTGTAGACCTTCTTAATGCATAGATCATCCTGAACCCTCCATTCCAAAAGTTTGTCCCTGGCCTGCAGGGTGGAGGATGATTGGGCAGAAAGATCATCTCTGATTTCCAGAATTCTCTTCCAAAGATGAGAGTCTCACTTTTGTGCCATTATTTCCCAAATTGATATGTTGTTCAGGTAGTAGTGTTGGACCTATTGAATCTATAGTGAATCTTTTTTCATATGAATATTCCAAAGGACCCTAGTAAGGAGAGCCTTGTTCTAAGCTTTTAAGTCAACCAAGCCTAGACCTCCTTCGAATTTTGGTTTGCATAAGTCTGCCCAGGCAATAAGAGCCTTTCTCATATCATTACTCTTACCATTCCAAAGGAAGGACGGTTCTACACATCCTGACTATTTTCTCTAGGATATTACCAAGGATTGGGAAGATGGCCAACCAAAAACATTCCACCCCTTGCAACACTGATTTGATTAATTCAGTTCTGCCAGCATATGATAGGGAAGAGCCAGCCCAAACATTAATGTACCCAGAGATTTTATCGATGAGGGGGAGGTAATGAGTAACATTTAGTCTTGTTGAAGCCAAGGGAACCCCCAAATATTTGAAAGGGAAGGAACCATCCTCCATTCCTGTGATCCTTCTGATTTTCATTAGCTCTACAGCCTGGACTCCAGCATGGAAGATGTTTGATTTGGCCAGGCTTTCATACAGCACTGAGCATTCACTGAATTGGGTGACACACTTCATAATCTGCCCAATAAATCTACCATCCCCCTAGCAAAGAGGATAAGGTCATCAGCAAAGGCCAGGTGGGTGATCTTAAGTTTGTCACACTTAGGGTGGTATCTAAAACCATCCTCTTCTTTCAATCTCCCTAGAAGCCTGGACAAGTACTCCATAATCAAGATAAACAGGTATGGGGAGAGGGGGTCTCCTTATCTAAGCCCCTTTTTGCTAGCAAAAAAACCATGCAAGCTCCCATTGATGGATAGAGAGAAGGCTATTGTAGTAACACATTCCATGATCCATTTTTTAAACTTTTCAGGAAACCCAAGGCCCTCAATCAAGCTGTTCAGAAACTCCCATTCCACAGTGTCATAGGCTTTCTTTAGGTCTATCTTGATCATACACCTAGGGGGAGATTCTTTTCCTACAATACTTTCTAAGCAGCTCCTGGACCAAGTATATGTTTTTAGCCATACTTCTGGATTTGATGAATGCTGCCTGGGCTGGGTTGACAATTAGGCTCAAACAAGGAGCTAATCTAGAGGCAAGGATCTTGGAGATGATCCTGTAAATCACATTGCAACAGGCTATAGGTCTGAATTCCTCCACTTTAGATGCTAGTTTACCTTTGGGTATCAAGGCTAGGGAGTTATGATTTAACTGTTTTAGGAGTCTCCCATTCTGGAAAAATTCCTGCACAGTCTCTATCACATCTTGGTTTATCACATCCCATGCTTTCTTGAAAAACTTTGATGAGTAGCCATCAGGACCAGGGGACTTGTCCTCCATTATACTCTAAAGGGCTTCCTTGATCTCTTCCACTGTGACCTCCTTAATCAGCAGGCTAGCTTAGTTCTCTTGGACTATAGGGCCATCTCAATGAGCTGTCTTCCTTCCGTTGTGAGTTGTCCGACATCTGCCGTGAGGATCGTGAGGCAACCTATTTGATCCATCAGCGGGTCGATGGGTTAGAGGCGCAGTTTACATGACATGAGGCAATACTATAGGCCATCCCTGACCACTGATGAGAGTCATAAAATGCATCTTTACAGTACTTAATTGTTAGCATTTTAGGGTTGATCTAGGTTTGAATTGCACTTTTATACCTTAACAACTCTAAAGTGTCATTCTTGGATCATTGATCTATTCTGATGTATTTTCAGGTACTTTAAGTTCAAAAGAGATGGAAAAGCTATTACTACTTGAAGCACAATGACTAGATGAACACCAAAGTGAAGGTTCACAAGCACTTGGAAAGGAGTTTCACTAAATTGCCATAATTGCCCTTACAGATCAATCATTTTTGAAAATTAAACTGTATTGATACAAGAAGAACCAGGCGATGAGCCATATATGCTTAGAAAGATCCAGAAGTCTATTTTCTGAAGAATTTCATGGCTCATAAAAATAATTTTTTTAGAGAAATTTATGGCAGTTTTAGTAGATGAAGGTAAAGCTGGAAGATGCTTAGTGCGCTCGAGCGCACCAGACCTGCAATAGAGCGTAAGTGCGCACTTGCGACTTCCCCCATCGATCAAAAATACCTTGCAGTGCACCATAGTATTCTTGAGTACACCATGCTATGATCAAGTGCACACGGGCAGTATCCCACATCGGAATGGAAACACATTGCACTCCGAGAATTCCCCTATAAAAACCCTACTTCACTTCATCTTTTGGATCATCGGGTATCAGATCCAGAGGGCCTTTAGGAGCAAATCTTGAGGGCCTTTAGGAAGAACCTAGTGAACTTTTTGAGGGCAAGCTAAGGAATCTTCGAAGCTTTGCTACCAAGAGGGAGATCATCGAGAGGCCAGAGGCAGCTCAAGGAAGCATGAGCCCCATGGCCAACTAATCTCCGAGCAAGGCAAAGGGATGAATCCCTAGGTGTAGTTGTTCTTATTTTTTTTTATTGATTTAGTTGTAGTTTTGAATTATTATCATTAAACATTGTTATAATTTATTATTTAATCTAATTAGAAGATTTTCCCTTAGTCTGGTGATTGCATCTTCCTCCCCCATATAAGTCTAGTCATGCTCTTCTTATGTGATGTTGTTGAGGTGTGATTGAGTCTAGTAGATTTCTCTTATAGATTTGTGTGTTACTGTAGTATTGTAATTATGATATATTGTTGTTTCTTGATAATTTATAAGTTAGGTCATGTGTGCTTGAAAATAAAGAGTACTTCATAACAATTACATTAGAGTTTACTTGTGCTTAATTGAATATTTGCCGATTGCCTGTTTGGGATGTGAAACTTGTAATCGAGATAAAAATAATTGAATCAAGATTGGAATAAGGAAATGAACCTAGGGAGGATTCTTAGAACCTTGTTATATCTATCCATCATATTCTTCAATCTATTTACACAATTTGCTCACAACTCAGATTCTTCCATTTAATCTTTTATCGTTTGTGTTAAGGTTCACACCTTCTTTTGTAGTTAATTTGTTTCCTTGTGGAATCGACACCCCAAAGCTGTGCTACAACTACCATGTTACTCTTTGAGCGTAATCAAATTTTGGTGCCATTGCCGGGGAAACACGCTTAAGTACAAAGAAGATTGTCAACTTTGAAAAGAAAGAAAGAAAAAAGTCACGAGCAAGTAAGAGAGAGAAGCTCTCAACTGCTACAGTAACTTGTCCATGGTTCCCGCTCTTCTCTCTTCCCCCCTCCCTCCCTGTTCTCTGCGACAAAATCACTGCTCTCCCTAGCATGGGAAAGAAGAAGTCCAGTAGGAAGCTTCCCCAATCAGTCCAAGAGAAGAAAGACTTGGAATTTGTCCAAAACCATTTCAAATCCAAAGCTGCTACAGTACTGGATTTGCGTCAGGAAGTTCCAGTAGAATCCAGCAAGCTTGAGTCTAGAGGATCAAGCATAGAGTCAAAAAACTTATCCTACTCCTTAGGAGAGGAGGAACTGAAGTCTTTGACACCTGAGATGGAAAGCTCTTCCTCGAGCAATGAAGGAAGTTCACACAGAGCATCAAAGGTGAACAGTAACCAAAATCGAGCTATGGCAATGAAAGCGATGCAGAAAGAGACTCAGGCTTCAAAGGATGAGAACCAAAGCTCCTCTGAAGAGAGTGATGAGGACTCAGTATAGGTAGAATCCTATACTTCCAGTGAAGAAGATGATCCCAGCTGCCAAGCTACTGTTCACGGAAGACTAGTTGCAGCAAGGCAAAGAAAGAAAGAGGCAAGGAATGGGACCAGGGCACACATTCCCTTGAAGAATGGAGGTCCCTCTACTGGTTCTAGTTCCAATGAGGCACTCCAAAGGCTGGATGCTTCACCTGGTGCACAAGAGAAAACAAAGGCTAAAGACCATGTTAACAATGGCAGTACTCCCCAGGAGGAAAGCAAGAAAGCTCCTTGGGTAAGCTTATTTGCTGATAATAGGAAGCAAAGTAAGGGCTTACAACTCTCTACTATTAAAAGTGAGGGTGATACAGTTTGTGTCACAGAAGAAAACATTGAGGAAGTGTTTGGAGACTACCCTTTCTGCTTGGTAGGGTACTTTGTTGGAAGGTTCCTAAGGAGGGCTGCCCTGAAGATGCTCACAGACTCTTGGAAGGTAAAAGTCTTTACTTAATTCCATAATAGTGGTTGGATTGTATTCAAATTTGAAAATGCTGAGGCTAGTATGAATGTTTTGCAAGAATGAACTTACCAAGTATATGGTAGACCTTTACTCTTGAAATCCATGCCTAAAATTTTCCAATTTGGCAATGAAGAAATAAGCATTATCCCTATTTGGATTCAGCTGAAGAGTCTGCCTCTTGAGTTGTGGACTGCAAACTGCCTAAGTAAGATAGGCACCCAACTTGGAAAGCCTCTCTATGCTGATCAGTTTACAAACAATAAAGAAAGAATTTCATATGCTAGGCTGCTTGTAGAGATTGATGTAGCAAAGAAAATCAAGTTCTCAGTGCTTGTTAGCTTCCTTAATGGGAACACTTTTGAGCAAAAGATATCTTATGAAAACCTCCCTAGATATTGCCCCAAGTGTAAGGTTCTAGGCCATGACCTCCACTCTTGCAGCCTTAATGTAAATTCAGATAAGGGGAGAAAGTAGAATGGCAAGAGGACAGAAATAGCAAGGCAAGAAACGTCTAAAGCTCCTCTTGATACTGACAAAGGGGGGAACAATCAAGATGCTGAGACAGTGGGGGTTAGCCCATGTTTAGTACCTCCAGTTATAGGAAAGATAACTCAAGAACCTAGAGGTGCATTCCAAGTAGTGAATCAACCAGAAAGGGAAGATCCCAGCTCCAAAGAAACAAGGGTGGAGGGAGACCAGGCGCATGCACTAGCCTCAGTCCAATTGGTATCTAGATTAAAGTCCATCCATCCCATTGAACCCCCTAACACTTGTGAGTTTCCCAATGAGACAGGAGTGCAGGGGAGTAGCTTTCCTACTACAAAGAGGAAAAAAGGAAAATCGGGCCTGAAAGATCCTCATACAGTTAGGAAGGGAGAGAAACCCTCCCAGAACCCTCAATGATTGTAGCATGCTGGAACATCAGGGGTTTGTGCCCCTGAAGCACAATGGGGTGTTGCACCTCATGAAAAGTAACAGGATTGATGTGATGGGAATATTGGAGTCCAAGCTTGATGAAGATAAGCTGTTCAGAATTATGGGCAACAAATTCAGCCTTTGGAGACAGATCAAAAATTTTTCAGCTCACCCTGCTAGCAGGATTTTGGTGATGTAGGACCCTTTTAAGGTCAGTATGTCTATAATTAAAGCATGCCCCCAAGTTATTCATTGCAATGCTTTATACTTAATTTCCTCTAGTAAATTTGTTGTAAGCTTTGTATACGGTTTTAATACTATTGTTGCTAGAAGACCTATGTGGGATAATTTGTGTAGTTTCAGCTATGTTAACCTAGCCCTTTGGCTTGTTCTAAGGGATTTTAACAATGTTTTTGCTGCTAATGAGAAAGCTAATGGGCTGTCTGTAACAGACTATGAGTTAAGGGACCCTTTTTTTGTTGTAGAGAAACTGGTCTAACAGATGTAAATGCTACTCGATGCCTGTTCACTTGGTCAAACAACAAAATCTGGTGTAAACTGGACAGAGTGATGGTGAATAATGTTTGGTACCATAAGGGGCTCGGAGCCCAGGCCACATTCCTTCCTGCTGGATGCCTTTCTGATCATTCTTTATGCCTTATTAACTTGCTGGATGAAGTTAGGGGGGGCAGAAGATCCTTTAAGTTTTTCAACATGTGGACTGACCATGATAAGTTTCTTGACACTATTAAATCACACTGGGGTAGTACCTTGGGTGGCTCTAAACTATTCAAACTGTGTAGAAACCTAAAAGCTCTCAAAACTCATCTTAAACTGCTCAATGAGAAACACTTCAACCACATTATAGAAAGAGCTCTGGAGGCTTCACAAAAGTTGTCCAGTCTGCAAAGGGAGCTCCATGATAATCCTTCTGATTCTGAGCTCCAAACAATGGTGGCTGATCAGAAGCTGAAGGCCTTTCAACTTGCTGAAGCTGATAGGAGCTTCCTATCTCAGTAGGCCAAATACAGATACCTTCTGAACAGTGATAGGGGTTCAAAATTTTTCCATGCCCTGTTAAAAAGGAAGACTAGTAAAAACCATATAGCTACTATGGTCTCCTCAAATGGGTCACAGACTACCTCTGAAGCTGAAGTGGTTGAGGAGTTCTTAAAGTTCTATAAGGACCTTTTAGGATCTTTTTCCAATTACAGGCCCCTTGATCTGGAAGTCATTAGAGAAGGTCCTACAATCCAAGAGAGCCAAGCTGATCTGCTGACTAAGGAGGTCACAGTGGAAGAGATCAAGGAAGCCCTTTGGAGTATAGGGGAGGACAAGTCCCCTGGTCCAGATGGTTATTCTTCTAGATTTTTTAAGAAAGTATAGGATGTAATCAACCAAGATATCATTGAGGCTGTGCAGGAATTTTTCCAGAATGGGAGATCACTAAAACAATTAAACCATACCTCCCTTACTTTGATCCCAAAATGTAAACAAGCTTCAAAAGTGGAGGATTTTAGACCTATAACCTGTTGTAATGTGATCTATAAGATCATCTCTAAGATCCTTGCCTCCATATTAGCTCCCTACTTGAACCACATTATCAACCCAGCCCATGCTGCCTTCATAAAATCTAGAAGCATGGCTAAAAATATCTACCTGGTCCAGGAATTGCTCAAAAAATATTGTGAGAAAAGAATCTCTCCAAGGTGTATGATCAAGATAGACATTAGAAAAGCCTATGATACTGTTGAATGGTAATTTCTGAATAGTTTAATAGAGGGTCTTGGGTTTCCTGAAAAATTTAGAAGATGGATCATGGAATGTGTAACTATAACAGCCTTCTTTCTATCCATTAATGGGAGTCTGCTTGGTTTCTTTGTTGGCAAAAGGGGCCTTAGACAAGGAGACCCCCTCTCCCCATATTTTTTTGTCTTGATTGTGGAGTACTTATCTTGACTTCTTGGGAGATTGAATGAAGAGGATGGATTCAGATATCATCCTAAGTGTGATAAACTCAAGATCACCCACTTGGCTTTTGTTGATGACCTCATTCTCTCTGCTAGAGGGGATGTTAGATCTGTTGGGCAGCTAATGAAGTGTGTCAACCAATTTAGTGAGTGCTCAGGGCTGCAAGCAAGCTTGGCCAAATCAAATATTTTACATGTTGGAGTCCAGACTGCTGAGTTAATGGAAATCAGAAGGATCACTGGAATGGAGGATGGTAGCCTCCCTTTCAAATATATGGGGGTTCATTTGGCTTTAGCAAGATTAAATGATACTCACTACTCCCCCCCTTATTGAAAAAATATCTGGGTACATAAATGTCTGGGCTGGCTCTTCTTTGTCCTATGCTGGCAGAACAGAACTGATCAAATCAGTGCTTCAAGGATTGGAGTGTTTTTGGCCTGCCATCCTCCCTATCCCTGGCAACATCCTGGAGAAAATAATTAAGATGTGTAGAACATTTCTATGGAATGGTAAGACTAATGGTATGAGGAAGGCTCTTGTAGCCTGGGCTGACTTATGGAAACCAAAAACTGAAGGAGGTTTAGGCTTGGTTGACTTAAAAGCATGGAACAAGGCTCTCCTTACCAAGGTCCTTTAGAACATCCACATGAAGAAAGACTCTCTATTGATTCAGAGGGTTCAGCACTATTATCTGATGAACAAATCTATTTGGGAGATCATGGCAAGAAAAGATGACTCCCCTCTTTGGAAGAGAATTCTAGAAATCAGAAATGACTTAACTGGCCAGCCATCTTCTACTCAGCAGGCCAGGGAAAGATTAATGGAATGGAGGGTACAGAATGAGCTGTGCATAAAGAAGGTCTACAACTCAATCAGACTGAAAGGAAATGTGGTCAGTTGGGCCTCATTGGTGTGGAATGGTCACTGCCCCCCTAAGTACTCCTTTATTCTTTGGCTGGCCATACCGAACAGGCTTCTCACAAAGGATAGACTTCAGCTAGAAGGAGATGAAAAACTCTGCCCCCTATGTAAAGAGCAAGATGAATCTAGGGAGCACCTCTTTTTCTCATGCAGGATTAGTAAGAAAACCTGGGATACCATCAAAGTTTGGCTTGGTTGCAGAAGACAAATGACTACAATAGAAAGTGCAATCAAATGGACCCAAAAAGTAAGAGGATCTAGCCCCCCAGCCATAGCAAAAAAGATAGCCCTAGCTTGCACAGTGTACAGTATATGGATGGCTAGAATGCTAAACTATTTAAGCAAACTCCTGTTCAACCTATCAGCCTAGCCAAGAAGATCCAAATTGTAATTTATAGAATTGTGTATGCTTTTTGCCCATAGATTAGGCTTCTTTTGTAAGCTTATTTTTGTTTTGCTTCTATTTTGCTCTCATTGTAAATCCCCTGGGAATGCCTAGCGATAATTTTGTACATTTTGATTAATACAAGCTTTATTTACAGATAAAAAAAAAAGATTGTCAACTTTGAGACATAACGGTAGAAGAATTGTAGATAGTTGTTTTTTTCAGCAGATGTAAAGGTGGTAACTTCGTTCCTTCTTTTAGCTTGCTACATTATTTTCTTTCTTCCTTATTTCTTTTTATAGTATTTTTTTATTATTGTTTTTTTAAGTTTTGATTTTCTGATTTTTTATTTATTTTTATTCTGTTTCATTTTCTCTCTAATTCATTTGGTGTATGCTTAAAACGTAGCCTAGATCAAACCATAGTGCACCCCCATTAGAGAATTTAGAGGATTTTAACATGGTCGATAACCCTAATGAGAATGTTGCTAGGACACTTCAGGATTACCTCTACCCTACACGCACAGCCACACCATCATGCATCATGTTTCCAGCCACTACTCTCCAACTAAAATTTAAAACAGGGATGATACAGTTACTCCCTACATTTCATGGCTTGGATAATGAAAACCTATATGTGCACATTAGAGAGTTTGAGGAAGTAGTTGCGACTTTTCATAGTCAAGATGAAATCGATGACATTATAAGACTTAAGTTCTTTCCTTTCGCTTTGAAGGATAGAGCTATGAGTTGGCTATCCTCACTGAGACCATGATCTATTGGGTCGTGGACTGAGATGACTTGGGTCTTCTTTAATAAATACTTTCCCCAACATAAGATCAATGCTTTAAAAAGGCAAATATCCACCTTTTCACAAAAGGACAGTGAGACTTTGTATCAGTCTTAGGAGAGATTTAAGGAGTTATTGAGTATGTGCCCTCACCATGGGTATGAGAGTTGGCGCTTGGTGAGCTATTTTTATGAGGGACTCACATATGGAGAGCGCCAATTTGTAGAGATGATTTGTAATGGTGAATTCTTGGAGAAAAATCCTGATGAGGCCATAAAGTACCTCAATGAGCTTGCTAAAAAAGCTCACACTTGGACTGGACCTAGTGCTCTTGAAAGCACAAATAGGTCATGACCTATAGGGCACCCAAATGGTGGTGGAATTTACCATCTTAGGGAAGAGGATAACCTTTAGGCCAAGATTGAGATGCTCACTAGGGAACTAGAGGTGTTAAAGACTAAAAGCTCAAAGCCAACACAAGTAACTAATCATGCAGCGTCTTTGAAACCATGTTTTGTGTGTGGCGGTGTAGATCATCTCGCCCAAGAGTGCCCCACATTTGCTGAGATGAGAGGGATGTATGAGGAACAATGTAATGCCTTAGGCATGTACAAGAAGCCTTTGGCACCCTTCTCTGACACTTATAATCAAGGATGGCGAAATCACCCCAATTTTAGCTGGAAGTCTAAAAACCAGCAGCTTGCACAACCCCCTGCACCATATCTTGAACCATATCATGCACCTGTATCTTCTATGAGTTTTTTAGAAAACAATTTACATGCTTTTATTGAGGCACAGGTGGTGGGTGTCAAATCCAACAAATAATAAAACTCTCACTCTCGAAAAATACAAATTGTAACAGTGATAAGCAAGGTCGTATCCACAGGGATTGGGTAGATTTATTTTAATGAAAATTAAAGCAAAGAAAAAAGGGGGTTTGAAATTTCGGAGTGAAATAAAAGAGAAAGCAATTATAATCAACTAAAAACTAAGGAGAAATCAATATCAGGCAAATATCCAACCAAAGGTATAATTTCAGAATTGGTTCAGAGAATTGATCACAGATACAAAGATAAAATCTTCTATTATTCACTAAATTGGTTATGGTTGTTAACAAGCTCTAACAACCTATCTCTTCTTACTTTCTCGATAACCAAAACAAGCTCTTTGATTACTTCCTTTGTTAATAAACAACCCTAAACAAGCTCTTAGGATTTAATCTATCGACAGCATTAATAATTAGAGAGACTACCAATTCTAGCCAACAAATACACAAGCTCGATTCATTTAGACTAGGTTATATATCTCCATAACATAAATCGAAAATCTCTCTATAATCAATTTTGTTATTTTACCACTAATATTAGAACAATTAAACAATTACGGATTTAAAGTTCTAAATGGAAATTTATTGACCTGATAATTGAACAACGGGCCTTTTGCATTAATCAACCAAGACAATAATTTTTAATAAACACAAAAGATATATAAATAGAGAAGAAATAAAAGAGCAATGAAAATTATTTAGATCTCACAATTCTTGAAGAACCAAAACTTCAATTATCCTTCTATTTGAGATCTCCCTTTTCTTTCAACTAGGGTTAGTATTTATAACTTTCAAAACCCGCGGGCTGGCGCTGCAGCGCCAATTTCCCGGCGCTGCAGCTCCAAGTTGCTGCCCAATCTTCACATATTATCACCATTTTAGCGCCGCAGCTTCAGCTTTCTTTCCTCTTTTCACAATTATCGCCATTTCAGTGCTGTAGCTTCAGCTTTTTGGCGCTGCAGCTTCCATTTTCTGTCCAATCTTCACAAATCTCTTGATTTTGAATTCAATTTGATTTAACTCCTCAATATACTCTACAAAATACGAAACATAATCAAAATCCAAGATTTAAGCAATTATAACCATTAAAACATGAGGAAATATAACAAACATATAGATATTATGAATCCTTATCAAATTCCCCCTCACTTAAACAATGCTTGTCCTCAAGCATACAATAGCTCAAGTTCGTCACCTTTTCTTATCCTCATTCCTTCTTCTATCTTTACTCATTCTCTATAATCCAAATTATCATGCCTTAAATATTTAAATCTAAAGACAAATAAGAAACGAACAATTTCATAGTGTAAATTCTTATAAACCACACCATGAACAATCACCTCAATGATCTTCTTGAAATCAAAATGCAATAGGATCTAACACTCATTGGATTCACTCAATATGCTCAAAGTGTTTAGGGTATCAATGAACTCTCAAGTCAAAACATAGAAGAACTTTACCATAAGCTTGCTAATATATCACATCAATGGATTGAATTGAATGCAAAGAATTTCAGGGTCTTAAATGGGTTGTAATGGGGCTTAGGTAAGGTGTGGTGAGAAGGAATTTTTAGGTACTTTTATCAAAGGAATTATACCAACTTCTCCACACAAAGCACAACTCAATAACATCAAATGTTTTCTTCAATCAATTCACTTCCAAACAATTAAAATTGCACAACTTTTCTCTCTTTTTGGCCTGCTATTTTTTTCTTTTTCTCTTTTTTTTCTTTCTTTGTTTTTTTTTTCTCTGGCCGCCTATTTTATTCTTCTTTTTCTTTCTTTTTGCAATTCAAGGAACTTGTAACTTGAATCACTTTATTCACAGCATCTTTCAATCCTTTCAGAGATAATTTGAAGCTTCATGTGAACAAGCTAGTACGATCCTTCAATTAGAGGTTCAAAAGAGGGAAAACGACAAAAGAATGGGTTGACATTACTTATACCATGGTTGACTTCCAACAAAAGGGCCAAGGTTCAAAATTGGCTTTCTACAATAAAAATCAAGGTAGGCTTTTTAAGAAAGCTAAATGGCTTCACCTAAATGCCCTTATTACTTCAATGCATCCAATTTAACAATGTAGTTTCTTGACATGCATAACAAAGAAAGTTCTAGAAAAATCAATTATGTATGACAATCACTCAATTAAGAAAATGGAGCATAATATAATATGAATGCTCATTGACTCAAAAGCGCACAAAAAAGGTCATGTGCATTAGATCCCACACACTTTTCATTCAATCAATCATCAAGAGCAATTAATAACTGTGTAGTAAATAAGAATTCAACTATTCATGCTAATCCCTTATTATGCCTTAATTTATCTCAATAATTCACAACAATCCAGATCATTTAAGATAAGCATCGACATGATCTAGAATTCAGAAGAGAATGATCACAAACAAGAACTAAAGTATCACTTGGATTTTTGAAAATTTTCTTGAAAAATGACTCAATTTTTTTTATCAAAATGGAGCTAAAAGTGAAGTTCAAAGTAAAATCAAATTCATATGTCAACGACCCTCCCCCACACTTAATCCATACATTATCCTCAATGTATCAAAAATAGATGCTCAAAAACTATAAAAGAACAAGAGTAAGTAGAAATCTCCCCTGAAAATGTTGAGTATCAACCAAGATATCAGTCACGTGCTTGGGGGGTGAAGGTAGTGTGAATCCCATGTAAGCAAGGAAAGCTGTCATGTTCCTGTCCATTCTGGCAACTTGGTCTTCGAGTCTTGCAAGCTGATTTAACAATTTCTTTTGGTTTGTTGCCCATGGGTTACGAAAATTATCTTCTGCCAAAAAAATTGGAAAGAAAATCAAATGCACTCCGAAATATGATAAAAATAAAATAAAATAAAAATAATCTAAATAAAGAAAAAGGAATAAAATAAAGAAAACAAGGAAAGTAAGACAAAAAGTTGGGTTGCCTCCCAAAAGCGCTAAGTTTTACATCTTCAGCCAGACACTCTTATTCCCTCCTAGACAAACATAGGTTGAATGCACTAGCCACTGCTTCATTGCCAAATTCGGTGCTTGTATGCTTTGGAGAGGCCTCAAGGATGTCATCAGTAACATCCGCAAATTCTGGCTTAATATATGCTCTTGTGAAGCCATGGGTAATGCATATTTCAGATGATCTGGTAAGGGTTTCAATTCCAATTTTGGTGCCTGCACAATAAAAGGAAGAAGTTATGTGTGAGAAAGAGGCAACTCAATGTAAGACACATCATACCTTACAGGTTTAAGTGATTCTAATTCGTAGATTGCATCCTGTAGGTTGGACTCCAACACAAACTTCTTCATGATCTTCCGTAGCCCTTCAAGAGTAAGATACCTGCTAAGTGTAACTTTTAGCTTATCATCATCAACTAGATCAAAGATTTCCTGCGCCAACGGGTCAATAACATCCATAACAAAAACAGAAGACACATCATTAGGGTACCTCATGGCGTCATAAATATTGAATTTAATAATTTCACCATCAAATTCCATTGTGAGTGTACCATCATGCACATTAATTTTTGTCCTAGATGTTTTTAGAAATGGCCTTCCTAATAACATTAGTGTTGAATTAGAAGAGTCATCTTCTTCCATGTCAAGAACATAAAAATCAGCAGGAAAGACCAACCCATTAACTTGTACTAAGACATCCTCCAAGACTCCTTCAGGATATATATTAGATCTATCAGCAAGTTGAATAATCACACCTGTTTCTTTTAATGGACCAAGATTCAAAGATGAATAAATAGAGAGAGGCATGACATTTATTGAAGCTCCTAGATCTAGCATTGCTTTATCAATCCTAACATCACCTAGTTTGCAAAGGATAGTAAACATACCTAGGTCCTTGCATTTTGGAGGTAATTTTTTCTGGAGGACGGCTGAAACATTTTCCCCCATACTTATCTTTTCATTACCTTTCAACTTCCTCTTATTGGTGCACAACTCCTTGAGAAATTTAGCATATCGAGGAACTTGTTTAATTGCATCAAGTAAGGGAATATTTACCTCAACCTTGCGAAAAGTTTCAAGAATTCCCTTCTCTTCCTCTTCTTTCTTGGATTTAGTCAATCTAGTAGGAAATGAAGGATTTGTCACCAATGCCTTTGGTTGTTCACTATCGAGTCATCTAGGCTGGTCAGTTTGAGGATGAGGAGCAACTACTTCTTTTTCAATTTCTTCTCCACATGCTGCCTTACTAGGTTCCTTCAACTCCTTCCTGCTTCTCAAGGTAACTGCACTAACATTTTGTTTTGGGTTAACAACAGTTTGAGAGGGCAATTTACCTTGAGATTCCAATCTATTCATAGAAGATGCCAGTTGACTCATTTGATTCTCTAGTTGCTGAATGTGTTGGTATTTGTTTAAGGTTTAAACATGGTTCAAACATGGATAAGGTTTGAACAGGTTCAAGTATGGTTCAAAGATGGTTAAAGTCTAAACCAAAGGTGGAGGATCAAAGTTCAGCAAGTTAGAAGGCTGCACACATGTGTGTGCTTTATTTTGGAGCAAGGGAAGGCCATGCGCACTAGTGTGCGCACTTTTGCACACAAGCAGAAGGGTGTTGTGGAAGGGGACAACAACTCCAAGCTGTAGCGCTGGAACCTGGCAAGAATGGCACAAGGGACAGAAACTCAAAGCTGCAGCTTTGGCCGACACACATGGACAGCATGCTAAGCCTTCTCTTAGGTGCGTGAATGCAAGGTTAAAACGTACAGCACCACTTAAGATTGATGAAGGGCCATGGTTAAGTGGTCATCAAGATCTAAGGGTGGAGAATGACACACAAGATTAGACAAGAAGTTGGTGCACTATATAAAGGGTCACCTAGGTTCAATCTCAACAACAAACAACAAGACACAAGAATGTGATGATGTAACTTGTAAGACATGTGTGTGAATGAGAGAATTGTGTGAGAGTTCAAAGACACAAAACACAAGAGGGACTCATTGTAGAGAGGATGGTTGTAAAGAAGAGAGGGTAGTAGAGAATTGATAGGAAGCATTGTAATAGGTCTATCATTTTCTAGTTCTCTTCTTGGTTCCTTCAAGAACTTGAGGTTTCTTGGAGAGGGTTGCTGAATTGTAAAGAACCATTGATTTAGTGCAGAGAGTTCGGAGGAACTCACGGGGATGTAGGCACATTGCTGAACCTCGATAACAAATTTCTTGTCTTCTTTCTTTCTTTGATTTTCTGTTCTTGTGTTCGATTGCTGTATTTCTTTCTACAAGTCATTCTAGACTTGGGTGTTTGGAAGATCACCACATAGGCATCTTGTCAAGGTTATTTCCAATAGTGGTATCAGAGCTTTGGGCAGTAGTATCAGAGCTGCACAGCTGGGTATTAGAGCAAGAAGTAGAAGGTGACGGAGCCAAGACTCCAAGAATCAAAGATCAACTTCTTGGGTGATTCAAGAATGATGTAAAGATCAAGATCCGATCGTGTTCTTGAAAGTTGATTCAGGAATGTTCTTGAGGTTGAAGAAAGCATTTGTGGGTAGTGCATAAATCAGGGATCTTGTCCACAAAAGATGGCTTCAAATTTCAGTATTGAGAAGTTTGATGGAAAGGGAGACTTTGCCCTTTGGAAGCAGAAGATTAAGGCGGTTCTAGTGCAACAAAAAGTGGACTTGACTCTTAGAGAAGATGATGCTTTTCCAGCAAGTACCACGGAGGACCAGCGGAATGAGATGAAGAAGACGGCTTACAACACCATTTTCTTGCACTTGTCGGATAATGTCACAAGGGAGTGCAGAGACTCGGAAGATCTAGCTGCAATATGGAAGAAACTAGATGAGTTGTTTCTTGCCAAGACTCTTCCTAATAAGAGGTATCTTCGTAAATGAATCTTTGCTTTTAAATTTGATCCTAAGAAAGAGTTGCAAGATGATCTTGATGCCAAGATAAGGAGTGCATCAAGTGGTAAATGGTTGTTCTTTAAAAGAAGGCCAGCAACTTGGTATGGCAGCATGCATGGCTACTACCGGGACAGAGGTAGAGGAGAAAGCCATGGGAGAATGCATTCCAAACTGAGATTTGTAGAGAAGAGTTGCTACTACTACCATAAGGAGGGTTATGTCAAGAAGATGACAAGGGATAGCAGAGGAAGCCATACCAAGAATGGAGAGGCTTCAGTTGCCAAAACAGAACAGCAAGATGATGATGTTCTTGTTGTGTGCTTGGGTGTGAGCAAGAGGCAAGAAGGCAGCGGGAAATGGATCTTAGACACCGAGTGCACTCGACACATGTGCCATCACCGGAGTTGGTTCAAGAATTTCAAGGAAACCAATGATGAAAGGGTTTTCTTAGGGAATTATATTTCTTACCAAGTGAGAGGCATGGGAGACATCTAGGTGAGGATGTTTGGTGGAATGACAAGGCTGCTGGAAAATGTGAGATATCTCCCGGATTTGAGGAGGAATTTGATCTCATTGGGGCAGCTGGATTCCATGGGGTACACATACAAGATAGAGGGATGAAAGATCAAGGTAGCCAAGGGATCTTTAGTAGTGATCAAGGCAGCAAGAAACGATGGACTCTATGAGCTGATCGGAGAGACAGAAATCATTGATCAAGCAGCAAGCTTGATGGTTGAGATGGATAGGGCAGCCCTTTGGCACACTCGCTTAGGACATATGAGCGAAGAGGGCCTGCAAGTTCTCAGCAAGGATGGCCTACTTGGTGGAGACAAAGTAGAGGAACTTGATTTCTGCGAGTGTTGTGTTCTTGAGAAGCAACACCGGGTCAGCTTCAACACCGAAGTGCACAAGTCCAAAGGGATTCTTAACTACATTCGTTCGGACCTTTGGGGACCAGCAAGGACACCAACACAGGGAGGTAACTTTTAATTTCTGTCTTTAATTGATGATTATTCAAGAAGAGTGTGTGTTTATTTGGTTAAGAATAAATCAGATGCCTTGAATAAATTAGTGGTGTGGAAAGGGCTGGTTGAAACTCAAATGGGTAGAGTAGTTAAGGGGATAAGAACCGATAATGAATTAGAAATTTTTAACAAAGAACTTGATCAATTCTGTAGGTTAAATGGCATTCTAAGACATAAGACGGTTGTGGAAACCCCTCAGCAAAGTGGAGTTGCTGAGTGGATAAATAAGACCCTTATGGAAAAGGTTAGGTGCATGTTAAATGGATCCGGATTACCCAAATGTTTTTGGGGGGAAGCTGTGTCTACTGCTGCTTATTTAGTGAATAGATCACCCTCTAGGATTGTGTATCAAAAGACTCCCAAAGAGATGTGGAGTGGAAAACCCCCTAAGTTTACAACTTTAGGACTTTTGGGTATGCTGCGTATGCACAACAAAAGGATGATGAGCTTATCCCAGGATCTAAAAAGTGTGTGTTTCTAGGATATGGGGAAGGGGCTAAGGGCTATAGGTTGTGGTCCTTAGAGAAAGAAGGATTAAGACTCATTATAAGTAGGGATGTTAATTTTAATGAATTGTTATTTCCCTACTTGGAGAAATCTAACCCTGCAGGGGCTAGTGAGCAAACCAGTTTGGTTCTTGTGGAGCATAGCATTGTTGTGCGAAAATATACCTAAATAATTAAGCAGATAATCGCACTAGTTTTAATTGCAAGTGCACAAGGTCAACAGTGTAGTATAGTGTGCGAAAGCAAGGTCATCTCCACAAGGATTGGTAAGGTTCGGTTTTTAGAATTAGTTTCTTTAAGTAAAAAGAAATAAAATAACTGTTGTGTGTGATTTGATAATAATAAAGACATAGGGCTTTGATATCCACCACTAGTCATACTTTCCTAATTGTATAAGGTATCAGTGCTCTAGCCTTATTATGTATACCTACTGGTTGCCAACCTAAGGGCATGGTATCTACTCCTTAAGCTATTGATTTCCCTAAGCAACGAGTTAGGCATGGTATCTACTCTAACACTTTTCTTCCTTAAGTGATTCAGCATGGTATCTGCTTGAGTTGTTCCTTAAGAAAACATAAGTACTATGGAAATCGACAACCACATGAGACCTAGGGCATGGTATCTACTCCCGGTTTCCCATGTTGATTAATCCGGGTATCCGGATAAGATATCCCTTGTTACTAATGTTAGACCCAGGACTCGGTCATCCAAATTGATCTAACTAACAGGTCCATACCACATGCATACACTGGCCATACACATATATATGAGGAACTTAAATAAGCACAAGCATTAATCAAGTTAAGCAACATAATAAAGGCTATTGGCAAAGATTTATAAATGCATAAATATATGAGAAAGCATAACTAGGGCTTCAATCGAGCCCTATAAGAAAGTTAGTTACACATGCTGTCTAAAGTAAACATCATATATAAACTAAACATAAGGGAAGAATAAACCCGAGAGAAGAGGCGTCAATTCTCTCCCAAAGCTTACAACTCCAAGTAAAAGCTAAGAGAAGTGTTCTCTAAGTTGTGGTGTGTGTTGTGTGTGTTTTACAGGTGTATTTATAGGTCTTTGAGAAGTCCTAAGAGGTGCAGGAAACCCTAAATTTCCTAAACCGACAAAAACTCTTTATTTTCAAAGCAGGGTTCTGTAGTTCACTGTTCACGCCCGTATATCTGTGCTCGATCGCACACGGCTTGTGCTCGATCGCAGTGCTGTGCTCGATCCCTCTTCTGTGCGCCTGATCGCAATGTGCGCTCGATCGCATTCTATGGTGCGATCGATCGCAGTTTGTCCAGAGACTGCCCCAGGGATTCCAGGCTTCTTCCTTTAAGTGCCAAAACTGCTTTTTTTTCTCCAAGACCCTATAAAAACATGCAAAACACACAAATGGAGTAAAAGAGATAAAATTAACGTAATTAAGGACCTAACAAATGTAAATAAGGGGGCTTAAATATGAATATTTAAGCATCTATCACACCTCCAAACTTACATATTGCTAGTCCTTTAGCAATATTAAATTAAAAACTAAAATGAAAAAACAGATAAATCAAATGTTCATGGTGTCCAAAAAGTTTAGATCTTACAAAACTATGATGCGCATTCATGAGCATGCTTAACAGATATAAACATATTTTTGCAATGAATAAGAGTTTTGAACGCAAATCACTTTCATAAGGAAATTTAAGACATCACAAGCTCGACTTTGGTGTGTGGTGAACTAGCACACAAAAGATTGGGTTTCCAAGAAATTCAAACGTGTAGTGTTTTGATGACTCAAGATTTACCAAACTTCCTATTAGAGTCAACAAATATGGCATAGACTTTTATTTGTGATATTTTTGCTAAGTTAGTTCCCTTAAACTTTCTTGTTGACTCGTGTAACGAGCGTTTAGCCAATGACTCCCAAACCAGATGGTTTTAGGGCATTAGGTGTAAAGACACCCCTAAGGACTTACTAGCTCGAGTCAACAAGGCTACAAAACTAATTGGTTTTAATGCTACCACTTAGAATTTTCCACCTTTTGACGTGACACTCAATGCTTACTGAGGCAAGAGGGCCAGCTACTCAGCGGAAGATTTGTTTTTATTGATCATTAGGAGCATTTTTTTTTTCTTTATGAGCACTAATCAATCTTTTCTATTTTCATATGCCAAAATGTCAATCTAATAGGTCATCTAGTTCACAGTCAAGCAAAAGAAACATACCAATCCAAATAACATGTCATACCCCACACAATTATGTGCTAATGTGCTCGTGATAGTTTAAGTCAAACTTGTGAATCCTTAAATGTCAAAAAGGTAGTGATCTAGGTTCAAAACTTGATTATTGGCCTATATGTTCAAAGTCTTTAAGCTAGCTGATGAAGTCGAATCATAAAGTTATGTTTAGATCACAAAAAATTTATTGGACAAAATGAACATGTATTTATCTATGAAAATAACAACAACAAAAAAGAAAAATGTGGGACATAGTCAGTATGTGAATGTGTCCCCATACCCCCAAACTTAAATTGCACATTGTCCCTAATGCGTGAATAGCATGGAAGGAGCTGACCTGGGAGATGGAGAACTGATGGATGGCATGGCTCGTAGCACGCCCCCACACTTCAGTTGGATGCACTCACGCTGCCCTTAAAAAAGGAAGAAAAACAAACATAAAATGGAAAAAAAGTAATAATAAATAGATAGAAAAATAAACTAGGAAATACAAATAATAAAATGAAATAAACTAAGAAAAAGGATATACTTTGGGGTGCCTCCCATGAGCGCTAAGTTTAATGTCTTCAGCCAGACGTGGTATTCTCTCACTGCTGATCATCAGGGGGTGCAATCGAAGAGGTACCGGGTGTCCGAGGTAGGCGATCAAGAATGGCCTACAGCATAGACTCCTATCGTGCTAACCATGCCTCCAAACTATCCATGCGCTGATGCACGAGTGTGGTAGCAGCGGAGACCTCACCTTGGAAGAAGGACAGCTCAGCTTGAAAGTGCTAGGACTCGGTGGGTCTCATGTCCGAATGGTCCTCCTCATATACTGGGCTAATGATCGGGGTCTCGGTCTCCATGCAATCCTCTTCAACTCTCTCAGCTGCTGGAGCGGGTGCCGGGAGTCCTCGTGGCATATGCGAGATGTTGTGTGTCCACTGAGCCTTCCCGAAGAAAGGATGCTCTCGCTCTGGCCCATCGCTGTGGGTCCCCTTAATCCCCTTCTTCTTGAGGATGGAGGAGAGTAAGAACGGGAAAGAGAGGCCCAAGCATTGGCCGTGGTGGTCTGACGGCCATGTATGTGATCCCAAAATTTGTGCAGCTGGCTCCAAATGACAGCCGGGATGGAGTACCAGTGGCCTCTATGGAAGGCATATAAGGATTATAGAAACTGGTCTCGCTGCTATGTCTTGTGCCGCAATGGACACACATTACGCTGCAGGATCGTGTCTGATGAGTCTTAAATATTGCATATTTAAGCCCTTTAATTTATACTTGTTAGGTTCTTAATTTGTATTATTTCACTTTATTTTATGTCTTTCTTGTGTTTTGTGTATTTTTATAGGTTTGTGGAGAAAATGAAGTATTTCTGGAGATATCAAGCTTCAAGAGCAAAGAGGATGCATAGTGCGATCGATCACACGAGATATGCGATCGAGCGCACCTGCGCTCGAGCGCGCTTGCCTACGAACGAGCGCAAGGTCAACATCCCACATCGAAATATTTACAGTTCAGTGCGTCTGCGATCAATCGTAATAGACATGCGATCGAGCGCATATGCGATCGAGCGTACAAGACATGTGATTGAGCGTACATGCGATCGATCGCACCATTCTGCGATCGAGCGCACTCGGGCCAGTATCCCACATCGAATCTGAAACCTACAGTGCTCTGAGACTCCCCCTATATAAACACCATCTGGCCTCATCATTCAGTGTGCAATTCCTAAGCCATTTGGTTTAATCCGGTAGAAGTCTGCTAGCATCCTGGTGGACCCCAAAGGCTTTGCTACCATGAGGGGAAGCGCCGCCCATCCGTGAGTGGAATTTCTCCCATTTAAAGTTATTTATTTCTTTTTATTTAGTTGTTTTAGTTTAATGTTTAGCACTTTTATTATGAATTGTAGTTTCATAATTATGAGTGGCTAGAATCTTCAACTAAGGTTGAAGATGAAGCCTTACCGTTGTTTGGCATAGTAGTTCAGATTTGCTTGTACAAATCTGACATTTTTTAGTATAAATGTTCTGTCAATTATTTGAGTTAATCTTGTGATTGATTGAGTTTAAATTGTTCTTTTGGAGATTCCTTGTGTTTCATCTGATGGATACATTGAATTGTTTTCAATTAAATTAGATTTCCTTTGTGATTTGTTAAGAGCGGATACATTGGATGCTTTTGGTTTAATTGGGATATTCTTTGTTTTTGGCCTTATAGTTGGATTCATGGAATGTTTTGATAGGCTATGTTTTTAGGACATATATGCTTAAACTTTGATGGGGTGGATTCGGAAACCTTAGTGTTTTTCATTAGTTTTTAAATCAATTTAATTTAAGTTTATATTTATTTTGCAACATATAAATTACAAATTTGGAACTAAGTTAAAATAGACTTAGTTTAGATAAAAATATATTTTCACAACGCAATTCCCTGTGGATTCGACCTCGCACTTGCACAACACTATATTGCAAACGACTCGTGCGCTTGCGAGTAATTTAAAACTCACAACAAGTTTTTGGCGCCGTTGCCGGAGAATTGTTTGGTTTGTGAAAATTTTTGGTCTGAATTGATTTTATTTTTCTACTAGTTAGTTATCAATTTCTTTAAAAAAAAAAAATTTGCTAATAGGCTATTTTAGTGCTTTTTGTGCGGTTTATGCTTGGTCGGAGATCCTTGAATTTAGATTTGACACATTTAGATCCCGACTTAGAAAGAACTCTTAGGAGGCAGAAGAGAGCACCAGTTGAAATGGGAGAAAATTTTAGGAATGCAAATCATCCTGAACATGTAGAGCAACCTAGAGCTTGGAATGTGGATTCCACTACATCCCTTAGGGATTTGTTCGCACCCGTTGTGACCAATTCATCTTCTTGCATAGTGTTGCCACCTACCAATGCCACCCATTTCGACTTGAAACCCCATGTCATCCAACTCTTACTCTCATTCCATGGCTTGGATCTTGAAAATCCTTATAGTCATGTGAAGAAGTTCAAAGACATTTGTGCCACATTTAAATTCCAGAACTTCTCTAAGGAGTCAGTCCATCTTTGACTCTTCCCTTTTTCTCTTCATGATAGAGCTAGGGCGTGGTTAGATTCCAACATGTCCGGGTCTATTACATCTTGGGAAAACCTGCTTAACAAATTTTATCATAAGTTTTTCCCAATGTCTAGAGTGAATGAGTGCCGAAAGGAGATTAGCTCTTTCACTCAGGATGAGGATGAAAAATTTTCTGAGGGTTGGGAGCGCTTCAAAGAGCTACTGATCAGATGCCCTCCACATGGATATGAGAAGTGGAGACTCGTTCAGTTCTTCTACCAAGGGTTGACTCAACCCAACCGTAGCATGATCGAGTCTATGAATGGGGGGCCATTCTTGAGTCTGACAGGAGATGAAGCATATATGGCGTTGGACAAGTTGTCCGACAACTCACAGCAGTGGGATTTTTCAAGCTATCGACATAAGTCAATTCGTGCTCCTAAGAGGGGAGGCATCTATGAGGTCAAGGAGGATGCTGAATTGAGGATAAAGTTAGATGCCCTCACTAAGAAGATTAACGCTCTCACTGTGAGCCAATCCATCAATGCTGCCAACATATTCAATGTTGAAAGCTGTTCCATCTATGCTAGTCCCATGCATCTAGCACAGAATTGCCCATCAATACCGGCTTGTGCCGAGTATCCTATGGAACAAGTAAATGCTTTCAATGACTATCGAAGGCAGTCAAATGGCTCGTACTCCGAGACGTACAATCCAGGGTGGTGGAACCACCCAAATTTTTTATGAAGGCAGAACCAACCAATGAATCAGGGAGAAGCCCCTCATAATGCTCAAAATCAATATCCTCCCAGATTTGCCTAACAAATTCCTGGTCATGGTCGTTCTGCCCATCCAGCACCATTACCTACTTACCAAGCTCCCACTCAAACACCAGCGCTAGTTTCATAGTCACTAGAGGACACCATTAAAGAATACATGAAAATGAATAGCCAATCCATGAGCGACATAAGGAGTGCAACAATGGTAAACACCCAAGAAATTGCCAAGCTGGAGAGTCAAATAGGGCAAATTGCAAGTCACTTAGGTGACAGAGAGAAGGGGAAGTTCCCCAGTCAGCCCGTGCCCAACCCGTAAGGACAATTTATGGTTGGGAGTTCATCAACTCCTAAGAATGGGGAGGAACAAGTACAGTCGATTGTCATACTGAGGTCTGGGAGACAAGTGGACAATCGAGTGGAAGAGAGTCCTGCTATGCAGTAAGGGCAAGGGAGTGGCAACAAAGAGAAGAGAGATGCTGAGCCATCTACAGCCACACCTACTGAAAAAGACCCTCCTAGGTCGTTTGTACCTAGAGCACCTTACCCCGACAGACTACAAGCACCCAAGAAAGGAGGGAAGTATGAGGAAATTCTGGAGGTATTCAAACAAGTCCAAATCAATATCCCATTTTTGGATGCCATCCATCAAGTGCCATCATATGCCAAGTTTTTAAAGAACTTCGTTATTATCAAGAGGAGGACGAATGTCCCAAAGAAGGCATTTTTGATCGAGCAGGTCAGCTCAATCCTTCAGTGCAAGCTCCCCATCAAGTATAAGGACCCGGGGTGTCCTACCATCTCTTGCACGATAGGAGTCAGCCATATTAAGAGGGCTATTTTGGATATAGGGGCTAGTGTGAATCTTCTACCCTACTCAGTCTATTTGCAGTTGGGGTTAGGAGAATTGAAGCCCACATCAATGACACTTCAATTGGCTGACAGGTCAGTGAAAAGGCCATGGGGAATAGTTAATGACGTCTTGATAAAAGTGGATAAATTCTATTTCTCAGTGGATTTTATTGTGCTTGACACAGAGCCGGTCCAGAATGTAGGGATTCAAATATCGGTGATTCTAGGGTGACCATTCTTAGCCACGGCTAACGCCCTAATCAATTGTAGGACAGCGGTGATAAAGATCTCCTTCGAAAATATGACAGTGGAGTTAAACATCTTTGATATCACTAGGCAACCACTAGAGTATGATGAAGTGAGAAATGTATGCTTGATAGAGGAGATTCTTGAGGAGACTGTGGACAAATCAAGCATTGAGGATCCCCTGGAGGTGTGTTTTGCTCACTTTGGAGAGGACTTGGGCTTAGATAAGCTACTCGAGGAACTGAATGCCATTTTGGATTCTGATCCTCAAGAAATCGATGAGACAGAGGAGACCACCAAACCTGAAACCCCCAAGAAGGAACTTAAGCCATTACCAGATAATCTTAAGTATAAGTTTCTAGGTTCAGCCGATAGTTTGCCTGTGATTATAGCTTCAGATTTGGGTGAAGCTCAAGAGGAGAAATTATTAGATGTCTTAAGACAGAACAAGGAAGCTATCGGGTGGACCATTGAGGATATCAGAGAAATCAGCCCCTCGGTGGTGATGCACAAAATACATTTGGAGGAGAATTCTAAGCCATCGAGGGAGCCACAGAGAAGGCTCAACCCAGCTATGTAAGAGGTTGTGAGGGCAGAAATAATTAAGCTGTTAGATGCAGGGATCATTTATCCCATCTCTGATAGCAAGTGGGTGAGCTCGATTCATGTTGTGCCCAAGCGAGCAGGATTAACGGTAGTAAAGAATAAGGACGATGAGTTGGTGCCAACTCGTGTTCAATCATGGTGGAGAATGTGTATCGAATACCGTAAACTGAACGCTGCCATAAGGACTGATCATTTTTCATTCATATTTATTGATCAGATGGTGGAGTGCTTAGTTGGGCATGATTACTAATGTTGGGTCTGGCTGAAGATATTAAACTTAGCGCTCATGGGAGGCACCCCACAACTTATCTTTTCTGTATATTTCTTAATTTTTATGATTAATGTTTGTTTCCAGTATTTTTTGTTTTCCAGTTTTTATTTTTCAGGGACAATGCGTACTTCAGTTCAAGTTTGGGGGTATACTACGAGCCATACTAGTCCAGATAGTTCTCCATATCCCAGGTCAGCTCTTTCCATATTATTCACACATTGGGGTCAATGTGTAATTTAAGTTTGGGGGTATGAGAGACACATCACACACTTTGTCCTAATTTGTTGTCTTTTCGTCGTAAAGATAAATGCATGCTTATGTTATTTTGAAATTTTGGTCGATCTTAACATTTTCTGTGATGTGATGTCATAGGTAAGCTTAAAATTTTGAACACATGATCTGGTGATAAAGTTTTAAATTTTAATTACTTACTTTAAGCATTTGAGAATTCACATGTTTGATCTAATCTAACATGAGCACATTAGCACAAATTATGTGAGGTATAACATATGATTTTAATGTGTACGTTTCCTTGTCTTAACTGAAACTGGATGACTTGTTGGATAAACACTTGGGCATAGAAAAGCATAATATATATATATATATATATATATATATATATATATATATATATATAATACTACTACTAATTATCATCATCAATAAACTTTCCACTGAGTAACTGGACCTCTTGCCTCAGTAAGCAGTGAGTGTTCACGTCAAAAGGTGGGAATTTTATTCATAATGATCATTGCAAAATTTTTCACTGAGTAATTGGACCTCTTGCCTTAGTAAGCAGTGAGTGTTCACGTCAAAAGGTGAAAATTTTGTTTGGTAGCATTAAGGTCAGTTTAGTTTCGTAGCCTTTTTTACTCGAGTTAGTAAGTCCTTAGGGGTATCTTTACACCTAATGCCCTAAAACCATATGGTTTGGGAGTCATTGACTCAACACTCACTACATGGGTCAATTAGAAAGCTTAAGGGAATTAAACATTGCAGAGCCTTATATATATATATATATATATATATATATATATATATATATATATATATATATATATATATATATATATATTATGTAAAGAAGAAAATGAAAACTGTGCCATTTTCGTTCATTCTGATGGAAAATTTGGTGAATCTTGAGACATGGAGACCTTACACATTGGAGTTATTTGGAAGCTTCATTTTTATATGCTAATTTACTTTACACAGTGTCAGACTTGTGATGCCTTAACCTGCCTTTTGTAAGTAATTAGACTTTAACATTTCTATTCATTGTGAATATGGGTTTATCTCTTTAAGCTTGCTCATGACTAAATATCATGGTGGTGTGTGCTCCTTAAATTTGTGGATAACATGAGTGATGAACTTATCTTTATGTTCTTTGTTTTTCATTTAGTTTTGCTAAGGGACTAGCAAAATATAAGTTTGGTGGTATTTGATGAGTCTTAAATATTGCATATTTAAGCCCTTTAATTTATACTTGTTAGGTTCTTAATTTGTATTATTTCACTTTATTTTATGTCTTTCTTGTGTTTTGTGTATTTTTATAGGTTTGTGGAGATATCAAGCTTTAAGAGCAAAGAGGATGCAGAGTGCAATCAAGCGCACCTGCACTCGAGCGCACTTGCCTACGAACGAGCGCAAGGTCAACATCCCACAGCGAAATATTTGCAGTTCAGTGCGTCTGCGATCGATCGTAACAGACATGCGATCGAGTGCACATGCGATCGTGCGCACAAGACATGCGATCAATCGCACCATTCTACGATCGAGCGCACTCGGGCCAGTATCCCACATCGAATCTGAAACCTACAGTGCTCCGAGACTCCCCCTATATAAACACCATATGGACTCATCATTCAGTGTGCAATTCCTGAGCCATTTGGTGTAATCCGGTGGACGTCTGCTAGCATTCTGGTGGACCCCAAAGGCTTTGCTGCCACGAGGGGAAGCGCCGCCCATCAGCGAGTGAAATTTCTCCCATGTAAAGTTATTTATTTCTTTTTATTTAGTTTTTTTAGTTTAATGTTTAGCACTTTTATTATGAATTGTAGTTTCATAATTATGAGTGGCTAGAATCTTCAGCTAAGGTTGAAGATGAAGCCCTATCGTTGTTTGGCATTGTAGTTCAGATTTGCTTATACAAATCTGACATTTTTTAGTATAAATGTTCTGTTAATTATTTGAGTTAATCTTGTGATTGATTGAGTTTAAATTGTTCTGTTGGATATTCCTTGTGTTTCATTTGATGGATACGTTGAATTGTTTTCGATTAAATTGGATTTCCTTTGTGATTTTTTAAGAGCGGATACATTGGATGCTATTGGTTTAATTGAGATATTCTTTGTTTTTTGTCTTATAGTTGGATTCATGGAATGTTTTGATAGGCTATGTTTTTAGGACATATATGCTTAAACTTTGGTGGGGTGGATTCGGAAACCTTAGTGTTTTTCATTAGTTTTTAAATCAATTTAATTTAAGTTTATATTTATTTTGCAACATATAAATTACAAATTTAGAACTAGGTTAAAATAGACTTAGTTTAGATAAAAATATATTTTCACAACGTAATTCCCTGTGGATTTGACCTCGCACTTGCACAACACTATATTGCAAACGACTCTTGCGTTTGCGAGTAATTTAAAACTCACAACAGTGTCGACAAGCCACATTCGTGGAGGCAGCTTGGACCGGCTGGCCGCATTGTTATGCATGTCGGCATATTGGCCAGCGCACATGTCTGTGATGATCTCAGCCAGGGCAAAAGACTCCGACTGTTCCTCGATATCTGTGTCCTCAGGAGGGGACTTGTCGGTGCAATGAAGAGCAGCGGCTATATCAGCACTAGTCACCTCGATGGGTGTGCCCCGGACTGAAGAAGTGAGAACTTTCGGTCTACTGCAGTCAAATGATAGGCTCGCGTAGAATTGGACTACGAGCTGGGAGTAAGCAGTGGAACAGATCGGTTTAAACAGCCTCTTCAACCCTCGGTGTCGGAAAGCTAGGACGGCCCATTGAGTGGCGTCCATGTGCCGGAATACATTGTCGATGGCGAAGGAGGTCTTGAATAAAAACTCTCTTTGCTCTATGCTGGGCCAGGATGATGAGGCACGACTGCTGGATGCACCAGAAGTGGAAGCAGATGGTCTAGACATGTTTTTCTGTAGTTTCTGCCTGATTTACGATCGATCTTAAGGAGGTGCGCTCGATCGCACACTAGCTATGCGCTCGATCGCAAATTTCGTGCGCTCAATCACACACGGTCAGGCTTTTCCTCGAACAGGTGGTGTGCACCAAAGACCAAGCTATGGTCTTGAGATTTTGAATGCGATCCCAACCTCCTGCAAATAAGCAAGCACTCAATTACACACAAGAAAACATATATGTATAATGATTTTTAGAAATAAAGTATTAAAATTCATGTGTGTGTGCAAAGAGTACCTTGTGAATGTATGTAATGGGGAAGGGAGTACGGTGGTAATGCATGTTTGATGGTGACGAGGGTGATGGTGATTGATAGTGATGGGGAGTGGAGAGTGGTTGTGAAGTGGAGAGTGAGAACGGCTGAGTGTGAGGGTGTGAGTGTGAGAGTGTGAGTCTTGTGCGAGAGAAAGTGAGTGAACAGTGAGATAGAGAGTGAGTGTGAATAAAAATTTACAGATTTATATCTGTTTCTGCCACGAGTGCGCTCGATCGAACGCAAGGTGCGCTCGATCGTACTTGTGCGCTCAAGCATATGGAAAGACACGCTTGATCGCACACATGCGCTCGATCGCATAGGATGATGCGATCGATCGCAAGTAGTGTGCATGGGACAAAAGAAAAACTTACTGTTAGCTGAAAATGATAAATTTGGAATGATACATCCTTACCATGTGTTAGTGGCCTCAGTACCACTAACCTCCGTAGAGTTGCTTGAGCTGTATGAGTGATCGAAATGAATTTTTGCTCAAGCAATCTCGTGTTTTAGTGCTAGTTGGTTGGATGGAAGCACTTAGAATCCACATCAGGTGGTTCAAGTGCTTTTGATGGTTGCTTTATCTCCCATTTTGATCCCTGGTCAATAAGATAAGGAAAGGTAGCATCAGTAAGTGCATGAGGTTCAATTTGAGTAACATACTTACTTGAAAGCTTTGGTGTGTTTTTGAAAAGGTGCACAGCTTTATTGACGTCTTTAATCACATTGTCCTCCTCCGGCCTAATGTCCATTTTCGTGTCCTTATGGTTGGGGATGGTCTCTGATTGAACAGTGTGATGGACCTGAGAAACTTCCTCAACAATATCTTGAATGAAGCTCACATTAGAATATTCATTATCTTCATTGACTGATTTTGATGTATTAAATCCTTTAAATTCTATCTCCTCATTATTTACTTTCATAGTGACTACTCCCCTTTTTACAGTAATGTTAGTATCAGCAGTTATCATAAAGGGGCGTCATAGGATAATGGGGAGAGGTGATGGTAAAGTACATTCTTCCATATCTAATACTAAAAAATCAGCAGGTATAATGAATTTACCTACTCTTACCAGCATGGCCTCAAGGATACCTCTCAGTCATTTGATGCTTCGGTTAGCTAATTGTAAAGTGACGGAGGTCAGTTGAAGCTCCCCTAAACCTAGTGTCTCGTATACACTGTATGGCAATAGGTTGGCACTTGTTCCTAGATCCAATAGTGCATGCCCGAACAGTTGGTCACCTTACCTGCAAGTAATAGTAAAACTACCCGGATTTTTTAGCTTAGGTGGTAATTTTCTTAAAAGTACAACACTTACCTCTTCGGTTAAAGCTACCGTCTCATGCTCCTGGAACTTCCTTTTGTTAGTGCAATAATCTTTTAAAAACTTAGCATATGCAGACATTTGTTTGATTGCATCTAACAGAGGAATGTTAATTTCAATTTTCCGCAAGGTTTCAAAAATATCAATTAGTTTATTGTCTTTCTTTTGTTTTACTAACCTTTGCGGGAAGGGTGGTGCATTCCACTTCTCTACTTCACTTACCCTTATTGCCGATGGTGGGATGCTGTTGCAGATTCATTGGACCCTATTACCTTGCCATTTCTCAAGGTTGTCATAACATTTAGTTATTGATGCCCCCCAGGGTTGGGTAATGTTTGAGCTGGGAGCTCCCCTTGCTTTTTGTCACTGAGCTCTTTAGCTAGTTGTCCCATTTGTACCTCTAGTCTTTGAATTGCTTGCGCATATGCTGCAGTGGTCTATTTTTGCTGAGTCATGAACTGTTCTTGTGACATCACCAGTTGTCTTACTAGAATTTCAAGGTCGTTCTTCTTTGGTTTGGGAGTAGCATGAGCAGTGGGATGGGGGTTTCGTTGCTGTCCTTGATTGTTCTGGTTGTTGCTCCACGAGAAATTTGGGTGGTTTCGCCATCCAGGGTTGTATATGTTGGCATATGGGTTGTTCTTCGGTGGATAGTTGTTAGGCCCTACGTAGTTGGCTTGTTCTGGATCTGCAGATGAGTAGAAAGGACACGTATCAGTATTATGGTCGTATTGAGAACAAACTGCACATACCTAGAGTGGGGTGGATGGTTGGTTGGATGAGGCATTTTGAGTAGTCATGGTTTTTACTAATAGGTCTAGTTTCCTTTCCATTGCTGCCATTTGAGGGGAAGATCCTCCATTTACATTCACCTCATACATACCCTTACCCTTGGTCACATGTCTGCCTCGAGAGGAGAATTGTTGGGTGTGCTCGCTAAGGGTTTCGAATAGTTCTATTGCTTCTTCATTGCTTTTCTCCATCAGGACTTCTCCACAACCTGAATCAACAATACATTTGTTAGTATCATTTAAACCTTCATAAAAGGCTTGTACCAGTTCATCTTGAGGCAGGTTATGGTGTGAGCATTTGAGTAGCAAGTCATTGAAGTGTCCCCATGCTTTGAAGAAGAGGTCCCCATCCTTTTGTTGGAAGGACTGGATCTCCTTCCTCATTTGCCTTGTCTTTTGGGCTGGAAAGAACTTCTTCAGGAACTTGCTTGCCAACTCCTCCCAAGTGTGGATGGAAACTGCAGGCAAAGAATTATACCAAAGTTTAACATTATCTTTTAAGGAAAAAGGGAACAGAATTAACCTTATTCCTTCTTGGTCTAGTCCTTGTATGTGCTGGAACTTGCAAAGATCGAAAAATTCTCGGAGGTGCAAGTGTGGATCTTCATTAGGAGTTCCTCTAAAATGAGTCAAAGCATTCAAGATTTACGGAAATATGTAATAATTTCCCGCCGCCTTAGGTTGATATGCAATGCATGATGGTTGATCAATGTTCCGAGGGATGAAGAAGTGCTTCATCGGTACTCGTGCAGGTGGTTGCTGGTTCTCGAGCTGTTCCGCCATTTGTGTTTCGATCTCGACTTCATCTTCATTCTCCTCGGAGTTGTTCTTTAGCTTTTGTCGGATAGTCCGCTCAAGCTCGGGATCAAGGGGAAAGAATGTTGGATGTCGGGATCGCAGTCCATGCATAAATCAGGAAAACCGGCTTCAGTGTAGTAGTGCAACTCTGCTGCTCGGGTAACTCTCTGCCCTAAATGCGCTCGATTGCACAGGAGGTTGCGATCGATCGCACATATCACAGAAAGTGTGAGTTAGGGTTTGATTTGCTTAAAACAGAAAACAATTTAATTAGGTTTGATGAAAAATAAAGATGGTAAACAAAAATAGTGTAATAATAATTAAATGAAAATAATTCTAAAAAGAACTTTAACGCAGTCCCCGGCAACGATGCCAAAAACTTGTTGGACGATTATCCGCCTAAATTATTGGGCGAATAATCGCACTCGTTTTATTTACAAGTGCACAAGGTCAACAGTGTAGTATAGTGTGCGAAAGCAAAGTCATCTCCACAGGGATTGGTAAGGTTCGATTTTTAGAATTAGTTTCTTTAAATAAAAAGAAATAAAATAACTGTTGTGTGTGATTTGATAATAATAAAGACATAGGGCTTTGATATCCACCACTAGTCATACTATCCCAATTGTATAAGGTATCAGTGCACTAGCCTTATTATGTATACCTACTGGTTGCCAACCTAAGGGCATGGTATCAGCTCTTTAAACTATTGATTTCCCTAAGCAACGAGTTAGGCATGGTATCTACTCTAACTCTTTTCTTCCTTAAGGGATTCAGCATGGTATCTGCTTAAGTCGTTCCTTAAGAAAACATAAGTACTATGGAAATTGACAACCACATTAGACCTAGGGTATGGTATCTACTCTCGGTTTCCCATGTTGATTAATCCGGGTATCTGGATAAGATATCCCTTGTTACGAATGTTAGACCCAGGACTCGGTCATCCAAATTGATCTAACTAACAGGTCCATACCACATGCACACGCTGGCTATACACATACATATGAGGAACTTAAATAAGCACAGGCATTAATCAAGTTAAGCAACATAATAAAGGCTATTGGCAAAGATTTATAAATGAATAAATATATGAGAAAGCATAACTAGGGCTTCAATCGAGCCCTATAAGAAAGTTAGTTACACATGCTGTCTAAAGTAAACATCATATATAAACTAAACATAAGGGAAGAATAAACCCGAGAGAAGAGGCATCAATTCTCTCCCAAAGCTTACAACTCCAAGTAAAAGCTAAGAGAAGTGTTCTCTAAGTTATGGTGTGTGTTGTGTGTGCTTTACAGGTGTATTTATAGGTCTCTGATAAGTCCTAAGAGGTGCAGGAAACCCTAAATTTCCTAAATCGACAAAAACTCTTTATTTCCAAAACAGGTTTCTACAGTTTACTGTTCACGCCCGTATATCTGTGCTCGATCGCACACGTTTTGCGCTCGATCCCTCTTCTGTGCGCACGATCGCATTGTATGGTGCGATCGATCGCAGTTTGTCCAAAAAGTACCCCAGGGATTCCAGGCTTCTTCCTTTAAGTGCCAAAACTGCTTCTTTTTATCCAAGACTCTATAAAAACATGTAAAACACACAAATGGAGTAAAAGAGATAAAATTAACGTAATTAAGGACCTAGCAAATGTAAATAAGGGGGCTTAAAGATATGGGTTTTGCGCTCGAGCCCTCAAGGAAGATTCAGTTCAGGTAGAGCAAGGAAGGCAAGAGGGTTCAGACCTAGTAGAGCCATTGGATGAAAGCCAAGCTCAAGAAACTTAAGAAGAGGCTGAACAAGAAGAGGTTGATGCAGCAAGTCAGAATGACTACCAGCTCATAAGAGACCGGGAAGGAAGGCTGGTCGGACCACCTTCAAGATACGGGTTTGCGGATACTGTGGATGCAGCAACTCCTTGGACAAAAGGAGGGATGAGTGAACAAGGGACTTACATGGGATGTAAGGATTCGCCAAGATCGAAGCTAGCTATGGAGGAAAAAATGGATTCTTTGAGGAAGAACAACTTCTGGGAATTGGTGCACATTCCGAGAAATCATAGAGTTGTGGATTGTAAGTGGACTTATAAGGTCAAAGAAGGGTACCCTCCAGGAGATGAAGTCCAGAACAAGGCTAAGCTGGTGGCGAATGAGTTCACAAGAAGAGAAGACATAGGTTTCACATAAACTTTCTCACCTGGACACAAGGTGGAGAAGATGGTGAGTATCCTCACCTATATCATTGATGGGCTGTTGGTTTGGAACAGCAGGAAGAGGATGGAAAGGTTTACATCTTAACTCAGTGAGGAGTTCGAGAGGAAGGATCTCAGCCTTACACAAAAGATCCTTGGGATGTGTATAATCCAAGAAAATGAGAGAAACCAGTTGAGGGTTTCTTGGGTAATGGGTGTTCTCAAAAAATTTGTGAGTAATTTCGAAAAGAAGCATTGGCTTAGGATGAAGTGGTTGCTGAGGTATTTGAAGACTCAGTGGCAGCCAATGGTAGCACTCATAACAACCGGGGCAGAATACATAGCGGCTATGGAAGCCATAAAGGAGGCTATGGGGTGCAAAAGGTTGTTGGACTAGTGGGAGGTCCTAAAAGAGCAGGTTGTGGTGTCTTCGGATAGCCAAAGTACAGGGCACTTGTGGAGGAATTCGGTGTTCCATGAGGGGACGAAGCATATGGATGTTCAGTATCATTACATTTCGGAACATGGTACAAAAGGATGCATTCATGTTGACAAGAAGACCACGGAGGAAAGTCCTGCAGATTTGGGTACTAAGGTTCTACCTCTAAGAAGGTCTAATCATTGCCTTGGACTTCTTAGGATTGGAGTCGGTTGATTGATGACTCAAGATGAGTTTGGATCCCGAAGGTCTCTGCACAATGGTTCGGGTTTAAATGCTTAGACAAAGGTAGAGATTGTTGGTATTTGTCTAAGGTTTAAACATGGTTCAAACATGGTTAAGGTTTGAACAGGCCAAGTATGCTTCAAAGATGGTTAAAGTCTAAACCAAAGGTGGAGGATCAAATTTTATCAAGTTAGAAGGCTGCACATATGTGTGTGCTTCATTTTGGAGCAAGGGAAGGCCATGCGCACTAGTGTGCCCACTTCTGCACACAAGCAGAAGGGTGTTATGTGAAGGGGACAGCAACTCCAAGCTATAATGCTGCACAGCAGCGCTGGAACCTAGCAAGAATGGCACAAGGGACAGAAACTCCAAGCTACAGCTTTGGCCGGCACACATGGATAACATGCTTTAGCTTTCTCTTAGGTGCGTGAATGCAAGGTTGAAATGCACAGCACCACTTAGGATTGATGGAGGGCCATGGTTAAGTGGTCATCAAGATCTAAGGGTGGAGAATGACACACAAGATTGGACAAGAAGTTGGTGCACTATACAAAGGGTCACCTAGGTTCAATCTCAACAACAAACAACAAGACACAAGAATGTGATGATGTAACTTGTGAGACATGTGTGTGAATGAGAGAATTGTGTGAGAGTGTAAAGACACAAAATATAAGAGGGACTCATTGTAGAGAGGCTGGTTGTAAAGAAGAGAGGGTAGTAGAGAATTGATAGGAAGCATTGTAATAGGTCTATCACTTTCTAGTTCTCTTCTTAGTTCCTTCAAGAACTTGAGGTTTCTTGGAGAGGGTTTCTGAATTGTAAAGAACCATTGATTTAGTGCAGAGAGTTCGGAGGAACTCACGGGGACGTAGGCACATTGCAGAACCTCGATAACAAATTGCTTGTCTTCTTTCTTTCTTTGATTTTCTGTTCTTGTGTTCGATTGTTGTATTTCTTTCTACAAGTCATTCTAGACTTGGGTGTTTGGAAGATCACCACCTGGGCATCTTGTCAAGGTGATTTCCAACAGAATGCTTGTTCTTGTCTCCTGTTGAAATTGTTGCATGTTAGTTGCAAGTGATTTAACAATTTCTTCTAGAGACATACCTGAACTTGTGGAGGTTTGTTGTGGTGGTGGAGCAGGTGGTCTATGCTGAAAGTGTTGAAATTGTGGTCTTACTCCATAGCTAAAATTGGGATGCTCCCTCCATCCTGGGTTGTAGGTATTTGAGTAGGGATCGTATCTCCTTTGTGGTGGTCCTAGAAATCCTCCAGCTGCATTGGCATGCTCATAGGAATCATCTCGAAGTGTAGGGCACATGTCAGTAGGATGACCGATGGTAGCACAAATCCCACAAGCTTTCACTTGTTGCATATCTCCTACAGCTAACTGTTGAACAATAGAGGTTAGCTTGGATATTTGATTTTCAAGGGAAGATATACTTATCTCATTCACCCTTATTGGAGATGTGTCCTGCCTGAATCCAAATTGTTGTGAGTTAGTGGCCATGATGGAGATCAAATCTCTAGCGTCACGAGGATTTTTGTTCACTATGGCACCTCCACTTGCTGCATCCATCATCTTTCTTTCCATGGGTAGGAGCCCTTCGTAGAAATATTGAATGAGGAGCTGTTCATAAATTCCATGTTGTGGGCAGCTTACACAGAGTTGCTTAAATCTTTCCCAATACTCGTGAAGGGTCTCTGTATCTTTCTGTTTTATTCCACATATCTCCCTTCTAATGCCAACAGCTCGTGATGCAGGGAAAAATTTATCAAGAAACAATCTCACCATCTCCATCCATGTGGTTATAGAGCTAGGGGGCAAATAAAATAACCAATCCTTTGCTTTTTCAGTTAGCGAGAATGGAAAAGCACGTAATTTGATTTGTTCTTCGGTCACTCCTTGCGGTTTCATGCTCGAACACACCACATGAAATTCCTTCAGATACTTGTGAGGATCTTCATTCTCAAGACCACAAAAAGTTGGGAGTAAATGGATCAATCCAGATTTTAACTCAAAACCCACTTCCAAAGCTGGATATGTAATGCAAAGTGGCTGTTGATTTACATTTGGTGCAGCCAATTCCCTTAAAGTTCTCTCTTGATTGGCCATTGCTTCTTCTATTTCAGAATCACTAGATGAATCAAAAAATTCAGGTACTAAATTAAATCCAGGGGGTGAGGATGAAGATGCTTGTTTTTCATGCAACTTAGCTTCCTTCCTCAACTCTCGAGTCATCTTCTCAATCTCAGGATCGTATTGGAGTTCACCTGCACGAGAAGAACGAAGCATTAATATAAATCTAATTAATCACCAATCCCCGGAAACGGCGCCAAAAATTTGGTGGGTGTCGAATCCAACAAATAATAAAATTCTCACTCTCGAAAAATGCAAATTGTAACAGTGATGAGCAAGGTCGTATCCACAGGGATTGGGTAGATTTATTTTAATGAAAATTAAAGCAAAGAAAAAAGGGGGTTTGAAATTTCGGAGTGAAATAAAATAGAAAGTAATTATAATCAACTAAAAACTAAGGAGAAATCAATATAAGGCAAATATCCAACCAAAGGTATAATTTCAGAATTGGTTCAGAGAATTGATCACAGACACAAGGATAAAATCTTCTATTCTTCACTAAATTGGTTATGGTTGTTAACAAGCTCTAACAACCTATCTCTCATTACTTTCTCGATAACCAAAACAAGCTCTTTGAGTACTTCCCTTGTTAATAAACAACCCTAAACAAGCTCTTAGGATTTAATCTATCGACAACATTAATAATTAGAGAGACTACCAATTCTAGCCAACAAATACACAAGCTCGATTCATTTAGACTAGGTTATATATCTCCATAACATAAATAAAAAATATCTCTATAATCAACTTTGTTATTTTATCACTAATATTAGAACAATTAAACAATTACGGATTTAAAGTTCTAAATGGCAATTTATTGACTTGATAATTGAACAACGGGCCTTTTGCATCAATCAACCAAGACAATAATTTTTAATAAAAATAGAAAATATATAAATAGAGAAGAAATAAAAGAGCAATGAAATTTATTTAGATCTCACAATTCTTGAAAAACTAAAACTTCAATTATCCTTCAGCTGGAAGAAAAGTGTTTAGCTACTCATAATTAAAAGAAAACCTAAAGAAAAGAGAAGAGGGATTTTTTGTTCAACAGCCGCGCCTTCTATCTGAGATCTCCCTTTTCTTTCAGCTAGGGTTAGTATTTTTAACTTTCAAAACCTGCGGGCTGGCGCTGCAGTGCCAACTTCCCGGCGCTGTAGCTCCAAGTTGTTGCCCAATCTTCACATATTATCACCATTTCAGCGTTACAGCTTCAGCTTTCTGGCGCTGCAGCTTCCATTTTCTGTCCAATCTTCACAAATCTCTTGATTTTGAATTCAATTTGATTTAACTCCTCAATATACTCTACAAAATACGAAACATAATCAAAATCCAAGATTTAAGCAATTATAACCATTAAAACATGAGGAAATATAACAAATATATAGATATTATGAATCCTTATCAACAGTGTAAGACCAATCAAAGACTTGAATCTTTAATTACGCAGGCTGTTGAATAAAATAAAGAGATAAAGAGCCAAGTGTCCAAGTTAATGAGCTACTTGAGTGTGACTGAGCAAGGTAAGTTCCCTTCTCAAGCTCAGTCCACATCCCATGGTCAGCACCTGGCGCAACAGAATTTGAAGGAGGTGAATGCCATTGAGACACTAAGTGGTAAGTCATTACACATCCCAACAAATAAAAAATCTGAGGATGTGGATGAAACCCACCAAGCATACATGGAAAAGGTCTAGCACCTTAATCCATTGGAGTCCACCTTTATCCATGGCTTCACAAAAACATATATCGAGCCAGAATTTGCGGATGTTACTGATGACATCCTTGAGGCCTCTCCAAAGCATACAAGCACCGGATTTGGTAGTGAAGTAGTGGCTAGTGCATTCAACCTATGTTTTTCTAAGAGGGAATAAGAGTGTCTGGCTGAAGACGTAAAACTTAGCACTCATGGGAGGCAACCCACAACATATACTTTTATTTTCACTGTTTTTCATATTTCTTTTTCTTGTTTATTATTATTATTTTGCTGTTTTCCAGTTTTACTTTCGTATTCCATTTTTAGGGACAAATATACAAAGTAGTTCAAATGGTGGTGCATAATTTTCAGCTTCTATGCACTTTTGGCTACAAAGGGAGTTTCCTTAACTTTTGCTTTCACATTGAGGACAATGCTTATTTTAAGTTGGGGGTGGAGGAGGAAACATATTCCTGTTCTTCATTTTTTCATTGAACTGCTTGGTGTCATTTTCCCTTTTGGTTTGTTTTTAGCATGCTTGGTGTTAGCCTTAGAGTTAATTCATATATCAATGATATGAGCTTAATTGAGATAGCATATAGCATTTAGAAGAAGTTAAATCTTGCTTCAATTTGAGAATAATTTAAGTGTCAATCTTCATTTGGTTTAAGACTTTAGTTTGCGGTAAGATTGTATGATTAGTCTAAAACATTTAGAGAAGTTTTATGTGTGATTACTTTGTGAATAATTTGTGGTCTCGACAAGCTCTAGAACTTATTTGATAATCACTTGAAGCGAATTTCTAGAATGCACATTACTTAGGATATGATATCGGCCATTTTTGGACCGTTTAAGCCTTTCAAACTTATCCTTGCTATATTTATCACTAGTCACCTATTTGAGCCTTTTTCTTGAAAAAGAATTTAAGCCTTAATTCTTTCAGAAACCCATTTACTTACCCTTATGAGCCTAAAACTATTTTATCCTTACCTTTCTTTTAAAAAGAACTTAGTTATACACATTTGTTGAGAAGTACTTAAAAGGAGTAAAGATGGAAATATGAAAAAATATCACTACCACAACCCAAGTACATTAAAGGAGATAAGTTGAGGGTTGTGGAAAAGAAAAGAAAAGAAAAAAAAATGGAAAAGGAGGTGAATGGTCTTATGCCAAAATACAAAGGAAAAGAAAAGAAAAGAAAAAAAAGAAGTGAATTATGGCAAAGAAAGATGAAAAGAAAAGAAAAGTGGTGATTTATTGAGAGATGTGATCTTATAAAAAAGTGTTTGAAAGAGTTGGGTATTGAAGTAAAGGTTATCAAGTGCTTAAAGTGATTGTGTTTAAGGCTAAGAGATTGAGTTCTTTTACTTGTGAATCCTCCCCGTTCTTTCTTAACCTTTATCTTAGCTTAACGTTACAAGCTTATTAAAGACCTATTGATCTAATGTAGTGTGATTTTTCTACAATAGTGGAGAGTGATTTGAAAAGTGAGCCTATGAAGCTTGTTTTTGTGATTGATGTCATGCAATTTATTATGTTTTTAGAGGCCAAGACTTGTATTCATGAATGTTATGCATAAAATCATCCGGGTGTTTGGATTAAAGGATTATGGTAAGATGGATGTTAAGAGTCAATAACGATTTTAAGATTGATGTTTAGATTACTTTTGGACTTGGGTTAAATTTAATGATTCTATGTGCCGTGTGTTATGTGCAATTTTTGAGACAAAAGTGAATTACTCTTGGTTTAACACTAACATTGCTTTACTTTGTTTTGATTCCCATCATAAAATTCATCTCTTGTTTTCGCTTGAATTGCTAGGGACTAGCAATAAGCTAGTTGGGGGTTATGATGAGAGTCATAAAATGCATCTTTACAGTACTTAATTGTTAGCGTTTTAGGGTTGATCTAGGTTTGAATTGTACTTTTATACCTTAACAACTCTAAAGTGTCATTCTTGGATCATTGATCTATTTCGATGCATTTTCAAGTACTTTAAGTTCAAAAGAGATGGAAAAGCTATCATTGCTTGAAGCACAATGACTCGATGAACACCGGAGTGAAGGTTCATAAGCACTTGTAAAGTAGTTTCACTAAATTGCCAGAATTGCCCGTACAGATCAATCATTTTTGCAAATTAAACTATATTGATACAAGAAGAACCAAGAGATGAGCCATATATGCTTACAAATATCCATAAGTCTATTTTCTGAGAATTTTATGGCTCATAAAAATGATTTTTCTAGAGAAATTTATGGCAGTTTTAGTAGACGAAGGTAAAGCTGGAAGATACCTAGTGCGCTTGAGTGCACCAGACCTACGATCAAGCACAAGTGCACACTTGCGACATCCCACGTCGGTCAGAAATACCTTACAGTGCACCATAGTGCGCTCGAGCACACCATGCTGCAATCGAGCGCACACGGGCAGTATCCCACATCGGAATGGAAACTATTGCAATCCGAGAATTCCCCTATAAAAACCCCACTTCACTTCATCTTTTGGATCATCAAGGATCAGATCCAGAGGGCCTTTAGGAGCAAATCTAGAGGGCCTTTAGGAGGAACCTAATGAACTTTTGGAGGGCAAGCTTAGGAATCTTCGAATCTTTGCTACCAAGGGGGAGATCATCGAGAAGCCGGAGGTAGCTCAAGGAAGCATGAGCCCCATGGCCAACTAATCTCCGAGCAAGGCAAAGGGATGAATCCCTAGGTGTAGTTGTTCTTATTTTCCTTTATTGATTCAGTTTTAGTTTTGAATTATTATCATTAAACATTGTTATGATTTATTATTTAATCTAATTAGAACATTTTCCCTTAGTCCGGTGATTGTATCTTCCTTCCCCATATAAGTCTAGTCATGCTCTTTGTATATGATGTTGTTGAGGTGTGATTGAGTTTGGTAGATTTTTCTTATAGATTTGTCTATTACTGCAGTATTGTCATTATGATATTTTATTTTTTCTTGATAATTTATAAGTTAGGTCATGTGTGCTTGAAAATAAAGAGTACTCCATAACAATTACATTAGAGTTTACTTGTGCTTAATTGAATATTTGCCGATTTCCTGTTTGGGTTGTGAAACTTGCAATCGAGATAAAAATAATTGAATCAAGATTGGAATAAGACAATGAACCTAGGGAGGATTCTCGGAACCTTGTTATATCTATCCATCATATTCTTCAATCTATTTACACAATTTGCTCACAACTCAGATTCTTCCATTTAATCTTTTATCGTTTGTGTTAAGGTTCACACCTTCTTTTGTAGTTAATTTGTTTCCCTGTAGAATCAACACCCCAAAGCTGTGCTACAACTACCATGTTACTCTTTGGGCATAATCAACCGCTTACCTTCTGCACCCGGTACCTCTTCGACTGCACCCACCGATGATCAGCAGTGAGAGGATACCCCGTTTGGCTGAAGATGTAAAACTTAGCACTCATGAGAGGCACCCCAAAACATATCCTTTTCATTATAGTATTTTTCTTTTATTTCTGTTTATATTTAAATGTTTAGTATACATATTTCTTGTTTTCCGGCACAACTTTTATTTTTCTTTGTTAGGTATTTAGTGCGTGCATCCAGTTCAAGTTTGGGGGGAGTGTTACGAGCAAAGCAAGCAATCTAGTTCTCCATATCCCAGGTAAGATCTTTCCATGCCACACACACATTGAGGACAATGTGTATATTAAGTTTGGGGGTAGTTGGAAGCACAGTTACACACACACTTGAAACACATGCACACACTAGGTCCTAGTTTCTTTTTAAGAAAGATAAATGCATGTTCGTTCGGTAACAAATTTTTTTGTTGATTTAAAAATAAGATAAAACTTCATTAGTAAGCTTACAATCTAGAACACATAGTCTTGTAATAGGAATTTTACAAAGTTTAGTTACCTACCTCAAGGCACTTAAGAATTCACGAGTTTGATCCAGATTTGCACGAGCACATTAGCACGCATTTGTGTGGGGTATGACCTATAATTTCTATGACCTAATTGTAATCGAATAATTTGTTAAAAGAACACGTTGGTATAAGAAAAATAAAGAAAAAAAATGTCCATCATGCAAAAAGAAAATAAAAAAGCTTCTAATGATCATTAAAAACTTTCCACTGAGTAACTGGGCCTCTTGCCTCAGTAAGCAGTAAGTGTTCACGTCAAAAGGTAGGAAGTAAGCCTTTAATGATCATAATAAAAATTTTCACTGGGTAACTGGGCCTCTTGCCTCAGTAAGCAGTGAGTGTTCATGCCAAAAGGTGAAAATTTCACTAAGAAGCATTAAAACATATTAGTTCTGTAGCCTTTTTGACTCGAGTTAGTAAGTTCTTAGAGGTGTCTTTACACCTAGTGCCCTAAAACCATATGGTTGGGGAGTCATTGGCTAAACACTCATTAAAAGGGTCAATTAGAATGCTTAATGGAACACAGTCTTGTAATAAGAATTTTACAAAGTTTAGTTACCTACCTCAAGGCACTTACGAATTCACGAGTTTGATCCAGATTTGCACAAGCACATTAGCATGCATTTGTGTGGGGTATGACATATAATTTCTATGACCTAACTGTAATTGGATAATTTGTTAAAAGAACATGTTGGCATAAGAAAAATAAAGAAAAAAAATGTCCATCATGCAAAAAGAAAATAAAAAAAGCTTCTAATGATCATTAAAAACTTTCCACTGAGTAACTGGGCCTGTTGCCTCAGTAAGCAGTGAGTGTTCACGTCAAAAGGTAGGAAGTAAGCCTTTAGTGATCATAATAAAAAATTTCACTGAGTAACTGGGCCTCTTGCCTCAGTAAGTAGTGAGTGTTCATGCCAAAAGGTGAAAATTTCACTAAGAAGCATTAAAACCTGTTAGTTTTGTAGCCTTTTTTACTCGAGTTAGTAAGTTTTTAGAGGTGTCTTTACACCTAGTGCCCTAAAACCATCTGGTTTGGGAGTCATTGGCTAAACACTCATTAAAAGGGTCAATTAGAATGCTTAATGGAACTTAACATGGCAAAGATTGCATGATAAAAGAAAAGAAAAGAACCAAGCATTATGCCACTTTTGTTCTTTTTGATAAAGAATCCGATAAAGGTTTGGGCACCAAAACACTATACACTAAAACTATGTGGAAGCCCCATCTTATTTGTGCTAATTCACCACACACAAATCAAACTTGTGATGCCTTAAGCCAACCTTAGGTAAGTAACATAAGCTTTTAAAAACCCTTTTTCAAATACAAAAATGTGTTTTTATTATAAACTTACTCAGGAACGGTTATCATGGTTTTATGCACAACTCAAATTTTTGAGTATCATGAAAATGAATTTATCTTTAAATTTTGTTTTAACATAGTCTCTTGTTTGTATTGATAAGGGACTAGCAATATGTAATTTTGGGGGTGTGATAAGTGCTTAAATAGTCATATTTAAGCCCCTTAATTTATGCTTGTTAGGCTCTTTGTTTATCTATTTCAGTAAATTCTACTTCATTTTCGTGTTTTATGTGTTTTTCACAGGACTTGGACAAAAAGATGATATTTTGGAGCTTTTAGGAGTAAAAGTCAAGTTCTGCCTGATGAGATTCGTAAAATGCATCTTAACAGTGCTCATTTGTTAGCATGTTAGAGTTGATCTAGGGTTCAATTACTCATTTTTACCTTAACAATTCTAAAGTATCATTCTTGGATCATTGATCAATTTTGGTGCATTTTCAGGTACTTTGAGTTCAAAAGAGATGATGAAGCTATCTATGTTTAAAGCACCAAAAGTTCATGTATGTCGGAGTGAATGGAGTAGTTTCAGAAGGCCCGTTGTGTGTCATGGCCACAAGAAAAGTCCACATGTTCGGAAGGCCAGGTGTGCGTCAAGAACTCAAGCCTTGCCCACAAAGTCCATAAGCTCTTGGATAGAAAACCATGAGTGGGCGCCTAGGCATGCAAGAGTGAGTGCCACACCGTCCAGAGAAGAAGTCATGTGTGTAAGAATGGGCGCCTAGGCGTGCAAAAATGAGCGCCGCACCATCCAGAGACTCCACCTTTCTGTCATGAGTGAGCACTTAGGTGTGCAAAAGTGAGCACCGCGTCTTCCAAAACACCACCAATCTCAGAAAAAGGCAGCGCCTAGGCATTGGTAAGGCTGCGCCTAGGCGCGCACACGGTTTCTTGACTCAATTAGGACTTCCAAATGACATTTTTTTAGCCCAAGACACCCCTCAACCTCCGGTCTATAAATAGATCCTTAAGGGTTTGCAGCCACAATCAATTTGTCATTCTTCCAAGTCTCTTAAGGCTGGAAATCAAGAGGAGAGCTCCACATTATTCATCAACCATGAGCCCAATGACCAACTAATCTCCAAACAAGGCAAAGGGATGAATTCTTAGGTGTTGTTGTTCTTTTATTCCATTCTTGATTCAGTTGTAAGGATTTATTGTTAAATATTATTTATGATTTACTCTTCGATTAAGTATGAATTATAGACTTTACTCTTAATCTGGTGATTGCATCTTCCTCCTCCACATAAGTTTAGTCAAGCTCTTCTTATGTCAAGTTGTTTAGATGTGATTGATTTCGGTAGATTTATCTTATAGATTGTCGATTACTATGGTATTGTCATTGAGATATATTGTCGTTTCTTGATAATCTATGAGATAGATCATGTGCGCTTGAATCAAAACAAATGAGTAAACTATATCAATTACATTAGGGTTTATAAATGTGTTTGATTGAATATTTGTCGATTGCTTGTTTGGGATGTTAAACTTATAATCGAGATAAAAACAACTGAATCAGGAATGGAACTAGGCAACGAACCTAAGAAGGATTCCTCGAGCTTTGTTGTTTCGTTTATATTCTCAATTATATTTACACAATTTTTCTCACAATACATCATTATCAAAACTCATATTCTTTCATTTGATCATTATCGTTCATGTCAAGTTTACATTTTCTCTTGTAGTACACGTTTCCTCGTGGGATCAACACCTCATCTATACACAATAACCGTGTTATAGTTTGGGCGTAATCAAATTTTGGCACCGTTGCTAGGGAGACGCGCTTAACTTAAGGAAGATTGTCAACTTTGAGACAAAGACGGTAATATTGTTCTTTTCCCTCTGTTTTGATTTTCTAATTTTCTTTTATTATTTTGTTTTATTTATTTTATTTCCCCTCTAACTCACTTGATGTATGCTTAAACCATGAGATTCGTGAGGTAGATTCATTAGAGGACCCAAAATAGAGTTACCCTCTCCTTCCATGTTCGTTAGTGAAACCTCACCTAGATCAAACCATAGTGCACCCCCATCCGAGAACTTAGAGGATTTTGATAACATGGCCGACAATCACAATGAAAATGTTTCTAGGACACTTAAAGACTACTTGCATCCTAGTCGAACGGCCATACCCTCTTGTATCATGTTCCCCCCTAATGCCCCGCAACCTAAGTTTAAACCGGGCATGATCCAATTGCTACTAACCTTCCATAGGTTTGAGAATGAAAACCCCTATGTCCACATTAGGGAATTCGAGGAAGTAGTAGCAACCTTTCAAAATAGGGCTGATATGGTGGACACTGTCAAACTCCGGTTTTTCCCTTTTTCACTTAAGGAAAAGGCCAAGGTTTAGCTTTACTCGTTAAGGCCTAAGTCCATAGGTAGTTGAGATGAGATGACTCAAGCCTTTTTCCAAAAGCATTTCCCAACCCATAAGACCAATAACCTCAAGAGACAAATCTCAAACTTTGCACAAAAGGAGAGTGAAACCTTATATCAAGTTTGGGAACATTTCAAGGACCTTTTGAATTCTTGTCCACACCATGGGTATGAAAGTTGGCAGGTAGTTAGCTATTTCTATGATGGACTCCTAAGTACGGAGAGGTAATTCATAGAAATGATGTGTAATGGGGATTTTCTTTAAAAAGATCTCGATCAAGCCATAGATTTCCTAGATGATCTATCAGAAAAAGCCCACACTTGGACAGGACCGAGTGCCATGGAAAGTACTAGGAGAAATCAACCCACTGGAATCTACCAACTTAAGGAAGAGGATAGTTTTAAAGCCCAGTTAGAGGCTCTAACTAAGGAAATTGAAGCCTTAAAAACCAAGGATACTAGAGCTCCCAAACCGATTGCTAGGGTAGAGTCCCATGAACCTTGTTTTATGTGTAATGGAGTAGACCATGTACCAAAGGATTGTCCATCTTATTTGGAGAAGAAGAGAGAGTGTAACACCTTAGGTATACCCTTTAGGAAACCATAGTCACCCTACTCTAACACTTACAATCCCGGTTGGAAGAATCACCCTAATTTCAGTTGGAAATCTAATGTGCAACCTTCTGCCCAATCTAGCCCCCATTGGTGATCCGATATACAACCTCATCCCCACTCTAGTACCCATTGGAGACCGAAAGCAACTTCCTCTAGTGCACCACAACAATCTTTACCTTTGGAAGATGCTTTTAAGTCATTTCTACAGGTACATGCCAAGAGTGCAGAAGAACAAGTCAAGATAAATCAATGGTTGCTAGAGGAGCAAAAAAGGATCAAAGAGGAGCAAAAGGAGATAAAAAGCCAACTCACTAAGTTGACTAATTTCTTGACAATTCAAGAGCAAGGTCGGTTCCCTTCGTAACCGCAACAAAATCCAAGGGGACAACATATGGCACAAACCTCCGATCCGGAAAATAACAATGTTAAAGAGGTTAATGCCATGATCACTCGCAGTGGTAAGAAACTAGATGGACCTACTCTACTATCAAATTTGAGTCTGAACTCCGTGAGCTACAAGGATGAAGCTCCCAAGGAACAAGATGCTCATATAGACCCTTCACCGGTGCCTTTCCCTCAAGCACTCCTTAAGCCTAAGGAGAGGAATTCAACAATAAAAGGTGAGATCCTTGAACAACTTCAGCATGTTAAAATTAACCTCCCTCTTCTTCATGTCATAAAACAGGTTTCCAACTATGCTAAAGTCATCAAGGATCCATGCACACTAAAAATGAGGCACTATGTGAAGAAGACTGCATTCTTAACAGAGCAAGAAAGTGCGGTAATTGATAGCACGACACCGCCTAAATATAAATATCCGGGCTATCCAATGGTGGCTTGCTAAATTGAAAACAAATCTTGTGGGCAAGCATTGCTAGATTTGGGGGTTAGTGTGAACCTCATGCCATACTGCATCTACTTGCAGCTCGGTCTAGGTGACATCAAACAAACCTTTGTGGTACTTCAATTAGCAGGTCTATCGATAAGAAAACTAAGAGGTATTGTAGAAGATGTTTTATTGCAAATTGACAAATTCTATTATTCTGTTGACTTTTTGGTTTTAGATACCATCTCTATTGTGAATACTGAGTCAAAAATTCCTTTGATACTTGGAAAACCATTCTTTGCCACCGCCAATGCCTTCATTAATTGTAGGAATGGCCTAATGACATTATCATTTGGAAATATGACTCTAGAGGTTAATGATTTTCGAATGTCAAGGCAGCCACATGAGGAGGATGAATGTTTCGACACTTACATGATTGGCGAGCTCATTTTGGAGGATGAATACATTAAAGACAATTCTAACTCTTTGGAATTCCTTCTTAATAATTTTGATTTTGATGATTCTTCTCTATATCCCCATGCCGTTAATGTTGTTGATATTTTTGATAAGTTGCAGGGATTTATGAAGAAATCATGGCAGCCATGCTTTGAGGAGTTGCCTAGAGAAATGGAGGCACCCAAACCCTCTTTCGATGAGACACCAACGTCTAATTTAGCTCCGCTTCCCAAAGGACTCAAGCATGTTTTCTTAGTCCCAGGTGATACCTTTCCGGTCATTATTTCCTCTGAACTTAATGATGTACAATATGATCAATTGCTTAATTTGTTGAGAGAACATAAATCTGCATTAGGTTGAACCATGGCTGACATAAAGGGTGTAAGCCCCTTAATTTGTTCCCATAGGATTTACTTAGAAAAAGGATCTAACCCCATTAAACACCCACAAAGAAGGCTAAACCCAACTATGAAAGAGGTAGTTAAGAAAAAAGTCTTAAAGCTGTTGGATGCGGGAATTATATATCCGATATCGGATAGTAAATAGGGTAGTCCAACCCAAGTAGTTCTTAAGAAAGCTGGGGTGACCGTGTTAGAAAATGAGAAGGGAGTGCTAGTACCAACTAAGGTAGTGACCAGGTGGCGAATGTGCATAGACTATAGGAAACTTAATTCGGCTACTCAGAAAGATCATTTTCCCCTTCCATTCATAGATCAAATTTTGGAACAAGTGGCTGGCCATCCTTTCTACTGTTTTTTGGATGGGTATTCGGGATACTACCAAGTAGGGATTGCCCTAGAGGATCAAGAGAAGACCACTTTTACTTGTCCATTTGGTACTTTTGCTTTTCGAAGGATGCCCTTTGGTTTATATAATGCACCAACTACTTTTCAAAGATGCATGATGATTATTTTCAGTGACATGGTTGAAAAATGTGTGGAAGTGTATATGAATGATTTAACTGTGTTTAGAACTTCTTTTGATTCATGTTTATCTAATTTGAAAAATGTTTTGTGCAGGTGTAAAGAAAAAGGGCCCGTGCTTAATTGGGAGAAGTGCCATTTTATGGTATCTTCCGGAATAGTCTTGGGCCACATAATTTTTGAAAAGGGGATAGAAATAGATAAAGCAAAAATTGAATTGATCTCTAAACTACCCACTCCTAAGAATATTAAAGATGTGAGGTCTCCCTTAGGGCATGCTGGGTTTTATAGAAGGTTTATTCAAAATTTTAGTGCTATCTCTAGACCCCTAGTAGTCTTTTGATGGAGGATACCGAGTTTAAATAGAGCCTTGAATGTGAACAAGCCTTTAGGACATTGATCTCTAAGCTTACAACTACCTCTATTATGCAGTCACTGGACTTTACTTTGCCTTTTGAAATTATGTGCGATACTAGTGACTATGCTGTAGGGGCTGTTTTAGGACAACAAAAAGAGGGAAAACCGTTTGCTGTTTATTATGCTAGTAGAACACTGAATCATTCTCAAATGATGTACACCAAAACCGAGAAAAAATTACTAGTTGTAGTATTCACATTGGATAAATTTCGATCTTATTTGATTGGTTCACCTATCACAATATTTATAGATCACTCTGCCTTTAAATTTCTTTTTTCAAAAACAGATGCTAAGGCCCGTTTGATACGTTGGATTTTGCATTTGCAGGAGCTTGACTTGACCATCAAAGATAAGAAGGGGGTGGAAAATGTTGTGGCAAACCATTTATCTCACTTAGAATTCAAGAATGAAACTGACCTCGTGCCCATTGGGGAGGCTTTTCCGGATGAAAACTTATTTGTTGTTCTTGGTCACACACCATGGTATGCCGACATTGCAAACTACTTGGTTTCCCGCCAAGTTTCATCTACATGGAGTGCACAAGACAAGCATAAGTTTTTGGTTGAGGTAAAGAACTTCTATTAGAATGATCCTTATTTGTTTAAATATTGCCCTAATCAGATAATAAGAAGATATATTCCAGATATGGAAGTTAATAGTGTGTTAACCTTTTGTCATACATATGCTTGTGGTGGCCACTTTTCTATAAAAAAGACAGCCGCAAAAATTTTGTAATGCGGTTTTTATTGGCCCACTTTATTTAAAGATGTTAACGAGTTTTTTAGATCATGTGACAGATGCCAAAGGTTAGGTTCATTGTCCTGCCATCATATGATGCCTCTCAACCCGATCCTAGTGATAGAAATTTTTGATTGTTGGGGGATCAATTTTATGGGACCATTCCCACCTTCCTTTGGGTATCTTTATATTTTGCTTGCTGTTGATTATGTTTCTAAGTGGGTTGAAGCAATACCTAGCCGCACTAATGATAACACAGTCGTTGTTAAATTTCTAAAAGACCATATCTTATCTAGGTATGGTACTCCACCTGTTATCATTAGTGATCAAGGGTCACATTTTTGTAACCGTTCTTTTGAGGCTTTAATGTGTAAGTATGGAGTCACCCATAAGGTTTCTACATTATATCATCCACAAACCAATGGTCAAGCTGAACTAGCAAACAGGGAGATCAAGTGGATACTTGAGAAAATGGGGAATCTGAACCAAAAAGATTGGTCCTTACGCCTATCAGATGCACTTTGGGCGTATCGGACAGCATACAAGACAGTTCTTGGAGCATCTCCCTCTCGCTTAGTATTTGGCAAAACATGTCACTTGCCGGTAGAACTTGAGCACAGAGTGTACTGGGCTATCTGGAAATTTAACTATGACCTGAAATTGTCCGGTGAAGAAAGAAAATTGCAACTTTGCGAACTTGCGGAGTGAGGGATGATGCATATGACAATGCCAAGGATTTAAAGTCAAGGATGAAGACGGTGCATGATCAAAAAATACTCTGGAAACATTTTGAACAAGGTAACTAAGTTTTTTTGTATGACTCGCGGTTACACCTCCATCTTGGAAAATTACAATCACGATGGAAGGGACCTTATGTGGTGAAGAATATTTTTCCCAATGGTGTGGTTGAGGTTGAAGATCCTTCCGATGGTCGAGCATTTCGAGTCAATAGCCAAAGATTGAAGTTGTACTTGGAACACGAACATGTTAAAGACAGCCCCGAAGAAATCTCTTTGGTGGCCCCGGTTTATGTTTGGTAATGGGGTACTTTCGTTCCACTATATACTAGTTTTCTTTTTGTTTTGTTAAGTCTTTATTAACTTAGAATTTTTGTTTTGTTAAGTCTATTTTAATTTTTAGTTTCTAGTTGATTTAATCTAATTTTTATTTTTCTTTGTGTTTTGTTTTTGCACAAACAAGGAGTTTTCTGTTTTTTTAGGACACTAGATCAAGCCCAGTGTGTGCACAGCAGGCCCAGGCGTACAGCAAGCCCAGGCGCACAGCAAACCCAGGAGAACAGTACCCCAGCTTGCGCCACACCTTCACCAGCCCAGCACCATGCCTTCTAGTGTGCGCACAGCCCAACACCGCACCGCTTGCCCGAGCCCAGTAACACCCAAACCCTAAATCTGCCTATTTAAACATTTTTTCCAGCCTCCTCCTTCATTTCTCCTTTCACAAACACAGTTGCACACTAAATTCTCTCTCATTCTCTCTCCAAATCAACCCATAACCAACTCTTTTCCTCTCTATTTCTTGATTTTAACTCCATTTCTTGAAGAATTGCAAAAAATTTCTCTAAGAAGTTTGGGCCTAAGAGGAACTTGGGTTTTTTCAAAAAGATATCAAATTGGTGGGTAGTCTTTCTTCTCTCCAATTGTGGGCATCAAGTAAGACCAATTTCTCCTCTTTATTGTTCATTTGTGCTTTTTGGTGGTTAAATTTTGTTTTAAGTTCATTGTTCTATTTATTTGATTTCCATGGCACCAAAGATGAAGAGACCTAGAGGAAAACAACCACAAGAGTTTTATAAGGCCAAATTTGTTAGTTTTAAAGTAAGTGAGAGATATGTTAGAATGATGCAAAGTAGAAAACCCATTCCTGAGAGAGGATTCAACATCACCGAGAGGGGGAACCCGACTCTATTTAGAATGATTCCCAATAGGAATTGGGGTGCATTTACAAAACCACCATCTTCTTCCCTCACAAATTTAGTTAGAGAATTTTATGCTAATGCCAACGAGCATAGCAATGGTAAAGTGAGGGTGAGAGGCCAAACAGTTTCTTTTAGTATCTCATCCATAAATAGCTTCTAGGGGTTACCTGACATCTAACACAGTGAGTATAGAGCATATGTGTCTACAATTAATTATGAAGAGATTTTCCATACTCTCTGTGTTCCGGGCACTACATAGAAAATGTCGGGTGATATCCCTGTCACCTTGTCCGCTACTTCTCTGAATGTCAATGCTCGGGCTTGGCAATTTTTTGTGTGTCATAGGTTGATGCCTGCCCTGCACTATAGTGACCTCACTATTGAGCGAGCTACTCTGATTTATGCAATTTTGATGGGAATGACTATTGATGTGGGCCAAGTCATCTTTAAATCTATCCTACACATTGTTAGACTAAAGCTCGGATTATACTTTCCTTCTTTAATTACCCAAATTTTGCATCTGAGTCAGAGTCCAATACAGTACTGATGAGGAAGCCCAACCACCAAAGAAACCCATCGATGATGGCCTGCTCGCTTAGATTAGAGCCTCCAGGCCGCCAACTCCGGGTGAGGGAGCCATAGTTACTGCTCCCCCTCCCCCCTCTAGGCATTTCACGGTTGTCGAGCGGCTTGAGTGTTTAGAGAGTCATTTTGACGAGCATCATAAACTATTATTTGATAGGCTAGATCGTCAAGACCAAATGTTGGCTAAGCAAGACCGATTCTTGGCTCGGCAAGCCGATTATCAAGCGAATGTCAACTCTACTTTTGGTCAGATGTACCAACACCTTGCCTCCGCTACTGGTTGTAATATGGGTCATTTTCCTACTATGCCACCCTATCTGGGTTCATATTTTGACCCACCTTCCGACGAAGGTGAAGAATCTGAAGAGATTGAAGAAGAGGATAAGGACTTCGAGGATTAGTTTAGGGTTATCTCTTGTTTGTCCACTTTTATTTTATTTTATTTTATTTTATTTTTTGTACTAATATTTCTTGTGTTTTGTTATTTTATTTTTTCATCCTTTATTTTAGTTGTTAGTTAATTATTTTCATTTCATATGCTAACCTAACATACGGTGGGAATCTTGATGTTACACCATAGTTGCTTTCTTTTTGTTTGTTTTGTTCTATGTTGTAGATAAAAAAAAATTCAGCAAGAAGAACGGCATGCGGTTCAAATGGGTGGTGCGCAATTTTCAGCTTCTGTGCACTTTGGCTACAAATGGAGTTTTCTTTCCTTTTTCTTTTACATTGAGGTCAATGCAGTTTTTAGGTTGGGGGTGGAAGAAACACATTTCTTAATTTCTTTTCTTTTTCCATTGAATTGCTTGGTGTCACTCTCCTTCTTTTCGTTTGTTAGGATAACCATTAAAAAAAATGTTTGTTTTTAACATGCTTTGTGTTAGTCTTGGAGTTAATTCACATGTATATGATATGAGCTTGATCGAGATAGGATATAGCGTTTAGAAGAAGTTGAATCTTGCTTCGCTTTGAGAATAAATTAAGTGTCAATCTTTCTTTGGTTTGAGACTCTGGTTTGTGGTAAGATTGCATGATTAGTCTAAAGCATTTAGAGAAGTTTTATGTGCGATTGTTTTGTAAATACTTTTGCGGTCTCAACAAGCTTTAGAACTTATTTGATAATCACTTGAGGCGAAAATCATAGAATGCACATTACTTAGGATATGATGTAGGCCATTTTTGGATTGTTTGAGCCTTTTTAAACTTACCTTTGTTATATTTATCACTAGTCATCTGTTTGAGCATTTTTTTCTTGAAAAAGAATTTGAGCCTTGTTTCTTTTGATAACCCATTTACCCACTTGTATGATCCTAGAAATATTTTATCCTTACCTTATTTTCAAAAGAATTTGGTTATACATATTTGTTGAGAAGTACTTGAGAAGAGTAAGGATGGAAATATGAGAAAATATTACTACCATAACCCAAGTACATTAAAAGAGATAAGTTGGGGGTTGAGGAAAAGAGTAAAAAAACAAAATAAAAAAAGGAGGTGAATGGTTATGTGCCAAAATAAAAAATAAAAGAATTATGGCAAAGAAAGAAGAAAAAAAATGGTGACTTATGGAGAGAAATGCTCGAAAAAATGGTTGAAAGAGTTGGGTGTTGAAATAAGGTTATCTAGTGCTTAAAGTGGTTATGTTTAAATTAAGAGACTTAGTTCTTTTATTTGTTTGAACTTTTCCCGTTCCCTCTTGACATTTACCCTAGCCTAACGTTGCAAGCTTATTAAAGACCTATTGATCCAATGTAGTGTGATTTTTCTACATAGTGGAGAGTGATTTAAAAAGTGAGCCTATGGAGCTTGATTTGTGATTGATGTCACGCAATTTAATATGTTTTTAGAGGCCAAGATGATAAGAGTCATAAAATGCATCTAAACAATACTTAATTGTTAACACTTTAGGGTTAATCTCAGTCGTAATCGCACTTTTAAATGTTGATAACTCTAAAGTGTTATTAATAAATCATTGACTTAATTTGATGCATTTTCAGGTGCGTTGAGTACAAAAGAGATGATAAAGCGATCCATGTTTAAAGCACCAAAAGATCTTGGGTGTCGATGCTCGTTTTTGTCCAAGGTTTAGACATTTCCAAAAAATGATTTAAAGATAATTAAAAGTCTAAACCAAGGTTGGAGCAATAAAGTACATTGAGTTGAAAGACTGCACACAAGTGTGTGCATCACTTTGGAACAAGTTAAGGGTAGGCACACTAGTGTGTGCACTTCTGCATACAAGCTGAAGGTGTTTCACTGAATTGCCAGAATTTCCTGTACAGATCAATCAACTTTGCAGATTAAACTGTATTGATGTAGGAAGAATCAGTAGATGAACTATATATGCTTAGAAAGATCCGGAAGTCTATTTTCTGGAGAATTTTACGGTTCGGAAAAAGGATGTTTCTAGTGAAAGTTATGGCAGTTTTAGCGGAAACAGTTCAGGGCCTCCAGAACAATGCCCAGCGCCTCACCTCTCACTGTCCAGCGCCCCAGCGCCTAGGCGCCCATGAACCAGCGCCCCAGCGCCCAGGCAAACAAGAACCAGCACCTAGGCGCCCAGGAACCAGCGCTGCGCCCCTCAGCCATCAGCGCCGCGCCCCTCAGCCATCAGCGCCGCGCCCCTCGCCAGCTGCACCTTTACTTTCCAGCGCCCAGGCGCACACTTGGACACGCGCACATGCTGCTGGACCCACCTTCACGTTCCAGCCTTCACTTTCCAGCGCCCAGGTGCACGCTCAGACAAAGCCAGCAGCGCGCACATGCTGCTGGACCACCTTCACGTTCCAGCTTTCAATTTCCAGCAGTGCGCACATGGACTCCAATTCATACTCAAATTAGAGCTGTGCAAAGACAGCTCTCCCTCGTGGGCTATAAATATATGCTTAAGGTTTGCAGCCAAGGGAGAGAGCTCGGGGAGAAAAATAAAGACAGTTTTTGATAGATAAAAATTGAAGAAGTTTTTAGCATTTCGTTTAAGTTTTCGTAAGTTGGAAATCAAGGAGAGAACATCCACATTGTTCTTCCACCTTGAGCTCCATGGCCAAGAAATCAAGGGGAGAACATCTATATTGTTTTTCCACCTTGAGTTTCATGGCTAACTAATCATCAAACAAGGGAAAGGGATGAATCCTTAGGGTTTTATTGTTCCTTATTTCCTGTTCTTGATTCATTTGTATGGACTTTTTGTTAAAACATTGTCTATGATTTACTCTTTGATTAATTAAGAAGGATTTGAGTTCATGTGATAGCTGTATTCTATATTCTTCTTCTTTTAGTTTCTTTCAATCCGGTGATTGCATCCTTCTACTCCACATAAGTCTAGTCAAGCTTTTCTTATGTCAAGTTGTTTGGATGTAATTGATTTCGGTATATTTATCTTATAGATCGGCCATTACTGTGATATCATTATTGCAATATATTGTCGTTTCTTGCTAATCTATAAGATAAATCATGTGTGCTTGAATTGAAATCAAAGAGTAATTTGTAGCAATTATATTAGAGATATAAATGTGCTTGATTGAATAATTTCCTATTGCCGGTTTAGGATGTGAAACTTGCAATCGAGATAAAAATTTGAATCAAGAGTGGAAATAGGGAACAAACCTAAGGAGGATTCCCGGAACCTTGTTATTTCTTATTTATATTCTTCGTTATATTCGCACAACTCTTTTACACAATGTTGCATTATCAAAACTTATATTCTCTCACTTAATCATTGTCGTTAGTGGTAAAGTTTATAACTTCTTTCGTAATTAACTTGTTTCCCTGTGGAATCGACACCCCAAAACTATACTACAATAACTGCTTTATGTTTTGGGCGTAATCACAAGACTTGTATTCATGGACATTGTGCATAAAATCATCCGAATGTTCGGATTAATGGACTGCGGTAAGACAGATGATAAGAGTCGATAACAATTTTAAGGTTGACATTTGGATTATTCTTGGATTTAAGTGATATTTAATGATTCTATGTGTTGTATGTTATGCATGATTTTTGAGACAAAGATTTTGAATCACTCTTGGTTAACATAAACATTGCTGTATTTTGCTTTGATAAAGAATTCATTTCATGTCTTTCACCTGAATTGCTAGGGACTATCAATAAGCTAGTTGGGGGTTATGATGAGATTCGTAAAATGCATCTTAACAGTGCTTATTTGTTAGCATGTTAGAGTTGATGTAGGGTTCTATTACTCATTTTTACCTTAACAATTCTAAAGTATCCTTCTTGGATCATTGATTTGTTTCAGTGCATTTTAGGGGGCTTTGAGTTCAAAAGAGATGATGAAGCTATCTTTGTTTAAAGCGCCAAAAGTTCATGTATGTCGGAGTGAACGAAGTAGTTTCAGAAGGCCCGTTGTGCGTTGTGGCCACAAGAAAAGTCCACATGTTTGGAAGGCCAGGTGTGCATCAAGAACTCAAGCCTTGCCCACAAAGTCCATAAGCTCTTGGATAGAAAACCATGAGTGGGCGCCCAGGCGTGCAAGAGTGAGCGCCGCACCGTCCAGGGAAGAAGCCATACATACAAGAGTGGGTGCCTAGGCGTGCAAAAGTGAGCACCGCACCGTCCAGAGACTCTAACTTTCTGCCACGAGTGAGCACCTAGGCATGCAAAAGTGAGTGCCGCGCCTTCCAGAACACCACCAATCTCAGACAAAGGCAGTGCCTAGGCGCGCACACAGTTTCTTGACTCAATTAGGGCTTCCAAATGACATTTTTTTGAGCCCAAAACACCCATCAACCTCTGGTCTATAAATAGATCCTTAAGGGTTTGCAGCCACAATCAATTCATCATTCTTCCATGTCTCTTAAGGCTGGAAATCAAGAGGAGAGCTCTACATTGTTCATCAACCATGAGCCCCATGGCCAACTAATCTCCAAACAAGGCAAAAGGATAATTCTTAGATGGTGTTGGTCTTTTATTCCATTCTTGATTCAGTTGTAAGGATTTATTGTTGAATATTGTTTATGATTTACTCTTTGATTAAGTATGAATTAGAGACTATACTCTTAATCCGGTGATCGTATCTTCCTCCTCCATATAAGTTTAGTCAAGCTCTTCTTATGTCAAGTTGTTTAGATGTGCTTGATTTCGATCGGTAGATTTATCTTATAGATTGTCCATTACTGTGATATTATCATTGAGATATATTGTCATTTCTTGATAATCTATGAGATAGATCATGTGTGCTTGATTCGAAACTAAAGACTAGACTATATCAATTACATTAGGTTTATAAATATGCTTGATTGAATATTTGCCGATTTCTTGTTTGGGATGTGAAACTTGCAATCGAGATAAAAACAATTGAATCGAGAGTGGAACAAGGCAATGAACCTAAGAAGGATTCATAGAGCCTTGTTGTTTCGTTTATATTCTCAATTATATTTACAAAATTTCTCTCACAATACATCATTATCAAAACTCATATTCTTTCATTTGATCATTATCGTTCGTGTCAAGTTTACATTTTCTCTTGTAGTACACGTTTCCTCATGGGATCAACACCTCATCTATACACAATAACCATGTTATAGTTTGAGTGTAATCACTGCCATCCAGCAAGGTGCGCTCGAGCACACCTCCCTTGTGATCGAGCGCACACATGTGCTCGAGCATAGGCCGCATACGATCGAGTGCAAGCACTCCAGAGGCGGTAGAGCTAGATATGGAAAGAAGTCTTCGAATCTCAATTAGGAAATTAGGGTTTTGGGGCACCCTTAGTGCCCTATAAATAGCCTTATAAAACACATAAACCATACCTTTTGTTTTAGACTTAAATTTACAATCTTAGGAGAGGAATTAACGACTCATCTCCCGAGTCTTCTTCGGGTTTTATTTATCTGTTTTTCGTTCATTATGGTTATTATGTTTAGTTTAACTAGCATGTGTAACTAAACTCTTATAGGGCTCGATTGAAGTCCTAGTTATGCTTTTCCACTCATTTATTCATTGATTACCTTTGTTATAGCTTTGATAGAATGTTTAACTTGATTAATGCCTGTTTGTATTTAAATTCCTCATATGTGTGTGTCTGATCAACATATGCATGTGGTATGGATTAGTTAGTCGAACCAATTTGGATGACCGAGTCCTGGGTTCGACAATAGTAACTAGAGATATCCACACCGGATTCTCGGGTTAATCAACACGGGAAACCGGGAGCTGACCAAGCCCTAGGTCCCGTGTGGTTGCCGATCTCCACAGCCCTTATGCTCTCTTAAGGAACAACTCAGTATACACCCATGCTAAATCCCTTAAGAGAGAAAAGAGTTAGAGTATACACCATGCCTAACTTGTTGCATAGGGAGATCAATAGCCTAAGGTGTGGACCAAGCCCTTAGGTTGGCAACCATTAAATATTCATGATAAGGCTAGAGCATTGGCACCTTACTTAGTGGGAAAGTATAACTAATGGTGGCTATCATAGTCCTATGTTCTCATTATTATTAACTCACAATCAACAATTATTTCTCTTTTTACTTTGAAGAGATTAATTCTAAATCGAAATTAACCAAGCCCTGTGGAAATGATCTTGCACTTGCACACTATGCTACCATTGACCTTGTGCACTTGCAAGTAAAAAAAGTTTGGTTATTTGCATATTTATTTAGGTAGATAATCGCTCAACAAGTTTTTGGCACCATTGCCGGGGATTGCACTTAAATTTTTATTTAGAATTACTTTTCGGTTAGTTTAATCATTATTCCCTTTTTTATTCTATTTCTATTTTTTTCTGTTTTATCTTAATTTTCATTAAAACCCTAATCGATTTCTTGTTGTTCTCTATTTCAAGCATTCCAGGAGAGCTTTCTGTGCCACTTGCGATCGAGCGCAATTGAGGCAGAGAGTTACCCGAGCAGCAGTGTTTGACTACTGCACTCACGTGACTGCCCCCGATTCTTGCACGGACGTCGATCCAAGCATCCAACTTTCTTTCCCCTTAATACCAAGCTTGAGCGGACTATCCGACAAAAGCTTAGAGATAACTCAGAAGAGGTAGAAGAAGGAATTGAGGAAGAAATACCAATGGTGGAACAGATCGCCGAGCAACAACCACCTGAGCGAAAGCCGATGAAGCAATCCTTCATCCCACAAAACCTCGATCAACCATCGTGCATTGCGTATCAACCTGAGGTGGAAGGAAACTACTACATATATCCACAAATACTCAGTGCACTGACTCACTTTAGGGGTACACCTAATGTGGATCCACATTTGCACCTTCAAGAGTTCTTCGATCTTTGCAAATTCTAGCACATCCGAGGCTTAGACCAAGAAGGAATAAGGTTAATTCTTTTTCCCTTTTTCCTTGAAAGATAATGCTAAACTATGGTATAATTCTTTGCCTACAATTTCCATCCACATTTGGGAGGAGTTGGCTAGCAAATTTCTAAGGAATTTTTTCCCAGCCCAGAAGACGAGGCAAATGAGGAAGGAAATTCAATCCTTCCAACAAAAGGATGGAGATCTATTCTTCGAGGCATGGGGACACTTCAATGAGCTACTACTCAAATGCCCACACCACAACCTACCTCAATACGAACTAGTAAAAGCTTTCTATAAAGGTTTGAATGACACTAACAAAAATATTGTGGATTCAGGTTATGGAGGAGTGCTGGTGGAGAAAAACAGCGAAGAAGCTATGGAGCTCTTTGAAACCCTAAGTGAACACACGCAGCAGTTCTCCTCTTGAGGTAGACATGTAACCAAGAGTAAGGGTATGTATGAGGTAAACTTGAACGGAGGATTATCTCCTCAAATAGCTACAGTAGAGAGGAAACTAAACCTATTGGTTAAAGCTATGGCTGCTTAGAACACCTCACCTAACCTACAAGCTACACCACTCCAGGTATGTGTTATTTGCTCCCAATTTGATCATAATACTGATACATGTCCCTCATATTCATCTGCAGATCATGAGCAAGCAAACTTTGTGGGACAAAATAATTATCCGCCAAAAAACAACCCTTATGCAAACATAAACAACCCTGGATGGCGGAATCACCCGAATTTCTCGTGGAGCAACAATCAAAATAGTCAAGGGAAGAAACGAAACTTCCAACCAGCAGCCCACTTAGCTCCCGAGACAAAGAAGAACGACCTCGAAAGTCTTATGAGGTAATTGGCATCTCAGCAGCAATAACTCATGACTATATATGAACAATTCGTGGAAGAAACGAGACAATTTCAAACTGAGATGAGACAAATCACTGCAAAACATGATCAATCCATTCAAGGACTAAAGGTACAAATGGGGAAATTGGCCAAGGAACTGAGTACTAGAAAGCAAGGAGAGCTTCCAGCCCAGCCAATACCTAATCTAAGAGGACATCAACAATTAAATGTTGTGACAACCCTGAGAAGTGGAAAGATCATAGGCATCGATGAGTCTGCACTAGCATCTCCAGACAAAGCTTCCACCTCTAAGGTAAGTGAGATTGGATAGGTAAATGAACTTCCACCCTTCCCTCAAAGGTTAGTAAAGTCTAAAAAGGAAACTAAACTAAGTGACATTATCGAAACCTTGAGAAAGGTGGAAATAAACATTCCTTTATTAGATGCAATAAAACAACTTCTTGTTTATGCTAAGTTTTTAAAAGATTGTTGCACTAACAAAAGGAAGTTTCAGGAGCATGAGACGGTAGCCTTGACCGAAGAGGTGAGTGCTGTACTATTAAGAAAACTACCACCAAAACTAAAAGATCTGGGTAGTTTTAGCATTCCTTGCAGGCTAGGTGACCAGCTATTCGAGCATGCATTATTGGATCTAGGAGCGAGTGTCAACTTGTTACCCTAAACTGTATTCGAGACACTAGGTTTGGGGGAGCTCAAACCAACCTCCATTACTTTGCAATTGGCTGACAGAAGCATCAAACGACTGAGAGGTATCCTCGAGGATGTTTTGGTAAGAGTAGGTAAATTTATTTTACCTGCTGATTTTATTGTGTTAGACATGGAGGAATGCCATATGGCATTACCACTCCCTATCATCTTAGGAAGACCATTTATGATCACTGCTGACACGAATATTAGTGTAAAAAAGGGCATTGTCACTATGAAAGTAAATGATAAAGAGATGAAATTCAAAATATTTAATACATTAGAATCAACCAAAAATGACAATGAGTGTTATAATGTGAGCTTAATGCAAGGTATTGTCGAGAAAGTTTCTAAGGTCCATCACACTACTCCATTGGAGACCATCCCGAACCATGATGACACAAGATTGGACATTGGGCCAGTGGATGATGATGTGATTAAAGATATCAATGGATCTATGAACACTAGCATGAACACACCAATGCCTCCAAGTAAGTATATTCTCCCAATTGAACCTCCTGAACTTACTAATACTACTATCCCCCCTTCTGCTGTCCAGGTACCAAGATTAAAGAAGCAGTAGCTTTCAACGGCACTGGAACCACTTGATGTGGGCTCTAAGGGCCTCATTCAAAGAAAGTAGCACCAAAGCTACTATAGAGAGCGCTTAAGCAATTCCCACTTGCATGACATATAGCTCAAGCGCCTCTATCAGGGTTAGTGGTACTGATGCCACTACAATACGGTATGACTGCATCGTTCTAAATTTATTATGGTAACTTTTAATTACTCTATACAGACTACCTTGTGCTCGAGTGCACCATATATTAGGCTTGGGGCATTCCCTACACTCCAGTGCGCGCGAGCATATCACACTAAGCAGTTGCGCACAAGTGCGATTGAGTGCACTTCACAAATGCACTTGAGCGCACTTGGGGCAGAGAAGGCACGTGATATTTTTATTCACACTTCACTCACAACCCCATTTTTCTCACATTACACTTCAGCGCACTTCTTCCTCTAGTCTATCACACTTGCCATCACCTTAAACTAAATCTGTTGATAACCACCCACTCACCTCCAACAATCCACACCACCACCACCTCACCAAATAATTAAGCTCACCATCAGGCCAACATGATTTTTTTCTCCTTTGCATGCCTACTATTATACTAAGCACACAAGGTACACATATTTTGGTTCTTAGATACTTACACACACACACACGGTTCTTGATCTTTAAATTACATCTTCATTATCTATATATGTTTATCTTGTGGATTGATTGGGTATATTTGTATTTGCAGGAGGTTGGGATCAACTGTGTGTAAATTCTACAGCTTCTGGTTTTTGTTGCATATAAAGTATTCGACCTATCTGACCGAGTGTGATCGAGCGCTAGGTATTAGCGATCGAGTGCACCTCAATCTGTGCGATCAAGCGCACCATCAGCTGTGCACGAGCACAATCACACTAGAAGCAACACTGTTTTTTCCACAACACATGGCTTCCACATCTCGAGCTTCCAGCAGCCACCACCAGACATCCCGACCCAGTTTCGAGCAGCGTGAAATACTGTTCGAGACCACATCTAATGTAGATGAGGACTTCAAGAGTTTGGACACCACAAGATGGGCGGTCCAAGAGTTCAAGAACCGAGGTCTCAAGCAGCTATTCAAACCGTTCTGTTCGACGGCATACACTCGATTCGTGGTCAGTTTCTAGGAGAACCTGACCTACAACTGCACCAGACCAGAGATTTTATCTTCTTCGGTCTAGGGCAGATTCATAAAGTTGACCACCGTCGATATAGCTGATTCTTTACACTGTTGTGATGAGTGTTGTGAGTTTTAATTTACTCGCAAGCGCACGAGTCGTTTTCAATATAGTCTTGTGCAAGTGCGAGGTCAAATCCATAGGGAATTGCGTTGTGAAAATATAATTTAATCTAAACTAACTTTATCTTAACCTAGTTCCGAATTTTGAATGATATTTTGGAAAACAAATTAAAACTAAACTAAATTGATTTTAAAAACTAATAATAAAAACACTAAGGTTTTCGAATCCACCCCACCAAAGTTTAAGCATATATGTCCTAAAAACATAGCCTATCAAAACATTCCATGAATCCAACTTACGACAAAAAACAAAGAATATCCTAATTAAACCAAAAGCATCCAATGTATCCGCTTTTAACAAATCACAAAGGAAATCCAATTTAGTCGAAAACAATTCGATGTATCCATCAGATGAAACACAAGGAATATCCAACAGAACAATTTAAACTCAATCAATCACAAGATTTACTCAAATAATTAATAGAACATTTATACTAAAAAATGTCAGAATTGTATAAACAAATCTGAACTACTATGCCAAACAACGACAAGGCTTCATCTTTAACCTTAGTTGAAGATTCTAGCCACTCATAACTATGAAACTGCAGTTCATAATAAAAGTTCTAAACATTAAACTAAAAAAAACTAAATAAAAAGAAATAAATAACTTTACATGGGAGAAATTCCACTCGCTGATGGGCGGCGCTTCCCCTTGTGGTAGCAAAGCCTTCAGGATCCATCAGAATGCTAACAGACGTCTACTGGTTAACACCAAAGTGGCCCAGGAATTGTACACTGAATGATGGAGTCAGATGGCGTTTATATAGGGGGAGTCTCGGAGCACTGTAGGTTTCAGATTCGATGTGGGATACTGGCCCGAGTGCGCTCGATCACATGTCTTGTGCGCACGATCGCATGTGTGCTCGATCGCATGTCTGTTATGATCGATCGCAGACGCACTGAACTGCAAATATTTCTATGTGGGATGTTGACCTTGCATTCGTTCGTAGGCAAGTGCGCTCGAGCATAGGTGCGCTCGATTGCATATCTCGTGTGATCGATCGCACTATGCATCCTTTTTGCTCTTGAAGCTTGATATCTCCATAAATGCTTCATTTTCTCCACAAACCTATAAAAATACACAAAACACAAGAAAGACATAAAATAAAGTGAAATAATACAAATTAAGAACCTAACAAATATAAATTAAAGGGCTTAAATATGCAATATTTAAGACTCATCAAATACTCCCAAACTTATATTTTGCTAGTCCCTTAGCAAACAAAATAAAAACTAAATGAAAAACAAAGAACATAAAGATAAGTTCATCACTCATGTTATCCACAAATTTAAGGAGCACACACCACCATGATATTTAGTTATGAGCAAGCTTAAAGAGATAAACCCATCTTCACAATGAATAGAAATGTTAAAATCTAATTACTTACAAAAGGCAGGTTAAGGCATCACAAGTCTGACACTGTGTAAAGTGAATTAGTATATAAAAATGAAGCTTCCAAATAACTCCAATGTGTAAGGTCTCCATGTCTCAAGATTCACCAAATTTCCCATCAGAATGAATGAAAATGGCATAGTTTTTATTTTCTTTTTATTTTCTCTTATATATATATAAGGCTCTACTATGTTTAATTCCCTTAAGCCTTCTAATTGACCCATGTAGCGAGTGTTGAGTCAATGACTCCCAAACCAGATGGTTTTAGGGCATTAGGTGTAAAGATACCCCTAAGGACTTACTAACTCGAGTAAAAAAGGCTACGAAACTAAACTGACCTTAATGCTACCAAACAAAATTTTCACCTTTTGACGTGAACACTCACTGCTTATTGAGGCAAGAGGTCCAGTTACTCAACGAAAAATTTCACAACGATCATTATGAATAAAATTCCCACCTTTTGACGTGAACACTCCCTGCTTACTGGGGCAAGATGTCCAGTTACTCAGTGGAAAGTTTATTGATGATGATCATTAATAATAATATTATTATTATTATATATATATGTATATATATATATATATATTTTATGTTTTTCTATGCCCAAGTGTTTATCCAACAAGTCATCCAGTTTCAGTTAAGACAAGGAAACGTACACATTAAAATCACATGTCATACCTCACACAATTTGTGCTAATGTGCTCGTGTTAGATTAGATCAAACATGTGAATTCTCAAATGCCTAAAGTAAGTAACTAAATTTTAAAACTTTATCACCAGATCATGTGTTCAAAATTTTAAGCTTACCTATGACATCACATCACAGAAAATATTTAGATCAACCAAAATTTCAAAATAACATGAGCATGCATTTATCTTTACGACGAAAAAAACAACAAATTAAGACAAAGTGTGTGATATGTCTCCCATACCCCCAAACTTAAATTACACATTGACCCCAATGTGTGAATGATATTGAAAGAGCTAAGATGGGATATAGAGAACTATCTGGACTAGTATGGCTCGTAGATACCCCCAAACTTGAACTGAAGTACGCATTGTCCCTGAAAAATAAATACTGGAAACAAACATTAAGCATAAATATGTAAAATAATAAACAAATAAAAAGATAAGCTGTGGGGTGCCTCCCATGAGCGCTAAGTTTAAATTCTTCAGCCAGACTCCCCTTAGTAGACGAACTTAATCAGAGTAACTAGGATCCTCCAATAATATCGTCTCTATGTCCGGACTCCTCAACTCCAAGAATGGTTTTAGTCTTTGTCAATTTACCTTAAAAGTGTTACCATTCTTAGGATCCTCAATCTCAATGGCCCCATGAGGAAAAACTGACCGAATAATAAATGGGCCTGTCCAACGAGATTTGAGCATGCCTAGAAAAAGATGCAAGTGTGAATTGTAAAGAAGAACTTTTTGACTCGGCTCAAAAGCTCATCTCAAAATATTTTGGTCATGGGTCTTCTTCATTTGTGCTTTGTATGATCGGGCACACTCATATGCATCATTCCGCAGCTCCTCCAATTCATTGAGTTGGAGCTTCCGTTGTGAGCCAACCTTGGAAAGATTGAAATTCAGTTGCTTGATAGCCCAATACGCACGATGCTCTAATTCAACCGGAAGGTGACATGCCTTTCTGTACACAATACGATAGGGAGACATGCCAATTGGCGTCTTGAAGGCTGTCCGATATGCCCACAGTGCATCAGTTAATCGCAGAGACCAATCCTTTCTACTAGGGTTCACAATTTTCTCTAAAATGTGTTTGATCTCACGATTAGAAATTTCCACTTGTCCACTCTTCTGTGGGTGATATGGGGTGGTAACCTTGTGTGTGATGAAATACTTCTTCATCAACTACTCAAAAATCCGATTGCAAAAGTGCTTACCTCAATCACTTATGATTGCTCGAGGCGTACCAAATCGAGCAAAAATAGTGTCCTTAAAAAACTGGACCACAACTCTGTGGTCATTGGTCTTGCACGCAACGGCCTCCACCCACTTGGACAGATAATCCACAACAACTAGAATGTACAAGTTTCCAAAGGAGTTTGGGAACGGTCCCATAAAATCAATGCCCCACACGTCAAAACTCTCAACAATCAGAATAGGGTTGAGAGGCATCATATTCCTCCTAGAAAGACTCCCTAGCTTTTTGCAATGCTCACAAGATACACAATAGGTCTGAGAGTCTCGGAACATGGTAGGCCAATAAAATCCACACTGCAAAATCTTTGCAGCGATCTTTTTAGCACTGAAATGGCCTCCACGAGCATGATCATGACAAAAGGTGATGATATTAGATTGGTCATGCTCAGGAATACACCTTCTGATGATCTGATAAGGATAATACTTAAATAGATAAGGATCATCCCAGAAAAAATGTTTTACCATGGCTTAAAACTTTGATTTATCTTGTCGCCCCCAATGCAAAGGCATATGTCCGGTGACAAGATAGTTTACTATATCAGCAAACCATGGAGCGGGATTTTGAGCAATGAGCATTAACTGCTCATCAGGAAAGGTCTCAAAAATGGGAGTGGCGGCCTCAGTGAAATCCACAACCAATCTAGATAAATGGTCTGCCACCACATTTTCTGAACCTTTCTTATCCCGAATCTCAATGTCGAACTCTTGAAGTAGCAAGATCCATCGGATAAGACGAGATTTAGCATCTTTTTTAGAGAAAAGATACTTCAATGCTGCATGGTTCGAGTAAATAATGACTTTAGATCCTAACAAGTAGGATTTGAACTTGTCTAATGCAAAAACAACTGCAAGCAACTCCTTTTCAGTGGTAGAGTAATTGAGTTGTGCGTCGTTTAGAGTTCGACTTGCATAGTAGATAACATGGGGAAGTTTATTAACACGCTGCCCCAAAACAACTCCAATAGCATAATCTGATGGGTCACACATAATCTCAAAAGGCACACCCCAGTTGGGTGGCTGAATAATGGGTGTGGACGTCAGAATCTTCTTCAGATCCCCAAATGCTTTCTTACAGTCCTCATCAAATATAAATGGGGCATCCTTTTGTAATAACTGGCACAAGGGCCTGGCAATTTTGCTGAAATTCTGGATAAATCACTTGTAGAAACCTGCATGGCCTAGAAAAGATCAAACCTCCTTCACTGTACGTGGGGGTGGAAGGTTGGAAATCAGGTCCACCTTCGCTTTGTCGACCTCAATCCCCTGATGAGATACGACATGCCCCAGTACAATTCCTTGCTTAACTATAAAATGACACTTCTCCCAATTAAGCACCAGGTTCTTCTCTTTGCATCATACTAAAACCAAAGTGAGACAGTGCAGGCACTCCTCAAATGTTGAACTGAAGACGGAGAAGTCGTCCATGAAAATCTCTAAGAATCACTCTACCATGTCAGAAAATATACTGATCATGCACCGCTGAAAAGTAGCAGGTGCATTGCATTACCCAAAGGGCATGCGATGATAGGCGAATGTCCTAAAAGGACAGGTAAATGTCATCTTCTCCTGATCTTCGGGGTCTATGGGGACCTAGTTATATCCAGAATAACCATCCAAAAAACAATAATACTCGTGCCTAGCCAAACACTCCATCATCCGATCAATAAATGACAGTGGAAAGTGATCCTTCCTTGTGGCAACGTTCAGCTTACGGTAGTCTATACACACTCTCCACCCTGACTGAACACGAGTTGGCACCAACTCATTGTCCTTATTCTTTACTACAGTCAATCCTGCTCGCTTGGGCACGACATGAATCGGGTTTACCCACTTGCTATCAGAGATGGGATAAATGATCCCTGCATCTAACAGCTTAATTATTTCTACCCTCACAACCTCTTGCATACCTGGGTTGAGCCTTCTTTGTGGCTCCCTCGATGGCTTGGCATTCTCCTCCAAATGTATCTTGTGCATCACCACCGAGGGGCTGATTCCCTTGATATCCTCAATGGTCCACCCGATAGCTTCCTTGTGCTCTCTTAAGACATCTAATAATTTCTCCTCTTGAGCTTCACCCAAATCTGAAGGTATAATCATAGGCAAACTATCGGCTGAACCTAGGAACTTATACTTAAGATTATCTAGTAAAGGCTAAAGTTCCTTATTGGGGGTTTCAGGTTCGGTAGTCTCCTCTGTCTCATTGCTTTCTTGAGGATCAGACTCCAAAATGGCATTCACTTCCTCGAGTAGCTTATCTAAGCCCAAGTTCTCTCCAAAGTGAGCAAAACACGCCTCCAGGGGATCCTCAATGCTTGATTCATCCACAGTCTCCTCAAGAATCTCCTCTATCAAGCATGCATTTCTCACTTCATCATACTCCAGTGGTTGCTTAGTGATATCAAAGATGTTTAACTCCACTGTCATATTTTCGAAGGAGATCTTCATCACCCCTGTCCTACAATTGATTAGGGCGTTAGCCATGGCTAAGAATGGTCGCCCAAGAATCACCAGTATTTGAATCCCTACATTCTGGACCGGTTCTGTGTCAAGCACAATAAAATCCACTGGGAAATAGAATTTATCCACTTTTATCAAGACGTCTTCAACTATTCCCTGTGGTCTTTTCACTGACTTATCAACCAATTAAAGCGTCGTGGATGTGGGCTTCAATTCTCCTAACCCCAACTGCAAATAGACTGAGTAGGGTAGAAGATTCACACTCGCCCCTAGATCCAAAAGAGCCCTTTCAATATGGCTGACTCCTATCGTGCAAGAGATGGTAGCACACCCTAGGTCCTTATACTTGATGGGTAGCTTGCACTGAAGGATTGAGCTGACCTGCTCGGTCAAAAATGCCTTCTTTGGGACATTCGTCCTCCTCTTGATAGTGACCAAGTCCTTTAAAAATTTGGCATATGATGGCACTTGATGGATGGCATCCAAAAATGGGATATTGATTTGGACCTGTTTGAATACCTCCAGAATTTCCTCATACTTCCCTCCTTTCTTGGGCACCTGTAGTCTGTCGGGTCAAGGCACTCTAGGTATAAACCACCTAGGAGGGTCTTTCTCAGTAGGTGTGGCTGTAGATGGCTCAGCATCTCTCTTCTCCTTGTTGCCACTCCCTTGCCCTTGCTGCATAGCAGGGCTCTCTTCCACTCGATTGTCTACTTGTCTCCCAAACTTCAATGTGACAATCGACTATACTTGTTCCTCCCAGTGCATAGGAGTTGATGAACTCCCAACCATAAATTGTCCTTTCGGGTTGGGCACGGGCTGACTGGGGAACTTCTCCTTCTCCCTCTCACTCAAGTGACTTGCAATTTGCCCTATTTGACTCTCTAGCTTGGCAATTGCTTGGGTGTTTACCATTGTTGCACTCTTTACGTCGCTCATGGATTGGCTATTAATTTTCATGTATTCCTTAATGGTGTCCTCTAGTGACTGTGAAACTAGCACTGGTGTTTGAGTGGGAGCTTGGTAAGTAGGTATTTGATGAGTAGGTAATGGTGCTGGATGGGCAGAACAACCATGACCAGGAATTTTTTGGGCAAATCCGGGAGGATATTGATTTTGAGCATTATGAGGGGCTCCTCCCTGATTCATTGATTGGTTCTGCCTCCATGAAAAATTTGGGTGGTTCCGCCACCCTGGATTGTTCGTCTCGGAGTACGATCCATTTGACTACCTTTGATAGTCATTGAAAGCATTTACTTATTCCATAGGATACTCGGCACAAGTCGGCATTGATGGGAAATTCTGTACTAGATGCATGGGACTAACACAGATGGAACAGCTTTTAACATTGAATGTGTTGGTAGTATTAATGGATTGGCTCACAGTGAGAGTGTCAATCATCTTAGTGAGGGCATCTAACTTTATCCTCAAATCAGCATCCTCCCTAACCTCATAGATGCCTCCCCTCTTAGGAGCATGAATGGACTTATCTCAACAGCTTGAAAAATCCCACTGCTGCGAGTTGTCAGACAACTTGTCCAATGCCATATATGCTTTATCTCCTGTCAGACTCAAGAATGCCGCCCCATTCATAGACTTGATCATGCTATGGTTGGGTTGAGTCAACCCTTGGTAGAAGAACTGAACGAGTCTCCACTTCTCATATCCATGTGGAGGACATCTGATCAGTAGCTCTTTGAAGCGCTCCCAACCCTCAGAAAATTTTTCATCCTCATCCTGAGTGAAAGATCTAATCTCCTTTCGGCACTCATTCACTCTAGATATTGGGAAAAACTTATGATAAAATTTACTAAGCAGGTTTTCCCAAGATGTAATAGACCCGGGCGTGTTGGAATCCAACCACGCCCTAGCTCTATCGTGAAGAGAAAAAGGGAAGAGTCGAAGATGGACTGACTCCTCAGAGAAGTTCTGGAATTTAAATGTGGCACAAATGTCTTTGAACTTCTTTACATGGCTATAAGGATTTTCAAGATCTAGGCCATGGAATGACGGTAAGAATTGGATAACATGTGGCTTTAAGTCGAAGTGGGTGGCATTGGTAGGTGGTAACACTATGCAAGAAGATGAATTGGTCGCAACGGGTGCGAACAAATCCCTAAGGGATGTAGTGGAATCCATGTTCCAAGCTCTAGGTTACTCTACATGTTCAGGATGATTTGCATTCCTAAAATTTTCTCCTATTTCAACTGGTGCTCTCTTCTGTCTCCTAAGAGTTCTTTCTAAGTCGGGATCTAAATGTATCAAATCTAAATTCAAGGATCTCCGACCAAGCATAAACTGCACAAAAAGCACTAAAATAAACAAATAGAAACAAATAAAATAAAATAAAATTGCCAAACAGAAAAATCAAACAAATAATGCTAACTAACTAGTAGAAAAATAAAATTGATTCAGACAAAAATTTCACAAACAAAACAATTCCAGGCAACGGCGCCAAAAACTTGTTGTGAGTTTTAATTTACTCGCAAGCGCACAATTCCTTTGCAATATAGCGTTGTGCAAGTGCAAGGTCGAATCCACAGGGAATTGCGTTGTGAAAATATAATTTAATCTAATCTAACTTTATCTTAACATAGTTCCAAATTTTGAATGATATTTTGGAAAACAAATTAAAACTAAACTAAATTGATTTTAAAAACTAATAATAAAAACACTAAGATTTCCGAATCAACCCCACCAAAGTTTAAGCATACATGTCCTAAAAACATAGCCTATCAAAACATTCCATGAATCCAATTTACGACAAAAAACAAAGAATATCCCAATTAAACCAAAAGCATCCAATATATCCGCTTTTAACAAATCACAAAGGATATCTAATTTAATCGAAAACAATTTGATGTATCCATCAGATGAAACACAAGGAATATCCAACATAACAATTTAAACTCAATCAATCACAAGATTTACTCAAATAATTGACAGAACATTTATACTAAAAAATTTCAAAATTGTATAAACAAATCTGAATTACTATGCCAAACAACGGTAAGGCTTCATCTTCAACCTTAGTTCAAGATTATAGCCACTCATAACTATGAAACTACAGTTCATAATAAAAGTGCTAAACATTAGACTAAATAAAAACTAAATGAAAAGAAATAAATAACTTTACATGGGAGAAATTCCACTCGCTGATGGGCGGCGCTTCCCCTCGTGGTAGCAAAGCCTTCAGGATCCACCAGAATGCTAGCAGACGTCCACTGGTTAACACCAAAGTGGCCCAGGAATTGTACACTGAATGATGGAGTCAGATGGTGTTTATATAGGGGGAGTCTCAGAGCACTGTAGGTTTCAGATTCGATGTGGGATACTGGCCCGAGTGTGCTCGATCGCAGAATGGTGCGATCGATCGCATGTGCCCTCGATCGCATGTCTTATGCGCACGATCGCATGTGTGCTCGATCACATGTCTGTTACGATCGATCGCAGACGCACTGAACTGAAAATATTTTGATGTGGGATGTTGACCTTGCACCCGTTCGTAGGCAAGTGCGCTCGAGCGCAGGTGCACTCGAGCGCATATCTCGTGTCATCGATCGCACTATGCATCCTCTTTGCTCTTGAAGCTTGATATCTCCATAAATGCTTCATTTTCTCCACAAACCTATAAAAATACACAAAACACAAGAAATACATAAAATAAAGTGAAATAATACAAATTAAAAACCTAACAAATATAAATTAAAGGGCTTCAATATGCAATATCTAAGACTCATCAATGAGTCCCCATCGGAGGATAGCCACATTGAAGAGTAGCCTGATCTGTTTCCTCTACCAAACATTATAGAGGACATGTGTGCAGGCCAATTTGCAGACCACCATAACAATTTGGTGAGCCGGTCGAGGTTGCCTCCCCGTTTATGGTTCGTAGACTCAGTCCTGCAGCGTAATGTGTGTCCTTTGGGGCATAAGACACAGAAGCGGGATCAGTTTTTATAGGCTCCCTATGCCTTTCACCGGGGTCATTAGTACTCTATTCTAACGATCATATGGAGTCAGATACACAAGTTCTGGGACAGTGTGCATAACTGGTAGATTAGCACAGCTAATGTATGAGGCCTTTATTTCCCCTTCTTGCTCAGTCACATATTCAAGAAGAAGAGAATTAGAGGCTCCTCTATAGATGGCCCGGTTAGTGATCATCCTTTCTTTGGGAGAGCTCAGTGGAGCCTCAGCCAGTCCCACATGCCACGAAGACCTCGGGCGCAGATTCCAGTTACAGAGCCTATGGCAGATGATTCGATAGAGGCCGAGCATCCACCGGTGAGCCCTACATGGGAAGAGGACCAGCCTGACATGGGGTCCATGGAGTATCAGCACCTTCTAGATGAGCTGTCTTTCTTCCGCTGTGAGTTGTCCGACATTCGTTGGAAGGATCATGAGGCAACCCATTTGATCCATCAGCGGATCGATGGGTTATTGATGTAGTTTACACAACAGGAGGAGATGCTACAGGCCATCCTTGACCGCCTACCTCCTGCACCCGGTACCTCTTCGACTGCACCCACCGATGATCAGCAATGAGAGGATACCCTGTTTGGATGAAGATGTAAAACTTAGCGCTCATGGGAGGCACACCAAAGCATATCCTTTTCATTATAGTATTTTTCTTTTATTTTTGTTTATATTTACATGTTTAGTATATATATTTCTTGTTTTCCGGCACAACGTTTATTTTTCTTTGTCAGGTACTTAATGCGTGCATCCAGTTCAAGTTTGGGAGCGTGTTATGAGCAAAGCAAGCAATCTAGTTCTCCATCTTCCAGGTCAGATCTTTCCATGCCACACAAACATTGTGTTTCAAGTGTGTGTGTAACAGTGCCTCCCACTACCCCCAAACTTAATATACACATTATTCCCAATGTGTGTGTGGCATGGAAAGATCTGACCTAGAAGATGGAGAACTAGATTGCTTGCTTTGCTCGTAACACGCCCCCAAACTTGAACTGGATGCACGCACTAAGTACCTAACAAAGAAAAATAAACGTTGTGCCGAAAAACAAGAAATATGTATACTAAACAGGTAAATATAAATAGAAATAAAAGAAAAATACTATAATGAAAAGGATATGCTTTGGGGTGCCTCCCATGAGCACTAATTTTTATATCTCTAGCCAGACAGGGTATCCTCTCACTGCTGATCATCGGTGGATACAGTCGAAGAGGCATCGGGTGTAGGAGGTAGGCAGTCAAGGATGGCCTGTAGCATTGCCTCCTGTCATGTAAATTGCACCTCTAACCCATCGATCCGCTAATGGATCAAACAGGTTGCCTCACAATCCTCCCGGTGGATGTCAGACAACTCACAGCGGAAGGAAGACAGCTCATCGAGAAGGTGCTGATAATCCATGGACCCCATGTCGGGCTGGCCTTCCTCCCATATAGGGCTCATCAGTGGGTGCTTGACCTCTATCGGATCCTTTACCATAGGCTCTTCAACTAGAATCTACGCCCGGGGTCCTCGTGGCATGTAGGACTGGTTAAGGCTCTACTGGGCTCTCCCAAAGAAAAGATGATCACTAACCGGGCCGTCTATAGAGGAGCCTCTAATCCCCTTCTTTTTGAAGATGTAGCTAAGCAAGAAGGGGGAAATAAGGCCCCATGCATTAGCTATGGTCTTCTGTCGGTTATGCACACTGTCCCAGAACTTGTGAATCTGACTCCATATAACCGTTGGGATAAAGACCCAATGACCCCGGTAAAAGGCATAGAGAGCCTGTAAAAACTGATCTCGCCTCTGTGTCTTGTGCCCTAAAGGACACACATTACGCTGCAGGACTGAGTCTACGAACCATAAACGGGGAGGCAACCTCGACCGGTTCCCCTTATTGTTGTGGCGGTCTACATATTGGCCTCCACACATGTCCTCTATAATATATGGTAGAGGAAATAGGTCAGGCTACTCTTCCATGTAGCTGCCCTCCGGTAGGGACTCATCACAGTAGTGTAAAGAACCAGCTATGTTGGCAGTGGTCAGCTCTATGAATCTGCCCTGGACTGAAAAAGATAAGATCTCTGGTCTAATGCAGTCGCATGTCAGGTTCTCATAGAAACTGATAACGAATCGAGTGTATGTCGTCGAACAGACCCGCTTGAATAGCCGTTTGAGACCTCGGTTCATGAACTCTTGGACCGCCCATCTTGTGGTGTCCAAACTCTTGAAGTCCTTATCTACGTTAAATGTGGTCTCGAACAGTATTTCACACTGCTCAAAACTGGGCCAGGATGTCTGTTGGCGGCTACTGGAAGCTCGGCATGTGGAAGCCATGTGTTGTGGAAAAAATAGTGTTGTTTCTGGTGTGATTGAGCTCGTGCGCAGCTGATGGTGCGCTCGATCGCACAGATTAAGGTGCGCTCGATTGTTAATACCTAGCGCTCGATCGCACTCGGTCAAGCAATAGGTCGAATCCTTTATGTGCAACAAAAACCAGAAGCTGTAGAATTTACACACAGTTGATCCCAACCTCCTGCAAATACAAATATACCTAATCAATCCACAAGATAAACATATATAGATAATGAATATGTAATTCAAAGATCAAGAACAGTGTGTGTGTGTAAGTATCTAAGAACCAAAATGTGTGTACCTTGTGTGCTTAGTATGATAGTGGGCGTGCAAAAGAGAAAGAAACTGTGTTGGCCTGATAGTGAGCTTAATTATGTGGTGAGGTGGTGGTGGTGTGGATTGTTGGAGGTGAGTGGGTGGTTTTCAACAGATTTAGTTTAAGGTGATAGTAAGTGCGATAGACTAGAGGAAGAAGTGCGCTAGAGCATAATGTGAGAAATATGGGGTTGTGAGTGAAGTGTGCATAAAAATATCACGTGCCTTCTCTGCCCTGAGTGTGCTCGAGCGCATTTGTGAAGTGTGCTCGATCGCACTTGTGTGCAACAGCTTAGTGTGATGCGCTCGCGCGTACTGGAGTGTAGGGGATGTGCGCTCGAGCCTAATGTATGGTGCGCTCGAGCGCAAGGTAGTATGTATAGAGTAATTAAAAGTTACCAAAATAAATTTAAAACGATAGTCATATCGAATTTTAATGGCATCAGTACCACTAACCCTGATAGAGGTGCTTGAGTTATATGTCATGTAAATGGGAATTGTTCAAGCGCTCTCTATAGTAGCTTTGGTGCTACTTTCTTTGAATGAGGCACTTAGAGCCCACATCAGGTGGTTCCAGTGCTCTTGAAAGCTACTGTTTCTTCAATCTTGGTACCCGGACAGCAGAAGAGGGGAAAGTAGTATTAGTAAGTTCACGAGGTTCAATTGGCAGAATATACTTACTTGGAGGCGTTGGTGTGTTCATGCTAGTGCGCATAGATCCATTGATATCTTTAATCACATTGTCATCTGCTAGCCCAATGTCCAATCTTGTGTCATCGTGTTAGGGATGGTCTCCAATGGAGTAGTGTGATGGACCTTAGAAACTTTCTCAACAATACCTTGCATTAAGCTCACATTATAACACTCATTATCATTTTTGGTTGATTCCAATGTATTAAATATTTTGAATTTCATCTCTTCATCATTTACTTTCATAGTGACAATGCCCCTTTTTACACTAATATTCGTGTCAACAGTGATTATAAAATGGTCTTCCTAAGATGATAGGGAGTGGTAATGGCATATGGCATTCCTCCATGTCTAACACAATAAAATCAGTAGGTAAAATAAATTTACGTACTCTTACCAAAACATCCGCGAGGATACCTCTCGGTCGTTTGATGCTTCTGTCAGCCAATTGCAAAGTAATGAAGGTTGGTTGGCACTCCCCCAAACCTAGTGTCTCAAATGCATTATAAGGTAACAATTTGAGACTCGCTCCAAAATCCAATAATGCATGCTCAAATAGCTGGTCACCTAGCCTGAAAGGAATGGTAAAACTACCTGGATCTTTTAGTTTTGGTGGTAGTTTTCTTAATAGTACAGCACTCACCTCGTCGGTCAAGGTTATCGTCTCATGCTCCTAAAACTTCCTTTTGTTAGTGCAACAATCTTTTAAAAACTTAGCATAAGCAGGAAGTTGTTTTATTGCATCTAATAAAGGAATGTTTATTTCCACCTTTCTCAAGGTTTCGATAATGTCACTTAGTTTAGTTTCCTTTTTAGACTTTACTAACCTTTGAGGGAAGGGTGGAGGTTCATTTACCTTTCCAATCTCACTTACCTTAGAGGTGGAAGCTTTGTCTGGAGATGCTAGTGCAGACTCATCGATGCCTATGATCTTTCCACTTCTCAGGGTTGTCACAACATTTAATTGTTGATGTCCTCTTAGATTAGGTATTGGCTGGGCTGGAAGCTCTCCTTGCTTTCTAGTACTCAGTTCCTTGGCCAATTTCCCCATTTGTACCTCTAGTCCTTGAATGGCTTGATCATGTTTTGCAGTGATTTGTCTCATCTCAGTCTGAAATTGTCTCGTTTCTTCCATGAATTGTTCATATGTAGTCATGAGTTGTTGCTGCTGAGATGCCAATTGCCTCATAAGGCTTTCGAGGTCATTCTTTTTTGTCTTGGGAGCTAAGTGGGCTGCTGGTTGGAAGTTTCTTTTCTGCCCTTGACTATTTTGATTGTTGCTCCACGAGAAATTCGGGTGATTCCGCCATCCAGGGTTGTTTGTGTTTGCATAAGGGTTGTTTTTTGGTGGATAATTGTTTTGTCCCACAAAGTTTGCTTGCTCATGATCTACAGATGAATATGAGGGACATGTATCAGTATTATGATCAAATTGGAAGCAAATAGCACATACCTGGAGTGGTGTAGCTTGTAGGTTAGGTGAGGTGTTCTAAGCAGCCATAGCTTTAACCAATAGGTCTAGTTTCCTCTCTACTGCAGCTATTTGATGAGATAATCCTCTGTTCAAGTTTACCTCATACATACCCTTACTCTTGGTTTCATGTTGCGCGTTTATTTACCTACATAAATAAGTGAATAATCGCACTCGTTTTACTTGCAAGTGCACAAGGTCAACAATAGCATAGTGTGCGAATGCAAGATCATCTCCACAGGGATTGGTAAAGTTCAATTTAGAATTAGTTTCTTCAAAGTAAAAAGAAATAACTGTTGAATGTGAATTAATAATAACAAAGACATAGGGCTTTGATATCCACCACTAATCATACTTTCCCAAGGTGTAATGTATCAATGCACTAGCCTTATCATGTATACCTAATGGTCGCCAACCTAAGGGTATGGTATCTACTTCTTAAGCTATTGATTTCCCAAAACAATGAGTTAGGCATGGTATCTACTCTAACTCTTTTCTTTATCGAGGGATTCAACATGGTATCTACTGAGTGGTTCCTAAAGAAAGCATAAGGGCTGTGGAAATCAATAACCACATGAGACCTAGAGCATGGTGTCTACTCCCGGTTTCCCATGTTGATTAACCCAAGAATCCGATGTGGATATCTTTTGTTACTCTTGTTAGACCCAGGACTCGGTCATCCAAATTGATCTAACTAACCAATCCATACCACATGCATACGTTGATCAGACACATACATATGAGGAATTTAAATAAACACATGCATTAATCAAGTTAAGTAACATAATGAAGGCTATTGCAAAGATAATCAACGCATAACTAGGGCTTCAATTGAGCCCTATAACGAGTTAGTTACACATGATGTCTAAGATAAGCATTATAATATAAAATAAACATAGACTATAAAACCTGAAGAATACTGTGGAGACGGGTTGTCAATCCTCTCCAAAGCTTACAACTCCGAGCGAAAGTAAAAGATAAAAGAAGTGATGGCTTTGTGTGTGTTTTACAGGTGTATTTATAGGGCTTAAGTAATCCTAAAAGACTCTGGAAACCCTAACTTCCAAAAATACAAAACTTACTCTATTTCCAAAATTGGTTATGCCGTTTTACTGTTCACGCATGTACATGTGCGCTCGATCGCATGCATCTTGCACTCGATCGCAAGTGTTGCGCTCGATCCTTCTTGTGTGTGCACGATCGCATGCAATAGTGCGATCGATCGTACTTTGACCAGAAGCTGCTCCAGGATTTCCAAGTTTCTTCCTTGAGGTGCCAAAAATGCTTCTTTTTCTCCAAGTCCCTATAAAAACATATGAAACAGACAAATGAAATAAAATGGACTAAATTAACGTAACTAAGGACCTAACAAATGTAAATAAGGGGGCTTAGATATGAATATTTAAGCACCTCTCACACCCCCAAACTTATATATTGCTAGTCCCTTAGCAACACAAAACAAAAAACTAAAACGAAAAAATAACGACACACAGATAGACCCAATATTCATAATGTCCACAAAAAATTTTAGGTTTTCACACCAAAATTATGATGTGCATTCATGAGTAAGCTTAACAAATATAAACATATATTTGCAATGAATAAGAGTTTTGAACGCAAATCACTTTCATGAGGCAGTTTAAAACATCACAAGTTTAGCTTTAGTGTGCGGTCAACTAGCACATAAAAGATTAGGTTTCCAAATAATTCTAATGTGTAGTGTTTCGATGACTCAAGATTCACCAAATTTCCTATTATAATCAACAAAGATGGCATAGATTTTCTTCTTTTCTTTTATTTGTGAGATTTTTGCTAAGTTAGTTCCTTTAAGCTTTCTATTTGACTAATATAACGAGCGTTTAGCCAATGACTCACAAACCAGATGGTTTTAGGGCATTAAGTGTAAAGACACCCTTAAGGACTTACTAACTCGAGTCAAAAAGGCTACGAAACTTAACTGGTCTCAATTCTACCAATCAGAATTTCCACCTTTTGACGTGACATTCACTGTTTACTGAGGTAAGAGGGCCAGTTACTCAACAGAAAATTTTGTGAGCAAAATTTTTTCCACCTTTTGACATGACACTCACTGCTTACTGAGGCAAGAGGGCCAGTTACTCAGTGAAAAGTTTGTTTTGTTGATCATTAGGAGCATTTTTCTTTTTGAGCACTAACAATCTTTTTTTTTCTTATGCCAAAATGTTAATCTAATAGGTCATCTGGTTCACAGTCAAGCAAAAGAAACATACAAATCAAAATTACATGTTATACCCCACACAACTATGTGCTAATGTGCTCGTGTTAGTTCAGGTCAAACTTATGAATCCTTAAATGCCTAAAAGTAAGTGATCTATGTTCAAAACTTAATTATTTGCCTATATGTTCAAGGTGTTAAGCTCACTTATTGATGAGAGTCATAAAATGCATCTAAACAATACTTAATTGTTAACATTTTAGAGTTGATCTCGGTCGTAATCGCACTTGTACATGTTGATAACTCTAAAGTGATACTCATAAATCATTGAATTAATTCGATGCATTTTCAGGTGCTTTGAGTACAAAAGAGAAGATAAAGCAATCCATGTTTAAAGCGCCAAAAGATCTTGGGTGTAGGTGCTCGTATTTGTCCAAGTTTTAGACATGTCCAAACATGATTCAAAGATGGTTAAAGTCTAAACCAAGACTGGAGTATTAAAGTACAGTAAGTTAAAAGATTGCACACAAGTGTGTGCATCACTTTGGAGAAATATAAGGGTGTGCACACTATAGTGTGCACTTCTGCATATAAACAGAATGAAGTGTGCGCACAAGCTGTTAACCAAGTTTGAGCGGCGCACCCCTCCCTGTCCAGCGGTGTGCCTTCTAGGGACTTCACAAGTGAGCGGCACACCTCTCAAGCAATAAGAGTGAGAGGCATACCACTGGTAGTACAGCACCGCACCACCCACTCGCCTCTTGATCTGGTTAAAGTGAGCAAATGGCATTTTCCAAGACCAAAATGCCCCCTCATGGGCTATAAATATATCCTTAAGGTTTGAAGCCAGAGGTAGTCTTTCTCAGAGGTTCCAAAAACAGACAATTTCTAGTATTCTTCTAAGTATTTTTGTTGCTGGAAATCAAGGGGAGAGCATCCATATTGCTCTTCCACCTTGAACTTCCACCTTGGACTTGGAAATCAAGGGGAGAGCATCCATATTATTCATCCACCTTGAGCTCTATGGCCAACTAATCATCAAGCAAGGGAAAGGGATGAATCCCTAGGTTTTGTTGTTCTTATTATTTCTATTCTTGATTCGGTTGTATGGACTTATTGTTAAAGAATTGTTTATGGTTTACTCTTTGATTAAGTAAGAATGGATTTGAGTTCATGTGATAGCTGCACTTTATATTCTTCTTCTTTTTAGATTCTCTTAATCCGGTGATTGCATCCTTCTCCTTCACATAAGTCTAGTCAAGCTCTTCTTATGTCAAGTTGTTTGGATGTAATTGATTCCGGTATATTTATCTTATAGATCGGCCATTACTGTGGTATCATTATTGCAATATATTATCGTTTCTTGCTAATCTATAAGATAAATCATCTGTGCTTGAATTGAAATCAAAAAGTGCTTTGTAGCAATCACATTAGAATGTTAATATGTTGTGATTGAATATCTTCCGATTGCTTGTTTGGGATGTGAAACTAGCAATCGAGATAAAAACAATTGAATCAATAGTGGAAAAAGGGAACAAACCTAGGGAGGATTCCCGGAACCTTGTTATTTCTCATTTATATTTCGTTATATTTACACAACTCTCTTTTACATTATTTCACCATCAAAACTCATAATCTTTCATTTGATCATTATCGCTAGTGTTAAAGTTTACACCTTCTTTTATAATTAACTTGTTTCTCTATGGAATCGACACCCCAAAGCTGTACTACAATAACCGTGTTATACTTTGGGCGTAATCAAATTTTGGCGCCGTTGCCGGGAAAACACGCTTAACTTAAGGAAGATCGTCAACTTTGAGACAAAGACGGTAATATTGTTTTTTTTCTTTGTTTTGATTTTTCAATTTTCTTTTATTATTCAATTTCATTTATTTTATTTCCTCTCTAACTCAATTGGTGTATGCTTCAACCGAGAGATTCGCGAGGTAGATTCATTAGAGGACCCGAATTAGAGTTACCCTCTCTTTCCACGTCCGTTAGTGAAACCTTGCCTAGATCATACCATAATACACCCCTATCTGAGAATTTAGAGGATTTTGATAACATGGCCAACAATCACAATGAAAATGTTGCTAGGACACTTAAAGACTACTTGCACCCTAGCCGAGCGGCCACACCCTCTTGTATCATGTTCCCCCTTAATGCCCCACAAGCTGAGTTTAAGTCAGGCATGATACAATTGCTACCAACCTTCCATGGGTTTGAGAATGAAAACCCCTATGTCCACATTAGGGAATTCAAGGAAGTAGTAGCAACCTTTCAAAATAGGGCTGATATGGTGGACACTGTCAGACTCCGGTTTTTTCCCTTTTCACTTAAGGAAAAGCCCAAGGTTTAGCTTTATTCTTTAAGGCCTAGGTCCATAAATAGTTGGGATGAGATGACTCAAGCCTTTTTCCAAAAGCATTTCCCAACCCATAAGATAAATAACCTTAAGAGACAAATCTCAAACTTTGCACAAAAGGAGAGTGAAACCTTATATCAAGTCTGGGAACGTTTCAATGACCTTTTGAATTCTTGTCCTCACCATGGGTATGAAAGTTGGCGGGTAGTTAGCTATTTCTATGATGGATTCCTAAGTAGGGAGAGGCAATTAATAGAAATGATGTGTAATGGGGATTTTCTTCAAAAAGATCCCAATCAAGCCATAAATTTCCTAGATGACCTATCAGAAAAAGCCCACACTTGGACAGAACCAAGTGCCATGGAAAGTACTAGGAAAAATCAACCCGCTGGAATTTACCAACTTAAAGAAGAGGATAGTGTCAAAGCCCGGTTAAAGGCTCTAACTAAGAAAATTGAAGCCTTAAAAACCAAGGATACTAGAGCCCCCGAACCGACTGCTAGGGTAGAGTCCCATGAACCCTGTTTTATGTGTAATGGGGTGGATCATGTACCAAAGGATTGTCTATCTTATTTGGAGATAAAGGGAGAGTGTAACTCCTTGGGTATCCCCTTTAGAAAGCCATACTCACCCTACTCTAACACTTACAATCCCGGTTGGAAGAATCACCCTAATTTCAGTTGAAAATCTGATGTGCAACGTCCTGCCCAATCTAGCCCCCATTGGAGATCCGATATACAACCTCATCCCCACTCTAGTATCCATTGAAGATCGGAAGCAACTTCATCTAGTGCACCACAAAAATCTTTACCTTTGGAAGATGCTTTTAAGTCATTTTTCCAGGTACATTCCAAGAGTATAGAAGAACAGGTCAAGATAAATCAATGATTGCTAGAGGAGCAAAAAGGGATCAAAGAGGAGCAAAAGGGGATCAAATAGGTGTAAAATGAGATAAAAAGCCAACTCACCAAGTTGACTAGTTTCTTGACAATTCAAGAGCAAGGTCAGTTCCCTTCGCAACCGCAACAAAATCCAAGGGGACAACATATGGCACAAACCTCTGATCCGGGAAATCACAATGTTAAAGAGGTTAATGCCATGATCACTCGCAGTGGTAAGAAACTAGATGGACCCACTCTACCATCAAATACGAGTCTCAACTCCGTGAGCAACAAGAATGAAGCTCCCAAGGAACAAGATGCTCATATCAACCCTTCACCAGTGCCTTTCCCTCAGGCACTCCTTAAGCCTAAGGAGAGGAATTCAGCATTAAAAGGTGAGATCCTTGAACAACTTCAACATATTAAAATTAACCTCCCTCTTCTTCATGTCATAAAACAGGTTCCCAACTATGCTAAAGTAATCAAGGATCTATGCACACTAAAAAAGAGGCACCATGTGAAAAAAACTGCATTCTTAACAGAGCAAGCAAGTGTGGTAATTGATAGCACGACACCGCCCAAATATAAAGATCCGGACTGTCCAACAGTGGCTTTCCAGATTGTAAACAAATCTTGTGGGCAAGCATTGCTAGATTTGGGTGCTAGTGTGAACCTCATGCCATACTCCATCTACTTGTAGCTCGGTCTAGGTGAGATCAAACCAACCTTTGTGGTACTTCAATTAGCGGATCGATCGGTAACAAAACCAAGAGGTATAGTAGAAGATATTTTTATTTCTTGATCTAAACTTCATATCTTGAAGAATTGACACTCATTTTTCCCAATTTTTGCAGAAAATTTCTCCAAGAAATTTGGGTCTAAGAGGAACTTGGTTTTTCACAAAGATATCAAATTAGTGGGTAGCTTTTCTTCTCTCCAATTGTGGGCATCAAGTAAGACCAATTTCTCCTCTTTATTGTTCAATTGTACTTTTTGGTGTTTAAATTTTGCTCTTAAGTTCATTGTTTTATTTATTTAATTTCCATGGCACAATGGTTGAAGAGAGCTAGGGGAAAACAACCACAAGAGTTTGATGAGACTAAGTTTGTTAGTTTTGAAGCAAGTGAGAGATATATTAAAATGATGCAAAATAGAAAACTAATTCCCGAGAGAGGATTTAGTATCACCAAGAGGGGGAACCCGACTTTATTTAGAATGATTCTCAATAGGAATTGGGGTGCATTTACAAAATCACCCTCTTACTCCCTAACAAATTTGGTCCGAGAATTTTACGCTAATGCCGACGAGCATAGCAATGGTAAAGTGTGGGTGAGGGGCAAAACAGTCTCTTTTAGCAACTCATCAATAAATAGCTTCTATGGGTTACCTGACATTCCAAACAGTGAGTATAGAGCATATGTGTCTATATTTAATTATGAAGAGATTTGCCATACTCTCTGTGTTCCGGGCACTACATGGAACATGACAGGTGATTCCCCTATCACTTTGCCTGCTGCTTCTCTGAATGTCAATGCTCGAGCTTGGCGATATTTTGTGTGTCAGAGGTTGATGCCTGCCCTGCACTATAGTGAGCCCACTATTGAGCGAGCTATTCTGGTTTATGCAATTTTGATGGGAATGACTATCGATGTGGGCCAAGTCATCCTTAAATCTATCCTACACACTGTTAGACTAAAGCTAGGATTATATTTTCCTTCTTTAATTACTCATTTGTGCATCCGAGCCAGAGTCCCACACAATACTGATGAGGAAACCCAACCACCAAAGAAACCCATCGATGATGGCCTGCTCGCTCATATTAGAGCCTCCAGGCCGCCAACTTCGAGCGAGGGAACCATAGTTGCTGCCCTCCCTCCCCCCTCTAGGACTTTCATGGTTGCCAAGCGCCTTGAGCACTTAGAGGGTCGTTTTGACAAGCATCATAAACTGTTGTTTGATAGGCTAGATCGTCAAGACCAAATTTTAGCAAGGCAAGACCGATTCTTTGCTCGGCAAGCCGATTACCAAGCAGAGGTCAACTCTGCTTTTGGTCAAATGTACCAACACCTTGCCTCCGCTACTGGTTGTAATATGGGTCTCTTTCCTACTATGCCACCTTATCTGTGTTCATCTTTTGACCCACCTCCCGAGGAAGGTGAAGGGACTGAAGACACTGAAGTTGAGGATGATAATTTCGAGGATTAGTTTAAGGCTCTCTTTTGCTTGTCCACTTTTATTTTATTTTATTTACTGTACTAACATTTCTTGTGTTTTTTATTTTTCGTCTTTTATTTTAGTTGTTAGTTATTTCCATTTCATATACTAACCTAACATATGGTGGGAATCTTGATGTTACACCGCAGTTGCTTTCTTTTTGCTTGTTTTTTTCTATGTTGTAGATCAAAAATTTTAGCGAGAAGAACGGTATGCAGTTTAAATGGTGGTGCGCAATTTTCAGCTTCTGTGCACTTTTGGCTACAAAGGGAGTTTCCTTTACTTTTTCTTTTACATTGAGGTCAATGCAATGTTTATGTTGGGGGTGGAGGAAACACATTTCTTTTCTTTTTCCATTGAACTGCTTGGTGTCACTTTCCTTCTTTTCGTTTGTTAGGATAACTATAAAAAAAAAAATGTGTTTGTTTTTAGTATGCTTTGTGTTAGCCTTGGAGTTAATTCACATGTCAATGATATGAGCTTAATCGAGATAGCATATAGCGTTTAGAAGAAGTTAAATCTTGCTTCGCTTTGAGAATAAACTAAGTGTCAATCTTTCTTTGGTTTGAGACTATGGCTTGTGGTAAGACTGTATGATTAGTCTAAAGAATTTAGAGAAGTTTTATGTGCGATTGTTTTGTGAATACTTTTGCGGTCTCTACAAGCTCTAGAACTCATTTGATAATCACTTGAGGCAAAAATCATAGAATGCACATTACTTAGGATATGATGTAGGCCATTTTTGGACCGTTTGAGCCTTTTTAAACTTACCCTTGTTATATTTATCGCTAGTCACCTGTTTGAGCCTTTTTCTTGAAAAAGAATTTGAGCCTTGTTTCTTTCGATAGCCCATTTACTCACCTTTATGAGCTTAAAAATATTTTATCCTTACCTTTCTTTTAAAAGAACTTAGTTATACACATGTTGTGAGAAGCACTTAAAAAGAGTAAGGGTGGAAGTATGAGAAAATATTACTACCATAACCCAAGTACATTAAAAGAGATATGTTAGGGGTTATGGAAAAGAATGAAAGAGGAGATGAATGGTTATATGCCAAAATAATAATAATAAAAAAAATTGAATTATGGCAAAGAAAGAAGAAAATAAAGAAAATGGTGATTTATTACGAGAAATGCTCGAAAAATGGTTGAAAGAGTTGGGTGTTGAAGTAAGGTTATCTTGTGCTTAAAATGGTTGTGTTAAATTAAGAGACTTAGTTCTTTTATTTGTTTAAACTTTTCCATTCTTTCTTGACCTTTACCTTAGCCTAACGTCACAAGCTTATTAAAGACCTATTGATCCGATGTAGTGTGATTTTTCTACATAGTGGAGAGTGATTTGTAAAGTGAGCTTATGGAGCTTAATTTGTGATTGATGTCACGCAATTTATTATGTTTTTAGAGGCCAAGACTTGTACTAATGCTATGTTGTGCATAAAATCATCCGGGTGTTCGGACTAATGTATTGTGGTAAGATGGATATTAAGAGTCGATAACGATTTTAAGGTTGAAATTTGGATTATTCTTGGACTTGAGTGATATTTAATGATTCTATTTGTTGTATGCTATGCATGGTTTTTGAGACAAGATTTTTGAAACACTCTTGGCTAACACCAGCATTGTTGTATGTTGCTTTGATTTCTAAATAAAGAATTCATTTCATGTCTTTCGCTTGAATTGTTAGAGACTACCAATAAGCTAGTTGGAGGTTGTGATGAGAGTCATAAAATGCATCTAAACAATACTTAATTGTTAACATTTTAGGGTTGATCTCGGTCTTAATCGCACTTTTACATGTTGATAACTCTAAATTGATACTCATAAATCATTGACTTAATTCGATGCATTTTCAGGTGCTTTGAGTACAAAAGAGATGATAAAGTGATCCATGTTTAAAGCACCAAAAGATCTTGGGTGTCGGTGCTCGTATTTGTCCAAGGTTTAGACATGTCCAAACATGATTCAAAGATGGTTAAAGTCAAAACCAAGGCTGGAGTAATAAAGTACAGTAAGTTAAAAGACTGCACACAAGTGTGTGCATCACTTTGGAGCAAGATAAGGGTGTGCACACTAGAGTGTGCACTTCTGCATACAAACAGAATGAAGTGTGCGCACAAGTTGTTCACCAAGTTTGTGCGGCGCACCCCTCCCTGTCCAGTGGTGTGCCTTCCAAGGACTTCACAAGTGAGCGGTGCACCTCTCAAATTCCAGCGGCGCACCTCTCAAGCAATAAGAGTGAGAGGCGCACCGCTGGTAGTACAACACCGCACCGCCCACTCGTCTCTTGACCTGGTTTGGGCAAGCAAATGGAATTTTCCAAGACCAAAATGCCCCCTCATGGGCTATAAATATATCCTTAAGGTTTGAAGCCAGAGGCAGTCTTTCTCGGAGGATCCAAAAATAGACAATTTCTAGTATTCTTCTAAGTATTTTTGTTGCTGAAAATCAAGGGGAGAGCATTCCATATTGCTCTTCCACCTTGAACCTGGAAATCAAGGGGAGAGCATCTATATTTCTCTTCCACCTTGAACTTTCACCTTGGACTTAGAAATCAAGGAGAGAGCATCCATATTGTTCATCAACCTTGAGCTCCATAGCCAACTAATCATCAAGCAAGGGAAAGGGATGAATCCCTAGGTTTTGTTGTTCTTATTATTTCCATTCTTGATTCGGTTGTATGGACTTATTGTTAAAGTATTGTTTATGATTTACTCTTTGATTAAGTAAGAATGGATTTGAGTTCATGTGATAGCTGCACTTTATATTCTTCTTCATTTTAGATTCTCTGAATCCGATGATTGCATCTTTCTCCTTCACATAAGTCTAGTCAAGCTCTTCTTATGTCAAGTTGTTTGGATGTAATTGATTCCGGTATATTTATCTTATAGATCGGCCATTACTGTGGTATCATTATTGCGATATATTGTCGTTTCTTGCTAATCTATAAGATAAATCATGTGTGCTTGAATTGAAATCAAAAAGTGCTTTGTAGCAATCACATTAGAGTGTTAATATGCTGTGATTGAATATCTTCCGATTGCTTATTTGGGATGTGAAACTAGCAATCGAGATAAAAACAATTGAATCAAGAGTGGAAAAAGGGAACAAACCTAGGGAGGATTCCCAGAACCTTGTTATTTCTCATTTATATTTCGTTATATTTACACAACTCTCTTTTACATTATTTCACCATCAAAACTCACAATCTTTCGTTTGATCATTATCGCTAGTGTTAAACTTTACACCTTCTTTTATAATTAACTTGTTTCCCTGTGGAATCGATACCCCAAAGCTGTACTACAATAATCGTGTTATGCTTTGGGCGTAATCACATATGAAGTCAAATCATATCGTTTGTTAAGATCACTCAAAAATTTTGGAACAGAATGAACATGCATTTATCTATTAAAAAAAAAAGGGACATAGTGAGTGTGTGAGTGTGTCCCCATACCCCCAAACTTAAATTGCACATTGTCCCCAATGTGTGAATAGCATGGAAGGAGCTGACCTGGGAGATGGAGAACTATATGGCTAGCATGGCTCGTAGCACGCCCCCAAATTTCAACTGGATGCACTCACCCTATCCTTGAAAAAGAAAGACAAACAAACATAAAATGGAAAACAAGTAATAATAAATAGATATAGAAAAGTAACTACTAACAATAAAACAAAAACACTAAAAAGGATATGCATTGGGGTGCCTCTCATGAGCACTAAGTTTAATGTCTTCAGCCAGATGGGGTATCCTCTCATTGCTGATCTTCGGGTTGTACAATCAAAGAGGTACAGGGTGCCGGTGGTAGGCGATCAAGAATGGCCTGTAGCATCACCTCCTGTCGTGCAAACCGTGCCTCTAAACCATCTATGCGCTGGTGCACGAGGGATGTGGATGCAAAGACCTCATCGCGGAAGGAGGACAACTCAGCGAGAAAGTGCTGGGACTCTATGGGTCCTATGTATGGATGGTCCTCCTCTCGAAATGGGCTAGCTGCAGGGGTTTCAGTCTCCATATGATCCTCCTCAACCCTCTCAGCTGCAGGTGCAGGGGCTGGGAGTCCTCGAGGCATGTGTGAGAGACTATGTGTCTATTGAGCGTTCCTGAAGAAGGGATACTCTCGCACTGGTCCATCACTGGTGGTCCCTTTAATCCTTTTCTTCTTGAAGATGTACGAAAGTAAGAATGGGAATGGGAGCCCCCATGCATTGGTCGTGGTGGTCTGACGGCCATGGACATGATCCCAGAATTTATGTAGCTGGCTCCATATGACAGCGGGAAGAGAGTACTAGTGACCGTTGTGGAAGGCATACAACATTTATAGAAACTGGTCTCTCCTCTGTGTCTTGTGCCCCAATGGACACACATTGCGCTGAAGGATAGTGTCGACAAGCCATTGTCGTGGAGGTAGCTTTGATCGGCTGGCTTGTTGTGTCTGTCGGCGTACTAACTAGCGCACATATCCTCAATAATTGTGGACAAGTTATAAGAGTTCGGCTGCTCCTCTATATCGGTGTCCTCCGAAGGGGACTCATCACAGCAATAAAGAGTAGTGGCTATGTCGGCACTAGTCACCTCAATGGATGTGCCCTGGACTGAGGAAGTTGGTACTCCCAGTCTGCTGTAGTCAAAAGACAGCCTCTCATAGAACTGGACCACCAGCTGAGTGTACGCAGTCGAGCAGACTAGTTTAAAAAGCCTCTTCATCCCTCGGTGTTTAAATGCTTAGACCGCCCATTGAGTAGCATCCATTTGCTTGAATACATCATCGATGGTGAAGGTGGTCTCGAATTATAGTTCTCTCTGCTCTATGCTTGGCCGGGATGACTGGGCATGGCTGCTCGATGCACGGGAGGTGGAAGCGGTTTGTTTTGACATGTTGATCCTAGGTTCTGCCAAATTTGCGATCGATCTCAAATATGTGCGCTCGATCGCACACTGGACTATGTGCTCGATCGCAACAGTCGTGCGCTCGATCGCACACGGTCAAGCTTTTCCTCGAACTGGTTGTGGGCAACAAAAGACCAAGCTATGGTCTATGGCTTTGGATGTGTTCCTAACCTCCTGCAAACATAATAACACCCAATCATTCATAAGATAATATATATATATATATATATATATATATATATATATATATATATATATATATATATATATATATATATACTGAAAGTGTAAAATAAAGCATTAAAAATTCGTGTGTTGTGAACAAAAATGGATACCTTATATATTGGAGGGGATGTGTAATGGGGAGGGGGGCGTAGCGATGACAGTGGTGGTGATGGTTGGTGATGGTGGAGATTAGCGGTGATGGAGGTGACGATTTGGGGTGATGCTGGAGTTGAGAGTGTGAGAGTGAGGGTGCTGGTAGACGGGAGAGTGCGAGCGAGTGAGTATGTGTGTAGAGAGGGTGAGTGAGTGAGTAAGTGTGAAGAGTGAAGTTTTTAAATTATTACTAAAATGTCTACCACGAGTGAGCTAGTGCGATCGATCGCACTCTTGCGCTCAAGCGCAGTGAATGATACACTCGATCGCAAAGCAGAATGCATAGACAAAATAACAACTCACCAAGGTTGGAATGACAAAACAAGAACAATACAACCTTACCGTGTGTTAGTGGCCTCAGTACCACTAACCTCAGTAGAGGTGCTTGAGCTATATGATTGGTAAATGTGATACGTGTCAAGTGCTCTCTTGATACAGTGCTACTCCTGTTGAAGGGGGCACTTATAGCCCACATCAGGTGGTTTAAGTGCCCTTAACAACTGTTGCATCTCTAATCTTGGTGCAGCATTATTGACGTCTTTAATCACATTGTCATCCTCTGGCCTAATATCCAATCTGGTGTCATCATGGTTGGGGAAGGTTTCCAATGTAGTAGTGTTTTGATGAACCTGAGAAACGTTTTTAACAACACCTTGCATGAAGCTCACATTGGAATATTCATTATCATCATTGGTTGATTTTAATGTATTAAATATTTTAAATTCTATCTCCTCATTATTTACTTTCATAGTGACAATGCCTCTTTTTACTTTAATATTAGTGTCAGCAGTTATCATAAAGAGGCATCCTAGGATGATGGGGAGAGGTAATGGCATAGTACACTCTTCCATATCTAATACTATAAAATCAGCAGGTATAATAAATTTACCTACTCTTAGCAACACATTTTCAAGGATACCTCTCAGTCGTTTGATGCTTCTATTAACCAATTGCAAAGTAACGGAGGTTGGTTGAAGCTCCCCCAAACCTGGTGTCTCGTATACACTGTATGGCAGCAGGTTGACACTCGCTCCTAGATCCAATAGTGCATGCTCGAACAGCTGGTCACCTAGCCTGCAAAGAATAGTAAAACTACCCGAATCTTTTAGTTTTGGGTGGCAATTTTTTTAAAAGTACAACACTTACCTCTTTGGTTAAGGCTACCGTCTCATGCTCATGGAACTTCCTTTTGTTAGTGCAACAATCCTTCAGAAATTTAGCGTATGCAGGAATTTGTTTAATGGCATCTAACAATGGAATATTAATCTCTACCTTTTTCAAGGTTTCAAAAATGTCAATCAATTTAGTCTCTTTCTTAGGTTTTACCAACCTTTGAGGAAATAGTGAAGGTGTATTTACCTTTTCCATCTCACTTACCTTAGAGGTGGATGCTTTTTCAGGAGATGCTTGTGCAGGCTCATCGATGCTTATGATCTTTCCACCTCTCAGGGTTGTCATAATATTCAATTGGTGATGTCCTCTTGGGTTAGGTACTGATTGGGCGGGAAGTTCACCTTGCTTTCTTCTGCTTAATTCCTCGGCTAATTGCCTCATTTGTACCTCTAATCCTTGAATTTTTTGATCATGTTTTGATCATCTACTTCAACCATAACTCCCGAATTTTGAGATTGTCTAAATGTCTCACATTCCTTTGTGTGGAATTAAAGCCATTGATGTTGAATCCATTAAATCTCCTAACAACATTATTCAGACCTCGAGCAAAGACAATTATTTCATATGAATAATTGTTATCTACCATCCATGACACCTAAACATTTTCCAACAATTAATATAAGACAACATTAGTCAATGTTTTATTGAAAACACTTATAACATTCGAAGACAATTGATATTATGCCTAACTTGTCTCATAAGCCATAAGGGAAATTTCTCAACCAACCACTTTTGTTCGAGACTTTATATTGGTCGATTGGAACGGTTGGTTAGTCTTTGAGCAGCCAAAAATTTGGTGCAATTATTGATGTTTTTATCTAACTGTTAGCCATCACATGGATAACAAAAGATAATAACTACTCAATTTAAACACATGATTACTAAGTTTCTTTATTGATACTAACCTACGAAGGTCAGAAAGTTTATCATTATGGAGCAATACATAACGATGTGCTTGAGCCAATGACATGTTATCGAGCTCAACACTTACAGTCTTTCCCATTATCCGTCCACCCGTGGAAAACATGTATTCATCCAGGTAATTTACAGTATCATTGTTCCTTTGGGGGCAGTTGAATTTTGTCTCTACACCTTTGAAGTATTGTGAGCAATATGTAAGACACTCTTCCCCATTGTACCCTTCAGCAATTGACCCCTCGGGTCGACTTCTATTACGTACGTAAGATTTCAAGCGCACTAAATACCTTGCAAAGCCAAAAAAATTAAAGATAAATTTAGTAGCCAATAATATAAAAAAAAAAGAGTGCACAAATTAGATTTGAACATCTAACCTCTCAACAGGATACATCCACCTGTAGTGTACGGGACTACCAAGTCTAGCCTCGGAGGCTAAGTAAATGATAAGATGAACCATAATGGTAAAGAAACCTGGGAGGAAATATTTTCTCCAAATGGCAGAGTATCAAAGCAACACGCAACTCCAATATGTCAAGCTCATGGGGATCAAGGGCTTTAGAGCATAAAACTTTGAAAAATGATGATAACTCAGAAACAACTGCTACAACATGTCTAGGCAAAGATGCTCTTAAGGAAATAGGAAGGATTTCTTGCATCAATATGTGACCGTTATGACTCTTTAAATTTGACAGCTTACGATCCTTTAGGTTGACACATCTCGAGATGTTTGATGCATACCCATCAGGAACTTTAAGATTTGCCAAAATTGTCAAGAAATTGTGCTTCTCCTTCGTGGACATAGTGTAGTATGCTGGAGGCGAGTGATCTTTTCCATTTGGAATAACAACTAAATGGAGGTCTTTCCTAATACCAATTTCCTCGAGATCGCGGCGTGCCTTTTTATTATCTTTAGTCTTACCATCTATATTCAATATTGTTCCAATCAAATTACCACATACATTCTTCTCTATATGCATCACATCTAAATTATGATGCAATAGATTGTCTTTCCAGTAAGGTAACTAAAAAAAATGCTTCTTTTGTTCCACAATGTATCTACAACTCCCTCATCCATAGAAAGATCCTCATTATCAACATTTTCTAAGAAATTGTCCACACTCTAAAAAAGGTTATCAACTTCATCCATTAGTACTTGCCCTGTAGAGGTACCAACAACCTCTCTTGCCCTCTTCTTAGAAGGCTTCGAGGTTTTACCATAGATATAGTTTCCACCCTCTAGTTGTCTTAAAACATCGTGTCCAGACGGTGGAACAGGAGCAGATCCCAACTCTATGGTGTTATCAAACTGATCCTTTTGAAAACAAAACTAATGGTTTTCTGCTAACCATCGACGATGACCCATATAGCAAAACTTTCCCCCGTGCTTTAACCATATAGAATGCGTAGATTCCCCACAACATGGATAAGCAACCCGCCCCTTGGTGCTCCAACCAGATAAGTTTGCATATGCTGGAAAATCATTAATGGTCCAAAGAAGAGAAGCATGTAGCTTAAAGCTTTGATTGGTGGACGCATCAAACGCATCAACACCATCCCATAATTGTTTCAAATCTTCCATTAGAGGCTGCAAAAAGATATCAATATCATTACCGGGGCTTTTCTCACCAGGAATAACCATTAAAAGGAGGAAGGATGTTTGCTTCATGCAAAGCCATGGTGGCAAGTTGTATGGGACCAAAAGAACGGGCCATGTGCTATAAGTGGAACTCATTGTTCGAAAGGGATTGAACCCGTCACTAGCTAGGCCAAGCCTAACACTCTGAGAATTAGCTGCAAAATCGGGATACAAAGTATCAAATTCATTCCAGGCTAATTCATCCGCCGGGTGTCTTAAAATCCCATTCTTTGTCCGATCTTTATTATGCCATCTCATCAATGAAGCCGTTTTAGATGACATATATATCCTCTTCAATCTCGGTATTAGCGGAAAATAACACAATACTTTAGCTGGCTTTTTCTTTTTAGATTGACCATCCATCTCATTCAACGGATCCTCATCATCAACATTGTTTTTAACCCATCGTGGCACACCACACGCATGACAAAATTCATCATTCACATGCTCACCCCAATACAGTGTGTAGTCATTAGGATAAACATGAATCTTCTCATAGCCAAGACCCAATCCATTGATAATCTTCATGGTTTCATAATAATTTGATGGCAATGGAACACACATCGGAAATGCCATGTTGATAAACTCAAGCAACATAGTAAGAGATTTACCAAACCACCCATTCAAACATTTGAGGTGCAGTAGATATAACATAAAACTTACTTTGCGAAATTTTGACAACTTGGATAAAGTTCATTATCATAATCTTTCATCAAATTGCGATATTGAGTCGTCTCATCAATAGCAGAGCGAACTGGATGTTCGACGTGTGAAGGATCACCACAATTATTGATCTCAAACCCACCATGAGCCTGTTGCTCTTCACCATGCTCATTTGAAGATCCCACTTCGATTCCTAAACTTAATGGTTCATTGTTTGGGTTTTCATAAGTAACCTCGAAGGTACCTCGGAGCAAACCCAACACGTCATCTCGTCCCATGAAGCCAACTGGAACACTAGTGGGTTGTAAACTAGTGTGAGTGTGGTCTATACGAGAGACTTTCTCCCCATGAAAAACCCACTCTGTGTAACATAGACTAAACCCATTATACAATAGATGCTCCTGAACAATTTCTGGTTCGAATGAAGAACAATTACCACATCTTCTACATGGACAAACAATACTACCACGACCACAAGCTTTCTGACACGCAAACAACAATATGATCATTTTTTTTTTCTTTTCTTTGTGTGTTTTGATTATCTCTTTTTTTATTGCTTAAAATTGTTTTTTTGATAAATATTTTTTTTATCTATATTCAATAAAAAAAAAAACTGTGTTTATATTATAGTTCTAGTTCTAGTTTGTATTGAACCTACAGATGAGATGGTGACACTTGTGCTGGTGCTGTGGCTGCACCAGCCCCTGTGCTGGTGCTGGTGCTGGTGCAGCACCAGCCCCTGTGCGCACCAGCTTGTTCATAATTGGTCAGTGCATACCACAATTGTTCACAAGCATGACTGAGGGGAGGATGTAGTTACACAGCTCTATAACTTTTCTCCTTGGCAAATAACCAAAGCAACAATAAAATGCCACAAGAAAAATGTTAATCTCACTAAATCTTCAAATAACAATCCTAAATCATCTTATCGATGATGACGTTCACCAAATATATAAGTATATATTACGACACATCATTATGCAATGAAAAGCACTGCCTGGAAAAAGTTCAGCTTTCTTATAAAAATAAGGCTGATTGGAAATTATTAGAGTCTTTCATGCCAGTCAAAATTGCAAGTCAACATCAAAACCATAGCACAATGGGAAAGCTGTACTTGCACAAACTAAAGAAAAATTGAGGAGAAAGGAGAAAGGAGAAAGTTGTGAAACATAAGAATCTAAATTGCTAGAAAGAATGAATCCGAAAAAATAAATAAAAAATAAAAAAAAGTTTGCAGACAACTTAATTTCAGCAGGCATCACAACCTCTGACTTAGTATTAATTTCCACTCACCACGCCAGTTTCACGGGGCATGATTCACTAACAGCCTACACATGGCATGGAATCATTGCTTCTCACTGTGCTTCAATCAGGAGTCTCACATAAGCAACCAGAGCAGCACGCTGCTACTCATACGATAATTATAATATGTTTGAGCTGATATGCAGAAATTATCACATTAACTTAGATGTGACTTTTGAGTACACTGATTGCTCCTTACTATCAACTCCATGTTGCACTTGCACTTGTAGTTTAACACATTAAATATTTTCTGATCAATCCCCATATCTTTGCCTAAAATCAGGATCCCCCACACGGTGGTGTGACAAGTACAAGTATGTGCCCAGAAATTAAGCAGGGTGCAAAACATCATAACTTCTCATAAATCACTAATATATGCACGACATGAAGACAAAACTAGTCAGCCTTACCAACTTTTTCAAATGGCTTGACGCGATCTTTAATCTGTGATACTAACAACGGAGGCTTGTCTGCGTTTACTACTGATATTTCAAAGCATGGATACCCGTTGCCACATAAGCTACATTAAAATGAGTTTTGATGAGATTGTATATTAGTCTCATTGGCATGTTGATTGATCAAGAATGGTAAAAATTAATACAGTGCCTATATTCTAATGTCTTGTTTGTTAAGCCAATGTTAAATTCCCTGCAAGTTATATGAGTTCTCAACTCTGTTTATCCTAACCTTTGTGTCTTTGCTTGCTTCTGAACAAGGCAAAAGTTTGATAGACCAGTAGAACTCAATTATGACTGCCCGATGATGAATTCTTTCTTCACGCACTTCGGTGATGATGAATTCAAAACCTAAACTGAGAGAAGAGATATTATTCATTTAGATATCGCATTGGAAAAGAAGCAAGGAGCTGGAAATTGTTATCATCAAACAGGCTACAATTTACCTATTAATAAAATCTGTTTAGTCAATATTGGTAATTATTTTTTTTAAACTATAAGAGTTTAAGTGTAATTTTTACTAAATCTCAAAAGAATAAATGTATTTTTCTCATAAATAGTTGTCTCAAAAGAATAAACTGATGTTAGTCTAGCAACTATATGATCGTTGGAACTGAAAGAGATATATATATATTGAATAATATTTTTTAGTGGTTAACATCAGCAATGCCTCTACCAGGAGCTGGAAGCAGTGGATGTAGAGCTTAGCAATAGATCAGCATTGCTACAGAAACTTAAACACCACCTGCTTTAAGCACAATACGGAATGAAAGTCTAAACTGATGCTCATAGGAGTGAAAAATATTTTGATGTTGGGGATTCGTTGATGACCAAACTACAGCCTTACAGACTGACATTTGTGGCTGCAAGGCTGAAAATAAAAAATTGAGTAAGAGATACTATTTCCCTTTTCAAGTCCTGCAGAAAATGGCAAAGTGGCCAAAAAACTAGCTTTTCAAGATTTGACTGTCATCAAGACATTAAGTAGACTTAACTATAACTTCTTCAGATGGGTACCCAGCAGAAATAGCTTGTGAAACAGAAAACGACATGTGGCAGAAAAAGAACAAGGATATATACATATTTTAGATACCTTTAAAAGAAAAATTGAAAAGGATGATTTATACCAGACGGCGCCAAACCATATTTCTAGTCATTTCCTAATTATACTTAATATGCCAACGTCACTGATTCTTTCTCTACCCTTCTATCCCTTCATTAATACCTGCCCACTTGGTTAACTGTAATAGTCAAGAATGACCAAATAACTTTATGGCCGTCTTGCTTGCTAACTGATTCTCTCTCTGCGTCCCTTTAAATATATTAATAAGGTACTGAAGCAAATAATTCATACAAAACAAAGATTACCTTAATTTGGTCTTTTAAACCACCTACTACGACACTTTTTGTGAATACACGAGTTTCAGGGACATCATTTACCTTGTTAAATTTACTAATCAAGGAGCATAAGTAGCAGTTGTAGAAGTACTAGTTGCAGAAGTAAACGAAGGGAGGGAAAAAAGTGAACCAGATAAAGTTATCCCAACTGGATCTCTTCTCAGTGTGATTTAAGCACACAAACAAAGCAAAACAAAACCCCAGTGGCACCAAAGTGCCAAAAAATCTTTCTGAACAAAGAAACTTATTTTTCCATTAGAAGCATATGATAAAACCAATGAACAAATCAAGATTTTCAGAACTTATAGAGAATTCAAAAATCCATAGAAATCAAAATCGACCTATCGAGAACATGTGATAGTAATCCAGTGTTAATGTGATGCAGGGAATGCCTAAGTGCTAACAATTACAGCAATAATTTTGGCAGTGCCAATGAAGTAGTATTTCAGTTCAGGGCAATGAATGCCAATGGTAACAGAGGCAGAAACAGTTACTCAAGAGAGGTAAAAAGGTTGAACTCAAGTAACAAGAAAACTTGGCTTAAGAATGGTGAAACAATTAGCTAGAGTTAAACACATACCAAATTTCTTTTACATTGGCTTTGAAGAACAAGTTCTCTATGTTACCCTTATAATTTGCAGCAGAACAAAGTGCTTTAATCTCCTTATCTTCTTGAAATTTCTGTCTTCCTTAACCTAGCAAATGGCGCTCGATCTAACAGCAAACCTCCACACTCAACACCCTAGCAACCTAGCTAACACCAAAAGTTCTGTTACCACCCTTTAATTCCCTTCTCACACCCAACCTCATCTGTTTTCCTATTTACACTATCTACCTACTGTACACCCCAGCAAGCTTCTCCATCTACGTAAATGCATTTGCAGAACTGTTAATGCATTTGCATCTACAACCATATCTTCTTTGGTACTGAAACCCATTTACTGTTTATCTTCAAATAAAGCCCACAAACAATCCAAAGGAAAAAAGGGAAGAAAATCTATTATGCACTAAAGTTCTAATGACTATAGATTATCATTCTTACATCAGTTAGAAATTAACCAAGTTGTAATGAAAAAGACTCTAAGAAGGAAAGAAAATCATAGACTTGTATGCATAAAAAATGTCCAGCGCACAATAACAAATGAGCTGTAACCTTTTTGTTTAGAACACATCTCATTTTTTTTACTTCCTTTGCAGCTCTATTTTGGAATTCATACTGTGTAGACAGACTGTCTACAGTGAAACCCCAAATCACAGGTTTTCATCTAATTTATGCAAGGAAAACTTCAAAGAATACCAAAATGGAAAATACCAAAAAGAAGAAAATGAGAAACAGAACGGAGAAGCACATAAAAGATGGAGGGGGGGGGGAGGAAACAAAAAAATGAAGCAAAACACAGTACCAATACCAGATGAATTAAAACAAAAATACCTCAGTACAGTAACAGAGAAAGAGATCAAAAAACACCTTTCGTACCTGAAACAAAGAGCAGAGCTGTTGAATACAACGAGTCAGACTCGATTGCAAGAACCCATTAACGTGATTAGAGAAGAGATAAAGAGTAACTCACCTTAATTACTTGCTGATTCTTCTGCAAATATCTTTTGATTAGAGAAGAGATAAAGAAAACTTGAGGAAATAACAAGCTACAAATATATGAGCGATGAACGATGCTAAGGGCACCCAGACCTAATTTTTTTTTGGGAAAACAGCGCGGTAAGGATGAACTAAAAGCTGATAACAAGTGAAGTCTATGAGCATATTCCGACGCTTGACGCTTTAAAGCGCCGGCATATGACATGGAGCATATTCCGGCGCTTTAAACCGCTGGAATATGCTTCATTTCATATTTCGATGCTTTCAAGTGTCAGAATATGCTCGCTTCAAAGCGTCGGAATATGCTCGAAACCCATTTCATTTTCAAGCGTCGATATATTGCGGCGCTTAGAAGCGCCGCAATATGGAATAAGTTTCGCATATAACGGTGCTTTGAAGCGCCGTTATATGTTCTTTGAATATTGCGACTCTTCAAGGAAGCGTCACAAAAAAAACGCCGGCAGTTAATATATTGCGGTGTTTTTGTGAAACGCTGGGAAATGTCAATTATCTTGTAGTGAACCCACTCTTAAACTCATGCAAAACCCAACTCAATTGAAAACTACATACAAATGCCACCTGATATACCATCATTGATCATATGAATCAACCCAAACATCAAACTTAGTCTTTCTTTTTATTTAATTTTAATTTAATTTTTTTAAATAGAATTCTAAGGAAAATGAAACTAAAAACAAAAATAAAATAAAAAGCTTAAAAAAAATAATGAAAATATAGCAATACAGCATCCACCCCAACCTAAATTGGGCAATGTCCTCATTGCTATGAAAAATAAAATAAACTGAACCAAACTAAAAAACTAAAAACTAAATGAAATAAATGAAAAATAAAAATAAAAATAAAAAATTGGGTTGCCTCCTAGTTAACGCTTGGTTTAGTGTCATTAGCCTGACGTGTTCCCTTTTTTCACTCATCAATATATGCTGGTTCATAGAGTGATACATCCTCTACATCATGCATCTCAAACGACTCATAGTAAGGCTTCAGTCTATGCCCGTTCACCTTAAAGACCTTGTCAGATTTCAAACTCTTGATTGCAATTAAACTGTAAGGAAAAACATTAATAACAATAAAAGTTCCAACCCAAACTTACCGAGAAATAACTTCATGTGTGAGTGGAATAAAAAGGACTTTTTGCCCGACACTAAAGTTTTTCCTCACAATCATCCTATCATGGAACGCCTTAGTTTTCTCCTTGTAAGTTCTTGCACTCTCATAGGCATCATTTCGTATATTCTCAAGTTCTTGAAGTTGGAGTTTCCTTTGCTTACCCGCGGCATCCATTTCCATGTTGGATTGCTTTATCGCCCAAAATGCCTTGTGCTCTAATTCAATCGGAAGATGGCAAGGCTTACCATAGACTAACCGATAAGGAGACATACCGATGGGCGTCTTGTAAGCGGTTCTATAAGCCCAAAGTGCATCATCAAGGCGTGAACTCCAATCTTTTCTATTCGGGTTGACCGTCTTTTCAAGTATGGATTTACGAGATGCCGAGTTGAGTTTTCGGTAGTCGATGCAAACTCGCCATCCAGTTTGGACATGGGTCAAAACTAGCTCATTATCTTCATTCTTGACGATAGTGACCCCAGATTTCTTTGGAACCACTTATACTGAACTCACCCACTTGCTATCCGAGATTGGGTAAATTTCCTCAACATCTAGGAGCTTCAGTATCTCCTTTTTGACCACCTCCATCATAGGCGGGTTTAATCTTCGTTGTGCCTCTCTGGTAAGTTTTGATCCATCTTCTAGCAATATTCGGTGCATGCACATGGATGGGCTAATTCTTTTAATATTTGTAATTGTCCAACAAATAGCCATCTTGAGATCTTTAAGCACCCGAATGAGCTTCTCTTATTGTAAATCTGAGAGGTTCTTAGCAATGATCATAGGCAATGTGTCCTTCTCACCTAGGTAAACATATTTAAGATGCTCTGGAAGGGGTTTCAGTTCCAAGTTAGGTGCCTGTATCACAGAAGGTAAAAGTTTCTCATTAGATATGGGTAATTCAAGGAACAAAACATCATACCTCATTTGTGGTAGGGCTCCCAAGAATGCCACAGCTTCATCTACATCTTCAGTCGCTTGTACATCCCGTTTCGACCTCTTGGGAGTTTCCATCACCAAGTTCTCACTAATGGCGACCTCCAAACCGTCTTTGCCAGTCAACTCAAATAATTGTTGTGCTAAAGAATCAATAATATCAACTGCAAACACATAATGTAAATCACTATGATATCTTATGGCCTCATAGATATTGAAACAAATAACTTCCCCATCGAATTCCATAGTGAGAGTCCCATCATGAACATCTATCTTTGTCCGCGCAGTTTTTAGGAATGGTCTTCCTAGTAGTATCGGTGTTGGGTTGGGAGATGTCTCATCCTCCATATCTAGAACATAAAAATCCACCGAAAAAACTAATTCATTTACTTGCACCAAAACATCTTCTATAACTCCCTTTAGACAAGTGTTAGAACGGTCAGCAAGTTTTATAATTACACCAGTTTCCTTAAGTGGTCCAAGATTTAAAGAAGTATAAATAGAATAAGGCATCACATTAATTGATGCTCCTAAATCTAACATAGCTTTTTCAAACCTGGTATTGCCAATTATGTAAAGAATGGTGAAATTTCTTGGATCTTTGCACTTGGGTGGAAGCTTCCTTTGTAGCACTGCTGAGACGTTTTCCCCTACACTTATTTGCACATTCTTTTTCAGCTTTTTCTTATTAGTGCACAATTCTTTCAAGAACTTGGCATAGCGCAACACTTGCTTTATTGCATCCAAAAGAGGTATATTTACCTCCACCTTGCGGAAGGTCTCCAGAATTTCCTTATCTTTCTCCTCTTTTTTGGACTTAGTAAACCTGCTGGGAAAATGTGGAGGAGTAACATAGGAAGAGTTAGGCATTTTTGCACTTACCTTGGGGGATGGCGAATTATCAGTGGATGGTTTGCCTTCATCTTCCTCCATAATAGCATTCCTTTTTTGTTTTTCCTTTGTCGATGGCGTGCTTGATAGTGCATGTAGTGAAGTTTCAAGCAGCTTTCCTGTAACGACCCATCCCAGGTTGGCCACCCCTAGACGGTGTCATCACATTTTAAAAATCCAAGCACGACACATATATGCAACAATAAATATAATATTACCAGTTTTTTTTTCTTTTTCCTTATCCTTAAACAAGAGAGGTAAACAAATCTGATATTCACTTAAACATAATATACATAAATGCATGAATATTTACAATAAAATTTTTACAAGTCTTTAACTCGATTGTTTGAGGATATTGACACGTACTTGGCTTACAGAAAAAGATCTCGTCTGATTCTCAACCCCTCAGACTATTTATCTTGACTATTGCCTGAAATTATTGAACAGAGAGGAGTGAGCTTCACAAGCTCAGCGAATTAAATTTACTGAAAGTATTCCAAATTCCATCAATAATCCTTTAATATTAAAATTTATTTTCGCAGAACCTGATGACAACTTTCTACTATCAATATCTTCTTCTCAATCATTGGTTCACCTTAAGACTATCAATTATCTCCTAATTATCTCGTAATGAGGTTCATATCAAAAAGTCCATCATTTAGGTAAGTCTTATCACCCTACTGTCTCTTTCTATGAAACTCAACCTTCTATAATGAAATTCACAAAAAGTATCACATCTCAGCATCTCAAAAATCTCATCATTATAGCTGTCTCTTTTTATGAGACCCAGCCATCTATAATTTAATTCACAATTAATATACCACATCTCAGCATCTCAAAAATCTCATCATTATAGTTGTCTCTTTTTATGAGACCCAGCCATCTATAATTTAATTCACAATTAATATATCATATCTCAGCATTTCAAATAATGCAACGATAATTAAAACAGATGCAGATGCATGAATGATTATGATGGGAACGTCTTCCCACCTATCGACAGGTTATTATTATCTTAGACCGGCTACCCTCCTAGTTCTTTTATTGTCATCAGACCGACTGCCTTCCCGGTTAATTCCAGCATATACCGGCTGTCACGATTTTCACTTTTCATCCCAGCATATACCGGCTGTCACGGTTTTCACTTTTCATCCGAGCATATACTAGCTGTCACGATTTTCACTTTTCATCCCAGCATATACCGGCTGTTACGGTTTTTATTTGTCATCCCAGCATATACCGGCTGTCACCGTTATTTCATTAGACCGGCTGTCTTCCCGGTTCTTTCGGTTATATTATTAAATGCATATGTACATGAACAATGATATGAAACAGTAATATAAACAGTAATATAAAAACAATATAAAGATTCAAACCACTTAATTTGGCTATCCTAATTATCCACAAATTTTATATAACAAAGTTTCTTTAAAAAATTTCTTACATCCAAACATCCAGATTTTTATCAAATTATAAAAATTTCGTTAAATTCTTCTATTCCCAAATCACATCAAATAATCTATTAAAGTCTGCCAAGATCCACTAAATTTCATCTCAAATCATCCACCAATTTTTGTCAAAATCCACTAAAATTCACCTCAAATCATCCACCAAAATTTTGTCAAGGTCTACTAAAATTCATCTCATCATAACTCGTATTAAAACATCAATATATCTCATCAATAATTTATTTATTGCTTTTATTCTCAAATAAACTTATAATTTCCAAAAAAATATAATTTCTCACCGAGAAATATTTCTACCTGTCCAAATTTTCTATCATACCCATAAATCAATTTTTTCATCTATCACCCAAGCATACTTAAATAATTAAAATTAATATTATCACCAAATAATTGATTTTTCATTTAGACTACTTAAAGTAAATCCAACTCACCATGTAGCATTTAAAGCTACTCGTGGACCACCTCTTTGCCTTTCCCGTTCTTCTTCGAATTTTCTCCCAATTGCTGACTACCAACACCTGACATAATATTGGAATTTAAATTTCTTATTATTTATTCTTTTCTCCATAAACCACACAGTTTGAAAAAATTTCCTATTTTAACCTCCTGAAACTTTCATAAATGTTAAAATAACATTACCTTATTACCTTATGCTATTTTGATAGCTTCCCGAAATATTTTCGAAAGTACCCTCAAAATTTTGTTCCTTCCACCTTTCTTTAAACTCTCAAGTGTTTTAAGAACACAGATGAATTATTTGGAACTATAGGAAAAAAATTTCGTGTAATTACATGAACTCAAAACTCATATTTATAGTGGAGCTCGGCTGAAAATTAGCAGCCCCCCCCCCTTTCTCCTCCAAGTCCTCCATAGATAGCATTTTAATACAAAAAAAAACATCATGATTAAAGAACATAATCATTATGTTGTTTTTTTATTTATTTTATTCTCCACTTCCACACTAAACAACAAAAACCAAGATAAAATAATTCCACTAAAAATTGCTTTCTCGGTGGCAGCAGATAGGCTGCCCCGAGTACTGTTTAAAGTTGACTTTTTTTTCAACCTTTGTCTCCAAAAATTTCATTCAGCCATTCTGGGATTTAATTCTTTGTCATATTTAAAAAAAAAATATACACTTACCCAACTTTTAAAATACAGATATTACAAATCTACCTACCTTACAAAATTTCATCCCCGAAATTTTCTTACTGAAATCAAGTAAAGAGTTGGGGATAATCCTTCCTCATTATTTCTTCATGTTCCCACGTGACTTCTTCGACATCTTTATTGCGCCATAATACTTGAATCAAAGGAATAACTTTATTGCGTAAGACTTGTTCTTTTCTGTCTAAGATTCCGACTGGTGCTAGCATAATAGTCAAGTCCTTCTGAATTTCTATCTCCTGATTCGTGATATCATGGGACTCATCATGCAAGTACTTCCTCAGTAGTGACACATGAAAAACATTATGTAATTGTCTTAATTCCGAAGGCAAATTCAAACGATATGCTACGGGTCCAATTCTTTCGATCACCTCATAGGGCCCCATAAATCTTGGGCTCAACTTTCCCTTCTTCTTAAATCTCAACACTCCCTTCCACGGAGATATCTTCAAGAATACCCAATCACCGACTTGGTATTCAAGAGGTCATCTTCTTTTGTCAGCATATCCTTTCTGTCTGCTCTGAGCTGCTCTGAGGTTCTCCCTAACCAGTTTGACTCTTTCAGTAGTCAAGTCTATCATTTCTGGGCCATATATCTTTCTCTCTCCAACTTCTTCCCAGCATACTGGAGTTCTACACCTCCTTCCATACAAAGCTTCGAAGGGTGCCATCCCAATACTAGTTTGATACTGATTATTGTATGCAAACTCTATCAAAGGCAAATAAGCATCCCAACTTACTGAGAAGCTCAGTACACTTGCCCTCAGCATATCTTCTAGTATTCTGATGATTTTCTCTGTCTATCCATCAGTTTGTGGGTGAAAAGCTGCACTAAACTGTAATTGCATACCTATAACTTCTTGAAAACCCCTCCAAAATCTAGAAATAATCTAGAATCTCTATCTGATACAATACTCAAGGGCACTCCATGTAATTTCACTATCTCTGCCACATACAACTCAGCCAACTTTTCTGGACTCCAGGTAGTTTTAATAGAAGGAAAATGTGAAGATTTAGAAAGTTTATCCACTATAACCCACACAGCATCATGCCCTCTCTGGGTACGGGGAAAACCAGAGACAAAATCCATACTTACATTTTCCCATGGCCACTCAGGTATCAGAAGAGGTTGTAATAAACCTGCTCGATGCCTATTCTCATATTTTACCTGTTGACAAGTCAAACATCTAGCAATGTATTCTGCTACATCCCTCTTCATCCCTGACCACCAATAATTCTGTTTTAAGCCCCTGTACATCTTATTATTTCCCGGGTGCATGAAATATATCGAATCATGAGCCTCCCTTAGTATTTCTTTTCTCATCTCCACATCATTGGGAACACAAATTCTTTGTCCCGATACTACCATACCATCTTCTCTGATTCTAAACTCGATCGGCTTCCCGCTCAACACTTCCTACCTGATTTTCTCTATTCCCTCATCTTTACTCTATAGCTGTAATAAACGATCAATAATAGGAGATTGAACTACCATATTTGCCATTAATGCTCATTTATCACTGACACTCAATTGCATCCTCATTCCTCTTAATTCTATCATCGGGCTAGTATCATGACTCCCAAAAGCAGCTAATCTCCCTGTAGCTTTTCTACTCAATGCATCTGCTACTACATTAGCCTTTCCTGGATGATAATGAATTGTACAATCATAATCACAAATTAATTCCATCCACCTCCTCTGCCTTAAATTCAACTCCTTCTGGATTGGTAAATGCGTCAAACTTTTATGATCAGTAAAAATTTCACACTTGGCTGCATATAAATGGTGTCTCTAAATCTTCAAAGCAAAGACTATGGCAGCCAATTCTAAATCATGGGTCGGGTAATTTCTCTCATGATTCTTCAGTTGCCTAGATGCATAAGATATAACTTTCCCATGTTGCATCAACACACATCCCAACCCCTGATGTGACGTATCACTATAGACCACAAATCCTTCATCATCAGATGGAAGCACTAATACTGGGGTAGTAGTCAGTTTTTCTTTCAACAGCTGGAAACTTCTCTCACATTCCTCTGACCACCTAAACTTTTCGTCTTTCCTGGTCAATTTAGTCAAAGGTCTAGCAATCATAGAAAAATTTTGAATAAATCTTCTATAATAACCAGCCAATCCCAAAAAGCTTCTAATTTCAGTTACATTCATGGGTCTCTCCCAAGTCAACACTGCTTCTACTTTTTGTGGGTCAACTACTATTCCCTCTCCCGACACAACATGCCCCAAGAAGGATATTTCATTCAACCAAAACTCACATTTAGAGAATTTCGCATATAATTTCTCCTTCCTCAGAATCTCCAACACTATCTCCAAATGTCGCATATGCTCCTCTTCATTCTTAGAATATACTAAAATATCATCAATAAACACAATTACAAACCTATCCAAGAATGGTTTAAACACCCGGTTCATAAGATCCATAAATGCCGCAGGAGCATTGGTTAACCCAAAAGGCATCACCAAGAACTTATAATGACCATAACGTGTCCTAAAAGCAGTTTTAGGCACATCCCCCTCTTTTATCCTCAATTGATGATATCCCGACCTCAAGTCTATCTTAGAGAACACTTTAGCTCCCTGTAATTGTTCGAATAGGTCATTTATTCTAGGTAAAGGATATTTATTTTTGATTGTGATCTTATTCAATTGTCTATAATCAATACACAACCTCAATGTCCCATCCTTCTTCTTGACAAATAACACAGGGGCTCCCCAGGGTGATGTACTAGGTTGGATAAACTGTTTATCTAGCAACTCCTAAAGCTGAACTTTCAACTCTCTCAATTCAGCTGGTGCCATTCTGTAGGGTGCTATGGATATGGGTGCTGATCCTGGAATCGCTTCAATAGAAAATTCGATCTCCCTATTGGAAGACAATCCAGACAACTCCTCAGGGAATACATCAGAAAAATCTTTTACCACAGAGATTTCTTCTAACTGTCTACTCACTTTGCTAGAATCCACCACATATGCTAAATACCCCTCACAACCCTTCCTTAACCATTTACTAGCAGCTAAGGCAGAAATCAAAAAATTAACAAGTATTTTATGTTCTCTCTGAAAATTAAACTCCTCCTGCCCGGGTATCCTGAGCACCACATTTTTCCTAAAACAATCTACCCATGCATGGCATGCAGATAACCAATTCATCCCTAGAATCACATCAAAATCTGTCATATCTAAAGGTAATAAATCAACCTCAAATTCTCGGTCAGCAATATTAATCACACAACCTTGATAAATTGTTCTGATAATAACCTTATCTCCAGTAGGAACCTCAACAATAATGGCATGCATCACAGGACTAGCACTGGGCATCAATAGATTTCATATAACTACTAGATGCAAAAGAATGGGTTGCACCAGGATTAATCAATAATCTAGCAGCCCTACCAAGGATAGATATCATACCCATAACAACATCAGGCGTGGCTTGTGCATCCTGCTGGGTCAATGCATAGACTCTGCCGTCTCTGGAATAAATTTGACTGCCACGTCCTCGCTCTGCTACAGATCCTCGACCTCTGCCCAGCACACTTCCTGATCCACTGTCTCTCTCCATCGGTCTTCTCCCGACACTTCCAATGCTTGCTTCAACTGACTTCCCCGCTGGACAATCTGCAGCAACATGTCCTCCCTCACCACATACAAAGCATATCAGTGTAGGGCAGTTCCAAGATAAATGCTCAATCTGATTACATTTAAAGCAAACCCTTGACTCCCCATCATAAATCAAATTTTCATTTCCCCTTGGTGGCATATTCATTCCTTTACCATAACTCCCAATCCCCATATACTGTCTCCCAAATCGAGGGGTCCCATTGGTATTACTCTGAGCTACTAAAGTAACAGATCTTGCTTGCCTCTGAGTCTGCCCTAGCGTTCCTTGTGACAAAGAACGCCCCCTCTGGGGTGGTCTTCCGCCCTATACACCCATACTGCTACCACCTCTAGATCCCTCAAATCTAGTTCTCTTCAACCAATCCCTCCTACCTTTAAACTCTATTAAATCTCTCTGAATCTGCAATGCTTTATCTACTAGTACATCATAATTTCCTATGCCCATGTAAGAGAGTTTAAAACGAATTTCATAGTGTAATCCGTCTAAAAATCTCTTGCATTTTCTTTCCTCCGTATTCACGAACTCGGGTACAAATCTTGACAGGGCTACAAATTTACTATCATATTCAACCACCGATAAATTTCCCTGCTTTAGGTGGATAAATTCTCTTTCTTGTTGTGCCGAAAGGAATCTAGAAAATACTTTGCAAAGAATTCATCCTTAAATTTATTCTAAGTCAAAGGTTGATTTATTCGTGTACTCAACCTGGGAAAAATATCCTTCCACCATTGAGAAGCCTCACCCTCCAGCATAAACGAAGCAAAAGAAACTTTCTGTTTATCAGACACCGGTAAGACCTCAAAATATTTCTCCACATGCTCAATCCACTGCTCAGCTTCCACCGGATTTACAGAACCTTTAAACGATTGAGGTTTAAACTTAAGAAACCTCACAAAACAATCCCCTTGCATTTCATTTGCAAATACCCCTCCATCAGGAACCTCTTGCCTCACTTCCTCTGGTTCTCTTCCATCCCTTTCCTCTAATCTTCTCTGCAAATTAGCAACACGTTCCTCAGCTGCATTCATCCTCTCTAAAGCACGGTTAAGAGCATCTTGCAATTCTTCATCCCTACTTTTAGATACTTCCCCAGCTCTACTCGTACCAGCTGCACTATCACCAAGTTCCCTTGCGGGAACCACCGACTCAACTTCTTCCTCTGCTTCAGTCCTCCTAAAAATTGGGGGTCTACCACGTCCCCTCTGATTTTGAACTCCACCTCTAGTTCTCACACGACCACGTGTCATCCTCAGACTCTACATTTAAGAATATTATTTATTTAGATCTTCCACTTTTTAGGTTCTCATGCAGTCTACAGAATCTTAAAACCTAATGCTCTGATACCAAAATTGTAACGACCCATCCCAGGTTGGCCACCCCTAGACAGTGTCATCACATTTTGAAAATCCAAGCACAACACATATATGTAACAATAAATATAATATTACTAGATTTTTTTTTCTTTTTCCTTATCCTTAAATAGGAGAGATAAACAAATCTGATATTCACTTAAGCATAATATACATAAATGCATGAATATTTACAATAAAATTTTCACAAGTCTTTAACTCGATTTTCTGAGGATATTAACATGTACTTGGCTTACAGAAAAAGATCTCGTCTGATTCTCAACCCACCAGACTATTTATCTTGATTGTTACCTGAAATTATTGAAAAGAGAGGAATGAGCTTCACAAGCTCAACGAATTAAATTTACAGAAAGTATTCCAAATTCCATCAATAATCCTTTAATATTAAAATTTATTTTTACAGAACCTGATGACAACTTTCTACTATCAATATCTTCTTTTCAATCATTGGTTCACCTTAAGACTATCAATTATCTCCTAATTACCTCGTAATGAGGTTCATATCAAAAAGTCCATCATTTAGGTTAGTCTTATCACCCTACTGTCTCTTTCTATGAAACTCAACCTTCTATAATGAAATTCACAAAAAGTATCACATCTCAGCATCTCAAAAATCTCATCATTATAGCTGTCTCTTTTTATGAGACTCAGCCATATATAATTTAATTCACAATTTATATACCAAATCTCAGCATCTAAAAAATTTCATCATTATAGTTGTCTCTTTTTATGAGACCCAGCCATCTATAATTTAATTCACAGTTAATATATGACATCTCAGCATTTCAAATAATGCAACGATAATTAAAACAGATGCACATGCATGAATGATTATGATGGGAACGTCTTCCCACCTGTCGACAGGTTATTATTATCTTAGACCGGCTGCCCTCCCGGTTCTTTTATTCTCATCAGACCGACTGCCTTCCCGGTTAATTCCAGCATATACCGGCTGTCACGGTTTTCACTTTTCATCCCAGCATATACCGGCTGTCACGGTTTTTAATTTTCATCCCAGCATATACTAGCTGTTACGGTTATTTGATTAGACCGGCTACCTTCCCGGTTCTTTCGGTTATATTATTAAATGCATATGTGTATGAACAATGATTTGAAACCGTACTATAAAAAGTAATATAAAAACAATATAAAGATTCAAATCACTTAATTTGGCTATCCTAATTATCCACAAATTTTATATAACAAAGTTTCTTTAAAAAATTTCTTACATCCAAACATCCAGATTTTTATCAAATTATAAAAATTCCACTAAATTCTTCTATTCCCAAATCACATCAAATAATCTATTAAAGTCTGTCAAGATCCACCAAATTTCATCTCAAATCATCCACCAATTTTTGTCAAAATCCACTAAAATTCACCTCAAATCATCCACCAAAATTTTGTCAAGGTCTACTAAAATTCATCTCATTATAACTCATATTAAAACATCAATATATCTCATCAATAATTTATTTATTGCTTTTATTCTCAAATAAACTTATAATTTTCAAAAAAATATCATTTCTCACCGAGAAATATTTCTACCTGTCCAAATTTCCTATCATACCCATAAATCAATTTTTTTCATCTATCACCCAAGCATACTTAAATAATTAAAATTAATATTATCACCAAATAATTGATTTTTCATTTAGACTACTTAAAGTAAATCCAACTCACCACGTAGCACTTAAAGCTACTCGTGGACCACCTCTTTGCCTTTCCCGTTCTTCTTCGAATTTTCTCCCAATTGTTGACTACCAACACCTGACATAATATTGGAATTTAAATTTCTTATTATTTATTCTTTTCTCCATAAACCACACAGTTTGAAAAAATTTCCTATTTTAACCTCCTGAAACTTTCATAAATGTTAAAATAACATTACCTTATTACCTTTCTGCTATTTTGATAGCTTCCCGAAATATTTTCGAAAGTACCCTCAAAATTTTGTTCCTTCTACCTTTCTTTAAACTCCCAAGTGTTTTAAGAACACAGATGAATTATTTGGAACTATAGGAAAATTTCTTCGTGTAATTACACGAACTCAAAACTCATATTTATAGGGGAGCTCGGCTGAAAATTAGCAGCCCCCCCCTCTCCCCCAAGTCCTCCATAGATAGCATTTTAATACAAAAAAAAAATATCATGATTAAAGAACATAATCATTATTTTGTTTTTTTTTTTATTTTATTCTCCACTTCCACACTAAACAACAAAAACCAAGATAAAATAATTCCACTAAAAATTGCTTTCTCAGTGGTAGCAGATATGCTGCCCCGAGTACTGTTCAAAGTTGACTTTTTTTTTTTTAAACCTTTGTCTCCAGAAATCTTCATTCAGCCATTCTGGGATTTAATTCTTTGTCATATTTATAAAAAAAAAATATACACTTACCCAACTTTTAAAATACGGATATTACATTTCCACTTCTCAATGTGACTGCACTAGGATTCTTCCTTGTGGTAACCATAGTCTGAGATTGGAGTTTTCCTGATCCTTGTGCTTTTAACTTACCTACTGTTGTAGCCAGTTGGCTCATTTGATTCTCCAAACTCTGGATACTTGCCTTGGTTTCCTATTGAAATTGCATTGTATTAGTAAACAAGGGCTTTTACTATGTCTTCTAGAGATGTATCTGAGTTTTGTGGAGTGGGTTGAGGTTTAGCTTGGTATGGCTGTTGTTGAACGATTCGAGACCTGTCAATCACATGAATTATAAACAGAAAGAAAAGAAGACAAGATTTACCCAGGTTCACCCAAGAATAGAGCTACGTCCTGCCAAAAGTTTCTTATTATCAACCTCACAAATCTCTCTATTACAATGTATGCTCAGTACATAAAAAGTATTTATATGCAACTTAAGACGTCCTAATTAGAGTATAATTAGGTTTCCGTTCTGCTGCAAAATTATGACTCTTCATAGGCCCAAGCCCAAACCACCAAGCAAAAAACCAGGCCCAACTCATGTACATGACCCAAAAGTTTCGGGGGCGCTCATCGGGGAGTGAGACCCCGTGTTCATATGGGGTTCTACAGATCTGGTCTCGTGAAGTATGCACAAACTCTAATAGTTACATCCTTTGTTGATTGAACCCCGGTGGCCGATTAAGAATAGAATTTAAAGCATTTTTGTTGATTTCCCCCATAGCTAAAATTATGATAATCCCTCCATCCAGCATTGTAGGTGTTGAAGAAGGGGTCATATCTTTGCCTTTGTTGACCTGTAAATCCGCCTATGGCGTTAGCTTGCTACATGTTATCTTCTTGCAAAGTTAGGCACATGTTAGTTGGATGCCCTATCATCAAACAAACTCCACATGGTTTGGCTTGTTGCATGTTCCCCACAGCTATTTGTTGCATGAGTGAAGTGAAGTGGGCAAGTTGTTGCTCAATTGTTGTTGTCCCTACCTCATTCACTTTCTCTGGTGGTGGTGGTGGTTCATGCCTGCTACTGAACTGTTGGGAGTTAGCTGCCATGTTTGCAATCAAATTCCTTGCGGCTTCCAGTATTTTATCCACTAAGGCTCCCCACTAGCAACATCAATCATACTCCTCTCCATTGGCATTAATCCCTTATAGAAATATTGGATGAGAAGTTGTTCACTAATTTGGTGGTGAGAGCAGCTAGCACAGAGTTTCTTAAAACACTCATAGTATTCATAAAGTGATTCTCCATTGTACTGCCGAATACCACATATTTCCTTTTTGATGTTGGAAGCCTTTGATGTAAGGAAATACTTCTCTAAAAATAGCCTCTTCATATCATTCCATGTGGTTATAGTGCCGAAAGGTAAATAGTAGAGCCATTCCTTTATTGAATAAGTCAGAGAGAATGGAAAGGCTCTCAATTTGACTTACTCTTCGAAAATTCTGATCCGTTTCATGCTTGAACACACCAGATGAAATTCCTTAAGATGCTTATTTGGGTCTTCTCCTGCAAAATCGTGGAATGTCAGCTGGAGACGAATCATTCCCGATTTGAGTTCAAAAGAAACCTTTAGAGTAGGATACTCAATACATAATGGTTGTTGATCAATGTTCGGCGCTGCCAACTCCTTAAGTGTTCGGTTATTCAGTGCCATCTCCTCGTAATCAAAGTAGTCCGAATCAGTTGATGAGTTGCTTGACGAACTAGATGGGAGGGTGGTGTGGACTACTCGATCAAATATTTCTGAGATGGGTCCTCTTGATCTCAAGTTGTAGGGACTCCGATGCATTCAAATTTACCTGAAAAAAGAAGAAGAAAAACAAACTAAGAAAACAAAAAGAAAAACTAAAAACAAACTAAAAAAAGTTAAAATTAAAATTAACAAGTAAGCAATAAGTAATTTAACGAATTAATTTAACAATCCAAGGCGACACGGTGCCAAATTTTGGCACGCCAAAAAACATACGTGTAAATGAATTCCTTGCTCTAAAAATTATCGTATGAAATATAGTGGAAAGCAAATGTCTTTTTCCATAGAGAATTGTAAATTAATTCAATTAAACACTTAATTGTTAAAAGAAAAAATATAAATAATTAAACTAAATAATTTCTAAACTAAATTAAATTCAAAACAACCTAATAAACTAATTGGGGTTTTTTTTAAATGATTAACTAAAAATTAAGAATAATGAAAGACAACTAAATATGATTCAAAATTAAATAAACTTTGTAACAATAATGAGAAAACTAGTCAAACGATTATTCTCCACCGCTAGACATGAAATGATGAATCAATATCAGAGTTATCCCCAAATTCCTAATAAAATTACCAACCGTAGATAATAATAAGCTTTATTACCCCTTGTCTTTTCTTAGTATGTCGTTAAGTAAAACAAGCTCTTTACTTAATCTCTATCTATTAAATAACCTAGAATAAGCCCTCTAAATTTAATTTAATAGAAGCATTAGGCTAAGAAAGATAGGTTGGTCCAAGAAACAACCGCATAAGCTCGGTTAATTTATCTTGAGTTATGTTCCATATAATAATCACACGAAAATATCCCATCATCAGTGATTACTAATTGCTACCATTGATTAGAAATTCAAGACAATTACGAATCAAGATTCCTAACCTAGCAATAGATAATTACCCTATTTCATTTGGTTGGCCACCCCGAATAAAATAAAATAATAATCATAAACAATTATTATGGAAGAACATAAACAATTTTATTAGAAATATGGATAATAATCTCTGAATATTCAATCACAAAATCATGTCTAGGGCTTTTAAATCACCCTTAACTAAAAATAAAATTAGCTAGACATAATCCTAAAATTAAAAACAAAATAAATATGCAAAGACATGAAAGATGGGAAGAATGAGGAATGAAAGTGAATAACAGTAATCTTGAAGAGTCTTCGATGCAGATGAATCTCCTTGATCACCAATAGCAGCTACGTTCTTCCCAATTTTCTCTTCTCTATTTTTTTGTCTAGGAAAAATATGTTTTGTTTACAAGGAAAGGGCAGATGGCCTTATATAGGAAAATTCCTAGAAAAGAAAAGGAAATTACAATAATACTACTCCTTCTAGGAAAAGAAAAGACATTTAAATGGGAAATACTTCTACTACTAGGAAAACATGAAATAGAAAAGTAACTAAAAGGCAATATAACACAAAATAGGAAAAAATGCAGCCTAGGAAAAGGAAAGACATTGTAATGGGAAATACTTCTACTACTAGGAAAACATGAAATAGGAAAGTAACTAAAAGGAAATATAACACAAAATAGGAAAAAGTGCAGCACATAAAACTGGTATATATATGGAGGCTCACAATATTCATTAGGGTATTTTTTATTGCTGTCTCCAGCTATGCGGGCCATAACCCAAGAAAAGTATGTCGCGGCCCATGTCAGTAGACATCCCCTGCCAAACTTCAGGGAACAGACGGCCGCAACATGCAAAATCCATGCTGTGGCACATGTCCTTCTTCGAATTCAACTATTTTTCTTTGATAAAATGACGTCATCTCTCTCATTCTGACTCCGATTTTCGAACCATTTGATCCCAGACATTTCGGATCTTCTTGCCAATATTTGTTTTCAACCAAATATTATTTTTAAGCACATGTGACTTGAAAATACACCAAAAATACACGTGATTCTGAAAAAAATGCATTTTAAGACAATTAAATAAAAATGCAAGATTTAAACCTAATTTCCCACAAATAATACCGATAAATCATTAAGTATTAGTGTATTTTCAAGTACTCATCATGTACCTAGAAGAATCCCCATTCTTTACATGCACGATGGAACATCTCAAGTTCTGTATCCATTAAATCTCTTGATAATAACTTTTGCATATCTATGACTGGGACTTGGTGCGATGAAGTGATATTTGATACGATTGGAGAGTCTTGATCAGCATACATATACCGCAATGGAACTTCTGTAAGCGGCTTCTTTGCCATCTCTTGAACAGAAGGCACAATAAGAGAACCACCTAGTTTTGCCATGATCTCTTGGTACAATTATCTATCCCTCTCCGCCAATAGTTATAGTGATGATATTCAAAGGTATTGGTTGTCAATGTAGACGCAATCAACATGAGCACGAAATGTGTCAATTAAATGTATGGTATATATATCCCAATTAAGTTTCTTTAATTTCTTTTTTCATTTTCAAATATTTTTGCTATTAATTATTTTGGTATACAATATATATTGATACGTAGTCATGTGTCCATATTGATCATTAAGACTATTACTCCTGAGTCTTGACTTTTATAAATGTTACCATCAACATAAATCTCACGTTGTTAATAGCTTATTTTAATGAACTAAAAACATGATTTTAACAAATCTGATTTACATTGTATATTGAAATTAATAGTGTGTATCAAATTTTCTCTAAAATTCCTTTTATATAGAGGATATTTTCCTAATACTAATATAGAAAAAGAACAACAGTATATGAGACTACTACTACTCCTCCTATTAGAACAAGCAACTAAAAAATAGAAAACAACTTTTTCTAAACTAATTAAAATTCCTTCTTGTGAGGATTTGAGCCAAAATCTTAACAAATAAACCCAGCCTAGGGGTTGAAGTGTTTGGAGATTTAAGTCAAGGGAGGAATTTGTTGGGATACCTTTCAAATCCCACATCGGAGAGAAGTGTTATTGTTAGTAGTTCTAATCTCACATAATCTATGTGTCAAAAAGATGTAGGTACTAGTTATTATAATATAGGCATCAAGAAAATCAGTCTATCAACATATTCCATAAGCAGGAATAATTTGTCAACTGTAGAGAATAGCAAACCAAACTCCAATATAACTTGTAAAAGAGGGTTTTATAAGCATCCAATGGTTGAGTGAACATTAGGTGTATTGTTGTTTTGGGTTGTAAGATTAGAGAAAATTTTCATACAGTTTTTCCTAGAAAAATTGTGTATTTTTTAGAGAGAATTTTCATACAGTTTTGTCCAAACAAATTGTAACTGTTGATGAAGTGAATTTTAGCAACTTTTCTCCATCTAAAAGTTGCAAAGAGGGTGTTGAAAAATCGCCTAAGAATCCTAGGTTGTGACCTTCAAACACTCAAATCTAGAATGATTTGGACCAAGACAAGAATCAAACCACAAAAGCGAAAATACAAGCAATTGTTATCGAGGTTCAGCAAATTGCCTACGTCCCCGTGAACTCCTTTGAGCTCTCTGCACTAAATCAATGGAGTTCTTACAATTACAGCAACACCTCTTCAAGAACCATGTGTTCTTGATGAATGAGAGAAGAGAAAAGAAAGAGATAAGAACTAAGTATTTCCCTAGAATTTTCCCCAAGAAAATTCCAATTACAAAGCCTTACAACCCCAATCTTTCTTACACTCTCTCACTAGAAAAACCTCTGAAGATTTGAGAGCCTTTCTTTCTAAACATTAGCCAATCTTGGAATGAATTGCTATCCTCTTGTTATGATTTTTCTTCTTTTGTTGTTATTGCTCCTAGATGACCCTTTATATAGAGCAATAACTACCATAACCAACTTAAAACCAATCTCAATCCTTAGATCTTGAGAACCGAACAATCATGGCCCTCTAAGTGGTCTAAGTAAACCTGTGCATTTCAACCAAAACCAACGCACCAGCTGAAAGAGCTCAAAATCAGGAATCAGGTATGCTTCGCGTCGCAGCGCGAAACATGGTGTGCTGCGGCGCGCTCCAGGATGATGAACTTCCACACTTGCGAGTGGCCGCAGCACGGGTGGTCTGTGCCTAGGCATAAGGCACAGAGGTCCGTGCCTAGGCATAGAATCTGTTGAAGCTGAAATCTTCAATCTTTAATTCTTAGACAAAAAACCCAACAAACTCTACCTTTGTCTAAGCAATTAAAACAGAACCAATTGTGCAGAGAACTCAGGATCTAAACTCAATATAAGTCACCACATCATCCGATTCCAATTCTAAGAAGTTCAAAGCAATGATTGAACTTGCTTAGAGTTAGAACTTTAGTGCCTAAATTTGCAGGATTTTCTTCCGTTGCCACTTTGTCCACAAGAATGCTTTATTCCGTAACCTTTCCCCGAATGAAATGATATCGAACATCTATATGCTTAGTCCTCTCATGGAACACTAGATTCTTACATAAATACAATGCACTTTGTCTATCCGAATACACCACCACTTGCTTTTTTAGGACCTTCAACTCTTCCAACAACCTTTCACACCACATAGCCTCCTTAATAGCTTCCGTTGCTGCTATATACTCTGCTTCGGTTGTTGAGAGTGCTACCACCGGCTGCAACTGAGCCTTCCAACTTATACAACATCCGTTTAAGTTGAAGAAGTATGAGGTAATCGATCTTTTCTTATCCCGGTCGGCTCCATAGTCTGAATCAGCATAACCTTCTAACCAGATGGACTTACCCCTCTTCTCATAAACAAGCTCCACATCTGAGCTTCCCTTCAAATACCTCAGCAGCCACTTCATCCCAAGTCAATGCTCCTTTCCAGGATTACTCATAAACCTGCTGAGAACGCTAATGGCATGAGAAATATCGGGTCTAGTGCTTACCATCATGAACATGACTGATCTAACTGCATTAGAGTAAGGGACCTTTTCCATTTCCTTCTTCTCCTTATCTAAACTAGGATATTGATCGCTGGAGAACCTGAAATGACCAACAAGGGGAATTTTTACTAGTTTACTATCTTCCATAGAGAATTTAGATATCATCTTTTCTATGTAAGAAGTCTGAAAAACCTTTAAACTGTTTCTCTCCCTTTCCCAGATTAGACTCATCCCAAAGATCTTTTGAGTATGAACAAGATCCTTAATCTCAAACTCCGAACTGAGTTGAGACTTCAACCTTTCTATCATCTTCTTATTGCTGCCAACCAACAGTATGTCATCAACATAGATGAGGATAATCACCATTTCCTCTACCTTGTGACCTTTGTAGTATAGGCATGAATCATAGTAGCTTCTCATGAAACCCAAGCTAGTTACAAAGGAATCAAACCTCTTATTCCATTATCGAGGTGATTGCTTCAGGTCATAGAGAGATTCCTTCAATTTGCATACCAAATCCCCTTGCCTTCTTTCCTCATAACCTTTGGGTTGTCTCGTGTAGATGGTCTCATCAAGCTCTCCATGTAAGAACGCTATCTTCACATCCATTTGCTCAATCTCCCAATTAAATTGGACTACCATAGCTAACACTATCTTTATCGTCTTGTATTTCACAACAGGTGAGAAAATTTCTGTGAAATCTATGTCTTCTCTTTGTGTGAACCCCTTCGCCACTAGCCTAGACTTATACCAGAATTTATCCCCTGGAATGTTTCCTTATTTGATCTTGTAAATCCACTTACACATCCACAACTCTCTATTTTTCTGGTTTAAACACCAATTCCAAAGATTTTTTCTTCCTTAAAGAATGCATTTCCTCCTCCATTGCTAGCTTCTATCTTGACTAATCCTTACATCCCATGGTATCAATGTAAGTTTCTGGTTCATAGTTGAATATTCCTCCTTCTGAATAAGGAGCTACTGTAATAACATCCGCAAAACCATATCTCAAAGGTGGTCTGATCTACCTCATTTTTCGATCTCTTGTGAGCTGATAATCATTTCAATTTGCTGCATCATCTCCTTCTATTTCAGCCTCCTCTTGAGTGTCTTGAGCTTGGCCTTTATCAATGGGCTCTACCTGATCTGAAGCCTCTTGTCTTCCTTGCTCTACCTTGACCGAATTTTCTTTGATGCTATGCTCCACATAAACCGGGCTGGTTTGCTCACTTTCCCCTCCAGGGTTTGTTTTCTCCAAATAGGGAAATAATAGCTCATTAAATATGACATCCCTACTTATTATGAGTTTAATGCCTTTTGGCTCTAAGGACCATGATAAATGCTTAAATAATCATATTTAATCCCCTTAATTTACGCTTGTTAGGCTCTTTGTTTATCTATTTTAGTAGATTCTATTTTGTTTTCGTGTTTTATATGTTTTTCACAGGGCTTTGACAAAGAGATGACATTTTGGAGCTCTAAGGATTAAAAAGTAAAGTTCTGCAATCCAGCAAGGTGCGCTCGAGTGCACCTCCCTTGTGATCGAGTGCACAGTCATACGAGCACACACTCAGAAGGCTCGAGCGTACACATGCACTCGAGCGCAAATCTATGCGATCGAACGCACACACTCCAGAGGAGCCAAAGCCAGAATTGGAAAGAAGTCTCTAGACCTTGAATAGGAAATTAGGGTTTTGAGGCACCCTTAGAGCCCTATATATAGCCTTGTAAAACACAGAAAACACACTTTTGGATTGAGCTTGAAGTTGTAAGCTTTGGAGAGGAAATGACGACTCGTCTCCTCAGCATTCTTCGGGTTTTATTTTTCTGTTTTTAGTTAGTTATGGTTATGATGTTTAGTTTCCTAAACATGTGTAACTAACCTCCTAATAAGGCTCGACTGAAGCCCTAATTATACTTTCCTATATATATGATCATTGATTACCTTTACTAATAGCCATGTTATGATCTTTCAATTGATTAATGCTTACGTTTATTTAAATTCCTTATATGTGTGTGTCTGATCAACGTATGCATGTGGTATGGATAAGTTAGTTAGATCAATTTGGATGACCAAGTCTTGAGTCTAACAATAGTAACAAAAAATATCCACACCAGATTCTTGGATTAATCAACATGGGAAACCGAGAGTGGACCAAGCCCTAGGTCCCATATAGTTGTTAATTTTCATAGCCCTTATGCTCTCTTAAGGAACAACTCAGTATACATCATGTTGAATCCCTTAAAAGAGAAAAAAGTTAGAGTATACACCATGTCTAACTCATTGCTTAGGGAGATCAATAGCCTAAGGAGTGGGCCAAGCTCTTATGGTTGGCAACCATTAGGTATTCATGATAAAACTATAGCATTGGCACCTTACTTAATAGGAAAGTATGATTAGTGGTGTATATCAAAGCCCTATGTTCTTATCATTATTAATTCACACTCAAACATCTATTTCTATCTTTTATATTGAGAAACTAATTCTAATTTGAAATTAACAAATCCCTGTGGAGATGATCTCGCACTTGCACACTATACTACTATTGACCTTGTGCACTTGCAAGTAAAACTGTACGATTATTTGCTTATTAATTTAGGTAGATAAACGCACAAGTTTTTGGTGCCATTGCCGAGGATTACGCTTAATTCTCTTTTTAGAATTATTTTTCGTTTAGATTAATCATTGTTATTTCTTTTTTATTTTATTTCTATTTTTATCAAAAATCTCAAAAATTTTAAGTTTTTGTTTTTATCTTATTTTTAAAACTCTAATCTAATTCCTTTTTGTTTTCTGTTTCAGGCACACTAGGAGAAATTTCTGTGCCACTTACGATCGAGTGCACCCTCCTATGCGATCGAGCGCAATTGAGGCTGAGAGTTACCCGGGCTGCAGTGTTTAACTGCTGCACTAAGGCGATTATCACCGATTCATGCACGGGCTTTGATCCAAGCATCCAACATTCTTCCCACTCAATATCGAGCTTAAGCAGACTATCTGACAAAGGCTTAGAGACAATTCGAAAGAGGTAGAAGAAGAAATTGAAGAAGAAGAAGCATCAATAGAGGAACAGATCGAAAACTCACAGCCACCTGAGCGAAGACCAATGAAGTAGTCATTCATCCCACGGAACCTCGATCAGCCGTTGTGCATTGCGTATCAACCCAAGGCAAAAGGAAACTACTACATATCTCCCCAAATACTGAGTGCACTAACTCACTTTAGGGGCACCCCTAATAAGGATCCACACTTGCACCTCCGAGAGTTCTTCGATCTTTGCAAGTTTCAGCACATCCGAGGCTTAGACCAAGAAGGAATAAGGTTAATTCTTTTCCTTTTTTCCTTAAAAGATAATGCTAAACTGTGGTACAGTTCATTGCCTGCAGTTTCTATCCACACTTGGGAGGAGTTGACTAGCAAGTTCTTAAGGAAGTTTTTCCCAGCACAAAAGACAATGCAAATGAGGAAGGAGATTCAGTCCTTCTAACAAAAGGATGGAGACCTGTTCTTTGAGGCATGGGGACACTTCAACGGCTGCTACTCAAATGCCCACATCACAATCTACCTCAGGATGAACTGGTATAAGCTTTCTATAAAGGTTTAAGTGATACTAATAAAAATATTGTGGATTCAGGTTGTGGAAGAGTGCTGATGGAGAAAAGCAGTGAAGAAGCTGTGGAGCAATTTGAAACCCTAAGTGAACACACTTAGCAGTTCTCCTCTCAAGGTAGACGTGTAACCAAGAGCAAAGGTATGTATGAGGTAAACTTAAATGGAGGATCGTCTACCAGATAGCTGCTGTGGAGAGGAAACTAGATCTACTAGTTAAAGCCATGGCTACTCAAAATACATCACCTAATCCACCAGCTACACCATTCCAGGTATGTGTGATATGTTCTCAATTTGATCATAATACTGATACATATCCCTTGTATTCATCTGCAGACCCTGAACAAGAAAATTTTGTGGGACCAAACAACTATCCGCTGAAGAACAATCCTTATGCAAACACCTACAACCCTGGATGGCGGAATCACCCAAATTTTTCTTGGAGCAACAATCAGGACAGTCAAGGGCAGCAAAGAAACTTCCAACCAGCAGCCCACTCAGCTCTCGAGACAAAGAAAAGTGACCTCGAAAGTCTTGTGAGGCAATTGGCAACTCAGCAGCAACAATTAATGACTTCACGTGAACAGTTCATGGAAGAAACTAGACAATTTCGGACTGAGATGAGACAAACCACTGCCAAACATGATCAAGCCATCCAAGGGCTAGGGTACAAATGGGGTAATTGGCCAAGGAATTGAGTAGTAGAAAGCAAGGTGAGCTTCCTGCCCAACCAATACCTAATCTAAGAGGACATCAATAACTGAATGCTGTGACAACCCTAACAAGTGGAAAGATCATAGGCATCGATAAGCCTGCACAAGCATCTCCAGACAAAGCATCCACATCAAAGATAAGTGAGATGGAAAAGGTAAATGCACCTCCACTCTTTCCTCAAAGGTTAGTAAAACCTAAGAAAGAGACTAAACTGATTGACATTTTTGAAACTTTGAAAAAAGTGGAAATAAATATTCCTTTATTAGATGCAATTAAACAAAGTCCTGCATATGCTAAATTTTTGAAAGATTGTTGCACTAACAAAAGGAAGTTTCAGGAGCATGAGACAGTAGCCTTGACTGAAGAGGTAAGTGTTGTGCTATTAAGAAAACTACCACCAAAACTGAAAGATCTGGGTAGTTTTACTATTCCTTGCAGGCTAGGTGACTAGCTATTCGAGTATGCACTATTAGATCTAGGAGCGAGTGTCAATCTGCTGCCATACAGTGTATTCGAGACACTAGGTTTAGGGGAACTTCAACCAACCTCCATCACTTTGCAAATGGTTGACAGAAGCATCAAACTACCAAGAGGTATGCTCGAGGATGTTTTGGTAAAAGTAGTTAAATTTATTTCACCTACTGATTTTATTGTATTAGATATGGAAGCATGTTCTATACCATTACCTCTACCCATCATCTTAGGAAGACCCTTTATGATAACTGTTGACACAAATATTAGTGTAAAAAGGGGCATTATCACTATGAAGGTAAATGATGAAGAGATAGAATTCAAAATATTTAATACATTAAAATCAACCAAAGATGATAATGAATATTCTAATGTAAGCTTGATGCAAGGTGTTGTGGAGAAAGTTTTTCAGGTCCATCACCATGATCCATTGGAGACCACCCTCAACCATGGCGCCCCAAGTTTAGACATCGAACCAGAGGATGACAACATGATTAAAGACATCAATAAATCCATGCACCCCTTAAAGGACACACTAAAACTTTCAAGTAAGCATATTCTTCCAGTTGAACCCCCTGAGCCTAGGAATATTACTTTTCTCTCTCCTATTGTCCAAAGACTAGAATTGGAAATAAATCAGTTGTTCAAGGCACTTGAACCACCTAAGGTGGGCTCTAAGTGCCCCTTTAAAAGGATGTAGCACTGAAGCTACTATAGAGAGCGCTTGAGCAATTTCCATTTTCATACCTATAGCTCAAAGCGTCTCTATCAAGGTTAGTGGTACTGAGGCCACTAAAGCACGGTAAGGTTGTATTATTCTTGCTTTATTATTCCAGTCTTGGTAAGTCTTTATTTTGTCCATACATTGTCCATACATACTGCTTTGCGCTCAAGCGCACCATTCAATGTGCTCGAGCGCACATCCACTACGCACCATCACGAACGAGCGCACCTCACAAGCACACTTACACAAAAGCGCGATCGAGCACACTTCAGTATGCACTCGTGTGCACTCAGGGTAGAGAGGTCACGTGCAGTTTTAAAACATTCCCCCCTCATTCTCACTCTTAACGCTCAATCGCAACTGCCTACGCTCTCGCTCTTTCTCACCCTCAACATCCCTAAATCGACCTCTAGCTCACCACAACCATCCCCATCTCTCTCAACTAAATCCAAATCACAAACACACTTCCCCTATTCCATGTAACCACACTCTCTCTATCTCATTTCCCCCCCCCCCCCCTCTTTCCATCCACTTCACATTCACAACCCCACATGGTAGGGCTATTACCATTTTTTTAAAATTACGAACACACCGTCAGACGATATGTTAATTTATATTTTTCCTCTTATCATATAAATATCTTGGGTGATTGATTGTGTATTTTCATGATTACAGGAGGTTGGGATCAAGTTCGTGTCATTTCTACAACTTTGAGCTTTTGTTGCATATCAATTGTTTGATAAATTGCTTGAGCCACTGCGCTCGAGTGCACACCACCTGTGATCGAGTGCAAGTCCTCTAGTGCGATCGAGCATACAAAGTCTGTGATCGAGCGCAATTTTGACAGTAACCACAGTTTCAGCCCTTATAAAATGGCCTCCACTTCCCGAGCCTCCGGCAGCCGCTCCCAGTCCACCCAACCTAGTTTCAAGCAGTGTGAAATATTGTTCGAGACTACATTTAACATAGATGAGGACTTCAAAAGTATGGACACCACAAGATGGGCGGTACAAGATTCAAGGCCTGGAGTCTCAAGCGGCTGTTCAAGTCGATCTGTTCGACGGCATACACCCGATTCGTGGTCAGTTTCTACGAGAACCTGACCTATGACTGCACCAGACCAGAGATTCTATCATCCTCAGTCCAGGGCAGATTTATAGAGCTGACCACCACCGACATCGTCAGTTCCCTCCATTATTGTGATGAGTCCCCTCCGAAGGACAGCCATATTGAGGAGTAGCCAGACCCTTTTCCTCTGCCACACATTATAGAGGACATGTGTGCGGGCTAGTATGCGGACCGACACAACAATGGGGGGAGCCAGTCGAGGTTTCCTCCCCGCTTATGGTTCATTGACTCCATCTTCCAGCGTAACGTGTGTCCTTTGAGGCACAAAACACAGAGGAGGGATTAGTTTCTACAGGCTCTCTATGCCTTTCATTGTGGTCACTGGTACTCTATCCCAACAGTCATATGGAGTCAGATACACAAGTTCTGGGACCAAGTGCATAGCCGTCAGACCACCACAGCTAATGCATGGGGGCTCCCTTTCTTGTTCTTGCTCAGTCACATCTTCAAGAAGAAGGGGATTAGAGGCTCCTCCGTTGACGGATCAGTTAGCAAGCATCCTTTCTTCGGGAAGTCCTAGTAGAGTCTCAATCTGTCCCACATGCCTCGAGGACCCCAAGTGCATACTCCTATTGCTGAGCCTAAAGTAGATGATCCGATGGATACTGAGCACTCGACAATGAGCTCTACTTGGGAGGAGGACCAACCAGACATGGGATCCACGGAGTATCAGTACCTACTAGATGAGCTATCCTCCTTCCACTGTGAACTATCCGACATCTGCTGGGAGGATAGAGAGGTGGCTCGTCTGATCCATCAACGAATAGATGGGTTAGAGGCATAGTTTGCATGACTGAATGTGATACTACAGGCCATCCTCGATTGCCTACTCCCCACACCTGGTACCTCTTCGACTGCACTGCCTGATGACCAGCAGTGAGAGGATACCCCATCTGGCTAAAGATGTAAAACTTAGTGCTCATTGGAGGCACCCCACAACATATCCTTTTCATTATAACATTTTTCTTTTATTAGTGTTTATATTTATATTTAATTGTTTATTATCTATATTTCTTGTTTTCCGGTATAACATTTATTTTTCTTTGTCAGGAACTTAATGCGTGCATCCAGTTCAAGTTTGGAGGCATGTTACAAACAATACAAGTAGTCTAGTTCTCTATCTCCCAAGTCAGATCTTTTCATGTCACACACACATTGGGGACAATATGTATATTAAGTTTGGGGGTAGTGGGAGACACAGACACATGCACACATTATGTCCAATTTTTTTTTTTTTAAGAAAAGATAAATACATGCTCATTTTGTGTTAAAAATTTTGGTTGATTTAAAAACATGATAAACTTCATTATTAAACTTAAAATCTAGAACATATAGACTTTTAAATAGGAATTTTAAAAGTTTAGTTACCTACTTCAAGACACTTAAGAATTCACAAGTTTGATCCAAATCTGACATGAGCACATTAGTATGCATTTGTGTGGGGTATGACATATAATTCTTATGTATATGTTTCCATGACCTAACTGTAATCAGATAACTTGTTAGAAGAAAACTTTGGCATAAGAAAAAAAACAAATAAAAGAAAAAAAAATTGTCCATCATGCAAAAAGAGAATAAAAAGCTTCTAATGATCATAAAATACTTTCCACTGAGTAACTGGACCTCTTGTCTCAATAAGCAATGAGTGTTCATGTCAAAAGGTGAGAATTAAGCATTTAATGATCATAATAAAAATTTTCACTGAGTAACTAGGCCTCTTGCCTCAATAAGCAGTGAGTGTTCACGTCAAAATGTGAGAATTTCACTTGGAAGCATTAAGACCTGTTAGTTCCGTAGCCTTTTTTACTCGAGTTAGTAAGTCCTTAGGAGTGTCTTTACACCTACTGCCCTAAAACCATCTGGTTTGGGAGTCATTGGCTAAACACTCGTTACAAGGGACAATTAGAAAGCTCAATGGAACTCAACATGGCAAAAATCTCATGATGAAAGAAAAAGAAAAGAAGTAAGCACTATGCCATTTTTGTTCTATTTGATAAGGAATTTAATGAAGGTTTGGACACCAAAACACTATACATTAAAATTATTTGGAAGCCCCATCTTCTATGTGCTAATTCATCACACATAAATCAAACTTGCGATGCCTTAAGCCAACCTTAGGTAAGTAACATGAGCTTTTAAAATCCTTATTCATTACAAAAATGTGTTTTTATTATAAGCTTACTCATGAACGATCATCATGGTTTTTTGTGCAACCTAAATTTTTTTGGATATCATGAAGAATGAATTTATCTTTAATTTTGTTTTAATATAATCTTTCATTTTTTTATTGCTAAGGGACTAGCAATATGTAAGTTTGGGGCTATGATAAGTGCTTAAATAGTCATATTTAAGCCCTTTAATTTATGCTTGTTAGGCACTTTGTTTATCTATTTTAGTAGATTCTATTTCATTTTTGTGTTTTATATGTTTTTCATAGGGCTTTGACAAAAGGATGACATTTTGGAGCTTTAAGGAATAAAAAGTAAAGTTATGCAATCCAGCAAGGTGCGCTCGAGCGCACCTCTATTGTGATCGAGCGCACAGGCACACGAGCGCACACATGCGCTCGAGCGCAGATCTATGCGATCGAGAGCACACACTCTAGAGGCACCAGAGCCAGAATGCGAAAGAAGTCTCCAGACCTTGAATAGGAAATTAAGGTTTCCGGCACCCTTAGAGCCCTATATATAGCCTTGTAAAACACAGAAAACACACTTTTGGATTGAGCTTGAAGTTGTAAGCTTTGCAGAGGGAGTGATGACTCGTCTCCTCAGCATTCTTCGGGTTTTATTTTTTTGTTTTTAGTTAGTTATGGTTATGATATTTAGTTTTCTAAACATGTGTAACTAACCTCCTAATAGGGCTCGATTGAAGCTCTAATTATGCTTTCCTATATATATGATCATTGATTACCTTTGCTAATAGCCATGTTGTGATACTTCAATTGATTAATGCCTGCGTTTATTTAAATTCCTCATATATGTGTGTCTGATCAACGTATGCATGTGGTATGGATAAGTTAGTTAGATCAATTTGGATGACCGGGTTCTGGGTCTAACAATAGTAACAAAAAATATCCACACCGGATTCTTGGATTAATCAATATGGGAAACTGGGAGCGGACTAAGCTCTAGGTCCCATGTGGTTGTCGATTTCCAGAGCCCTTATGCTCTCTTAAGGAACAACTCAGTATACATCATATTGAATTCCTTAAGAGAGAAAAAAGTTAGAGTATACACCATGCCTAACTCGTTGCTTAGGGAGATCAATAGCCTAAAGAGTGGACCAAGCCCTTATGGTTGGCAACCATTAAGTATTCATGATAAGGCTATAGCACCTTACTTAATAGGAAAGTATGATTAGTAGTGGATATCAAAGCCCTAAGTTCTTATCATTATTAATTCATATTCAAACATCTATTTCTATATTTTATATTGAGAAACTAATTCTAATTTGAAATTAACCAATCCCTATGGAAATGATCTCGCACTTGCACACTATGCTACCATTGACCTTGTGCACTTGCAAGTAAAACTATATGATTATTTTCTTATTAATTTAGGTAGATAAACGCACAACAAACCACAACCTATACCCCTTAACCCCTTCACCATATCCTAGAAACACACATTTTCTAGACCTTGGGCTAGGTTTATCATCCTTTTGATGTGCAAACGCAGCACATCCAAAAGTCTTAAGGTTGCTTAACTCAAGGGGTTTTCCACTCCACATCTCATCGGGAGTCTTAAGGTCCAAAGCTCTAAAGGGTGATCTATTAACAAAATAAGCAGCAATAGACATAGCTTCCTCCAAAAACATTTGGGTAAACTGGAGCCAATAATCATGCACCTAACCTTGTCCAAAAGGGTCATATTCATCCTCTCAGCAACTCCATTTTGCTGAAGGCTTTTCACAACCGTTCTATGTCTTAGAATCCCATTTAACTCACAAAATTTGTTAAAATCCATATTACAAAATTCTAAACCATTATCGGTTCTCAAAACCTTAACTACCTTGCCTGTTTGAGTTTCTAGCAACTTTTTCCACACCACAAACTTATTCAAAGCATTTAATTTATTTTTAAACAAATAAACTCAAACCTTTCTAGAATAGTCATCAATCAAAGAAATAAAGTAAAGATTACCTCATTGTGTTGGTGTTCTTGATGGCCCCCGAAGATCGACATGAATGTAGTTAAGAATACCCATTGATTTGTGCACTCCGGTGTTGAAGCTAACCCGATGTTGCTTTCCAAGAACACAACTCTCGCAGAAATTAAGTTTTTCTACCTTGTCCCCATCAAGTAAACCATAATTGTTGAGAACTTGCAGCCTCTTATCGCTCATATGTCCCAAGAGATTGTGCCAAAGAATTGCCTTATCAATCTCAGCCATCAAGCTTGCTGCTTGATCCTTGATGTCTGTCTCTTCAATCATCTCATAGAGACCATCCTTTATTGTTGCTTTGATCACTACCAAAGCTCCCTTGGTTATCTTGATCTTTCCTCCCTCTGCCTTGTATGTGAACCCCATGGAATCTAACTGCCCCAATGAGATCATATTTCTTCTTAAATCCGAAAGATATCTCACATTCTGCAACAGCCTTGTAACTCTATCAAATATCCTCAATTGGATGTCTCATATACTCCTCACTTGACAAGAAGTATTGTTCCCCAAGAAAACCTTTCCTTCATTGGTTTCCTTGAAATTCTTGAACCAATCACGGTGAGGACACATATGATAAGTGCACCTGGAATCCAAGATCCATTTCTTGCTACTTTGCCTTTCGCTCACATTTGAGCACACAACAAGAACATCATCATCTTGTTGTTCTCCCTTGGCAATCGAAGCCTATCCATTTTTCGTATGGCCTCTTCCTTTCTCATCCCTTATCATCTTCTTGCAATCTCTCTTGAAATGGCCCTCCTTATTGCAGTAGTATTATTGCTTTCCTCCAAACTTCGGTTAGAATGCGATCTTCCATGGCTTTGTCCTCTACCATTTGGTTTGTCCTGGTAGTTGCCATAGTTGTTGCTGCCATTCAGAGTTTTAGGCCTTCCTCTAATGAGCAGACCTTCTCCGTTTGATCCTTCCCTCATCTTGGCTTTGAAATCATGAACCCTTATAGCATTAATCACAATTTCTTTGGTTAGTGTATCTCTTCCATATTCAATAGCATTAATCAAGCTTTCAAAACAATCGGGAAGAGAATTCAACAATATAACAGCCAATTGTTCATCCGAGAATTTTATACTATAACTAACTAAATCTTGAACTAGTTTATTAAACATATCAAGATTATCTTGCAATTCTTTATTAGGATCCATTTTAAAAGCAAAGATACATTTTAGAAGTTAGATTTTATTAGGGAGAGTTTTGGTAAGAAACAACTCATCTAGTTTCTTCCAAATGACAGCTGGATCTTCCGAATCTCCACATTCCCTTGTCACACTATCCGATATGTGCAAAAAGATAGTTCTATACGCCATCTTCTTCATCTCATTCCGCTAGAGCTCCATAATACTTGCTGGAAAATCATCGTCTTCTCCAATCGCTAAGTCCACCTTTTGTTGCATAACAACCGCCTTGATTTTTCGCTTCCAAAAAGCAAAATCTCCCTTTCTATCAAACTTCTCAACAATGAAGTTTGAACCCATCTTGCAGGAAAAAATCTCAAGATTTATGCAGCACCCACAATTGTTTTCCAAAACTCTTCTCTTCAACTTCTAATCCTCAAGAACCCAATCAAATCTTGATCCCAACAATGTTTTTGAATCCCTCAAGAACTCGGTCAAATCTTGATCCCAACACCGTTCTTGAATCACCCAAGAAGTTTCCTTTGATTCTTGGAATCTTGCTCTGATACCACTGTTGAAAATCACTTTAAGAATCCCAGGTTGTGACCTTCAAACACCCAAATCTAGAATGATTTGACCAAGACAAGAATCAAACCACAAAAGAGAAAACACAAGCAATTGTAATCGAGGTTCGAAAAATTGCCTATATCCCCGTGAGCTCTTCTGCGCTCTCTGCACTAAATCAATGGAGTTCTTACAGTTACAGCAACACCTCTTCAAGAACCATGGGTTCTTGATGAATGAGAGAAGAGAAAAAAAAGAGATAAAAACTAAGTGTTTCCTTGAAATTTTCCCCAAGAAAATTCCAATTACAAAGCCTTACAACCCTAATCTTTCTTACACTCTCTCACTAGAAAAACCTCTGAAGATTTGAGAGCATTCCTCTTTAAACACAACTAATCTTGGAATGAGTTGTTATCCTCTTGTTCTATTTTTTCTTCTTTTGTTGTTATTGCTCCTAGATGACCCTTTATATAGAGCAATAACTACCATAGCCAACTTGAAACCAATCTCAACCCTTAGAGCTTGAGAACCAAACAATCATGGCCCTCTAAGTGGTCTAAGTGAACCTGTGTGTTTCAACCAAAACCAACGCACTAGCTGAAAGAGCTCAAAATCAGGTATCAGGTATGCTTCGCGTTGCGACGCGGAACAGGGTGTGTTGCGGCGCACTCCAGGATGATGAACTTCCACACTTGTAAGTGGCTGCTGCACGGGTGGTCCGTGCCTTGGCGCACAGGTCGGTGCCTAGGCACAGAGGTCCATGCCTAGGTATGAAAAGCTTACGCTTAGGCACAGAATCTGTTGAAGCTGAAATCTTCAATCTTTAATTCTTAGACAAAAAACCTAACATAAGGGAATAATGATTGGCTCGTGGACGTAGACAAAGAGTTGTGTCGAACCACGTTATAATTCTTGTGTTTATTTTCTATTTATTTTTGCTATTGTGATTTTGTGGTTGTTGATTAAGTGTCAGATTCCTAACACCAGTAAAAGACTTGCCATCGAGACATCTTGATTATCAAGTTATTAGAAAAAGAGAATTAAAAGATGATCATGATGTGACTCATATGTGATAAAAAGTACTTTATCTAAGGAAATAATGAAAAAAAAAAAACCTATTCTAGTATTTCTTTTTTAAATTATATCGAAAGGAAAAGAAGTTAACAATCATTTATAAAAATAGGGTTATTATCATGAACCTTTGCGTTTTGTCTTTTGTTTCAATGTGAGTCAAATTAGAACGGGTGCACATGTGCACTCCACATATGTGCCTCAATTGACTGCAAAATGACAATTATTTCTTCTCTTATTTTTGCTACTAAATCTCATCTTTCTTTTTTTTTTTTTTCAAGCTTAAAACTTCTAACTCTCCTAGCTACCACCGAGATCTCACTGAGCTCTGATATTTTTTTTGGGTAATTAGAATGATTTTTATTGAAGATCACATAGGGTGTGGGTAATAGGTGAGAAAAGTGGGAGCAAAGAAAACTAGATGATAAATGCTTTATTTTTTTATGTGGTTAGTAGAAGTGATGAAAAAATAGGAAAAATCCTAAACAATGCAAGAGTTCATGAAGAAATCAGGCTTTTTGTTGAACCCATATCTCCCTCCCAATTTGGGCGGAAAAATATTGCAAATAGATAGCCTTTCTTTCACGGTGTTAGTTATCACACGATGCTCAATGTGTAAGATTCATTTGTCACAATCTGTGAAACAATTCATCCATTAAACAAAATGTAATATATATGGTTTTCAAAATAAAACTTTGTTTATGTGAAGATTTAGAAAATAAAATAAAAAAAGAAAGAAGAAAAAATTTGATTTTGATCAAGGATAATTGACTGTATGATCAGACATAAACATTTTACAGTCAACTGTAGAATTATATAATCGACTGTATATTGTCCAGAATTGGACAGTTGACTGTAGCATGCCCACAGTCAATTGTTAGCCCGATACGTGATTATCAAATTGGAAATTTTGAGCTGCAGTCGACTGTTTCAAAGCCACAACTGACTGTCAAAACACAAAACTCAATTTTTCTTAACATTTAAGACAGTTGTAACAGTTGAACTCTGAACCAAAGTATCTCTTGGGAAGAGACACTTAGTAACTTTTATAAAAAGGGTTGTAAACCTCCATTTTCTACAGAATTCTTTCATCTTCTAAAGAATTCTTTCATCTTCTTCTTCTCTTTTCTCTAAAAATGCTTATCAACTTGCGATTGAAAATTTCCAAATACGTACAAGTTCTATATCCACAAACTCATAGAAATTGTTGTGGGTTATTTTTCACAAGTGCACAGTGGAGAACAACAACAAAATTTCATTGTATCTTAGAGGAAATTCACTGTAACTTTCTTGCATCGTAGAGTGGCAAATTAAATCTTACGGACAGTGCCTGGTCGTTTATTGAAGCCAATATTCTCTTAGTTTCTTGTCATTTTGATAAATAGCCACTCAATTTTTCCCAAAAAATTTAAGATTTAATTCTTTATTTGTTTGTCAAAATAACTACCCCACTGAGTTGTCTAAGAGATATAATGCTGGACTTCAACAAGTTAGAGTGTTTTAATGGTGAAATTTTTTATTGTTGGCAAAAAAAGAGGTTTTTCCTCTTGACTTCGTTGCGTGTGTACTATGTAATCATTACACCATGGGTCAAACCTACAGAAAATGAGCATATCATCTAAACTAGAGATAGGAAGAAATGGGATCAAGATGATGTTATCGGTAAGGGGAATAATTTGAATGCAGTGTCCAACAATCTATTTGATGCCTACTACAATGTCAAGGCTGCAAAGGATTTGTAGGATTTACTGTAGGCAAGATACATGAAGGAGGGCGATGCAAATAAGCATTTTATAATTACTGAATTTAATGCTTTAAAGGTTGATAATTGTTCTGTTATGGATCAGTTAAGTGAAATAAATACCATTCTTGATCAATTCTCTCAACATAATCTCAAAATTGATGAGATTATCATGGTCACAACCATTATAGACAAACTACCACCTCTTTAGAAGAATTTTATGAACTGTATGAAGCACCAAAAGGAATACCTAACACTTGAGGAGTTAGACAATCATCTTAGTATTGAGGACTTGCGAAAAGAAGGCAACGAATGAGCTCTTTCCAAAATTAATATAGTAGAGGACTGGGAGACTTCAAAGAAGAACTCCTAGGATTTAACAAGAGAAAGAACCAGCCTGCATAGTCTTCTAACAAGAAGAAGACTAAGGGTTCTTGCTTCCATTGTGGAAAACCGAGGCACTTCAAGAAAGATTGTCGATTGCTAAAGAAAAAGGCAAAAACACCACAAAACTTTGTGGCTCTGATTTTTGAGGCAAATGTCCTTGAGAAAAATGAGGCTTGGTGGATATGCTCTGGTGCGACAAGGCATGTGTGCAAGGAAAAGAATTTTTTTAAAGACCTATGAACCATTGGTTGAAAGAACTTTTTTGTACATGGAAAATTTTGTTACTATTCCGGTGATAGGCAAGGACAATGTGCAACTTGAGTTCACTTCTGGAAAGACCTTTACCCTCACTAAAGTGTACTATGTTCCTCATATTAGGAAGAACTTAGTCTATGGTAGCCATTTGAACAAAAACAAGGTTTATTTAAGGCTAATAAGTTTGTAGTATCCAAGAGCGGTGTGTTTGTTGGAAAGGGATATATGTATGAGGGAATGTTCAAGCTTAATATTAATAATAATAAGAGTTTGATTTCTACTTATATCGTCGAATATTCTTCTTTACTTTGACATAATCATTTAGAACATGTTAATGCTAGACGAATGAATGGTATAGTTAAATTAGAATTGCTTCCAAAAATAGATATAAGTGTGAAAACTATAGAACTTGTATACTTACTAAAATCATTAAAAAACCATTTCCAAATGTTAAAAGAAATTCAAAATTTTTGAAATTAGTTCATAGTGATTTATGTGATATGCATGCTGCACCATTTTTAAGAGGAAATAAACATTTTTTGATATTCGTAGATGATAGTACAAGATATTGTTATGTTTACTTGTTACATTCTGAGGATGAGACTATGCATAATTTTGCTATAATTAAAAATAAAGTAGAACTTCAAAGTGGCAATAAAATTAAATGTCTTAGAAAAAATAGGAGAGGTGAGTACTCTGATCCTTCATAATTTGAATTTGTAAGAAATTTGGGTCGGTTCGGGTCGGACGCCCATGATGTGTTGCCTGACCTTCCTAAGATCCATTTGGGTTTTGAATTATGGAAATGGTGGGAACGGTTTTGAAGAAGTTAAATAACTTCCATTAACTCCCCTACACCCATGTCTCCTTAATGCTGATGTGTAAGAACTGCTAAAGAGTTTAGTTTTTCCTAGAGAAAAAGTGCAGAACATGTTCTTATGGAATTGCGCAAATTCTAGAGAGAGAAAGTATAGACAATTATCCTTGTAGTGAAATAAGGGATTTTGAGTGGTAGAAATTTGTACATTTTCCAACACTGTGATCGTATACACGACCATTGGCGAGGTTGAAGCGTAAAGAACTGGAGATAAGTCCAAATACGAGAAGATTTTGGGTCAAACAGGTAAGAAACCAAATCCACTACGTAAACTCGATTTATAGAGTTACATGGTATAATTCATGAAATCACTCCTCCTTATACACCACAACAAAATGGTATAGTATAGAGAAAGAATATAACTCTAAAAGAGATGGTTAATGCCATGCTTTCCAACTTTGGTTTAGAACATGGGTGTTAGGGTGAAGCTCTTTTAACAGTTTATCACATTCTAAATAGAGTCCCTACAAAAAGAAACAAAGTAACACCTTATGAGCTATGAAAGAATAAAAAAAACCTAATCTAGACTACTTAAGGTGTTGTTTTATAGTTGTTGTTTGGTTGGATCCTAGGAGATTTAGTTTGGTAGGTTTCAGTTATTATTATGGGTTTGTTTTTGGTGATATGGTTTCTTTTTTAATATCTAGTTGGTAATTGAAATATTTCTATTGTAATTATCCTACTCTTCTAATGTTTATCAATAAAATATTCTCAATTACTTAAAAAAATTGCCTTAAATAGGTTGCTCGCTTAATTAGGAATTTTTTTTCATTTATATATATAGTATTTATTAACTATCAACAGAAATGTAATTAAGGTCGTCACTAAATCGTGATAGGCCTTGGTGCCACAAAGAATCTGATAGATAAAAAAAAAATCAAAATCTGTGATTGGTTTTTAGACTGAAGTAGGTAGAGATTGAAGATTTTTTTCTTAGGTACCTTATAGGTACAAAAGAAGTCATATTTGTTAATAAAATTATACTGTTTTGATAGTAAATTTTCACATTTTTGGTGCTTCAAAAGTGACAATTTACTGTCAATTTGACTTTTTTTATTAACAAATGTGATTATTTTATTAACAAATGTGACAATTTTTTTTTTGTGCTTTTAAAAAAAGTGAGGCACCTAAATGTGACCCTCGATTGAAACATGCATGGCTTAGAAAAAAGTAGATAAATTCCAATTATATCGTTTTAATTGGATCTTTAATGTTTAGTATTAACCCAATTAAGTTTTTTTGTCCAGTACCTGTTAAAATTTAGTTGAGATAATGTTGGATTTAAACTTGACAATGTTGCAAATCGTCATAATAAATTAAGATTCAACTGTTTTAAGATTGAGAGAAGGACTTGAATACCTAAATTTTAACTGGACATTTGATAGAATAATCCAATTAGATCAATACTAAATTTAAGGAGTAAATTAAAACAATTAAATTTTTAAAATCTAAATAGGATGCGGATCAAAGTTAAAAGACAAAAAAATGAATTTACTCCATGATATATTTTATTTTGAACAAAGTGATAGCACATGATTTAATGAACATGGACATATTAAATGATAGGACATTCACATAGCTGGATCGTGTTAATTTATCAATCTATTAATAGCCAAATAATTTTTTAACACTCCGTTTGGTTTAAATGAATTTCATAGTTTGTGTGGAATTCATTTAAATTTTATAAACTATTGTATTTGGTTTATTAATAAAGTGTAGAATTCATTCACAAATTAATGGTGTAGATGTTTAATTTAGCAATAAAAATATAGAATTCATGTTTACTTTAGATCTCTCTCTCTTAAATTGTCATCAAAATCTCCCTTTTTTTTAATAGTCAGGGCTTTGAATTGTTATGTGGCCTTAATTAGTCTATCATTTGAATTCTTTGGAATGTTGATCGACAAAAATTACAAACAGATAGGAAAGGTCTCTCTCTCTCCCTCTCTCTCTCTTAAATTGTCATCAAAATCGCCCGTTCAGGGCTTTGAATTGTTATGTGGCCTTAAGTAGTCTATCATTAAAATTCTTTGGAATGTTGATTGACAAAAATTAGAAACTGATAGGAAAGGTTTGGATTGTTGTAAAAGCCACCTACGTGGCTTCATGGTGTCCAAGTGATGATGGGTTTTTAAAACCCAAAAATTGGCAGCCGCAAAAGAGAGAACACAGATAGAGATCAGTTCGCACTATAGACAAAAAAAGAGAGCAGAAAATTGGTTTAATTGATGGTTTGATATATATATATATATATATATATATATATATATATATATATATATTATGAGTATTGTTTGATTATGGTACCTCATTTTCCCTCAAGTTTTCATGCTGTAAATTATGTTGTTAGTTTAGTAGATTTTCAGGTAGTTTATATTTTTCAACATCTTATAAGCAATACTCTATCCAAAAAGGAAAAAATCTTACAAGCAATATTTTGAAAATTAATTATTGTAATATACTTTCTCTATTCCATAATTTTTGTCACATTTATTTTTTAATCAATTAAATAAATAAATTTTTTTATTGTTAAATTATTAAAAAAATTATTTATTTTTTTATATATACATAAATAGAGTTTAAAAGTTTTTATTTTTTTTATTCTTTAAAAATAATATATATATATAATAATTAAAATCAAACCTAAATAAAAAAAGTGATAAATAACTAAAATAATGAAACAAAAAAAAAGTAGTAAATAAGACACGTGATAAACTAATTTCTTGGTATAAATTAACTGATACTTTTTCCATTCGCATTACTTGTAATTAAAAGTTTTTTTTTTTTTTTTGAAAAGTTTAATAAGCATAAAAAACAATGCAATGGACAACAGAAGATACAGAAATACCTTTTTGAAAGCTCATTTTTTAGAACAAAAAGGAAAAATTTATTCAAAGAAAGTTGAGCCAAAAGGAATTGGGGTGTTGACCCTATCCAGCTCAGACAGTTAGGAAGGGACTTAGCTTGGCGAGCCAACAAATGAGCAGCCCCATTAAAACGCCTAGAAACATAATGAAATGAACTTAGCTGAAAATGAGAAGCTAACATCTTTAAATCATAAAGTAACACATCCCAAGCCGAGAAAGGAGTAGAAGGTCCATCTAACGCCTGCACCATTCGGAGACAATCAGATTCAACCACAATTCGTTCGTAACCAAACTGGAAAGTGATCTTCCATCCCTCCCGAGCGGCTAGCAGTTCAGCATGAAAAGGATTTCCAATTGCCATGAACTTACTCGAAACAATAGCAAGGAAAGATGATTTTTCATCACGAAAAATCATCCCTCCTCCCAATGCCTTGTCTCCTTTAAAAATTGCACCATCAACATTCAGCTTAATACACGAGAGAGAAGGAGGCATCCACCGTTCAGGGCTATAAAGCCAACAGTTCCTTATCCCAGACTTCAATCATATGGAATAACCTTTCTCGGATACCCAGCCGAGCACAACCTTCCATTTGAAATTGGACATCCATGACCTGGTCCCAAACGTCACACGCCGCCCCTGGACAAGTAATGATAGCATGAGCAATATCCTCCATAGCCGACCCATATACCCTACAAACCGTATCCACACTAACACCTCGTCGAAATAAATTAACATTGCACGGTAGCACAGAGAGACATAACCTCCAAGGGAAGATTTTGATTTTATTTGGAGTGGGTAACGCCCAAACTGCTTTCCAAACTGTGTCCTCATCCTTCCTCGGATCCCTCCCCTTGTCGATGTCGCAGTCTCTCTATGGTCAGCTGCTCGAACCACTTGGTAACCACTCCTAACGGAATACATACTCGAAGATGCGTAATGCCAAATGTACTAATCAATAGGCCGGTTCCAACTTAAAGGGATATGGGAAATAAGCTCAGCTTGATGTAGGAGAAATCGGGTCGTTAAAGCATCCATATCCCATGACGCAGATATTGGATTAATTAGATTGACCACTCTCTCATTACTATCAAATAGAACATTAGGAGAAGCCAATTTAAAGGTCCAGGATAATGGTAGCCATGGATCACTCCACACTCTAATATTTTCTCCATTCCCTACCCGCCAACGCAACCCTTCAGATAAGAGGGCCTGACTCTCCTAAATATTCTGCCAAGTGTAGGAAGGAAACGAACCAAGAGAAGCCTGTAAGAAAACACAATTCGAAAAATATTTTGCTTTCAATACAGCATGGCACAAGGCGTTAGGGTGTTGGAGTAACCTCCACCCCTGTTTAGCTAGCAAGGCAAAATTAAAAAGATTAAAATTTGGGAATCATATTCCCCCGGCTGATTTAGGTAGACACATCTTCTCCCAACTAATTTTCCTCTCAAAACCTACTCATCGTAGCCCCCAACTTATCACAAATGGACTTAGGGAGTTTAAAACAACTCATCATATACGTAGGCATCGCTTGAGCTACAGCTTTGATGAGAAAATCCTTTCCCGCCCGTGATAGCAACCTCTTATTCCATTACTGAATCTTGCCCCACACCCAATCCTTTAGAGTTTTGAAAGCAATTTTTTTTACCTCCCAAACCACTGCTGGCAAACCTAGATACTTCTCATGACACTCTACCCATTGAACTTGTAATGAATCAGCAATACCTTTTGCAATCACATCCACACAATTAGAACTAAAACAGACTGCAAATTTATCAAAATTAACTACCCGTCCCGAAATGGATTAGTAGAGAGATAACACATCTGATATAACCCCATATTCATCAAAAGAGGCATTGCAAAATAAAATACTATAGTCTGTAAAGAAACGGTGTAAAACAGCTAGACCGTTAAGGCTAGCTTGAACCCCATGTAGAGAACTAGCTTTTTCCTTTTGTCAGATTAAAGAAGATAACACTTCAGTACACAAAAGAAATAAATAAGAGGATAAAGGTCACCTTACCGAATACACTGAGAAGGAGTGATGTTCCCTTTTTGGTCACCGTTAACCAACATTGAATAAGATACCGTGGACACACATTGCATAATTAATCTGATCCACACAGGATGAAAACCCAACCGACCCATGACTCCTAGAAAACTCGATTCAACACGATCATAGCTCTTGCTCATGTCTAATTTTAAAGCCATTAGGCCCACTTCCCACCCCAAACCCCAATTTACTCTTCAACTTATGTAATAGTTCATATGCAACCAGAAAATTATCGGTAATTAAACGATCCGACACAAAAACACTATAATAAAGAGATATAATAGATGATAGAACTGTTTTCAACCTATTGGCCAGCACCTTAGCAATAATCTTATATAATATATTACAAAGATTAATGGGCCGAAATTGAGAAATTCGCACCGGATATTTCACTTTGGGTATAAGAATAATAAAAATATAATTAACCACATAATCCATCAACCCCATTTAAAAAATGTAAAGCTTTGTCAGTAATTTCAACCTCAACAATATCCCAATAGTTTTGATAAAATAAAGCGTATATACAGTCAAGGCCAGATGCTTTAGTAGGATGCATCTGAAACAAAGCTTGACGGACCTTATCTCGAGTAAACTCAGTCCCTGAAAAAATTCATAGATCAACTTCTTTAGCTGTTGGTCATTACCTTGCCAAACCTTGTGGTCATCTCGCAGCTGGTCATCATCTTGCCAAACTCCGTGACCTTTTTGAAAGCTTTAATTAACTTGTACTACATAACGTAATTATGACATTTCTTTCATCAAATCTTTATTTTTTGGAAATATGATATATATTTTTTGTTGAAGTACAAAACGTACACTCTAACAGACAAGAATTTCTAACCATTATATGGTTTTCAAATAGTTGTCTTTTTCCTCATACGTTGATGTGATAAGGATTCAAAATGAAGAAGACAAAACTAATTGAAAACCATGTTTATACTGCTGAAATTCTCGACTATATATGATACTGATATGGTCGAAGCAGGAAAATGTATTGAAGTTGAATATTCAATACTGAATTTGATATATGATTTGATTTTTCAGGAGTTTAATTATGTTAAAATTTGTATGTTGTCATTTAATTTATTCTGTGTTGCAATTGTTGAAACTGAATAATGTATTTGAGTGGTCTCTAGTGTTTAGCTGAATTTGTAATTGCTTCTTAAGTTTCAATATTGATACCTTCTAGGGTGTAGTCTAATGAATTGTCTTTTAAAGTTTTTTGTACTGTGTTCTTCAATAAAAATTATCCGATTACCGAAAAGATAAAGATATGATGAAACAAATGTCATGTTTATGAATTTCGTTTATTTATTTCGACTTTGGTAAATCAAATCGAATTTTGGTTATACCCTCACAAGGAGAATATATTTTTTTAAACGCAAAGAAATTTTATTAATGCAACAATAAGTGCGGATGGCAGGCGAGGGGTACTAAATCCTCCCTTCCCGTTGCAATGCTTATAATCACTGTCTTATAATAGAAACTATTTTCGTTTTTTTTTTAGTTGGCCCTAGATAACTAAATCCAACTTAAACAAAATTAATTTATTAGGTGTTCTGGACCCATGGAACAGTGCCCAATAAATTCTTCAACAGAAAATTTATTAATTATTCCTAACCCCATGGAATAGTGTCTATGCTCTTTAGTAACACCAAGAAACTTGAGTAGTAACTGGGAGGAACTAAAAGATAACTTCTAAACCGTTACATAAATCACTATTTCAGTTTCCAAAAATTACTATTAGAGTTTTCAGGTGTACTAAGGAACATAGGCACGGTTCAATGGGATCTGAAACACCCAATATATAAATTCTCTAACTCACGAGACCATGAATTTTGAATACGAACACCAACCCAATAGACCAAGACCTACTGTCGTCGTTAACATATTTTATTCTCAAAACAATTGGATTCATGAAACTTCGAATATACCGTATTTTTATAAGTTTGGTATTAGGGGTGGATTCGAACGGAGCGAAGCCTGAGTTGAGGGGTGCTCGAGCTCGGTTCGTGAGAAAAAAATTTATTTGAGCCGCGCACGAGTTAAGAAAACTGAACTCGAGCTCAACTCGTAAGGAAGAATTCAGGCTCAAGCTCGGCTCACTGAATCGAGCCAGTTTGAACTCAAGTTCGAGCCAAGCTTTTCGAAATAAAATAAATAAATATATATTTTTTATATATTTTTTAAAATAAAATAAATAAATTTGGTATTTATATTTTTGAAATAAATAAATATTTTTATAATATATAAAATAAATATAATATATATAATATTTATATAATTGATAAATTAAACCGAACCAGTTTGTGAACCTAATGAATCAAATTTGACATTATTAGAACTTGGTTTGATAAACTAACCGACTTAAAATTACATACATTTACTATCTCCGTATGACTATCTAGCTATCTAAAAAATTTGATCTAAACTTGATGGTACTAGTAAAAGTAGTATTAAATAAAAGTATTAGGTGAATTATGAAATTTTGAGTTCGTTTCGTGAGAAAACTAATTAATTGAGTCAAACAAATGATGAATATGTATGGTTCAGTTGTTAAATCATGGAGTGAACATTTCATTGGTGGAGAAATTGAAATTAGAAATTCAGTATTTCTTCATTCTCCCAATGGAAGAGAAGAAACGTTATGAGCAACAACCAGGAGATATGGAGGGCTCTGGGCAGACATTTGTTGTGTCTGAATAGCAGAAACTTAATCGGGCAGATAGTTTCGTTATTATTAGTTCTCTCTCTCTCTCTCTCTCTAGCAATTAAATGATCTTGGTTTATATACAGAAACACCCTGGAAGCTTATACAGCGGAACTTCAAAACCTTTCCCTAGAAGTACTTAATGCAAACCAAAAGCTCTAAAAATAGACCCATATGACATGAAAAATTTATTTGAGGAAGGGTTGCAGACGGTAAGAATGAACTATTATCCCATGCCCACAGCCAGAGCTTGCGATCGTCCTCAACTCTCACTCTGATGGCATTGCTCTTGTTGGTCCAAGATATACTATAACAATACCTAAGATGGGAGTGAATTGGGTAATAAAGTTTTTTTAAATTCTTTTTGCAATCTCAAATATCAAAATATATGAGGAATTAAATCAAATCAATCTTTCTAAATTACTAGCACAAAGATGAGAGAGTTTATTGCTTAATATAGAAAAGATAATTGAATTATAAAATAATTAAGCAATCAATCTCATTTACTTTAATAATAAATAATTATAAGCAAGTAATTGTGCAAGTAATTAGGGAGATAGAGTTAGAGAGATGCAAACTCGATTTTTAGTGGTTCGGTAATATTGGAATCTTTCCAACCCTATGTCCACTCTCTTCAAGAATCCTCCTTGAAGCCTTTCACTAAAACAAGTAACTTCACAGGTGTTGCTCAAACCGAACACAAACAAGCAACTTTAAAGGTGTTGCTTCAACCTTTTTCACAAGAATTCTAAGTTTGTTACCCAAGTGTATATACCCAACACTCACTAGCTCACTTACAAACTCTCACAAGAGTTACACCAACTCTTTTAACAAGATGATGAAAGGAAAAATTGAAACAAGCAAACAAGAGAGAGATTTCTCAATGAAGATTACAACTCAATATTTTCTCTCTCAAAAGCTTATAACTTGACAATGGAGTTTTTGGCTCAAGAAGAAAATAATAAAGATTTTGCTTTAATACTTTGTTGTAGAAGGTTTCTCTTATATTCCAAATGACCTTTAAGGCTCTATATACAGTGTCTTGAAGTATTCTAGCCGTTGGAGACAAAATAGAGCTATTAGAGACAACTTTATAGCTTTTTAAATTCAAAAATATAGCTGTTGTAACTTGCTCAGTCGACTATCCACTTATGACAGTCAATTGTCCTTTATAACTGATACAAAAACGGATTTTTCGAGCACCCAGTCGTGTGGCACTATTCACCAAGTTGATTTAGTTTTTGTGTACTGCTACAGTGTTTTCAGCATCATATTTCTTCATTCTTTTTGGATTTTTGAGTTCCATAAATTCTCCCAATTGAATCAAACTTTCTAACACAGTAAACACACGAATTAAACATTTCAAAAGTGTTTTGTTATCATCAAAATTAATCTAAACAATTTCTTGATTGAGACATTTTTTATGATGACAAAACATGTTACAAATTTAAGCATAATGTGTGTGCAAGATATATGTTGAATACTATATTACAAATGCTCAAATAATTTTCTATGTCAATATAAATTCTTCTTAAGTTCATATTAGAGTTTTTTTGTACTGTTTGTGATCTTGAATAAAAATCATTCAATTACTAAAAAAAAATTTACCAATGTTCTTTTGCTCAAAAAATGAGTCGTTGAAATTACACACTATTATTTTTGTTAGAATATTCACATGCGAGTTATCCCACATTGAAAAGAAAAAAATAAATAAGATTGAGTTATATAAATTGTTTGGGCCCAAGATTCAAGAGTTTAAGTTTTTAGTCATATTAGTGCTTATCCATGTATGTCAAGCCCGTGTTCGTGTAATCTCTCAGCATGTGAAGTACTTCCGACCTTAACAAATTGGTATCAGGACCTGGTTCGGGTTGGTCACAATTGTGTGACTCCCACGATGCTCCGCCCCGTGGTTCAGTGTAAATAGAGATGGCAAAATGTGACCCGACTCGATTAACTTGAAACTCAACTCGTCCGAAATCCGAAAACATATTAAAATAAATTGACTCGTGCCCAAAATGACCTGAAACAACCCGAATTAACCTGATTTTTTTTATTAAACTTATAGTGGTAAAGTGAAAATTTTTATCTCATTATCTCATATATACTAATAATTATAAATAAAACGGAGATAAAATGAGTATTGAATTTGAAATTTAGTCATAAGAAACACGACACTAATATATATATATATATATATATATATATATATATTAAAAATAGAATTAAATGGGCCATAGCGGGTCATGGGTCATAACCGTGTCAGATCCATCAGACCCACGAAATTAATTGGGTCCTAATCGTGTCATTTCGGATTGGCAGGTCAACCCGCGACATGACATGATTACAACACGAATCCGATTAGTTAATATAGATATTATAGATTAATTGTGTATCTACGCAGTGCATGTGGTTGTTTTAAAAATATATTTGGTTAAAAAATTTCAAGAGGTAATATTGTATATTCGTATTAGAAAAATGTGAGAGTCATCATTTAAATTAGTTAATTTTATATCAAGATATTATTGTGATTTTAATCTTTAATCTCATATTCAAAATTTTAAACATGTCATATTTGAATTTTTTTATAATTTGTTTTGTTTATATTATTTGAGTTATAAGTAAATGTTAAACCCTATATCTTAAACCCTAAACCCTAAATGGCAAAGGCTAAACATTAATCTCTATTTTACTTGAAAAAAATTAGTGACATAATTTATATAAGCATATTGATTATATTAATATTTTCTCCATCTAAGTTTATAATGACTAGTTTCAATTTTTTATTTTACATTACACTATTCGTGTACCTGTGCTATGCACGAGTTTAGTTATTAAATTTATTTGTTTTAAAAACCTAATGTTAAAATTTGAAATATCTTAAAAGATAATTTCAATAGTATACATAAATAATTTAACTTTAAAAATTGAAAGTGTTTTATTTTTTGTTATAGATTATGGTAAAATATGCATGATCACATAAATCTAGTATTTTAAATATATATATATATATATATATATATATATATATATTTGGTTAAAAAATTCAAAATTTAATATCGTATTAGAAAAAATGTGAGCTATCATTTAAATTAGTTAATTTTATATGAAGATATTATTGTGATTTTAATCTTTAATCTCATTTTCAAAATTTTAAACATCTCGTATTTGAATTTTTTAATATTATTTGAGTTATAAGTAAATATTCATTTAGGTATGTTATGTATGTATATAGTTGAAATTTTATTTTTTATTGACTTATCATACAATTTTTGAAATCTTTTGCTCTTTTGTATGCACTGATATTTCTATACCTTAGTTTTATATTCACATGGTTAATTTCATTTGACATATGTAATATGATACGTATTCTTATGTTGTTAAATTGATATTAAAGATCGTTTCAATTGAATATATATTCTTTCATAATTTTGTTTCTTATACAATTTTTTTTTAAAATCAAGATTAACTTGATTAGATTCTTTATATTGCGTTTTATCATTTTGGGCCCTTTAGAGATTATGATGTGGGTTTTATATCCCAAATATTTATAAAACAAAAACTACATAATTTTGATGGATTTAAAAAAAAAATAAGACACATTTATAAGCCTCATCAAAAAGAATTTTATGAAATAGTTATATCAATAGATTTAAGCTAGTTTACAATTTAACTATCAAATTGATTATATTCTTTTATATTGAAAATTTTCTTTTAAAAAGATGTTTAATTTTAACTTATTAGGTTTTATTATTTTAAGCTTTGTAGAGTTTATGGATTGAGCTTTATATCTCAATTAATTATAAACGCAATACTACTTTTATTGGACTTTATTATTTTTGCATTTAAAGAGTTTATGGATTGGGCTTTATATCTTAATTAATTATCAAATTAAAACTACATTGTTTCATGTTTAAATTTTTTTTTTTAAAAAGGTACACCTAGTATCATCTAAACGCTTTTTAAAAAGTCATTTCAACAAGTTATATTTATTGATATAGATTTTACATGTGTTTTATGCGTATTTATATGGTAAAAATAAAAAATAATAATAATATAATATATGCACTCTCAAGGGTAAGACTCAATTCGTAATTTTTTTTTATAAAAAAAATTACGTTTTTGACCTCTCAATCTCATTGTCCTGTATTTTCTATACAAATTGGTTACCTTATCATAATCTAAACTTAGATGTTAATATATTATATAGATTATGTTATTAACAAAGAGAAAAAAACTAAAGACAATATTTGTCACTTTCTTTACATTTATTATTGATATCATGAACTTAATTAGTCAATGTAGAAAAGATAAAAATAAGCTAACTTATCGGGTCAACTAGAATTAAAATGACATAATCAAAAATTAAGAAAAAATTTTGTTGTAACCCAATAGGTCAACCCGAAATCCACTCGAAACCCGAGATGACCTGAACCGAGATAACTCGTAACCCGAATGACCCGAGACTTGAGATGACTCGTTACCCGAATGACTCGAGAACCGAAATGACTCGAGTCTAAAATGACTCGAACCCAACCCCGACCCGACCCATCTGATTGCCACCTCTAAGTGTAAATGAAAAGTGTTTGTATACCCACGGTTGTCTGCTCCGTGAGGACTCACATGATTTGTCACTCCCATAGAAAAGAAATAATAAATAAGAGTAGGTTATATATATTATTTGGGCCCAAGACTCATGAGCTTAAGCTTTTGAGTCATATGGATGTTCATCCATATATATCAAGTCCGCGTTCGTGTGATCTCCCATCGTGTGAAGTACTCTTGACCTTAACAGTTTTTTGTTCTCAATTGAGAAATAATGAACATTTTGAATGTACTTCATTTCCTCACCACTAAAGAATATGTTTGAAATCAAATAAAAATGAAATTGATTTCGAAAATGGAATTCATTTAAAAATGAATTGAAATGAATTTTTATATTTGGTTTTTTAATTTTAAGTTGTAGAATTCAATTGAATTATCATACTTAAAATATTTGAAATAAACAAAAAAATTCAAAAGAGAAAAAAGAGAAAAATTCGATTGAATTCTCTTATTTAAAAATGTTTGAAATAAGTAAAATATTCTAAAAATTCACATAGAAATTTTTTTCTAATTTAATTGTAGAAAACTATATTTTTAGTAGTTTCAAGTATAAAGGTAACAGCTGTTAAGTTAAATCTTCTGTTTTCTTGAATTGTAGAAAACCAGAGATCTATTGTTGGTGGAAAGAGAAAGAGAATTTTATCGAGAGATCATGGCAAACTTTGGTGGCTCTCTTCCTGTTCTTTAGAAAAGAAGTCGCATACTGTAAGTTTCGCTTTCCCTTTAGTTTTACTCTCACAGTGATTGTTAGGGTACATTTTGGAGTAAAAAATATATTTTTCTTGTACTAAAACATATATATATTTTTTTTAATTTTTATCAGCTTTTCTTACCTTACTTCAGCATCAAGTTCTTCATTTCGTTCATAACAAAAAATTCAACCAATAGAAATGTCTTCCTTTTTATAAAATCTAATCGAAAAGTCACATCACAAGTTCACAAGATAAGACTTTCAACTCATATTAGGTGGGTTTCGATTATATTTCATACCACGTGTTTGTTGATATTCTTGTCGAATCTCCACGGTTTGGTTTGATCGCTTTCCCATAGTAAAAGTGATCTGATATGTGGAAGATAATGACTGACCGCCTTTATACTGATAACTAGTAGGTGGGTTTCGATTATTTTTCACGCCATGTGTTTGTTGAATTGCGTGTAAACTCTAAACTTATTTGGGATATATATACCATATACACAATTGGCACATTCCGTGCTCATGGTGATAACCAATACCTTTGAATATTGATGATACCAAAAAATCGCTATTGTTGACTTGGTCTTGGTGCTGATGTGGTCTTAGTACTGACATGATCTTGGCCCTGTATAAGTAACAGAGGTGAATTAAAAACCTTCGGAAGGAGGGAAGGGGGAGACCTTCAAGGGTGCTCCGAGGCTTAAGTTAAAACGAGGGCTTAAGAGACTGATGCCGAGGGTTAATTCTAAAGCAACTCAGGTGCAAATAGATAAGTGTGAATGAATGTTGAACTCCTATACCTCAGTTTATTTATAGTTGTCCTAGTGGAGGTCGTTCACGTGGGGAAGGTATGGGTCTGTCCCTGTGATCCCGGGATTCAGAGGCAAGTCTTAATAACGTGATCAGGGCATTGAGTGTGTCAAGATGGTAGCGTGTTTCAGAGGGATTAGGTCTGCTAATCACGCTTTGACATGGCGGTGGCGTTTCTGGCTTGTCCCACGTGTGTCCTATGATGCTAACGAGGCTTGACACGTGTCATCATTCTATAGGTGACACCAGAGTCCACGTGTGGGTTTCTTACTGGACCAGGGTGTTGTTGGCTACATCACAGACCCCCTACATCCTCAGGTACGTGTGCCTTAAGGAAGTAAAACGTGATGTGTCGTGACCGAGCGTTTATACTTGTGATTTTTTTAGAAACGGAATGGTGCCTCGGTCAGGGAATTTTTGGTCGAGCATTTGTAGAGTAACTCATACGCTCGGACCTGGAGAATCTTGGTTGAGCGTATGCGAAGCGGCTCATATCCTCGGACTTGGAGCAATTTGACCGAGCGAATGCTAAACAGCTCATACGCTCGGTCTTGGAGAAATTTGACCGAGCGTATGCAGAGCAACTCATACGCTCGGACTTGGAGAAATTTGGCTGAGTGTATGACAAGCAGCTCATACGCTCGGATTTGAAGCAATTTGGCCGAGCGTATGCGAAGTGGCTCATACGCTCGGACTTGGAGCAATTTGGTCGAGTGTATATAGAACAGCTCACACGCTCGGACTTGGAGAAATTTGACCGAGTGTATGACAAGTAGCTCATACGCTCGGACTTGAAGAAATTTGACCGAGTGTATGACAAGCAACTCATACGCTCGAACTTGGAGAAATTTGGCCTAGCGTATGACAAGTAGCTCATACGCTTGAACTTGGAGAAATTTGGCCGAGCGTATGCGAAGTAACTCATACGCTCGAACTTAGAGAAATTTGGTTGAGCGTGTGACAAGTAGCTCATACGCTTGGACTTGGAGAAATTTGATCGAGTGCATGACAAGTAGCTCATACGCTCGGACTTGGAGAAATTTAAGTTATAGGCCCTCCTATGTGTTTCTTTGCTTTGGTTCCACGTGTCTTCCTTCATCTTGGGCTCATGGGCTCTTTTTTGTTGGGCCCATGGGCTCTTTTTTGTTTTGCGCCCATGGGCCTTTTTACAGGCGCAATAAATTATGATGGCAGCTTTTTAATGACGATGCATTAGGCATAGTAAGGGTCATGCTTTAATAACAGCTGGCATCTTGGGAAGAGGGAACGGTGCCTGGGTGATTGCAAAGGTCACATCCTTTCAATTGGAGGGCTGAGTTAATGCTTCCTCATTTATGTTGCCGCAACCTCTCTATAAGAGGATCCATCCTCATTTTGATCCTCACTTGCACTTTGAGAGATATTAAGAGTATACTTTGCTAACAAAAGTTTAGAGAGTGCTCGGAGTCTAGAAGCCACCTTTAAACACTTTCTGGTGAGTGTAATGTCAGACGATAATGAGTTTAGCAGAAATCTTTCCAGGGAGTTGGAGGAAGCAATGAATGCTTCCTTTAGTGACAGGGTCTCCTCCTTGGAGGCCATCTCTCGAGAGGGCACCCTAGCTCTCGTGCCTTATGTTCCCAAGGGAGATGATGAAGGGAGAGAGGATGGAGGACCTCCCATGGAGGATGTTGATAGGGAGCTTTTGGGCATAAAGAAGGACGGCACGGAGGCCGAGAGGGAGGAATGGATGTTCGAGGAGAACTCCATCTCGAGCGTAGTGGAGGAAACTGAACTCGTGGGGATGAGGATAAATATAGAATCCCCATAGAGTACCACCTGAGGGCACCAGAGGGTGGGGAGAGGGCATGCGATACCCTTCCGAGCTGCCCGCCTTATGAGATATACGTTTACAAACAGCATCTAAAGGCAGGGCTTAGGCCCCCTCTCCACCCGTTCTTCTACTATGTGCTTAAATACTTCAGTATTGTGTTGAGTTAGCTGGTGCCCAACTCAATCCGGCTGATCTTGGCATTCATTGTCGTGTGCGAAGAGGTGGACGGGGCGATGAACATAAATGTGTTCAAAGCCCATTTTCATATAGCCCAGCTTGGGCAAAGCGGGTGGGTCATAGTTAGCTCGAGGGCTCGAAAGAGTGTGCTGAAGAAGAAGCCCTCTTCCATAAAGAGGTGGAAGGGCTCATTCTTCTTTATAAGGAGTGCTGAGAGCTTCGACATCCCCCTCGGTTAGAGCTTGGACCGTGTTGGCAAATGCAAGAAGCCACACCTCTTGCACCGAGAGAAAGAGACATTGAAGGTTGTGCTGGCCGTGCCCTTGGATATCGAGGTGCTTGAAGATAATAAAAAACTCCACAGGTGCAGCCTCTGCCCTGCCAGCCTTCTGGCAAACCTCGAGCACGGTAGCCTTTAGTCTTTAAGTTTATTGAAATTTGATTTTTTCTACCAAGTTACTAATGTCCTTCTTTTGTGCAGAGATGGAGATGGCTGCCCAGGCGAGGGAAAAGGCAAGACATATGTCCCGAGAGAAGAAGAGGGTCGCGGAGGCAAGCAGCTCTGCCCAAGAGCAAAGGAAGAAGGCCTGGGCTTCAACCCCAGTGCCCATTCTTATAGAAAGCCCTCCGAAGCCTCCCATTTCAGAGGCAGAGACGGTTCCTGCTATGCCGACCCCTACCCTAGGGTCGTCCTCTTCCATGGAGGGGTCGGGGGTTGCTGCTTCCTTCTTGGCCAAGTGGGCACTGAAGGTCGACGACTCGCTGTTTGGGCACCCTTGAGTCGCTCGTGAGTATCTTATCATTGGGATCCCCCCTCCCCCCGTGATATGCTGGAGCTCTCGATGAAGCACTTTGAGGGTCTTTGCTCGGCCATGGAGGTTGTGGCTTCCTAAATATAGCTTTCCTTTCCTCGCCCTAACTTTTTGGTTAGTTTTATAACAACTGTTTTTCACAAGGCTGTTTTTCTTGTTTCAGGCAGGAGTCTTTGCAGGGGTCCTCGCTCGGCGTAGTGTTGATATGGCCAAGCATTTGGCCAAAACCGAGCATAAGCTAGATGAGACCCGAAACTTAGTCTGGGCCATATCCTCATCGCTCAAGGCGGTCAAAAGGGCCTAGGAGGACACCATTTTTTAGGGGGATCATCGGTGTAAGGCCAAGGATGCCCTCAGGAAGGAGAGGGACCTGATCCGGGCTGAGTTGGATAAGGTTCGGTGTCAAGCCGCTGAGAGAAAAGAAGCTCTGCTGGAGGAGGGGGGCGCTCAGTTCTTGGCAGGCTTCAACAAAGGCAAGGGGAAGGCCGAGTCCCTATTCCCGGAGGTCGACTTTTCTGACCTTGACCTGGGGGCCCTCTTAGGGGAGTCAGGTGTTGCTGCTGCGGGAGGGGATGCAGAGGACACTGCCATAGCTGGTGTTCAGGAGGCCTTAGAGGGCGAGGCCTAGAAGGTTCCAGAGGGCGAGGCCCAGGAGGTTCCCGCTTCTTAGAATAGTTTTATTTTGGTTTTTGTTTTTGTATTCTAAGGCCGATAGCGCCTAATTTTGTACTTCTAACTTTAAGTTGAATAAAATTTCGAACTTTTTCCTTTAAATTTTAGCTTTATTGTTCCTTTACTTTTTGCTTTTACATTTCACTTTACTGATAAAACTTGCGGAGATTTTTCGTGTTCTAAGTATGAGGGACTGGCTTGCCATCCAATTCCTCGAGTTCGAAAGTGCCCATCCGAGAAACTCTTCAGATTCTATACGGAACAAGCTTTCCCGTGTGCTGAGGATGGGACACTTCGCTTTTCCGAAGGACGAGTTCATGGAGCTTGAAGTTCCTGTTTCGAACTCGAGAGTTATAATATCGGGTTGTCCTTTGCTGGTACACAACTAAACGGATTTGGGCTTTGTCTTGGGCTTCATTAACAATATCCATGTTCATTCGCAAACCTTCCTCATTGTCACTTGGTTCAAAGAATTGTTCGCGTATCGATGGTATTCCGATTTCAAGGGGGATGACAGCTTCCGAACCATACGTCATGAAGAATGAAGTTTCTCTCGTTGGCGTTCATATAGTCATCCGATAGGCCCAGAGGACATTAGAGAGCTGGACAACCCATTGCTTATCCGCCTCGTCGAGTCTTTTCTTGATCCCTTGGAGAAGTGTTCTATTGGTTACTTCGGCCTGACCATTGGCCTGCGGGTATCCGACGGACGAGAATCGATGCTCGATGTGGAGGTCTTCATAGAATGTTTTAAATCGAGAGTTATCGAATTACTTTCCATTATCGGTGATCAACACCCAGGGGATCCCAAACCGACATATGATCGATTTCCAGACCAAATTTCAGGTTTGATGATCTGTGATGCTGGCCAGTGGCTCTGCTTTGACCCACTTGGTGAAGTAATCGATGGCCACAATGAGATGCTTCTTTTGTCCGATTGTTGCGGTAAACGGGCCAAGAATATCCATCCTCCACATAGCAAAGAGGAGGGGACTGGTAATTAAGGTAAATGGATTAGCAGGCTAGTGCGACACTGGAGAGTATTGTTGACAGTTCTTTTATTTCTTGACTAAATCTATTGCATCTTCTTTCATCTTGGGTCAATAATACCCTTGTCGAAGGACTTTGAAGGCCAAGGCTCGGGCCCCCAAGTTATTTCCTCATATCCCCTCGTGGACCTCTCTGAGGGCGTAGTCAGCTTCGATTGGGTTGAGGCACCTTAAGTAAGGCGTAGTTAGAGCCCTATTGTGTAATCATCCTTCTATGAACGTGTATCGAGCAGCATGGGAGATTAGCCTTCTTACTTCATCATTTTGCTCGGGTATTTCACCGTTCCTCAAATACCAAAAGATCGGGTCCATCCATGTTTCTTTCTTTGTCACCGGTAGGACTAGGGGTTCATCTATGCTTGGGGCTTAGAGGGTCTTGAGGTAAATAGTCTGAGTGGGCTCAAAGTGCCGAGACAAGGCCAGGCTAGCTAGAGTATCTGCCTTGGAGTTTTAGGCCTATGGAATTTGAGTTATTCGGAACATCTTGAACTTTGCAGCGAGATCTTTTACCTTTTGGAAATACAGGATAAGTGATTACGCCCAAAGTATAACACGGTTATTGTAGTACGGCTTTGGGGTGTCGATTCCACAGGGAAACAAGTTAAGTACAAAGGAAAATGTGTGAACCTTAAAACGAACGATAAAAGTTAAACTCGAGATTTTTAAGCTTTGATGGTGAAATAATGTAAAGGAAAATTGCGTAAATGTAAATGAAATATAAATGAGAAATAACAAGGTTCCGGGAATCCTCTTTAGGTTTGTTCCCTATTTCAACTCTTGATTCAATTGATTTTATCTCGATTGCAAGTTTCAACTCCCAAACAAGCAATCGGAATATATTCAATCAAGCACATTTACAATTCTTATATAATTGCTACGAATTAATCATTGATTTCGGTTCATGCACACATGACCGATCTTAAAGATTATCAAGAAACGACAATATATCTTAAAAGACAATATCGCAATAATGGACAATCAATAAGATAAATCTACCGGAATCAATCACATCCAAGCAACCTCAATGGAGGAGAAGGATGCAATCACCGGATTAAGAGAGTCTAAAAGAAGAAGAATAAGAAGTACATCTATCACATGAACTCAAATCTTCTTACTTAATCAATGAATAATTCATAAACAATATTTAACAATAAATCCATACAACTGAATCAAGAACAAGAAATAAAGAACAAGAAATCCCTAAAGATTCATCCCTTTCCCTTGTAAAATGATTAGTTGGCCATGGATATCAAGGTGGAAGAACAATAAGGATGCTTTCCCCTTGATTTGGCCATGGAGTTCAAGGTGGATGAACAATATGGATGTTCTCCCCTTGATTTGCAACCAAAGAAAACTTAGAAATAAAATGGAAGAATGCTGGATTTGGATCCCTTGAATCCTCTCTTTTTTCTCTCTTCCTTGCTTTCTCTCTTCAATGCCCAGCTGCACACTCCATAAAGATATATTTATAGAGCATGAGGGGGGTGTTTTGGTCTTGGAGAATGTCATTTGCTTGCCCTAATCCGGTCAAGAGGCGAGTGGGCCGTGCTGTGCGCCTGGGCCTGCTGTGCGTCTGGGCCTGCTGTGCTGGCCTGAACTGTTTCCACTAAAACTGCCATAACTTTCTCTAGAAAAATCCTTTTTACAAACCGTAAAATTCTCCAGAAAATAGACTTCCGGATCTTTCTAAGCATATATGGCTCATCGTCTGGTTCTTCCTACATCAATACAGTTTAATCTGCAAAGATGATTGATCTGTACGGGAAATTCTGGCAATTCAGTGAAACATCTTCAGCTTGTATGCAGAAGTGCACACACTAGTGTGCCTACCCTTAACTTGCTCCAAAGTGATGCACACACTTGTGTGCAGTCTTTTAACTTACTTTAATTTATTACTCCAGCCTTAGTTTAGAGTTTAACCATCTTTGAATCATGTTTGGACACGTCTAAACCTTGGACAAAAACGAGCACCGACACCCAAGATCTTTTGGTGCTTTAAACATGGATCGCTTTATTATCTCTTTTGTACTCAAAGCACCTGAAAATGCATCGAATTAAGTCAATGATTTATGAATATCACTTTAGAGTTATCAACATGTAAAAGTGCGATTACGACCGAGATCAACCCTAAAATGTTAACAATTAAGTATTGTTTAGATGCATTTTATGACTCTCATCACAACCCCCAACTAGCTTATTGCTAGTCCCTAGCAATTCAAGCGAAAGGCATGAAATGAATTCTTTATTTAGAAATCAAAACAAAATACAGCAATGCTGGCGTTAACCAAGAGTGATTTAAAAATCTATCTCAAAAATCATGCATAACATACAGCACATAGAATCATTAAATATCACTCAGGTCCAAGAATAATCCAAATGTCAACCTTAAAATCGTTATCGACTCTTACCATCCATCTTACCACAATACATTAGTCCGAACACCTAGATGATTTTATGCACAACATAGCATGAATACAAGTCTTGGCCTCTAAAAACATATTAATTTGTGTGACATCAATCACAAATCAAGCTCCATATGCTCACTTTTCAAATCACTCTCCACTATGTAGAAAAATCACACTTCATCGGATCAATAGGTCTTTAATAAGCTTGCAACATTAGGCTAGGGTAAAGGTCAAGAAAGAATGGGAAAGTTTAAACAAATAAAAGAACTAAGTCTCTTAATTTAAACACAACCACTTTAAGCACAAGATAACCTTACTTCAACATCCAACTCTTTCAACCATTTTTCGAGCATTTCTGCAATAAATCACCATTTTTTTTTTCTTTCTTTGCCATAATTCATTTTTTCTCTTTTTTTTTTATTTTTTGTTTTGGCATAAGATCATTCACCTCCTCTTTCATTCTTTTCTTTTCTTTTCCACAACCCCCAACTTATCTCTTTTAATGTACTTGGGTTATGATAGTAATATTTTCTCATATTTCCACCCTTACTCATTTTAAGTGCTTCTCACAACATGTGTATAACTAAGTTCTTTTAAAAGAGAGGTAAGGATAAAATATTTTTAGGCTCATAAAAGTAAGTAAATGGTTTATCGAAAGAAACAAGGCTCAATTTTTCTTTTCAAGAAAAAGGCTCAAATAGGTGACTAGCGATAAATATAACAAGGGTAAGTTTAAAAAGGCTCAAACGGTCCAAAAATGGCCTATATCATATCCTAAGTAGTGTGCATTCTATGATTTTTCGCCTCAAGTGATTATTAAATAAGTTCTAGAGCTTGTAGAGACCGCAAAAGTATTCACAAAACAACCGCGCATAAAACTTTTCCAAATGCTTTAGACTAATCATGCAATCTTACCACAAACCAGAGTCTCAAACCAAAGAAAAATTGACACTTAATTTATTCTCAAAGCGAAGCAAGATTTAACTTCTTCTAAATGCTATATGCTATCTCGATTAAGCTCATATCATTGACATGTGAATTAACTCCAAGGCTAACACAAAACATGCTAAAAACAAACAAACAAATTTTTTTTTTTTTTTTTATCCTAACAACGAAAAGAAAGAAAGTGACATCACGCAGTTCAATGAAAAAAAAAAAAAGAAATATGTTTCCTCCACCCCCAACCTAAACATTGCATTGACCTCAATGTAAAAGAAAAAGGAAAGGAAACTCCCTGTGTGGCCAAAAATGCACAAAAGCTGAAAATTGCACACCACCAATTGAACTGCATACCGTTCTTTCGCTGAAATCAACTAGAAACTAAAAATTAAAATAGACTTAACACAACCAAAATTCAAAGTTAATAAAGACTTGACAACGAAATATTAATATATATATATATATATTATTATTTTTTTTTTTTGAAATTTGAGGTAAACTAAAAACTAATAATTAAGATTGAATGAAAACTAACTAAAAACATAACAAAAATTAAAAGGAATAACGTACCTTTGTTGTGTGGTCAAGGTGAATAGACCGGATCCATAAGCGGAATGTCTTCCATCTCCGGATCATGTCTATCAATTAAGATCTTAAGTCGTTGACCATTTACTTTAAAGACCCGACCATCTCTAGTATCCTCAATTTCTACCGCCCCATTTTCAAAAACATTTTTTACTATAAAAGGGCCGGTCCATCTTGACCGAAGTTTTCCAGGATGCTTATGAAGTCTAGAGTCATATAAGAATACCCGATCATTGGGTTTAAATGTTTTCCTCAAAATGTTTTTGTCATGGAATACTTTCATCTTAGCCTTATAGATTCTAGAATTTTCATAAGCATCGTTTCTTAATTCTTCTAACTCGGTCAGCTGATATTTTCGAAGTTTACCCGCTTCGCCCATGTCAAAATTGAAAGACTTGATGGCCCAATAAGCTCGATGCTCGAGCTCCACGGGTAAATGGCAAGGCTTTCCAAAAACAAGCCGATAGGGTGACATACCTAAGGGAGTTTTAAAGGCTGTACGGTAAGCCCAAAGCGCATCAGTTAGTCTCAAAGACCAATCTTTGCGATCGGGGTTAACCGTTTTTTCTAAAATTTGTTTAATCTCCCTATTAGCAAGCTCTACTTGTCCACTAGTCTGAGGATGATAGGCAGTAGAGATTTTATGTAATACCCCAAATTTTTTCATTAAAGCTTCAAAGGAACGGTTGCAAAAATGTGTACCTCGATCACTAATTATAGCACGTGGTGTACCAAATCGAGATAACACATTTTCTTTAAGGAATTTAATCACCGTTCCATTATCATTGTTTCGACAAGCTGCTGCCTCTACCCACTTGGATACATAATCTATTGCTACAATGATATACTGGTACCCGAAGGAAGGAGGGAAGGGTCCCATGAAATCGATGCCCCAACAATCAAAGATTTCAATCACTAAAATAGGGTTCAGGGGCATCATATTTCGGCGAGACACAGCTCCTAACTTTTGACATCTTTCACAAGAGCGACAATAGGTGTTTGTATCTTTAAACAAAGTAGGCCAATAAAATCCACACTGCAAAATTTTTGCAGCGGTTTTTTTCATCGAAAAGTGGCCTCCACAAGCTTGGGAGTGACAAAATTCTAAGACACTCGAAATCTCTTCATTAGGGATGCAACGCCTTAGAATTTGGTCAGGGTAGTACTTGAAAAGATAGGGGTCATCCCAATAAAAATTACGTACCTCATATAAGAATTTCCTCTTGTCTTGAGCGCTCCAATCCATAGGTATCTCACCTGTAGCCAAATAATTTACGATGTGAGCAAACCATGGTAGAGAAGTAATGGAAAGTAATTGCTCATCGGGAAAATCATCTTTGATTGGCATGTCATCACAAGTGTCCTCAAAAGTGAGTCTGGATAAATGGTCAGCTACTACGTTCTCCACTCCTTTTTTATCCTTGATGGTGATATCAAATTCTTGCAAGAGGAGGATCCATCGGATTAGTCGTGCCTTAGCATCCTTCTTCGTAAGAAGATACTTGAGGGCTGCATGATCTGTAAAAATAAGGATAGGAGAACCAATTAGATGAGCACGAAATTTATCTAAAGCAAATACTACAGCTAGCAACTCTTTTTCAGTTGTAGAGTAATTCATTTGAGCACTATTTAAAGTCTTACTAGCATAGTAAATGACAAAAGGTTTACCTTCCCTTCGCTGTCCAAGAACGGCACCTACAGCGTAGTCACTAGCATCGCACATGATTTCAAAAGGTAAAGTCCAATCTGGCGACTGCATTATAGGTGCGGAAGTAAGCTTGCCAATCAACGTTTTAAAGGCCTCTTGACAAGCTTGACTCCACTCAAAGGGGGTATCTTTAACTAGGAGGGCGCATAGCGGTCTAGATATTTTTGAAAAATTTTGTATGAACCTCCTATAAAAACCAGCATGACCAAGGAAAGATCTCACATCCTTTATTGTCTTAGGGGCAGACAACTTAGAGATTAACTCAATCTTAGATTGATCAACCTCTATTCCTTTAGAAGAGACAATATGCCCTAAGACAATACCGGATGGTACCATGAAATGGCACTTTTCCCAATTTAAAACCAATTCTTTTTCCTCACAGCGAATTAATACTCTTTCTAAATTCATTAAGCATGTTTCAAATGAAGATCCAAAAACAGTTAGGTCATCCATAAAAACCTCCATGCAATTTTCAACCATGTCACTAAAAATGCTCATCATGCAGCGTTGAAAAGTAGCAGGGGCGTTACATAATCCGAATGGCATTCTACGAAAAGCATAGGTGCCAAAGGGACAAGTAAAGGTGGTCTTTTCTTGGTCTTCTAATGCAATTTCTATTTGATAGTAACCAGAATAACCATCTAGAAAACAGTAGAAGGGATGACCAGCTACACGCTCAAGAATTTGATCAATAAAAGGGAGTGGGAAGTGGTCTTTCTTGGTGGCAGCATTTAATTTTCTGTAATCAATGCACACACGCCACCCGTTCACAAGTTTGGTAGGGACTAACTCTCCTAGATCATTTTTTATCACAGTGACTCCGGACTTTTTCGGGACGACTTGCGTAGGGCTTACCCACTTACTATCAGCTATAGGATATATAATACCCGCATCTAATAGTTTCAGTACTTCATTTTTCACTACTTCTTTCATAGTGGGGTTAAGCCTACGTTGAGGGTCTCTACGAGGACTGGTTCCTTCATCCAGATTTATTTTATGGGAGCAGATTAGGGGACTAATTCCCTTTAAATCAGCCATGCTCCATCCCAGGGCTGATTTGTGTTCATTTAAAGTTTGAATCAATCTCTTACCTTGGGTCTCAGTTAATTCAGAAGAAATTATAACAGGAAAGGTATCACCTGGACCGAGAAAGACATGTTTTAGACCCTTAGGTAGTGGCTTCAATTCGACTTTAGGTGCTTCCACACTTGAGGGGACTTGAGTCTTGCTTCTTTCGGGCAGCTCCTCAAACCTTGGTTGCCATGCCCGATTTCCATAATCCTGAGATTTGTCAAAAACAACACATATATCAATTATATCAGTTTTATCATCAAATAAATCTATCTCAGAATTAACAAGAAAATTTTCAAGAGGGTCATAATCATGAGTTAAGAAAACTCCCTCATTGACGAGTGACTCGATCATGTAAAGCTGGTGGTTTTCGTCCTCATCTTCGGGCTGTTTTGCAACATTGAAAATATTTACTTCAAGGGTCATGTTGCCAAAGGACAGTTTCATGAGACCATTCCTACAATTTATTAGAGCATTTGCAGTAGCAAGAAAAGGTCTACCCAAAATCAAAGGAATTTTAGAGTTAGTGTTTACAGCAGAAGTAGTATCAAGAATTAAGAAATCAACAGGATAATAAAATTTATCAATTTGAATCAAAACATCCTCAACCACACCTCGGGGTACCTTGACTGAGCGATCAGCCAATTGTAATACCACGCCGGTTGGTTTGATTTCTCCTAACCCCAGCTGTAAGTAAATTGAAAATGGCATCAGGTTTACACTAGCTCCCAGATCTAGTAAGGCTTGTCCAACCTCATGATTTCCAATGCTGCAAGCAATGGTAGGACAGCCCGGATCTTTGTATTTCGGGGGAATTCTTTGCTCAATTAGTGCACTAACTTGCTCAGTTAGGAAAGCTGTTTTCTTGACATGATGTTTCCTCTTAATTGTGCATAAATCTTTGAGAACTTTTGCATAGGTGGGGACTTGTTTAATCACATGCAAAAGGGGAAGATTAAGTTTCACTTGCCTTAAGTTCTCAAGGATTTCATCATTCATTTCCAGATTTTTCTTGTTGGATTTTAAGGCTTGGGGGAATGGGGCCTTAACAGGACTTTAGGTCACTTCAGGGTCTTTAGGCAACTTGGTCTCACTACTGGTTTGACCCTTCACATTCTCGGGTTTATTCTCTGGTGGAATGTGTAGTGACTTACCTCTTCGGGTCACAATGGCATTTACATTTTTCACATTTTCTTGTGCCATATGTTGACCGTGAGGTATGGACTGAGCTTGAGCAGGGAACTTACCTCGCTCAGTCACACTCAAGGAGTTCATCAATTTAGACACTTGGCTCCTTATTTCTTTGTTTTCCTCAACCAACTGTGTAATTAATGCCTCACACTTTTGGTTTGTCTTGCCTTGTGCTTCTATAAAAGTATGTAAGGAGTCTTCTAAAGAGTTCCTAGAAGATGAGGGTGCATGATAAGGTGCTGGGTACGATCTAGGGGGCTGCACATGCTGCTGATTTTCAGATTTCCAACTGAAGTTGGGGTGATTTCGCCACCCCGGATTATAAGTGTTAGAGAAGGGTGCTGAGGGCTTCTTGTACATGCCTAAGGTATTGCATTGTTCCTCGTACAGCCCTCTCATGTCAACAAAAGTGGGACAATCTTGGGCGGGATGATCAACCCCGCCACACACAAAACATGATTCTAAAGGTTCGGCCTGATTAACTATGTGTGTTGGTTTTTTCGTTTTTAATGCCTCCAACTCTCTAGTAAGCATTTCGACCTTGGCCTTGAGGTTATCCTCTTCCCTAAGATGGTAGATTCCTCCACCACTAGGTCGTGACCTATTTGTGCTCTCAGTAGCACTAGGTCCAGTCCATGTGTGAGCTTTCTCAGCAAGCTCATTGAGGTACTCAATAGCCTCATCAGGGTCTTTTTGCAGAAATTCTCCATTACACATCATCTCAACAAATTGGCGTTCTCTATAGGTAAGACCCTCATAGAAATAGCTCACTAAACGCCAATTTTCGTACCCATGATGTGGACACATACTTAACAGCTCTTTAAATTTCTCCCAAGACTGATACAAAGTCTCGTTTTCCTTTTGTGCAAAGGTGGAGATTTGTCTTTTCAAAGCATTAGTCTTATGTTGAGGGAAGTACTTGTTAAAAAAGACTTGGGTCATCTCATTCCATGACCCAATTGATCGTGGTCTCAGCGAGTATAACCAACTCTTAGCTTTATCCTTTAAGGAGAAAGGAAAAAACTTGAGTCTCACGATATCATCAGTTGCATCGTGACTATGGAAAGTCGCAACTACTTCCTCAAATTCTCTAATGTGCACATAGGGGTTCTCGTTTTCCATGCCATGAAAAGTAGGGAGTAGTTGTATCATCCCTGTTTTAAAATCTTGATGACGGGTATTGGCTGGAAACATAATGCACGATGGTGTGGCTGTCCGGCTAGGATGTAGGTAATCTTTAAGTGTCCTAGCACCATTCTCATTAGGATTTTCAGCCATGTTAACAAAATCCTCTAAATTCTCTTATGGGGGTGCACTATGGTTTGATCTAGGCGAGGTTTCACCAATGGAGGTGGAATGAGAGGGTAACTCTAATTCGGGTCCTCTAATGAATCTACCTCGCGAATCTCTCGGTCTAAGCATGCACCAATTAATTTAGAGGGGGAATAAATAAATAAAACAAATAAATAAACAAATAAATAAACAAATAAATAAACAAATAAATAAAACAGAATAATAAACAAATAAATAATAAACAGAATAATAAACAGATAAATAAAAAAAAAATAATAAACAGATAAATAAAACAGAATAATAAACAAATAAATAAAAACAGAATAATAAACAGATAAATAAAACAGAATAATAAACAAATAAATAAAAACAGAATAATAAACAGATAAATAAAAACAGAATAATAAACAGACAAATAAAACAGAATAATAAACAAATAAATAAAAACAGAATAATAGACAGAATAATAAAACAGAATAATAAACAGGTAAATAAAAACAGAATAATAAAAGAAAATTAGAAAATCAAAACAAAAGTAAAGGAATAATATTGCCGTATTTACAAACTGCTAAAAAGAAAAATATTTACGATTTTTTTTTTTTTGGTTTTTTTTTTTTTTTTTTTTACTGTCACGCTCAAAGTTGACAAGTTTCCTTATACTTAAGCGCGTTTCCCCGGCAACGGCGCCAAAATTTGATTACGCCCAAAGTATAACACGGTTATTGTAGTACGGCTTTGGGGTGTCGATTCCACAGGGAAACAAGTTAAGTACAAAGGAAAATGTGTGAACCTTAAAACGAACGATAAAAGTTAAACTCGAGATTTTTAAGCTTTGATGGTGAAATAATGTAAAGGAAAATTGCGTAAATGTAAATGAAATATAAATGAGAAATAACAAGGTTCCGGGAATCCTCTTTAGGTTTGTTCCCTATTTCAACTCTTGATTCAATTGATTTTATCTCGATTGCAAGTTTCAACTCCCAAACAAGCAATCGGAATATATTCAATCAAGCACATTTACAATTCTTATATAATTGCTACGAATTAATCATTGATTTCGGTTCATGCACACATGACCGATCTTAAAGATTATCAAGAAACGACAATATATCTTAAAAGACAATATCGCAATAATGGACAATCAATAAGATAAATCTACCGGAATCAATCACATCCAAGCAACCTCAATGGAGGAGAAGGATGCAATCACCGGATTAAGAGAGTCTAAAAGAAGAAGAATAAGAAGTACATCTATCACATGAACTCAAATCTTCTTACTTAATCAATGAATAATTCATAAACAATATTTAACAATAAATCCATACAACTGAATCAAGAACAAGAAATAAAGAACAAGAAATCCCTAAAGATTCATCCCTTTCCCTTGTAAAATGATTAGTTGGCCATGGAAATCAAGGTGGAAGAACAATAAGGATGCTTTCCCCTTGATTTGGCCATGGAGTTCAAGGTGGATGAACAATATGGATGTTCTCCCCTTGATTTGCAACCAAAGAAAACTTAGAAATAAAATGGAAGAATGCGGGATTTGGATCCCTTGAATCCTCTCTTTTTTCTCTCTTCCTTGCTTTCTCTCTTCAATGCCCAGCTGCACACTCCATAAAGATATATTTATAGAGCATGAGGGGGGTGTTTTGGTCTTGGAGAATGTCATTTGCTTGCCCTAATCCGGTCAAGAGGCGAGTGGGCCGTGCTGTGCGCCTGGGCCTGCTGTGCGTCTGGGCCTGCTGTGCTGGCCTGAACTGTTTCCACTAAAACTGCCATAACTTTCTCTAGAAAAATCCTTTTTACGAACCGTAAAATTCTCCAGAAAATAGACTTCCGGATCTTTCTAAGAATATATGGCTCATCGTCTGGTTCTTCCTACATCAATACAGTTTAATCTGCAAAGATGATTGATCTGTACGGGAAATTCTGGAAATTCAGTGAAACATCTTCAGCTTGTATGCAGAAGTGCACACACTAGTGTGCCTACCCTTAACTTGCTCCAAAGTGATTCACACACTTGTGTGCAGTCTTTTAACTTACTTTAATTTATTACTCCAGCCTTAGTTTAGAGTTTAACCATCTTTGAATCATGTTTGGACACGTCTAAACCTTGGACAAAAACGAGCACCGACACCCAAGATCTTTTGGTGCTTTAAACATGGATCGCTTTATTATCTCTTTTGTACTCAAAGCACCTGAAAATGCATCGAATTAAGTCAATGATTTATGAATATCACTTTAGAGTTATCAACATGTAAAAGTGCGATTACGACCGAGATCAACCCTAAAATGTTAACAATTAAGTATTGTTTAGATGCATTTTATGACTCTCATCAATAAGCTTCTCTCTGCAGGCCTCGAATTCTCCTGTTATATGATTTACTACCAACTGGGAATCGCTGAACACATCTAGGACCTCGGTGGCTAATGTTTTGGCTAATCTCAAGCCAGGCAGTAGGGCTTCGTACTCTGCCTCATTGTTAGAGGTTTTGAATTCGAATCTTAAGGCGTACTCGACCTTGAAGCCGTCGGGGCTGCGGAGGATGATTTCAACTCTGTTTCCTATTGTATTTGAAGATCCATCTACATGGGGAGTCCAACTAGGAGGTGGTCCATCGTGCCTTGTTTCCGTTGCTTCGCCTAGATCTGTGGATAGGGTAGTCTCGACAATGAAGTCGCCCAAGGCTTGGCCCTTTACTGCCTTCGCTGGATTCAATCTCATCTTATGCATGCGCAGTACCCCAAACACTTCTTCTAAATTGAACCTGTGGTTTCATGCCTCCATATTCTTGACTAGCATGTCGTCCACGTAGACCTCCAAGTTTCGCCCTATATGCCCTTTGAAAATTTTGTTCACCAGCCTTTGATAAGCTGCGCTGGAATTCTTGAGTCCGAAGGGCATAATCTTATAGCAATACAGCCTTTGGTTAGTGATAAAGGTAGTCTTGTCCTGGTCTGGTTCATACATGAAAATTTGATTGTAGCCGGAGTCCGCGTCCATGAAGGAAATGAGTTCATGCCCCTAAGTGGAATCCACCAGCTAATCGACTCGCGGGAGGGGAAAGCTATCCTTTAGATAGGCTTTGTTTAGGTTGGTAAAGTCGATGCAGATCCACCATATACCGTTGGCTTTTCGGACCATTACTACATTTGACACTCACTCGGGGTATTTCGCCTCTCGGATGAAGCCAGCCTGAAGCAGTTTATCTACCTCAGCGTTGATGACAACCTGGCGTTCTAGGGCAAAAGTCCTTTTCTTTTGGATGACTGGCTTGTACTTCGAGTCTACGTTTAGATAGTGCTTAATAGTTCCTAGATCGATCCCGACATGTTTGGTGCGGATCCGACAAATAAGTCTCAGTTCTTCTGGAGGAGGGAGATTAGCTTTTCTCTATGATTTTCGGAGAGGTTCGATCCTATCTAGACGGTTCGGGTAAGGTTTTTCCCAAGGGGTACCGGAGTCAACTCCTCCACAGGTCGCCCCCTTGGGGTCTTCATTTCATCTCTGAGGTCTTCTACCTCGAGGGGCAGGGCTTCGATCCTCTTCCCTCCCTTAATAGCATTCAGATAGCAGGATCGAGAAAGTATCTAATCATCTCTAACCATTTCCACTCCCTCACTGGTGGGAAATTTAGCTTTCAGATGGTGAGTGGAGACAACAGCCTGCAGTTTGTTGATGGTGGGTCGACCGAGGATCATGTTGTAAGAGGAAAGCTGCTTAACTACCAAGAAAGTGGTTTGTATAGTGGATGTCCGTGGTGCTGTCCCTGTAGCAACAGAGAGGACTATGCTTCCCTTGGCGAAGACTAGATATCCACCAAAACCATAGAGGGGAGCCGGGGCTGACTCCAAACGCTCATATTTTAGCTCCATGCGCCGGAAGGCGTCATAAAATAATATATCTGCCGAGCTTCTGTTGTCAATCAAAACACGTCGTACTTCATGATTACCCACCAAGAGGGAGACCACTACTGCATCATCATGAGTAGTTTGTACATCTTTCAAGTCGTCTTCTGTGAAAGAGATCACTAGCCCCGACTTTTTTCGCTTATGAGGTCTGTTGACAGAGGCCATGGTTCTGGCTTACGCCTTATTGCTTTGCTTCGAGCTCCCACTGGCGGCAGGGCCTCCACATATTGTCTTGATTATTCGGGTGGTAGTTGCCACTTCTTATTTCTTTTGATCTAGCGCCTCCTGCTCGGCTCTGGAGTCTCACCGAGGGAGTACTAGAGATGGAGTCGCCCAGGGTCTCTCCTTGGCTGGGTGGGCGCTTCTCTTCTCCGAGGCCTTGTAAACTCCTTCAAATGCCCCTGGTTGATAAGGGCGTCAATTTGTTCCTTCAAGGCATGGCATTCTTTAGTATTGTGGCCGTAGTTTTTGTGGAAACGACACCATTATCTTTAATCCCCGCCAAGGTATGGCGTCCTGGGCAGCCATTGGAAGACTGGCTTGTCTTGAAACTATATGAGGACATTGATCCTAGATGCATTGAAGGGGTAAAACCGTCGAACCAGGGATGTGACTTATAAATATTGTCTTGGTAAGGTCTTTCGGTCGCCCCTCTCTATGGGTCGATATCATTTCTCTTCTTCTTTATTTCCCTTTCTCTTTCTCTTCTGAATGCCTAGTCGTCTTCTGCCAACATATACTTCTCTGCTCGGGTCAAAACCTTATTCATGCTCTTGGGTAGGTGTCGGGTGAACTTAGAGTTGAAGATCCCAAACCTCAGCCCATTCTTAAACGCCATCATCTGAACATTTGGGTCGAGGTCTAGGATTTCCCAGGCGGTTGTGTTTAACCTGGATATGTAGGCTCGAAGCCTCTCTCCACGATGTTGGATAATGTTAAACAAGCTCTCTGAGGTCTTCTTTGGCCCCTTGCTGCTGAAGAATTGTGAAACAAAGGTATAACTGAGTTCTCTGAAATTACTAATGCTCCTCGGCCTCAGACGCGAATACTAAGTACATGCGGCCTTCTTGAGAATCAAGGAGAAGGCACGACACATGATAGGGTCGGAATGTCGGTGTAGCATCATGGTCGTCTTGTAATGTTGCAAATGGTTTAGAGGGTCCCCTGAACCATCGTACATTCTGACCTGTGGCATTCTGAAGTTAAAGGGGAGTGAGGTCTCGAGAACATCTTCTGTGAACGGGGGACCTTGGATGCTAAGCTCATCCAAGATAGTGAGACTTCTGTGTTTCAGGGCCAAGTCTATTTTTTCTTCCATCTCTTCAAACCGTCTATCTAGGTTGAAGTTGCTCTTCGAGGATGAGTTTTCCTTGGACAGGTTGCAATGCAGCAGGGGGCTCGGTAAGGGGCTGGTTGTAGGTTGGATCATCTCTGTCAGATGACTTTGCTTGCTCGGGAGCTTGGTGGGGAGAAAATGAGGGTTGCTGACCTCCGCCTCGGACTTGGGCTGCCAAGTCGGCTATCATCCGGGATAGTTCTTGGAATTGGGCTTTAGTCATAGGGGCAGCATGAGGATGCACGGCTGCTTCCTCGTAATCAGGAGACTTGGTCCCGGAAAGATGAGGGCGTTGCTCTCTAACGGGGGGCCATCTGCTCAACCCGGGGGTTGCATGCTCGGGGATTGCAGGGAATCTGGGTCTATATTGCTTGCTGCGGGTGCTGCCCCAGACGGGAGCAGAGCACGCTGTTGGGGCTTCCTTGTCGGTCCTTCTTGTATTGCTTCTCGGCGACATCGCAACAGATGAGTTCTTTTATACTTTTTTGCTTTTGCTATAGCGAGAGATTGTGGCTTCCCACGGACGGCGCCAATTTGTTGATGCCGAAAAATTGCTACTGTTGATGTGGCCTTGGTGTTGACGTGGCCTTGGTGCTGACGTGACCTTGGCCCTGTACAAGTAACAGAGGTGAACCAAAAATCCTCGGAAGGAGGGGAGGGGAAGACCTCCGAGGGTGCTCCGACGCTTAAGTTAGAACGAGGGCTTAAGAGAGGCCGAGGCTGAGCGTTAATTCTAATGCAACTCAGGTGCAAATAGATAAGTGCGATTGAATGTTGAACTCTCATACCTCAATTTATTTATAGTCGTCCGAGTGGAGGTCATTCACGTGGGGAAGGTATGGGTTTGTCCCTGTGATCCCGGGATTCAGAGGCAAGTCTTAATAGCGTGATCAGAGTGTTGAGTGTGTCAGGGTGGTCGCGTGTCTCAGAGGGATTAGGTCCGCTAATCACGCTTTGACGTGGCAATGACATTTCTGGCTTGTCCCACTTGTGTCCTATAATGTTGACGAGGCTTGACACGTGTCGTCGTTTTATAGGTGACACTAGAGTCCATGTGTGGGTTTCTTACTGGACCAGGTTGTTGTGGGCTACGTCAACTATCATCACTATAAATACTGGCGGAGAGGGAAAGATAATTGTACTAAGAGATCAATAAACTTCATAGCTTTTTGAAAACAAAGAATTGTAACAAGAGATCATGTTAAACCTAGGTGGTTCTCTCCGAGTGCCTTTGGTTCAAGATATGGCAAAGAAGCCGCTTAGAGAAGTTCCATCGCAGTATGTGTGTGCTGATCAAGACTCTCCAATCGTATCAAATATCACTTCTTTGCCCAAAGTCCCAGTCATTGATATGAAAAAGTTATTATCAAGAGATTTCATGGATGCAGAACTTGAGATGTTCCACTGTGCATGTAAAGAATGGGGATTCTTCCAGGTATGTGCATTTATAATATCTCAGTGGCTGTCTAACTACCTAAACATTATGATCTAACTTGACGGCACTATTAAAGGTAGCTTAAAATAAAACTAATCAATGGAGTCTAACAAATGATGAAAAAATGTGTTGTGCAGTTGGTAAATCATGGAGTAAACACTTCATTGATGGAGAAACTAAAATTAGAAATTCAAGATTTCTTCAATCTCCCAATGGAAGAGAAGAAACAATATGCGCAACTACCAGGAGATACGGAGGGATATGGACAAGCATTTGTTGTGTCTGAAGAACAAAAACTTAATTGGGCAGATCGTTTCCTTGTAATGAGTCAACCAGCTCATTTGAGGAAACCACATCTCTTTCCTAAGCTCCCAGTCCCATTCAGGTCTCTCTCTCTCTCTCTCTCTCTCTCTCTCTCTCTCTCTATATATATATATATATATATATATATATATATATATATATATTTCTGGTTATCCTACTAGCAATTAAACTATCATGGTTCATATGCAGAGATACCTTGGAAGCTTATTCAGCAGAACTTCAAAATCTTGCGCTGGAAGTACTTAACATCATAGCAAAAGCTTTAAGAATGAATCCAAATGATATGAAAGAGTTATTTGAAGAAGGGCTGCAGGGGATAAGAATGAACTACTATCCCCCATGTCCACAACCAGAGCTTGCGATCGGCCTCAACCCTCATTCTGATGCCGGTGGTCTTACCATCCTTCTACAGATCAATGAAATGGAAGGCCTCCAAGTAAAGAAAGATGGGATGTGGATTCCTATTCAACCCCTCCCAAATGCTTTTATAATCAACATCGGGGACACTTTGGAGGTAATATATGCTTAACATTTTCTAAAATATTAATTTATTTGTGTTCATGGTTCATCACATGACTAGGGACCAATCGCTTTATATATATAATGGCATGGTTTTGCAGATTGTGACTAATGGAACTTACCCTAGCATTGAGCATCGTGCGACTGTTAACTCTGAGAAAGAAAGGCTATCTATTGCCACATTTTACAGCCCGAACTTGGTTAGTGATATGGGTCCAGCACCAAGCCTCATTACTCCAGAGACTCCTGCATTATTTAGGAGAATAAGTGTTCAAGACTATTTAAAAGGATATTTTTCACGCGAGCTAAATGGAAAATCATACGTTGATGTGATGAGGATTCAAAATGAAGAAGACAAAACTTGTTGAAAACCATGTCTATACTGCTGAAATTCTCGACTATATATGATACTGATATGGTCGAAGCGGGAAAATGTATTGAAGCTGAATATTCAATACTGAATTCGATATATGATTAGATTTTCCATGAGTTTAATTATGTTAAAATTTTGTACTGTGTTCTTCAATAAAATTATCTAATTACCGAAAAAGATAAAAATATGATGAAACAAATATCATGTTTATGAATTTCATTTATTTATTTCGACTTTGGTAAATCAAATCGAATTTTAGTTATACCCTCATAAGGAGAATATATTTTATTAAACGCAAAGAAATTTTCTTTTTTTTGAGTTGGTCCAAGATAACTAAATCCAACCTAAAGAAAATTAATTTATTAGGTGTTCTGGGCCCCATGGAGCAGTGCCCAATAAATTCTCCAATAGAAAATTTATTAATTATTCCTAACCCATGGAAAAGTGTCTATGCTCTTTAATAACACCAAGAAACTCGAGTAGTAACTGGGAGGAACTAAAAGATAACTTCTAAACAGTTACATAAATTACTATTTCAGTTTCCAAAAATTACTATTCGAGTTTTCAGGTGTACTAAGGAACATAGACACGGTTCAATGGGATCCGAAACACCCAATATATAAATTCTCTAACTCACAAGACCATGAATTTTGAATACGCCCACCAACCCAAGAGACCAAGACCTTTTAACATATTTTATTCTTAAAACAATCGGATTCATGAAACTTCAAATATATCGAATTTTGATAAACTTGGTATTAGAGGTGAATTCGAACGGAATCAAGCTTGAGTTTAAGGGTGCTTGAGTTTAGGGTTGTTCGAGCTTGACTCATGAGAAAAAATCTTATTTGAACTGAACTCGAGTTAAGAAAACTGAACTCGAGTTCAACTCGTAAGGAAAAATTCAAACTCAAACTCAACTCATTGAATCGAGTCAAGCTTTTCGAAATAAAATAAATAAATAAATATTTTTTTATATATGTTTTTTAAAAAAATAAAAAAATTTTGGTATTTATATTTTTGAAATAAATAAATATTTTTATAATATATATAAAATAAATATAACATATATAATATTTATTTAATTTGAGATGTTTAACTAAATTTGAGTTTTAAGGGTTAATTTTGTAAATTTAAAGAATTTTAATGGAACACGACTCGTTATCATTGAAGATAGACATGGCGATGTGCATCACATAATTCGCTTTAATTAAGATATATATGATTCTTCTTTCTTTCTCACCATTTATCTCCACAAGAATAAGTGTTGCAGACTACTTCAATAGTACTTTTCACGCGAACTGTGTGGAAAATCATATCATCCAAAATGAGGAAGAAGACAAAACCTGTTGAAAAGTAGATATTGATTGTCCGATACTAAATTCTTGAGTATGATACTGATATGAAGAAAAAAAGTGTACTAAGGCTGAATTTTCAATGTTCAATTTGCTGCTATAGATTATCAGAGATGCTGTATGACTTTCAAAGATCTGATTTTAATATTTTCTGTCATTTTTATTTATTTGAGTTGTTGTTGACTGAAGAATATGTACGAATGTTCAGTAGTGTTTCGCTGAACTTGTAATTGCTTCTTAAGTTTTTGAGCTGAGTTCTTCTAAGGTGTAGTGTCTTGTGAATTGTCATATTAGAGTTTATTGTACTGTGTGTGATCTTGAATAAAAATCATTCAATTACTAATTTTTTTTTTTTTTACCAATGTTCTTTTGCTAAAAAAATGAGTCGTCGAAATTACACTCTATTATTTTTGTTAGAATATCTACATGCGAATTATCCCACATTGAAAAGAAAAAATAAATAAGATTGGGTTATATAAATGGTTTGGGCCCAAGATTCAAGAGCTTAAGCTTTTTAATTATATTGGTGCTCATCCATGTATATCAAGCCCGCGTTCGTGTAATCTCTCGGCATGTGAAGTACTTCCGACATTAACAAATTGGTATCAAGACTTGGTTCGGGTTGGTCACAATTCTGTGACTCCCATGATACTCTGCCCCGTGGTTCAATGTAAATAGAGGTGGCAAAATTTGATCCGATCCGATTACCTTGAAACCCGACTCGCCCAAAATCCGAAAACATATTAAAATAAATTGACTTGTGCCCAAAATGACCCGAAACATCCCGAATCAACCTAATTTTTTTTATTAAACTAATAGTGGTAAAGTGAAAATTGTTATCTCATTATCTCATATATACTTATAATTATAAATAAAATGGAGATAAAATGAGTATTGAATTTGAAATTTACTCATAAGAAACACGATACTAATATAGATATTATTATTATTTAAAATAGAATTAAACGGGTCATAGCAGATTGTGGGTCGTCAACACGATCCACCAGACCCACGAAATTAATTGAGTCCTAATCGTGTCATTTTGGATTGTAGGATCAACCTGCGACACGACATGAGTACGACACGAACCCGATTAATTAATATAGATGTTATAGATTAATTGTGTATCTACGCAATGCAAGTGGTTGTTTTAAAAAAAATATTTGGTTAAAAAATTTCAAGAGGTAATATTGTATATTCGTATTAGAAAAATGTGAGAGTCGTCATTTAAATTAGTTAATTTTATATTAAGATATTATTGTGATTTTAATCTTTAATCTCATATTCAAAACTTTAAACATCTCATATTTGAATTTTTTTTTATAATTTGTTTTGTTTATATTATTTGAGTTATAAGTAAATATTAAACCCTATATCCTAAACCCTAAATCCTAAAGGGCAAAGGCTAAACATTAATCCTCTATTTTACTTGAAAAAAATTAATGACATAATTTATATAAGCATATTGATTATATTAATATTTTCTCCATATAAGTTTATAGAGACTAGTTTCAATTTTTTATTTTGCATTACATTATTCGTGTATCCTGTGCCATGCACAAGTTTAGTTATTACATTTATTTATTTTAAAAACCTAATGTTAAAATTTGAAATATCTTAAAAGATAATTTCAATAGTATGCATAAATAATTTAACTTTAAAAGTTAAGTGTTTTATTTTTTGTTATAGATTATGGTAAAATATGCATGATCACATAAATCTAGGATTTTAAAAATATAACTTAGTTAATATAGATATTATAGATTAATTATTTATTCACGCAATGCGCATGGTTAATTTAAAAAAATATATATTTGGTTAAAAATTTTCAAAAGTTAATATCGTATTAGAAAAATGTGAGTTATCATTTAAATTAGTTAATTTTATATGAAGATATTATTGTGATTTTAATTTTTAATCTCATTTTTAAAATTTTAAACATCTCATATTTGAATTTTTAAATATTTTTTTTGTTATATTATTTGAGTTATAAGTAAATATTCATTTAGGTATGTTTTGTATGTATATAGTTGAAATTTTATTTTTTTATTGACTTATCATATAATTTTTAAAATCTCTTACTCTTTTGTATACATTGATATTTCTATACCTTAATTTTATATTTACATGGTTAATTTCATTTGACATATGTAATATGATATGTTATGTTGTTAATTGGATATTAAAGATCGTTTCAACTGAATATTTATTCTTTCATAATTTTGTTTCTTATACAATTTTTTTTTTTTAAAATCAAGATTAACTTTATTAGATTCTTTATATTGGGTTTTATCATTTTGGGCCTTTGTAGAGATTATGATGTGGGTTTTATGTCCCAAATATTTATAAAACAAAAACTACATAAGTTTGATGGATTAAAAAAAAAGAAGACACATTTCAAAATAATAAGGCTCATCAAAAAGAATTTTCTGAAATAGTTATATCAATAGATTTAAGCTAGTTTACAATTTAACTATCAAATTGATTAGATTCATTTATATTGAATTTTTAAAAAGTATTTAATTTTAATTTATTAGATTTTATTATTTTAAGCTTTGTAGAGTTTATGGATTGAGCTTTATATCTCAATTAATTATAAAAACAATACTACTTTTATTGGACTTTATTATTTTAGCATTTAAAGAGTTTATAGATTGAGCTTTATATCTTAGTTAATTATCAAATTAAAACTACATAGTTTCATATTTAAAATTTTTAAAAAAAAAACCTGAACACATAGCATCATCTAAACGCTTTTTAAAAAATCTTTTCAAATTGTTATATTTATTGATATAGATTTTACATGTGTTTTAAACGTATTTATACGATAAAAAAAAATTTATATATAATATATGCACTCTCAAGAATAAGAGACTTATTTCATAATTTTTTTAAAAAAAATTACGTTTCTGACATCTCAATCTCGTGTTCCTGCATTTTCTATACAAATTGGTTCCCTTATCATAATCTAAACTTAAAGATTAATATATTATATAGATTATGTTATTAACAAAGAGAAAAAACTAAGGATAATATTTGTCACTTTCTTTACATTTATTATTGATATCATGAACTTAATTAGTCAATGTAGAAAAGATAAAAATAAACTAAATTAGCGGGTAAACTTGAATTAAAATGACGTAATAAAAAATTGAGAAAAAAATTTGTTGTAACCTGATGGGTCAACATAAAACCCACTCGAAACACGAGATGACCCGACCCCAGACGCAAAACAACCGAAACTTGAAACGACTCGAAGCCGTAACCCGAATGTCCCGAGCCTAAAATGGCTCGAGCCCAATCGACCACGACCCGACCCACCCGATTGCCACCTCTAAGTGTAAATGAAAAGTGTTTGTATACCCACAGTTGTCTGCCCCGTGAGGACTCATATGGTTTGCCTCTCCCATAGAAAATAAATAATAAATAAGAATAGGTTATCTACATTGTTTGGGCCCCAAGACTCATGAGCTTAAGCTTTTGAGTCATATTGGTGCTCATCCATGTCTATCAAGAATGTATATCAAGTATGTATATCAAGTCTGCGTTCGTGTGATCTTCCGTCGTGTAAAGTACTCTCACATGCCGGTCTAAATGAAAATAAAAGAACTGAGAAGGCAGCTGATCTAAATGAAAATAAAAGAACAAAGAGGGCAGCTGGTCTAAATGAAAATCGTGACAGCTGGTATATGCTGGAAATAAAAGAACTGGGAGGGCAGCCGGTCTAGATGAGAATAACAAAACCGGAAAGACAGCCGGTCTAAATGAGAATGAAAGAATTAGGAAGGCAACAGATCTAAGATAAAAACATGTCGATATGTGGGAAGACGTTTCCAATAATAATAACATTTAAATTAATGCATTGCATTTGCTTAAATATTGATTGTTACTACTTGAGATGGTAAAGTGTTATTCATAATTGTAAATTTATTAATAGATGAATGAGTCACACACAGAGACAATTATACTGAGAAGAAATACATAAATATGAATGATGAGAATTATTTAGGTGACTGATTATATACTATGAATCTCATAATGAGGTAATTATGAGATAGAATTGATAATCTCAAGATGATGATTAACTATATGAAAAGAAGAGATTTAAAAAAGATGGAGATTTGATATGAGTAGTGATAATAGAATGTTATTATCAAAATATATAAGATATAGATGAATGAATATTAGAAGAGTACTTATACAAATTGAATACTTCTAGTAAGTTTAATTCACTGAGCTTATGAAACTCACTATTCATTGTACAATGAGTTCAGATAGCAGGCAGGACATATAGTTTGGTGAGTTGAGATTCAGACGAAGTCAATATCTGTAAGTCACGTGGTTCACATCCTCGGACTAATGGAAAAAAAAAAGTTTATTTGTAAATATTCATGCATATTACGTTGTATATAATGTTTAAGTCAAGATATGAATGATGTATCTCCCTTGTTGAGGGTTGAGGATTGATGTAAATAATTGCAGTTGGTATATTTTTATTGTTGCATATATGTGTCGTGTTGAGATTTTCAAAATGTTACAACACTGTCTCATGGGTGACCAACCCAGAATGAGTCGTTACACAAATGATGAAAAAATGTGTTGTGCAGTTGGTAAATCATGGAGTAAACACTTCGTTGACGGAGAGACTAAAATTAGAAATTCAAGATTTCTTCAATCTCCCAATGGAAGAGAAGAAACAATATGTGCAACAACCAGGAGATATGGAGGGATTTGGACAAGCATTTGTTGTGTCTGAAGAACAAAAACTTAATTGGGCAGATCGTTTCGTATAATTAGTCAACCAGCTCATTTCCTAAGCTCCCAGTCTCATTCAACTCTCTCTCTCTCTCTCTCTCTCTCTCTCTCTCTCTCTATATATATATATATATATATATATATATATATATATATATATATCTGGTTATCCTACTAGCAATTAAACTATCATGGTTCATATGCAGAGATACCTTGGAAGCTTATTCAACAGAACTTCAAAATCTTGCCCGGGAAGTACTTAACATCATAGCAAAAGCTTTAAGAATGAATCTAAATGATATGAAAGAGTTATTTGAAGAAGGGCTGCAGGGGATAAGAATGAACTACTATCCCTCATGTCCACAACCAGAGCTTGCGATCGGCCTCAACCCTCATTCTGATGCCGGTGGTCTTACCATCCTTCTACAGATCAATGAAATAGAAAGCCTCCAAGTAAAGAAAGATGGGATGTGGATTCCTATTCAACCCATCCAAAATTCTTTTATAATCAGCATCGGGGACATTTTGGAGGTAATATATGCTTAACATTTTCTAAAATATTAATTTATTTGTGTTCATGGTTCATCACATGACTAGGGACCAATCGCTTTATATATATGATGTTTTGTTTAATGGCATGGTTTTGCCGATTGTGACAAATGGAACTTACCCTAGCATTGAGCATCGTGCGACTGTTAACTCTGAGAAAGAAAGGCTATCTATTGCCACATTTTACAGCCCGAACTTGGTTAGTGATATGGGTCCAGCACCAAGCCTCATTACTCCAGAGACTTCTGCATTATTTAGGAGAATAAGTGTTCAAGACTATTTAAAAGGATATTTTTCACGCGAGCTAAATGGAAAATCATAGGTTGATGTCATGAGGATTCAAAATGAAGAAGAAGACAAAACTAGTTGAAAATCATGTGTATACTGCTTTGAAGTTCTCGACTATATATGATACTGATATGGTCGAAGCAGGAAAATGTATTGAAGCTGAATATTCAATACTGAATTTGATATATGATTAGATTTTCCAGGACTTTAATTATGTTAAAATTTTTATGTTGTCATTTAATTTATTCTGTGTTGCAATTGTTGAAACTGAATAATGTATTTGAGTGGTCTCTAGTGTTTAGCTGAACTTGTAATTGCTTCTTAAGTTTCAATATTGATACCTTCTAGGGTGTAGTCTAATGAATTGTGTCTGTTAGAGTTTTTTGTACTGTTTTCTTCAATAAAAATTATCCGATTACCGAAAAAGATAAAGATATGACGAAACAAATGTCATGTTTATGAATTTCATTTATTTATTTCGACTTTGGTAAATCAAATCGAATTTTGGTTATACCCTCACAAGGAGAATATATTTTTTTAAACGCAAAGAAATTTTATTAATGAAACAATAGGTGCGGATGGCAGGCGAGGGGTACTAAATCCACTCTTCCCGTTGTAATGCCTATAATCACTCTCTTATAATAGACACTATTTTTTTTTTTTTTTTGAGTTGGCCCTAGATAACTAAATCCAACCTAAAAAAAATTAATTTATTAAGTGTTCTGGACCCATGGAACAGTGCCCCAATAAATTCTCCAACAGAAAATTTATTAATTATTCCTAACCCCATGGAATAGTGTCTATGCTCTTTAGTAACACCAAGAATCTCGAGTAGTAACTGAGAGGAACTAAAAGATAACGTCTAAACGGTTACATAAATTACAATTTCAGTTTCCAAAAATTACTATTTGAGTTTTTAGGTGTACTAAGGAACATAGACATGGTTCAATGGGATCTGAAACACCCAATATATAAATTCTCTAACTCACGAGACCATGAATTTTGAATACGCCCACCAACCCAAGAGACCAAGACCTATTGTTGTCGTTAACATATTTTATTCTCAAAACAGTCAGATTCACAAAACTTCGAATATGCCATATTTTTATAAGCTTGGTATTAGGGGTGGATTCGAACGGAGCTGTTGACCTTCATCTAAATTTTAATAATGACAAAACACTACTCTAATTGTACTAACAGTGTTATCTAAGTGTTTTAAACGATAAAAATATACAACCAAGATTCAAGATGCAAGAACTCAACCCGAATCAGACACTAAGTCAAGACAGAAGATCTAATATAGGTATAAGGTATTGAAACAAGTTGTAAATATCTTTGTTAAGGTAACTAGCTTGTCTTATGGCTCCTTTTGTAAAAGCATTTTAACAAAAACTATTTAGTCAAACATTTCTAAGTCAAAAACAGTTCAAAACATGAAAAACTAAGTTGAAGGGAAACCCAGTCGACTGGCTCCCTATACCAGATGACTGGGATATGGGACAGTATATCCCCAGTCGACTGGGTGATCTATACCAATCAACTAGCATATTGGACAGAATGTCCCCAGTCGACTGGTACTAATGACTCAATCGACTGGTACTCTTCACACCCTTAAAAAGTGAGACTTTTCACTTTACTCAGTCGACTGGTACTAAGACCCAGTTGATTGGTAATTCAAAAAATATGACCGTTAAGGCACCAGACTTGAGCATTTAATTCACTAAAACGTACCAAGTCAACGTCAAACAGCCATATTAATTCAAGGCTATATAAACCCACTCTAATGAGCATTTAAGAATAGATTTTACACATTCAACTGAGTTGTTGCTCATTAATACACAAAAGCCTTGAACGATTTATTGTTGAGCCATTCTTCAAGCTTTACTTTGAAAGAGATATATTGTTCATTTGTAAGAGCATTCATTGCTATCTCTCTACCATTTACATTACAGCAAATCATATTTATTGTAAAGGGATTAACTTCCACAAGGAAGAGATTAGCTTATGAGAGGAAGGGATAAGCTTCCAAGTGGAAGAGATTGTTTGTAAGGTTTGTACAACACTTGTGAAGTTGTACGACTAAGAGTTTTAGTGGATTACTTCAATGAGGTTCCTTGAAGAGAGCAAACATACGGTCGGAACGAATCCAATATTGCCAAACCACTATAAACTGAGTTTGCATTTTCTATTCCTTAAACTCTTTTATTTAAAGCACATTACTTGTTTATACGCTTGTGCACTTAACTGTTTTTATAAACTTGCAAGTAACTAGTTAAAGTTTTTAAAAACTCAATTCACCCCCTCTCTTGGGTTGGAACCTCAGTCTATAATTGGTATCAGAGCCTCGTTCTCAATTCAGGCTTAAAATCCTTGAATTGATCCGATGGCATCGATAGCTTTTCTTAGGGACATTCCTACACTAGGCCTCCCTTGTTCAATGACTCCAACTATAACTATTGGAAAAACATGATGAAAATCTTTGTCGAAGGACAAGATTATAATCTATGGAGAGTCATTGAGGAAGGACCTAGAATTCTCACAAAGGAAATAACTATTGGAGAAATTAATCATATATTGCCTAAACTCAAAACTGAGTTCAATGATGAGGATTGTAGAATGATGTCTCTCAATAGTAGAGCCACAAGCATTTTACATTGTGCTTTAGATATTTCAGAATATAATAAAAATTTTGCATGTGTTTCGGTTAAGGAGATTTGGGATAAACTGCAACTTACATATGAAGGAACTAGCGAAGTTAAAAAATAAAAAATTTATATGCTAGTATCCGAATATGAATCTTTTAAAATGTCTTCTCACGAAAAAATTTCTCAAATACACTCACGTTTCACAAATATTGTTAACAGTTTGAAACTTCTTAGTAGGAACATTGAGGAGTTTGAACTAATGAGAAAAATCTTAAGATCTTTGCCACCCAATTGGAAACCAAAGAAGATGGCCATTCAGGAGGCAAAAGATCTCGACAAACTTGATGTCGAAATACTTCTTGGATCATTATTGACGTACAAGATAGAAGAAATGAATCCCGTTGTCAATGATAATGAGAAAAAGAAAAAAAATGATTGCTCTCAAAGCCTCCACGAGCAACTAAGAAGAAGAAACGAAAGAAGAGATGGAGAGCAGCGATGAAGATGGTGAGATGGCTCTAATCACCAAACGATTTCACAGATTCTTGAAAAAAAAGCAAGAAACTATACACAAAGGATCCCACTTCAAAAAGGGAACCACTTGTGTGTTATGGATGCAAAAAGCCCGGTCATATCATGGCCGATTGTACAGCTACAAGCAAACCATATAAGAGCTTTAAAAAGAAAGCTATGATTGCAACCACTTGGAGTGATGACGAAGAAGAAGTCTCCTCGGATAAAGAGATCGGATACGAGGAAATTGCCAACCTATGTCTTATGGCAATAGACGACGAAAATGAGGTATCGACTTCTGCCAATTCAAAAAATATCATTGTCAATAGTAGTGAAGAATTGATAAAAGTCATAAATGAAATGCAAGAAGAATTAAAAAAATTTGATTCTAAGAACACCATTCTTAAAAAGAATGTGTCATCTCTTTCTAAAGAGATGGTAGGTCTAAAAGAAGAAAAAGATAAATTATCTTCATTGCTTTATTATTCTTCTCAAGATTTTCTTAAAGATGAAAATGAAAATTTAAAGAAGAAGATAATAGAATTGAATGGCACAATATCTAGACTCATGCTTAGAAAAGAAAAGCTAGATGAAGTACTATCTTGTCAAAGATTAAATTGGTGGAAAATCCGGGTTATGTTATTCTCCATTAGGCAAGCAAAAATCAAAAGAGGGCTTATTCATGAAAGCATCATGTGTGAATGAAGCCTCTACTTCAAAGACCACTAGCAAGATCAAAAGTATTCCCTTAATGAATGCTAGTAGGTCTAGAAATACTAATTCTAATGCATATACAAGAATGAAACATCCTAGAAATACTCGTGCTTACATGTATGCTCATTCAAGAAATGCTTATACACATCCAAGGAATAACCATTATGTGCATCCTAGAAACAACATATATAATCAAAACTTGCACACTACACATGCATATCCTAGGAATTATCATCATGGTTATCCTAGAAATAATATGCATATTCATAATAATGCAAGCATGTATCCAAGAAATCATCATCATACATTTCCTAGAAATGACATGCATATTCCTCACATTAGAAACATGTATCCTAGGCATGCTTATACAAAGAATTATAGACAAGTACAACTAAGAACTCCTAGAAATTTCAATAACTATTATCCTAAGATTGTGCATCATCAACATGTTTATAGAACACCTTATGTTGTTAAGAAAGTATGGGTCCCAAAATGAACTATATTTTCTAAGACTAACCCCAAAGGACCCAAGAAATTTTGGGTGCCTAAAAGTGGAATTTTGTATCCTTATGTGATGTAGATATGTCTCCACACCAAAGAAAAAGGTAACTGTTGGTACCTTGATAGCAGATGCTCAAAACACATGATCAGTGATAGAAGTGTATTCAAATAGCTAACTCTAAGAAATGACGGATATGTCACCATTGGAGACAACACAAAAATAAAGATCATCGGCCATGAAAAAGTTAGTAATAATTTCTCAACCATAGATAATGTATTATTAGTATAAGGCCTTAAGCCAAATTCGCTAAGTATTAGTCAACTATATGACAAAGGAGTTAAAGCACACCTCATTTGTAACTTACTTGCTACAACCTTTATAACTTGAAACCAAGGAGTTAAAGCTACCAAAGGCATTCAATTTGATTACTAATTCTGTTTAGTCATAATCCTTAACGAAATACTGTTTAAATTTGGAAAATTGTTCTATGTGAGTTCAGTTTATAGAGTAAATTGACTATGAAAATATTTCCATAATGATAATTTTCTTTCAATTTATTAATTAATTTAAGTCTTTTAGTCCACTTACATTTGAATTATTTTAAAAAAAAAATTAAGCCAAACAATGTGGTATAACTTACTCTTATCTTTTATCTTTCATTTTTTAGAATGGATGAGATTGTATAGGTGATCTTTTATATAATAACAAACTATTTCCAAATCTCTGTTCAATTTATAGAATTCGCCTTAAGTGTTTTCAATCTCCAAAAATTCCCTCAAAAGTCAAAAGTTACCCACTAGCTGGAACCAACCCATTGGCAATTAATTGTCCATACAGAATTAATGTTTATCTGTTTCGTATGGTGTTTTTATGTTCATCACAAAATATTTAGCATTATTGACTAACAAACAAACAGTCAACATTATAAGATAATGTGTTAAAAGGGGAAAAGGAAAAGAGAGAAGACATAATAATAAAAAAAATTCCAACCAGTCCTTTCAAATGATTGTGGGGGAGATTTGTTTTAATTGCAACAGTAAATGCCCACTAAAGTTAGTGCAAGCAGAGGCATATTTCAATTTTCAAGTCCACAATGATCCTTCAAGAACAATTAGCCCATGTGATAACGGACAAATTGACCATTCTGGGATATCCACTCACCTAAAAAGCCTTGGGTCACATCCAACAACTGAGGATTTCCAAAAGAAGGCTGATGTCCAATAATGGGCCTGCATAAAAAATTTCTGCAACTTAAATTCTCGTGGTAAAACGCTGACAAATATTGTAACTTGCTCTTTCAATGGTTACTGGACAATAGGATATATCATAGGGAAAGCTAAAGCAAATAGATGATGAGTAAAAAAATCAAGAAAATTAGAAAATAAAAAGAGTAGCACTAATTCTTATAAATGACTGCAAAATTTAGTTATCGAATTGGATTTAAACACTACAATCTTTCAAGAAATTTAAATGTTTAAACAGACAACGGAACAAACTGAAGTAACTACAATAAAATTTTCTATTGTTAGGCATGACAAAACCTCAGCCAATTTAGACGGAATTGGCTCGAGACAACTGTAAGGATTCATGTTCATGCAATGTGACAATATGCTTGTTTTTAACTTACAGTAACCCTCTGCTTTATCGGGACCTTATTACATGAAAAATTATATGACCTGTAATGTATTGATCAAACGAATGTGATCCCACATGCATCTAAATTTATTGTTAGGATGTTTTACTTCTCACAAACTAGAGGGAGATAGAGGAATCAGATCACTGTCAAGGGTTTAAATAGCAACAGAGGATATAATCCAGATGGAACATTGTCTCATACTTTGAATCTTCTAAAACAGCTTCTAGGTTGGTATAACACATATACTGTCTCCACATGGATAAATCCAATGTCTCACTATCAAAGATTCATCATTCATGAAAAGAAAAAACAATCTCAAACGGTACTCAAAGAGCTCTGAATGATCTTCAATTCAAGCTTAACAAAAGATGCATAAAATGTTTCTAACTTGGGTCTGAACTTGCTTTGAATGTTCTTAACAAGACCATATATATACCTAATTGTAGTTAATCAGTGTTATCCAATGTCTAATATCTACCCAGTAATCAATCAAAATACACTTCCTCCCTGTTTACAAAGACCCCCCAAAACACGAAACATGTACAAAAAAAACATAGAGATAGCTGCAAATCTTCATTTCTTCTTGCTAGATCTTTGTTTGAAATCAAGAGGCAGACTTGCTTGAAGCAGTTTCTTTCCCTCTTTTGCTTCTTCTGAGGTTGTGTAAACTACTGAGTGGGAGTAGAAGTAGGACCTTGGCTTTCCTGGGGCATCCACCTAACATGAAGGCAGACCCAGAAGATGTTTGACTTGCCCCAACAGGTGACCTTGTTGTACTTGGAGCTTGCTCAGAGCTAGAAGTTCTTTGACTTGCAGGTGCACTTGGAGCTTGTTCAGCGGTAGGAGTTGTCTGGCATACTGTTCTTCTAACCTACAGTTAAGTAAGTTAAGTGTGTGTGTGTGTGTGTGTCTATATATATATATATATATATATATATAATCAAGTGAGCATCATCATACAAAAACAAGCGATTATGATTTGTTAAGGCCCAACACATTGTTAATTTACCTGAAGTTTATCAACATTTCTGCTTCTCTTAGAATTACCAGCTGGGAATTTTGTAGAACCATGATTGCTTGACTGCCCATGTCCTATGTCTATCTCCCTAATGCATGTTCTTATGTTGTGGTCTTCCCCTCGACACTTGCTGCACTTTCTTATATGTTCCCCTTCTGGACAGGTTATGTGGCATGGCATCTTGATTCTCATCTGGTGCCTTCCTTCTAGCCTTCACATTTGCTTGTTTCTCTCTTAACTTTTTTTAATCTTGGGGGTCTACCCTTAAACTCTCTTACTGCTTCTTTCTTCTTACACAACCTTCTTATTAAGTTGCTCCTAATTGTCTCTAGAAGTGTAAGGATGGGGTTTTCCTTAGCTTCTCGAATTCTTAGGCAATTTCTTACACATCTCATACATATCTGCATCATGCTTCAAAACCTAGTTGGATCCCTCATGACAATACGTTTGGTTGCATAGAATTGAGATTTGGAATTGGATTTGCGGTGTATCATGATAGTTTTCAATTATTTTACTATTGAAAAAGTACGATTCAACTTCAATTCCGTCCTATCAAAAGCAATTTCAGAGTTTTTTCAATAGTAGTCTTAAAACCCATCATACCCAGGCCCTCCAACCATGTCAGCCATGTCTGATAAGCTAAGTTGTTTAGTATTGCAATTATCAAAGTAGTTAACTTTACCTCCAACATAGGTTTTAGTTGGACTGAAGACAAATTTACTTTCAAAGTGAATTGATCATTCTTGGGCTCTGAATGCAAAATCAAAACAAGAGTTCCATAACACAGTTAAAACTCACATACTGATGTAGGGAAAAATTCCCCCTCCAATGATATTACGACACTTGACAACTTTCAAGGGCAAAAAAGTAATTACACAATCTAAATAGATCAACCAACCAAATCTCCACGCTTGACAAGGGGCATTACTGTAATTTTATACCAAGGGGTGTCATGGTAATCTCACACTAATATCTCAGTACTATTACAACACTCCAATTTATGGATAAATTGTTATTCAAATCCAACACGTGGATAACTCCAGTCTTATCTAAGAGGAATGTTATTCCTATCACAATACTAAAATCATTCTCCTAATCGGACTCTGTTCCGACACACTATAAAAAGGGGCTCTTACAATCAAAAGATACATTCAATTCATTACTCACAGCTCCTGATTTCACACAACTCTCATTATTTCTCCAAAAGCCCTATACTAACTTAGGCATTGGAGAGTTCCCCCGGAGGCACACCCGCTCTGTTCTTTTGGCGACTTTAGGTTTTCTCTTCATTTTGTGTGTGCAGGTTCCGCTCCCCGGCTGTTCTAATTCTTAATAGATTTTCAGCATCAATAAATTTCTCCATCTGTGGGAAATCACACTCTTTAACTTTGTAAGTAAAGGTGCAAAGAACTCATCTGTCATAATGTCGCCTAAGAACCATGCCAAGAACACCATCGGAACCAGTTTAATTGCCACACGAGTATACACTCGCAGTCAATCTAGAAAACGACTCCCTACTATCTCTGAATATGGTACCTCCAACCAAAATCACAGTGAACTACAGATTAAAAAAAAAAAAAATTCACAGTGAACAGTTTGACGGACGATCCAGGATTGACCTAATAGATCCTCCACAACTCGACCCCGTGAACCTTGATGACCAAGAAAACCTAAAGACGCCTCCTACACCCAACTCAATTGTACAGTGACCTAAGAACAGTTCTTGGAACTTTGGGAACTTGTTACAAGTTTGCCTGTCAAACTTAGTAGAGAAGCTCGCCCTTCTACATCTCCATCTCTATCTCCTCCTAAGCAAAACCCTCGCCAAACAAAGCACTCTGATCCCAATGGATCAACTCATAGTTGCTCTACCATTGGGTCATCTCCTCATTCCAAGGTAAGGTCCTGAGACTTCTCCACCTCTAGGAACCACGCTGACCTAGATAAAAGGCTAAAATATATGGACAAAAGGATAAGGGAGGCTTTCAAAGTGAGAAACACGAACATCTTAGATGGACTTAACTCCCAGGGTCCACCATTCACCGAAGAGATCCTCAAAACTCTTCTCCCTTGGCATTTTCACATGCCAATCATAAAGGCCTACGATGGCACCACAGATCCCATGGACCATCTTCAGCTTTATAAAACCACCATGATGTTGCACTATCACCCAGATGCCGTATTATGTCGATACTTTCCTCTAACGCTCGAGAAGGCCGCCAGCATATGGTACTTTCATCTCAAACCAACAAGCATAGGCTCTTTCAAGGAACTTAACCCTGTTTTTGCCACCTACTTTCTCGGCAGCAAAGGACCCTAGAAAACTTCAGAAAGTCTCTTCAACGTCATCCAACACAAAAGAGAGAAACTTCGGGAGTATATTTCAAGTTTCAACACCGCAGCATGGGAGATCCCGGATCTAGATCCGATGATCCGAACTCTTGCATTCAAAAAGAGGCATCGATTAAGGAACTTAGCTCCAAACTGACTAGATGACCAACCAAAGATATGAATGAAATCCTTGTTAGGGCTAAAGAGTTCATATTAGCTGAGGAAGATCATTCCTTTCGAAGAGAAAGAGAAGAAAGAAGAGAAAAAATGAAAAAGGAAGGCACTGAGGCAAATGATCATTCATCGAAAAAACCTCGACAAGAAGATAATGCTAAGGGATCCAGGTAATATGATAGCTATACCCCATTGAATGAACCCAGGTCTAATATACTGACGAACATTCAGGACTATGGTGTTCTTCGTTGCCCCCCAAAGCCTGTACACCATAGAAAGGACAAAGATCAATCCAAATGGTATAGGTTCCACAGGGATCATGGGCACGACACAAAGGAATGTCGGGCATTGCAAAACTAGATTAAGTCCCACATCCATCGGGAATACCTGAAAGAGTTCACCGACCCCCGTAGCGGAGACCCTCTGAGGAAAAGTCTTGAACGCTCTGCTAGACAGAGTTTCGAGCAGTGGAACTCAAAACGAGAATCTTGGCGAAGTCTGAGACAAAACCTTTGGAGGGATTCAAGCCCTTAAAGGGATCAAAGTCCAAGAAGAAACTTAAAAGAAAGTAGACAAAATAATAGGCACCACACATCTACAGTGATAGCCACTATCAAAACAATTTACTAAGACCTTACCTATAGAGGTCGAGGATCTACAGCAAGACTATACAGGTTAGTCTAAAGGTAACCCGATTCCTCGGATAGGGAACTCTAAGAACATTAAAAAATTCCATTAGTAGACATTTCCTTTTTCTTTTCAAGACATGTAATTTCAGGTAGTTATCAATAAAGCTATTATTTTGGAATTCATGTCAAAATTACTTCGCCAAGAAATAATCCCCGAGCCTCCTCTCACTATGGAATCCTCATCAAAGTATCCTCATTGGATTTATCTCCACGAGTTCGATCCCAAGCATCCTCCTCGGATCCATCTCCAATACTCCGAGGAGTTTGATCTTCAAGCATCCTTCTCAAACCCATCTCCAAGACTCCGAGAAGTTTGATCCCAAGCATCTTCCTCGGACCCATCTCTAAGCCTCCAAGGAGTTCGATCCCAAACATCCTCTATGAATCCATCTCCAAGACTATGAGGAGTTCGATCCCAAGCATCCTCCTCGGATCCATCTCCAAGACTCCGAGGAGTTCGATCATAAGTATCCTCCTCAGACACATCTCCAAGACTCCGAGGAGTTCGATCCCAAGCATCCTTCTGGGACCCATTGTTGTGAGTTTTAAATTACTCGCAAGCGCACAAGTCGTTTGTAATATAGTGTTGTGCAAGTGCGAGGTTGAATCCACAAGGAATTACGTTGTGAAAATAGATTTTTACCTAAACTAACCCTATTTTAACCTAGTTCCGAATTGTGAATTATATTGTGCAAAGAAATATACACTTAAACTAAATTAAGTTAAAAACAGCTGATAAAAACACTAAAGTTTTCTGAATCCACCCCACCAAAGTAAAACATATATCTTCATGTTCTATATAAAAGTAATCTATCAAATCATTCCATGAATCCACCATTATACAAATCACGACGAATACCCAAACTAAACCAAAACCATCCAATGTATCCGTTTAATTTACAAATCACAAAGGAAATCCAATCTAATTTGAATAATCCACCATATCTGACAGATGAAACACAAAAAATATCCAATTTAACAATTTAAAAGCAATCAATCATAAGATTTTACTCAAATAATTGAATAGAACATTTATACTAAAAATATCAGAATTGTATGAACAAATATGAAAATATTATGTCAAACAATGGCGAGGCTTCATCTTCAACCTTAGATGAAGATTTTAGCCTCTCATAATTATGAAACTAAAGTTCACAATAAAAGTGCTAAACATTAAACTTTAAAACTAAAGAAAGAAATAAATTAAAACTGACTATACATTGGGAGAAATTCCACTCGCTGTTGGGTGTCGCTTCCCCTCGTGGTAGTAAAGCCTTTGAGATCCATCAGAATGCTAGCAGAAGTCCTCCGGATTGCATATCGAATGATGAAGTGAGATGGGGCTTTTATAGAGAAATTCTCGGAGTACAATGTGTTTTAAATTTGATGTGGGATACTGCCCGAGTGCGCTTGATCGCAGTCTGGTGCACTCGAATGCATACTGGTGCACTGCAAAGCACTTTTAACCAATGTATGATGTCACGAGTGCGCACTTGTGCTCGATCGCAAGTCTGGTGCGCTCGAGCGCACTAGACATCTTCCAGCTTAACTTTTGTCTACTAAAACTGCCATAACTTTCTCTAGAAAAATCATTTTTACGAGCCATAAAATTCCTCAGAAACTAGACTTTCGGATCTTTCCAAGCATATATGGCTCATCTCTTGGTTCTTCCTGAATCAATACAGTAAAATCCACAAAAATGACTGATCTGTACAGGCAATTCTGGTAATTTTAGTGAAACTCCTTTCCAGGTGCTTGTAACCTGAAAAACAACGAAAACAACTCAAAGTAACAAATTTCTAAGCTAATAAATCTAAATTAAGGGGCCAAAATACGTAATATTTGGCACTCATCAAATACCCCCAAACTTTCATTTTGCTAGTCCCTTAGCAAAATAAAATAAAAACTAAATGAAAAACAAATAACATAAAGATAAGTTCATCATTCATGGTATCCTAAAATTTAAGTATCACACAAAACCATGATATTCATTCATGAGCAAGCTTATAAGAGGCAGGTTAAGGCATCACAAGTCCAAATCAGTGCAAAGAGAATTAGCATATAAAGGTGAGGCTTCCAAATAAATTCAATGTATAATGTCTCAATGTCTCAAGATTCACAGAATTTCTCATCAGAATGAACAACGATGACATAGTTTTATTTTCTTTTTTTCTTTTATTATAAGGCTCTGCTATGTTTAGTTCCCTTAAGCTTTCTAATTGACCTATGTATCGAGTGTTGAGTCAATGACTCCCAAACCAAATGGTTTTAGGGTATTAGGTGTAAAGACACCCCTAAAGACTTACTAACTCGAGTAAAAAAGGCTACGAAACTAAACTGGCCTTAATGCTACCAAGCAAAATTCCCACATTTTGACGTGAACACTCACTGCTTACTGAGGCAAGATGTCCAATTACTCAGCAAAAAGTTTCTCAATGATCATTATGAATAAAATTCTCACTTTTTGACTTGAGTACTCACTGCTTACTGAGGTAAGAGGTCCAGTTACTCAGTGAAAAGTTTATTGATGATGATCATTATAAATATTATTTGTTTTTTTTTTTCTTTTTTTCTTATGCTTTTCTATGCCCAAGTGTTTATCCAACAAGTCATTCAGTTTTAGTTAAGATAAGGAAACATACACATTAAAATCACATGTCATACCTCACACAATTTTGTGCTAATGTGTTCATGTCAGATTAGATCAAACATATGAATTCTCAAATGCCTAAAGTAAGTAACAAAGTTTTAAAACTCTATCATCAAATCATGTGTTCATGATTTTAAGCTCACCAATGACATCACATCACAGTACTTGTTTAGATCAATCAAAATTTTAAAACAACATGAGCATGCATTTATCTTCACGAAGAAAAAATAACAACAAATTAGGACAAAGTGTGTGTAACGTGTCTCCCATACCCCCAAAATTAAATTACACATTGTCTCCAATGTGTAAATAATATGGAAAGAGCTGACCTGGGAGATGGAGAACTAGCTGGACTGGCATGGTTCATAGCATACCCCCAAACTTGAACTGAAGTACACGTTGTCCCTGAAAAATAAAGACTGAAAAACAAAAGAAACACTAGAAATAAACAGTAACCATAAATATGTTAAATAATAAATAAACAAAAAGGATATGTTGTGGGGTGCCTCTCACAAGCGCTAAGTTTAACGTCTTCAGCTGGACCCAACATTAATAATCGTGCCCAGCCAAGCGCTCCACCATATGATCAATAAATGGGAGTGGAAAATGATCCTTCCTTGTAGCAGTGTTCAACTTACGGTAGTCTATACATACTCTCCATCCTGACTGAACACGAGTTGGCACCAACTTGTCGTCCTTATTCTTCACTACCGTCACTCCAGCCCGCTTGGGCACGACATGAATCGGGCTCACCCACTTGCTATAAGAGATTGGATAAATGATCCCTGCATCCAATAACTTTATCACTGCAGTCCTCACAACCTCTTGCATAGATGGGTTGAGCTTTCTTTGTGGCTCCCTCAATAGCTTGGCATTCTCCTCCAAATGTATTTTGTGCATCACCACCAAGGGGCTGATTCCCTTGACATCCTTAGTAGTCTAGCCGATAGCTTCCTTGTGCTCTCTTAAAATGTCTAATAATTTCTCCTCTTGAGCATCAACCAAATCTGAAGCTATAATCGTAGGCAAAGAATCTGCTGGACCTAGGAACTTATACTTAAGATTGTTCGGTAAAGGCTTAAGTTCCTTGTGGGGGGCCTCAGGTGCTGCGGTCTCCCTTATCTCACTACTCTCTCGAGGAGCAGACTCCAAAATGGCATTTTCTTGCTCAAGTAACTTATCCAAATCCGAATCCAAATCATCTCCAAACTAAGCAAAGCATACCTCCAAGATGTCCTCAGACTTCCCGCCTTTCTTGAGTGCTTGTAATCTCTTAGGGTAAGGCGTTTTAGGTACAAAAGACCTAGGGAGATCCTTAATAGTAGGTGTGGCTATAGATGGCTCAGCATCTCTCTTCTCATTGTTGCCGCTTTCTTGCCCTAGCTGTATAGTAGGGTTCTGATAAGAGCCATAAAATGCATCTCAACAGTGTTTAATTGTTAGCATTTTAGGATTGATCTCGGTCTTTATTGCACTTTTATATGTTAATAACTCTAAAGTGATATTATTGGACCACTTACTTATTTCAGTGCATTTTCAGGTACTTTAAGTCCAAAAGAGAAGAAGAAGTGATCGTTGCTTAAAGTGCAAAAATTTCATGCATAACGGAGTGATGGAGTGGTTGTGGAGAAGCAAACATGAAGAAAATCAAACCATCAGTGCGCACCGTGGTGCCCAGGAGCCTCCACATTATGAACAATTAGTGTGCACCGCGATGCTCCTTAGCCAGCACTGCGGTGCCCAGAAGCTCACCCAACCAAGATGAAGCTAGCACTGCAACGCCCATAAAAGAGCACCGCAGTGCGCACACGAGGTTGTATCTCTGAGTTAGAACTTAATTAGGGTTTTAAACAATAGATTAAACCCAAGAACACCCTTGGACCTTTGTACTCTAAATAGGTCACTTAGGGTTTAAGAGGATCATCTTGGGAAGGCTGGAAAACTCAAGGAAGCAACCAATTCTTCCCCATCAAAGAGTTCAACCATGAGCCCTATGGCGAACTAATCTTTAAGCAAGGTGAAGGGATGATTCCCTAGGTGTAGTTGTTCCTATTTTCCTTTATTTGATTCAGTTGTAATAAGGATTTATTGTCAAGATATTGTTGTGATTTACTTTGTATCTAATTATAAGATTTCCGTTAATCCGGTGATTGTATCTTTTTCCTTGATATAAATCTAGTCACGCTTTTTTTATGTCAAGATTGTTTGGATATGATTGAGTCCGATAGATTTACCCTTTAGGTTTGTCCATTACTGCAATATTGTCATAAAAGATATATTGTCGTTTCTTGATAAACCTATAGGGTAGATAATGTGTGCATGAATCAAAAGTAAAGTATTTCATAACAATTACATTAGGGTTTATACATGCTCTAATTGAATATTTGTCGGTTGCCTGTTTGGGATGTGAAACTCGCAACTGAGATAAAAACAACTGAATCAAGTTAGGATTATGGAAACGAACCTAGGGAGGATTCCCAGAACCTTGTTGTTCCTTTATTATATTTTACCATCTATTTTACATAATTATTTCATTATCAAAAGCTTATACTTTCTCACTTAAATCTTTATCGTTTGTGTTATGGTTCACACCTTCTTTTGTAGATAACTTGTTTCCCTGTGGAATCAACACCCCAAGGCTATGCTACAACTATCACGTATGTTTTGGGCGTAATCAAATTTTGGCGCCGCTGCCAGGAAAACGCGCTTACTTACAAAGAAGTTTGTCAACTCTAAGACAAGACGGTACTATCGATCCTTTATATTAGTTTTGATTTTCTGATTTTTTTTTTATTTTGTTACGTTTTATTTATCACTTTTAAAAAAACTCAGTTAGGGTATGCTTAGACCAAGAGATTCGTGAGGGAGATTCATTAAAGGACCCGAAATAAAGATACCCTTCCTTTCCACGTCCGTTAGTGAAACCTCCCCTAGATCAAATTCTAGTATACACCCAATAGAGAATTTAGAAAACTTTATTAAAATGGCTGAAAACCCTAATGAAAATGTTGCTAGGACACTTAAAGATTACCTACATCATAGCCGGACAGCCACACCATCATGCATTATGTTTCCAGCCAACACTCGCCATCAATATTTTAAAACAGTGATGATACAATTACTCCCTATTTTTCATGGCTTGGAAAACGAGAACCCATATCTGCACATTAAAGAGTTTGAGGAAGTAGTTGCGATTTTCCATAGTCAAGATGCAACTGATGATATCGTGAGACTCAAGTTTTTTCCTTTCTCTTTGAAGGATAAAGCTAAGAGTTGGTTATACTCGCTGAGACCACGATCAATTGGGTTATGGAATGAGATGACCCAGGTCTTTTTTAACAAATACTTCCCTCAACACAAGACTAATGCTTTGAAAAGACAAATCTCTACCTTTGCACAAAAAGAAAACGAGACTTTGTATCAGTCTTGGGAGAAATTTAAAGAATTGTTAAGTATGTGTCCATATCATGGGTATGAAAATTGGTATTTAATGAGCTATTTCTATGAGGGTCTTACCTATAGAGAGTGCCAATTTGTAGGGATGATGTGTAATGGTGAGTTTCTGCAAAAAGACCCTGATGAGGCTATAGAGTACCTCAATGAGCTTGCTAAAAAAGCTCACACATGGACTGGACCTAGTGCTACTGAAAACACAAATAGGTCACGACTTGTAGGAAACCCTAGTGGTGGCAGAATATACCATCTTAGGGAGGAAGACAACCTGAAAGCCTAGGTCGAAATGCTTACTAGAGAGTTAGAGGCATTAAAAACTAAAAAATCAACACACATGGTTAATCAAGTCGAACCTTTAGAACCATGTTTTGTGTGTGGCGGGGTTGATCATCCCGCTCAAGATTGTCCCATATTTGTTGATATGAGAGGGCTGTACGAGGAACAATGTAATGCCTTAGGCATGTATAAGAAGCCTCCAACATCCTTCTCTAACACTTACAATCTGGGGTGGTGAAATCACCCCAACTTCAACAGAAAATCTGAAAATCAGTAGCATGCACAGCCCCCTAGATCATACCCAGCACCTTATCATGCGCCCTTATCCTCTAGAAACTCTTTAGAAGACACCTTACATGCTTTTATAGAAGCACAAGGTAAAACAAACCAAAGGTGTGAGGCATTAATTATACAAGTGGTTGAGGAGAACAAAGAAATAAGGAGCCAAGTGTCAAAATTAATGGGCTACTTAAGTGTGACTGAGCGAGGTAAGTTCCCTTCCCAAGCTTAGTCCATACCTCATGGTCAACATATGGCACAAGAAAATTTGAAAGATGTAAATGCCATTATGACCCAAAGTGGTAAGTCACTGCACATCCCACCAATGAATAAACCTGAGGATGTGAAAAAGGGTCAAACTAGTGATAGGAGCTTAAATATTCATATTTAAGCCCCTTAATTTACATTTGTTAAGTTCTTTATCTATATGTTTTAGTCTATTTTACTTCACTTTTGTGTTTTACACGTTTTTATAGGGTCTTTGAGAAAAAGAAGCATTTTTGGCACTTTAAGGAAGAAATCTAGAAGCCCTGGAGCACTTTCTGGACAAAGTGCGATCGAGCGCACATGCAATGCGATCGAGCGCACATACGATCGTGCGCACACTTGTAGGATCGAGCGCACACTACGATCGAGCACAAGGACACATGCGATCGAGCGCACATGTATGGGCGTGAACAGTAAACTGCAGAACCCTGTTTTGGAAATAACCCTGTTTTGGAAATAACTCTATTTTGGAAATAAAGGAGTTTTGCGTTTTAGGAAAGTTTAGGAACTCATGAGCCTCTTAGGACTTCTTAAAGACCTATAAATACACTTGTAAATCACACACAAAAGTCATCACCTCTTGGGGGAAACACCCTTAGATAGAAAACACTTTTCTCTTTTCTTTTACTTGGAGTGGAGAGCTTGGGAGAGAATTGACGCCTCTTCTCTCGGGTTTATTCTTCTCCTTTATGTTTAGTTTAATTATGTTTACTTCAGTCAGTATGTGTAACTAACTCTCTTATAGGGCTCGATTGAAGCCCTAGTTATGCATTCCCATATTTTTATTCATTGATTAAATCTTTGCATAGCTTATTATGTTACTTAACTTGATTAACACCTGTGCTTATTTACATTCCTCATATGTATGTGTAAGGCCAACGTATGCATGTGGTATGGATAGGTTAGTTAGATCAATTTGGATGACCGAGTCCTGGGTCTAACATTAGTAACAAGGGACCATCTTATCCGGATACCCGGGTTAATCAACATGGGAAACCGGGAGTAGATACCATGCCCTAGGTCTCATGTGGTTGTCGATTTCCACAGTACCTATGCTTTCTTAAGGAACAACTCAAGCAGATACCATGTTGAATCCCTTAAGAAAGAAAAGAGTTAGAGTAGATACCATGCCTAACTCGTTGCTTAGGGAAATCAATAACTTAAGGAGTAGATACCATGCCCTTAGGTTGGCAACCAGTAGGTACACATAATATGGCTAGAGCACTGATACTTTACACAAAATCGGGAATGTATGACTAGTGGTGGATATTAAAGCCCTATGTCTTTATTATTATCAAATCACCCTTCAGTTTATTATTTCTATCTTTTTACATTGCAATTATAATTCTAAATCGAACTTTACCAATCCCTGTGGAGATGATCTTGCATTCGCACACTATGCTACACTATTGACCTTGTGCACTTGCAAGTAAAACAAGTGCGATTATTCACCTATATTATTTAGGTATATTATCGCACAACAAGTTTTTGGCGCCGTTGCCGGGGATTGTGCTAAACCTCTTTTTGGAATTATTTTTGTTAGTTTTTTTTATTATCATTTTAATTTATTCTATTTGATTCTGTTCTGTTTTATTTTTTATTTTTATCAAAAATCAGATTTATTCCTTCTTTTTCTGGTTTTGTTTAGGTGTGCAGAGGAGGAGTTTCTGTCCTCATTGCGATCAAGCACACTACTTGGTGCGATCGATCGCAAGCCCAGTGCGATCGAGCGCAGTTCAGGGTGCGCTCGAGCGCAAAAGGTCCAGAGAGTACCCGAGCAGCAGTACTAAAATTGCTGCACTGAAGCTTTTCAACTAATTCATTCAAAAGGAGAAGCACCAATGACAGAAGCTCAATATACTTGTCTAGATGCTATGGAAAGGAAGCTAGATATGCTCATATATGCCATGACTAGTCAAAACATATCACCTAGTCCGCGAGGCAAACCACTCCAGGTATGTGCTATATGTTCTCGTTTTGATCACACTACTAACACTTGCCCTTTGTATTCATATGCAGATCAAAAGCAAGCAAATTATGAGGGACCGCACAATGCATATACAAATACCTACAATCCTGGATGGAAGCACCACCCTAACCTCTCATGGAGCAACAATCATAATGCTTTAAATGTTCAAGGACAACACCAATACTTCCAAACAGCAGTCCAACCAGTGCCGGAATCAGAAAATAGTAACCTAGAGAGTCTTATGAGGCAACTGATGACTTCACAAGAACAGTTCATGATTGAGCAACGACAAATCAATACCAAGCATGAGCAAGCTATTCATATATTGGAAGTACAAATGGGGGAATTGGCTAAGGAGCTAAGTGAACAAAAGCAAGGTGTTGTTAAACAAGTCTTTCATGACCATCATATTGATCCCTTGGCAACCACCTTCACCCATTATTTCAAAGGATCAGATATTGAGACAAAATCAGAAGATGTTACTAAAGACCTCATTGAAACTGTGCACGTCCTAGAGGCCTTTCCAAAGCATCCAAGTAAGTACACCGATCCATTTGACCATCATGTGCCTACTAATATTATTTTCCCTTCTATTGTACAGGCACCTAACTTGGAATTCAAGCAGTTGTCAGAGCACTTACCATATGCTTATGTGGGAGAGAATAAGACATTTCCTATGCTAGCTGCTGCCACTCGTAGTTTTGGGGAAAAATAAGGCTTGGTCCGGCTGAAGACGTTAAACTTAGCGCTCATGGGAGGCACCCCACAGCTTATCCTTTTATTTTTATTATTTATGTATTTATTGTTATTTATTTATTTTTATTACTTCTTGTTTTCTCGTATTACGTTAGTTTTTATTTTTTAGGGACAATGTGTGCATCCGTTCAAGTTTGGGGGTACGCTATGAGCCATGCCGACCTAGCTAGTTCTCTATCTCCCAGGTCAGCTCTTTCCTTGTTATTCACACATTGGGGACAATGTGTAATTTAAGTTTGGGGGTATGGGAGACACATTCACACACACCTTGTCCCAGTTTTTTTTGTTTTGTTGTTTTTCATAGATAAATACATGTTCATTCCGTTCCAAAATTTTTGGGAGTTCTAAACAAACAATATGATTTGACTTCATAAGTGAGCTTAACACCTTGAACATATGGGCCAATAATTAAGTTTTGAACCATAATCACTTTCTTTTAGGCATTTAAGGATTCACAAGTTCGACTTAAACTAAACATGAGCACATTAGCACATAGTTGTGTGGGGTATGACATGTAATTTTGATTTGTATGTTTCTTTTGCTTGACTGTGAACTAGATGACCTATTAGATTAATGTGGTGGCATAAGAAAAAAAAAAAAAAAAAAAAAAAAAAGTTCGTTATTGCTCAAAAAAAAAAGAAAAAAAATGCTCCTAAAGATCATTAAAAAGAACTTTCCATTGAGTAACTGGCCCTCTTGCCTCAGTAAGCAGTGAGTGTCACGTCAAAAGGTGGAATATTTTGATCGGTAGCATTAAGATCAGTTAGTTTCGTAGCCTTTTTGACTCGAGTTAGTAAGCCCTTAGGGGTGTTTCTACACCTAATGCCCTAAAACCATCTGGTTTGGGAGTCATTGGCTAAACGCTCGTTACACGAGTCAAATAGAAAGCTTAAGGGAACTAACTTGGCAAAAATCTCACAAATAAAGGAAAAGAAGAAAATCTATGCCATCTTTGTTGATTATAATAGAAAATTTGGTGAAACTTGAGTCATCGAAACACTACACATTAGAATTATTTGGAAACCCAATCTTTTATGTGCTAGTCCACCACACACTCAGTTAAACTTGTGATGTCTTAACCTGCCTCATGAAAGTGATTTGCATTCAAAACTCGTATTCATTGCAAAGATGTGTTTATACTTGTTAAGCTTGCTCATGAATGCGCATCATAGTTTTGTGTGAAACCTAAACTTTTGTTGGACACCATGAGCATTGGATTTATCTTTGCGTCTTTGTTTTTCATTTAGTTTTTGGTTTTGTATTGCTAAGGGACTAGCAATATGTAAGTTTGGGGGTGTGATAGGAGCTTAAATATTCATATTTAAGCCCCTTAATTTACATTTGTTAAGTTCTTTATCTATATGTTTTAGTCTATTTTACTTCACTTTTGTGTTTTACACGTTTTTATAGGGTCTTTGAGAAAAAGAAGCATTTTTGGCACTTTAAGGAAGAAATCTAGAAGCCCTGGAGCACTTTCTGGACAAAGTGCGATCGAGCGCACATGCAATGCGATCGAGCGCACATACGATCGTGCGCACACTTGTAGGATCGAGCGCACACTACGATCGAGCACAAGGACACATGCGATCGAGCGCACATGTATGGGCGTGAACAGTAAACTGCAGAACCCTGTTTTGGAAATAACCCTGTTTTGGAAATAACTCTATTTTGGAAATAAAGGAGTTTTGCGTTTTAGGAAAGTTTAGGAACTCATGAGCCTCTTAGGACTTCTTAAAGACCTATAAATACACTTGTAAATCACACACAAAAGTCATCACCTCTTGGGGGGAACACCCTTAGATAGAAAACACTTTTCTCTTTTCTTTTACTTGGAGTGGAGAGCTTGGGAGAGAATTGACGCCTCTTCTCTCGGGTTTATTCTTCTCCTTTATGTTTAGTTTAATTATGTTTACTTCAGTCAGTATGTGTAACTAACTCTCTTATAGGGCTCGATTGAAGCCCTAGTTATGCATTCCCATATTTTTATTCATTGATTAAATCTTTGCATAGCTTATTATGTTACTTAACTTGATTAACACCTGTGCTTATTTACATTCCTCATATGTATGTGTAAGGCCAACGTATGCATGTGGTATGGATAGGTTAGTTAGATCAATTTGGATGACCGAGTCCTGGGTCTAACATTAGTAACAAGGGACCATCTTATCCGGATACCCGGGTTAATCAACATGGGAAACCGGGAGTAGATACCATGCCCTAGGTCTCATGTGGTTGTCGATTTCCACAGTACCTATGCTTTCTTAAGGAACAACTCAAGCAGATACCATGCTGAATCCCTTAAGAAAGAAAAGAGTTAGAGTAGATACCATGCCTAACTCGTTGCTTAGGGAAATCAATAACTTAAGGAGTAGATACCATGCCCTTAGGTTGGCAACCAGTAGGTACACATAATATGGCTAGAGCACTGATACTTTACACAAAATCGGGAATGTATGACTAGTGGTGGATATTAAAGCCCTATGTCTTTATTATTATCAAATCACCCTTCAGTTTATTATTTCTATCTTTTTACATTGCAATTATAATTCTAAATCGAACTTTACCAATCCCTGTGGAGATGATCTTGCATTCGCACACTATGCTACACTATTGACCTTGTGCACTTGCAAGTAAAACAAGTGCGATTATTCACCTATATTATTTAGGTATATTATCGCACAACAACTAGTAGTGAAGCCGAGCTATCTAAAGACCCTGAAGTGACCAAAAGTCCTGTTAAAGCATCATTCCCTCAAGCCTTAAAATCCAATAAGAAAAATCTGGAAATAAATAATGAAATCCTAGAGAACTTAAAGCAAGTGAAACTTAATCTTCCACTTTTGCATGTGATTAAAAAAGTTCCTACCTATGCAATCAAGGGTTTATGCACAATTAAGAAGAAGCACCATGTAAAGAAAACAACATTCCTAACTGAGCAAGTGAGTGCTTTAATTAAGCAAAGAATTCCCTCAAAATACAAGGATCTAGGCTGTCCTACCATTGCTTGCAGCATTGGAAATCATGAGGTTGGACAAGCCTTGCTAGATTTAGGAGCTAGTGTAAACCTAATGCTATTTTCTATTTACTTGTAGCTAGGGTTAGGAGAAATCAAACCAATCGGCGTGGTATTGCAATTGGCTAATCGTTCAGTCAAAGTACCCCGGGGTGTGGTAGAGGATGTTTTGATTCAAATTGATAAATTTTACTATCTTGTTGATTTCTTAATTCTTGATACTACTTCTACTGTTGATACTAACTCTAAAATCTCTTTGATTTTGGGTAGACTTTTTCTTGCTACTGCCAATGCTCTAATAAACTGTAGGAATGGACTCATGAAGCTGTCCTTTGGAAACATGACCCTTGAAGTGAATATTTTCAATGTTGCAAAACGGCCTGAAGATGAGGATGAAAACCACCAGCTCTACATGGTCGAGTCACTCATCAATGAGGGAGTTTCTTTAGCTAATGATTATGATCCTCTTGAAAATTTTCTTGTTAATTCTAAGATATATTTATTTGATGATAAAACTGATATAATTGATATTTGTGCTGTTTTTGACAAATCTCAGGATTATAGCATCCAAAGTTCGAGGAGCTGCCCGAAAGAAGTAAGACACAAGTCCCCTCAAATGTGGAAGCACCTAAAGTCGAATTGAAGCCACTACCTAAGGGTTTAAAACATACATTTCTCAGTCCAGGTGATACCTTTCCTGTTATTATTTCTTCTAAATTATCTGAGACACAAGGTAAGAAATTAATTCAAACTTTAAATGCACACAAATTAGCCTTAGGATAGAGCATGGCTGATTTAAAAGGAATTAGTCCCCTAATCTGCTCCCATAAAATAAATTTGGATGAAAGAACTAGTCCTCATAAAGACCCTCAATGTAGGCTTAACCCCACTATGAGAGAAGTAGTGAAAAATGAAGTTCTAAAACTGTTAGATGCGGGTATTATATATCCCATAGCTGATAGTAAATGGGTAAGTCCTACACAAGTCGTCCCTAAAAAGTCCGGGGTCACTATGGTAAAAAATGAACTAGGAGAGTTAGTCCCTACCAAGCTTGTGACCGGGTGGCGTAGGTGCATTAATTATAGAAAATTAAATGCAACGTCCCAGAAAGACAATTTTCCACTCCCTTTTATTGATCAAATTCTTGAGCGTGTAGCGGGTCATCTCTTTTACTGCTTTCTAGATGGTTATTCTGGGTATTATCAAATTAAAATTGCATTAGAAGACCAAGATAAAACCACTTTCACTTGTCCCTTTGGCACTTATGCTTTTCGTAGAATGCCATTTGGATTATGTAATGCCCCTGCTACTTTTCAACACTGCATGATGAGTATTTTTAGTGACATGGTTGAAAATTGCATGGAGGTTTTTATGGATGACCTAACTATTTTTGGATCTTCATTTGATGCATGCTTAATGAATTTAGAAAGAGTGTTAATTCACTGTGAGGAGAAAGAATTAGTATTAAATTGAGAGAAATGCCATTTCATGGTACCATCCGGTATTGTCTTAAGGCATTTTGTCTCTTCTAAAAGAATAGAGGTTGATCAATCTAAAATTGAATTAATCTCTAAATTGCCCACACCTAAGACAATAAAGGATGTAAGATCTTTCCTTAGTCATGCTGGTTTTTATAGGAGGTTCATACAAAATTTTTCGAACATATCTAGTCTAAGTGCCCTCCTAGTTAAAGACACCTCCTTTGAGTGAACACAAGCTTGTCAAGAAGCATTCCAAATGCTGATTGGCAAGCTTACTTCTACACCTATAATGTAGTCACCAGATTGGACTTTACCTTTTGAAGTCATGTGTTGTTGTAGGTGCTGTTCTTGGACAGTGAAGAGAGGGAAAACCTTTTGTCATTTACTATGCCAGTAAGACTTTAAATAGTGCTTAAATGAATTACTCTACAACTGAGAAAGAATTGCTAGCTGTAATATTTGCTTTAGATAAATTTTGTGCTTATTTAATTGGTTCTCCTATCCTTATTTTTACAGATCATGCAGCTCTCAAGTATCTTCTTACAAAAAAGGATGTTAAGGAACGACTAATCTGATGGATCCTCCTCTTGCAAGAATTTGATATCACCATCAAGGACAAGAAAGGAGTGGAGAACGTAGTAGCCGATAACCTCTCGAAACTCACATTCGAGGACACTTGTGATGACATACCAATCAAGGATGACTTTCCCGATGAACCATTACTCTCCATCACTTCTCTACCATGGTTTGCTCACATCGTAAATTGTTTGGCTACAGGTGAGATACCTATGGATTGGAGCACTCAAGACAAGAGTAAATTCTTATATGAGGTATGATCCCTATCTTTTCAAGTACTGCCCTAACCAAATTCTAAAATGTTGCATCTCTAATGAAGAGATTGCAAGTGTCTTAGAATTTTGTCACTCTCAAGCTTGTGGAGGCCACTTTGTAATGAAAAAAATCGCTGCAAAAAATTTGTAGTGTGGATTTTATTGGCCTACCTTGTTTAAAGATGCAAACACCTATTTTTTCTCATGTGAAAAGTGTCAAAAGTTATAAGCTGTATCTCGCCGAAATATGATGCCACTAAACCCTATTTTAGTAATTGAAATCTTTGATTGTTGGCGCATCGATTTCATGGGACCCTTTCCTCCTTCCTTCGGATACCAATACATCATTGTGGCAATAGATTATGTATCTAAGTGGGTAGAGGCAGCAGCTTACCAAAGCAATGATAATAGAACGGTAATTAAATTTCTTAAAGAGAATATGTTATCTCGATTTGGTACACCACATGCTATAATTAGTGATCGAGGTACACATTTTTGCAACCGTTCTTTTGAAGCTTTGATGAAAAAATATGGGGTGTTACATAAAATTTCTACTACCTATCATTCTCAGACTAGTGGACAAGTAGAGCTTGCTATTAGGGAAATTAAGCAAATTTTAGAAAAAACGATTAACTCGGGTCGCAGGGATTGGTCTTTGAGACTTGTTGATGCACTTTAGGCTTACCGTATAGCTTTTAAAACCCCCTTAGGCATGTCACCTTATAAGCTTGTCTTTGGAAAACCTTGCCACTTACCTGTAGAGCTTGAGCATCGAGCTTCTTGGGCCATCAAGTCTTTTAATTTTGACATAGGAGAAGTGGGTAAGCTTCGGAAATATCAGTTGACCGAGTTAGAGGAATTAAGAAACGATGCTTATGAGAATTCTAGAATCTATAAGGCCAAGATAAAAGTATTCCATGACAAAAACAATTTGAGGAAAACATTTAAACCCAATGATAGGGTATTCTTATATGACTCTAGACTCCATAAGCATCCTGGAAAACTTCGGTCAAGGTGGACCAGTCCTTTCATAGTAAAAAATGTTTTTGAAAATGGAGCGGCAAAAATTGAGGATACTGGAGATGGTCGAATTTTTAAAGTAAATGGTCAGCACCTCAAGATCTTAATCGATAGGCAAGATCTGGAAGTGGAAGACATTCCACTTATGGATCCGGTCTATCTCCCTTAACTTTACCACACAGTTACATTTTTATTTTTATTTATGTTTTGATTTGTTTGTTTTGTTTTTAATTAAGTTTTATTCAATCTTAATTGTTAGTTTTTCTTCTAGTTTAATCTAATTTTTAAGGTTTACTTTTTATACCATTTTTTTTTGTGGCTAACTTTGTTTTTTTCTTTCTTTCTTTTGGCAACAAATAAAGTTTCCTTTTTGCAGCACACCAGGCCCAGCACTGCGGTGCCCCTCAGCCAGCACCGCAACGCACAGTACCAGGCCCAGCACTGCAGCACACAGCGTAGTGCACAATGCCAGGCCCAACACCGCAGCGTACAGCACAAGCTAGCTCAAGCCCAACGCGTAGCAAAACCTAATTCTGCACTATATAAACTATTTTGTAGCCTCCTTCTTCATTTCTCCTTTCACGCAACCAACATCACACTAACTTCTCTCTCATCTTTGCAAAAAATCCTTCCTTGCCCACTCACTTTGACTCAAAACTTTCTTGTTTCTACCATCATTTCTTGCTAAAATTGCCTACTACTTTTGCTGATTTTGCTAGCATTCTCTCTCAAAACTTGGTTATAAGAATAGTTTGGGTTCATCAAAGCACACTTCAAGAGGTAGGTAGTCCTTCTTCTTTCCAACGTGGACATCAAGTAAGACCAATTTCTTCCTTTTTATTGTTCATTTGTGCTATTTAGTGGTTACATTTTTCCTTAAGTCTATTGTTTTCCATAATTAATTTCCATGGCACCTAAGACCAAGAGACCTAGGGGGAAACCACAACAAGAGTATGATGAGACCAAATTTGTGAGTTTTGAAGTAAGTGAGAGATATATTAGAATGCTGCAAAGTAGAAAACCGATTTCCGAAAGGGGCTTCAACATCACTGAGAGGGGGAATCCGACCTTATTTAGAATGATTCTAGATAGGAATTAGGGTACATTTACAAAACCACCCTCTCCTTCCCTCACAAATTTGGTTAGAGAATTTTACGCTAATGCAGACGAGCATAGGAATTGTAAAGTGAGAGTAAGAGGGCGAGCAGTCTCTTTTAGTAGCACAACCATTAATAGCTTCTATGGATTACCTGACATTAATCATAGTGAGTGTAGTGCATATGTGTCTACAATTAATTATGAAGAGATTTGCACTACCCTTTGTATTCCAGGCATTACATGGAAAATGACGGGTGATACCCCTGTCACTTTGCTTGGTAATTCTCTCACTGCCAATGCTAAGGCTTGGCAATATTTTATAAGTCAGTGGATGATGCCTGCTTTACACTATATTGCCTTAACTATTGAGTGAGCTGTGTTAATTTATGCAATTTTGATGGGCATGACTATCGATGTGGGCCAAGTCATATATAATTCTATCACACACACTGTTAGACAAAAGCTTGGATTATATTTTTCTTCTTTAATTACCCAATTGTGCATCTGAGTTGGAGTCTAATACAGTCCTGATGAGGAGGCCCAGCAACCCAAAAAACCAATCGATGATAGCCTGCTAGCTCAGATTAAAGCCTCAAAGCCGCCAATTCCGGGAGAATGGGAATTAATTGATGCCCGCTCTCCCCCCTCTAGGCATTTCACGGTTACCGAGCGCCTTGAGCATTTAGAGAGTCGTTTTGATGAGCATCAGAAAATATTGCTTGATAGGTTAGATCGTCAAGACCAATTTTTGGCTCGGCAAGCCGATTATCAAGTAGAGGTCTACTTTTCCTTTGGTTAGATGTACCAACACCTTGCCTCTGCTATTGGTTGTAATATGGGTCACTTTCCTACTATGCCACCCTATTTGAGTTCATCTTTTGATCCACCTTCTGAGGAAGGTGAAGAGAATGAAGGAAATGAAGATGATGATGAGGACTTAGATGAGTAGTTTTGGGTTGTATCTCCTATTTTCCCTTTCATTATTTTATTTTTCGTTATTTTATTTTTCATTTTAGTTATTTTTCTCCATTTTATGTGCTAACCTAACATATAGTGGGAATCTTAAGGGTACACCGCAGTTGCTTTTTTTTTTTTTTTGTCTTGTTCTATGTTGTAGATCAAAATTTCAGCAAGAAGAATGGCATGCAATTCACCTGGTGGTGCACATTTTTCAGCACCTGTGCACTCATGCTTACAAAGGGAGTTTCCTTTACTTTCTCTTTAACATCGAGGACAATGCAATTTTTAAGTTAGGGGTGGAGGAAACATATTTCTTTTTCATTAAAATTGCTTGGTGTTACCTTCCCTTACCTTTTGTTTTAAGCATGCTTTGTGGTAAGATTGGATGTAATTCGCATGTCAATGATATAAGCTTAATTGAGATAACATACAATATTAGAAGAAGTTGAATTTTGTTTCGGTTTGAGAATACTTTAAGTGTCAATCTTGATTTGGTTAGAGACTCTAGTTTGTGGTAAGATTGTATGATTAGTCTTAAACATTTAGAGAAATTTTATGTGTGAATATTTTTGCGGTGTCGGCAAGCTCTAGAACTTATTTGATAATCATTTGAGGCAAATTCCTAGAATGCACATTACTTAGGATATGATATAGGCCATTTTTGGACCGTTTGAGCCTTTCGAACTTATCCTTGCTATATTCATCACTAGTCACCTGTTTGAGCCTTTTTCTTGAAAGAATTTGAGCCTTGTTTCTTTCAATAACCTATTTACTCACCTTTATGAGCCTAAAAATATTTTATCCTTACCTTTATTTTAAAATAACTTAGCTATAAACATTTGTTAAGAAGCACTTAAAAGGAGTAAGGATGGAAATATGAGAAAATATCATTACCATAACCCAAGTACATTAAAGGAGATAAGTTGTGGGTTATGGAAAAGAAAAGAAAAAATGAAAAAGGAGGTGAATGGTCTTATGCCAAAATACAAAAAGAAAAGAAAATAAAAGAGACTTATGGCAAAGAAAGAAGAAAAGAAAAGAAAAGTGGTGATTTGAGAAAAATGCTCGAAAAATGGTTGAAAAAGTTGGGTGTCGAAGAAAGGTTATCTAGTGCTTAAAAGTGGTTATGTTTAAAGCTAAGAGATTAAGTTCTTTTACTTGTGAATCCTTCCCACTCTTTCTTAACCTTTACCTTAGCCTAATGTTACAAGCTTATTAAAGACCTATTGATCCAATGTAATGTGATTTTTCTACAACAGTGGAGAGTGGTTTGAAATGTAAGCCTATGGAGCTTGTTTTTGTGATTAATGTCACATAATTTATCATGTTTTAGAGGCCAAGACTTGTATTCTCAAATCTTATGCATAAAATCATCCGGATGTTCAGATTAATGGATTGTGGTAAGATTGATGTTAAGAGTCAATAACGATTTTAAGATTGATGTTTGGATTACTTTCGAACTTGGGTGAATTTAAATGATTCTATGTGTTGTGTGTTATGTGAAATTTTTGAAACAAAATGTGAATTACTCTTGGTTAACACTAAATTTGCTTTACTTTACTTTGATTCCCACCATAGAATTCATCTCTTGTTTTCGCTTGAATTGCTAGGGACTAGCAATAAGCTAGTTGGGAGTTGTGATAAGAGCCATAAAATGCATCTCAACATTGTTTAATTGTTAGCATTTTAGGATTGATCTTGGTCTTTATTGCGCTTTTATATGTTAATAACTCTAAAGTGATATTATTGGACCATTGACTTATTTCAGTGCATTTTCAGGTACTTTGAGTCCAAAGGAGAAGAAGAAGCGATTGTTGCTTAAAGCACCAAGATTCCATGCATAACGGAGTGACAGAGTGGTTGCGAAGAAGCAAACATGAAGAAAATCAAACCATCAGTGTGCACCGCGGTGCTCTTCAGACAGCACCGCGGTGCCCAGGAGCCTCCACATTATGAACAATTAGTGTGCACTGCGGTGCTCCTCAACCAGCCCCGCGGTGCCCAGAAACTCACCCAACCAAGCTGAAGCTAGCACCGCAACGCCTATAAAGGAGCACCGCAGCGCGCATATGAGGTTGATCTCCGAGTTAGAATAGATTAAACCCGAGAACACCCTTGGACCTTTGTACTATAAATAGGTCACTTAAGGTTTAAGAGGATCATCTTGGGAAGGCTGGAAAACTCAAGGAAGCAACCAATTCTTACCCATCAAAGTGTTCAACCATAAGCCCCATGGCGAACTAATCTCCAAGCAAGGCGAAGGGATGATTCCCTAGGTGTAGTTGTTCCTATTTTCCTTTATTTGATTCAGTTGTAATAAGGATTTATTGTCAAGATATTGTTGTGATTTACTTTGCTATCTAATTATAAGATTTCTGTTAATCCAGTGATTGTATCTTTTTCCTTGATATAAATCTAGTCATGCTTTTCTTATGTCAAGATTGTTTGGATATGATTGAGCCTGGTAGATTTACCATTTAGGTTTATCATTTACTGCAATATTGTCATAAAAGATATATTGTCATTTCTTGATAAATCTATAGGGTAAATCATGCGTGCATGAATCAAAAGTAAAGTATTTCATAACAATTACATTAGGGTTTATATATGCTCTTATTGAATATTTACTGGTTGCCTGTTTGGGATGTGAAACTCGCAACCGAGATAAAAACAATTAAATCAAGTTAGGATTAGGGCAACGAACCTAGGGAGGATTCCCTGAACCTTGTTGTTCCTCTATTATATTTTAAAATCTATTTTACACAATTATTTCATTATCAAAAGCTCATACTTTCTTACTTAAATCTTTATCGTTTGTGTTATGGTTCACACTTTCTTTTGTAGATAACTTGTTTCCCTGTGGAATCGACACCCCAAGGCTATGCTATAACTACCGCGTATGTTTTGGGCGTAATCAGGTTCTCTTCCGCTTGATTTTCCACTTGTCTCCAAGACCTCAATGTGACAATCGATTGCACTTGTTCCTGCCTTTGCATCGGATTTGATGAATTTCCAACCACAAACTGTCCCTTCGGGTTGGGCACGGGCTGACTGGGGAGTGTTCCCTTCTCTCTTTCACCCAAGTAACTTGCGATTTGACCCATTTGACTTTCTAGCTCAGCAATCGCTTTGGTGTTTACTATTGTTGCACTCCTTACTTCACTAATTTATTAACCGGTCATCTTCATGAAATCCTTATGGGTGTCCTCTAGAGACTGTGAAACTGGCGCTGGCACTTGAGTAGAAGCATGGTAAGCGGGTGATGGTGCTGGATGGGCTGAACGACCATGACTTGGAATTGGTGGAGGAAATTCGGGAGGGTATTGATTGTGAGCATGATGAAGGGCTCCTCCCTGATTCATCGGTTGGTTCTACTCCTATGAAAAATTAGGGTGGTTTCGCCACCCTGGATTGTAAGTCTCGGAGTAAGATCCATTTGATTGCCTCCGATAGTCATTGAAACGTTCACTTGTTCCGTAGGATACTAGACAAAAGCTGGCATAGATGGACAATTCTGTGCTAAATGTATAGGACTAGCACAGATGGAACAACTATCAATATGTATTGGCTGCATTGATGGACTGGCCAGTCATATTCATGAAATCCTTCAGGCTGTCCTCCAACGACTGTGGCTTTAGATCAAAATGGGTAGCATTAGTTGGTGGCAACACTATACAAGAAGGGGAGTTATTCGAAACGGGTGCGAACAAATCCCTAAGGGATGTAATGAAGTCCACGTTCCAAGCTTTAGGTTGCTCTACATTCTCATGTTGATTTATATTCCAAAAATTTTCTCCCATCTCAATTGTCTCTCTTACAACAAGTGCTCTCTTCTGTCTCCTAAGAGTTCTTTCTAATTCGGGATTGAAAGGTATTGACTCTAAATTCGGGATCCAACAAAAATTGGTAATTTTTTATTTTTTATTTTTTTTATAGGCAATTGCAAATAGAAACAAATAAACAAAAAGAAAATTGCAAAAAGAAAAACAAAAATGCTAACTAAACTAGTAGAAAAATAAAATCAGTTCAGACAACAATATAATTTTCACTAACAAAACAATTCCCCGGCAACGGCACCAAAAACTTGTTGTGAGTTTTAAATTACTTGTAAACGCACGAGTTGTTTGCAATATAGTGTTGTGCAAGTGCGAGGTCGAATCCATAGGGAATTGCGTTGTGAAAATAGATTTTTACCTAAACTAACTCTATTTTAACCTAGTTCCGAATTGTGAATTATATTGTGCAAAGAAATATAAACTTAAACTAAATTGAACATTTAACAAACTACTTTCTCAATTGCATAATTGCACTTATGGAAGTGAAGGGTATTTGATGTAGAGGAAAATTCCCTCTCTAGTGATATTATAACATGTGGTAACTTTGTGATAAGTGCTTAAATAGTCATATTTAAGCCCTTTAATTTACACTTGTTAGGCTCTTTACTTATCTATTTCAGTAGATTCTACTTCATTTTCATGTTTTATGTGTTTTTCACTGACTTTGTGAGGTCATCAATTGTTGCTGTTGAGCTATTAATTGCCTCACAAGAGTCTCGAGGTCGTTTTTCGTTGGTTCGAAAACAGATTGGGTTACAGGTTGAAAGTTTTTGTGCTGTCCTTGCTGGTTAAGGATATTTTGGTTGTTGTTCCAAGAGAAATTTGGGTGGTTTCTCCATCCAGGGTTGTAGGTGTTTGCATATGAGTTGTTCTTTGGTGGATAGTTGTTAGGTCCCACATAATTTGCTTGTTCTAGATCTGTAGATGAGTACAAAGGAAAAGTATCAGTATTATAGTCGAACTGGGAATATATCGCACATACCTGGAGTGGGGTGGTCGGTAGGCTAGATGAGGCATTTTGAGGAGCCATGGCTTTAACCAACAGGTCTAGTTTGCTTTCCACAACATTTATTTGAGGAAAAGATCCTCCATTCAGATTTTCCTCATACACGCCCTTACCCTTGGTCATATGTCTATCTCGAGAGGAGAACTGCTGAGTGTGTTCACTTAGGGTTTCGAAGAGCTCTATAGCTTCTTCGCTGCTTTTCTCCATCAGCACTCCTCCACAACCTGAATCAACAATACTTTTGTTAGTATCATTCAAACCTTCGTCAAATACTTGTACCAGTTCATCTTGGGGCTGGTTGCGATGTGGTCATTTGAGTAGCAGTTCGTTGAAGTGTCCCCATACTTCGAAGATGAGGTCTCCATCCTTTTGTTGGAAGGACTGAATCTCCTTCCTCATCTGTCTCGTCTTTTGGGCTGGAAAAAACTTCTTTAGGAATTTGCTAGCCAACTCCTCCCATATGTGGATAGAAACTACAGGTAAAGAATTGTACCACAGTTTAGCATTATCTTTCAAGGAAAAGGGGAACAGAATTAACCTTATTCCTTCTTGGTCTAGTCTTCGGATGTGCTGGAACTTGCAAAGGTCAAAAAACTCTCGAAGGTGCAGGTGTGGATCCTCATTAGGTGTACCCCTAAAGTGAGTCAAGGCACTCAAGATTTGCGGAGATATGTAATAGTTACCTTCTGCCTCAGGTTGATAAGCAATACATGATGGTTGATCAAGGTTCCGTGGAATGAAGGACTGCTTCATTGGTACTCGTGCAGGTGGTTGCTGGTTTTCGAGTTGTTTTGCCATTGGTGCTTTGTTCTCAAATTCTTCTTCATTCTCCTCGAAGTTGTTCCTAAGCCTTTATCGGATGGTCCACTCAAGTTCGGGATCGAGGGGAAAAAATGTTGGATGTCAGGATCGAAATCCGTGCATAAATCAGGTAAATCAGTTTCAGTGCAGCAGTTCAACTCTGCTGCTCAGGTAACTCTCTGCCCTAATTGCGCTCGATCGCACAGAAGGTTGCGATCGATCGCAAGTATCACAGAAAGTTTGATTAGGGTTTGACGTGCCTGAAACAGAAAGGCAATCGATTAAGATTTGATGAAAATAAAAATAAAGGTGAAAAACATAAATTAAAGATTTTTAGAAATAGAATAATGATGATTTAAACTAAACGAAAGTAATTCTAAAAGGAAAATTTAGCGCAATCCCCGACAACGGCGCCAAAAACTTGTTGCGCATTTATTTACCTAAATAAATAAGCAAATGATCACACTCGTTTTACTTGCAAGTGCACAAGGTCAACAGTAGTATAGTGTGCGAATACAAGATCATCTCCACAGGGATTCGTAAAGTTCAATTTAGAATTAGTTTCTTTAAAGTAAAAAGAAATAACTGTTGAATGTGAATTAATAATAATTGCTGTGAGTTTTAATTTACTCGCAAGCACACAAGTCGTTTGCAATATAGTGTTGTGCAAGTGCGAGGTCGAATCCACGGGGAATTGTGTTGTGAAAATACATTTTTAATCTAAACTAATTTTATCTTAACCTAGTTCCGAATTTTGAATGATATTGCAAAACAAATTAAAAATAAACAAAATTGATTTTAAAACTAATAAAAAAAAACACTAAGGTTTCCGAATCCACCCTACCAAAGTTAAGTGTATATGTTCTAAAAATATAGCCTATCAAAACATTCCATGAATCCAACTATAAGACAAAAAACAAAGAATATCCAAACTAAACCAAAAGCGTCCAATGTATCCGCTCTTAACAAATCACAAAGGAAATCCAATTTAATCGAAAAGCATTCAATGTATCCATCGGATGAAACATAAGGAATATCCAACAGATAATTTAAACTCAATCAATTATAAGATTAACTCAAATAATTGACAGAACATTTATACTAAAAAAAATTTAGATTTGTACAAGAAAATATGAACTACTATGCCAAACAACGGCAGGGCTTCATCTTCAATCTTAGCTGAAGAGTCTAGCCACTCATAACTATGAAACTACAATTCATAATAAAAGTGCTAAACATTAAACTACAAAAACTAAATAAAAACAAATAAATAAACAACTTTACATGGGAGAAATTCCACTCGCTGACGGGCGGCGCTTCCCCTCCTGGTAGCAATGCCTTCGGGATCCACCAGAATGCTAGCGGACGTCCACCGGTAAACACTTAAGTGGCTCAGGAATTGTACACTGAATTATGAAGTCAGGTGGTGTTTATATAGGGGGAGACCCGGAGCAATGTGGCTTGCAGAATCGATGTGGGATACTGCCCGAGTGCGCTCGATCGCAGTATGTTGCGATCGATCGCAGATGCGCTCGATCGCGTGTCTGGTGCACTCGATCGCGCTGTAAAGATTTCTGACCGATGTGGGATGATCACTTGCGATCGATCGCAGGTCTGTGTGCTCGAGCGTAGGTGCGATGCACTACAAACATTTCGATGTGGGATTGATGACTTTGCGCTCAATCGCAGCATAGTGCGATCGATCGCAATTTCTCCTGAAGCTTCACATCTCCTGAAATGGTTCATTTTCTCCACAATCCTGTAAAAATACACAAAACACAAAAAAAAGCACAAAATAAAGTGAAATACTACTAGCTAAGAGCATAACAAATATAAGTTAAGGGTATTAAATATGCATTATTTAAGACTCATCAAATACCCCCAAACTTATATTTTGCTAGTCCCTTAGCAAAACAAAATAAAAGACTCAATGAAAAACAAAGAACATAAAGATAAGTTCATCACTCATGGTATCCAAAAATTTAAGGAGCACACATCACCATGATATTCATTCATAAGAAAGCTTAAAAAGGTAAACCCATCTTCGCAATGAATAGAAATGTTAAAATCTAATTACTTACAAAAGTCAGGATAAGGCATCACAAGCTTGAATCAGTGTAAGGTGAAGTAGCATATAAAAATGAAGCTTCCAAGTAACTCTAATGTGTAAGGTTTCCATGTCTCAAGATTCACCGAATTTCCCATAAAAAATGAACGAAAAGGCATAGTTTTTATTTTATTCTCTTTTTTTTTTAATTTTATAATAAGGCACGGCTATGTTTAGTTCCCTTAAGCTTTCTAATTGACCAATGTAGCGAGTGTTGAGTCAATGACTCCCAAACCAGATGGTTTTAGGGCATTAGTTGTAAAGACACCCCTAAGGACTTACTAACTCGAGTCAAAAAGTCTACGAAATTAAACCGACCTTAATACTACCAAGCAAAATTCCACCTTTTGACGTGAACACTCACTGCTTACTAAGGCAAGAGGTCCAGTTACTCAACGGAAAGTTTCACAATGATCATTATGAATAAAATTCCCACCTTTCGACGTGAACACTCACTGCTTACTGAGACAAAAGGTCCAGTTACTCAGTGGAAAGTTTATTGATGATGATCATTATAAATGTTAGTAGTAATTATTTTTTTTTTTTTATGCTTTTCTATGCCCAAGTGTTCATCCAACAAGTCATCCAGTTTCAGTTAAGATAAAGAAACATACACATTAAACTCACGTGTCATACCTCACATAATTTGTGCTAATGTGCTCATGTTAGATTAGGTCAAACATGTGAATTCTCAAATGCCTAAGGTAAGTAACTAAATTTTAAAATTTATCGCCAGATCATGTGTTCAAAATGTTAAGCTCACCAATGACATCACATCACAGAAAATGTTTCGATCAACCAAAATTTCAAGATAACATGAGCATGCATTTATCTTTACGACGAAAAGACAACAAATTAAGACAAAGTGTGTGATGTGTCTCCCATACCCCCAAACTTAAATTACACATTGACCCCAATGTGTGACTAATATGGAAAGAGCTGACCTGAGATATGGAGAACTATCTGGACTGGCATGGCTCATAGCATACCCCCAAACTTGAACTGAAGTATGCTTTATCCCTAAAAGATAAAAACTGGAAAACAAAAAATACTGGAAATAAACATTAATCATAAAAATGTGAAATAATAAATAAATAGAAAAGATAAGCTGTGGGGTGCCTCCCATGAGCGCTAAGTTTAACGTCTTCAGCCAGACCCAACATTAGTAAACAGGCCCAACTAAGCGCTCCACCATCTGATCAATAAATGGAAATGGAAAATGATAAGGCCTAGTGGCAGCATTCAATTTACGGTAGTCTAGACACTTTCTCCATCTTGACTGCACTCGAGTTAGGACCAACTCGTCGTCTTTATTTACTACCATCAATTTAGCACGTTTGGGCACGACTGGAATCAGGCTCACCCACTTGCGATCAGAGATGGGATAAATGATCCCTGGCTCTAACAGCTTAATATCTTCTACCCTCACAACCTCTTGCATAGTAGGGTTGAGCCTTCTTTGTGGCTCCCTCGATGGCTTGGCATTCTCCTCCAACTGTATCGTGTGTATTACCAACGAGGGGTTGATTCCCTTGACATCCTCAATAGTCTAGCCTAAAGCTTTCTTATGCTCTTTTAAGACGTCCAATAATTTCTCCTCTGGAGAATCACCCAAATCTAAAGCTATAATTATAGGCAAAGAATCTGCTGGACCTAGGAACTTATACTTAAGATTGTCCGATAAAGGCTTAAGTTCCTTCTTGGGGGGTTCAGGTGTTGTGGTTTCCTCCATCTCACTGATCTTTAGAGGAGCAGACTCCAAAGTAGCATTTGCTTGCTCAAACAACTTATCTAAGCCCAAATCCTCTTCAAATTTAGCAAAGCATGCCTCCAGGGGGTCCTCAATACGTGATTCATCCATAGTCTCCTCCATCTCACTGCTCTTCTGAGGATCAGACTCCAAAATGGCATTCACTTCCTCGAGTAACTTATCTAAGCCCAAGTCCTCTCCAAAGTAAGCAAAGCGTGCCTCCAGGGGATCCTCAAACTCCTCTCCTTTCTTGGGCGCTTATAATCTCTCAGGGTAAAGTGCTTTAGGTAAAAACGACCTAGGGAGATCCTTAATGATAGGTGTGGCTGTAGATGGCTCAACATCTCTCTTTTCTTTGTTGCCACTTTCTTGCCCTTGTATAGGAGTTGATAAATTTCCCACCGCAAACTGTTCCTTTGGGTTAGGATCAGGTTGACTGGGGAACTTTCTTTCCTCTCCTTCACCCACGTAACTTGCGATTTGATCAATTTGACTCTCTAGCTCGGCAATCGTTTGGGTGTTTTCTATGGTTGCACTCATCACTTCACTCATAGATTGGCTAGTCGTTTTCATGAAATCATTGAGAGCGTCCTCCAATGACTGTGAAACCGATGCTGGCGCTTGAATGGGAGCTTGCTAAGCGGATGATGGTGCTGGATGGGCATAACTTGGGATTGGTGGAGGAAATTCGGGAGGGTATTGATTGTGAGCATGATAAGGGGCTCATCCCTGATTCATCAGTTGGTTCTGTTCCCATGAAAAATTAGAGTGGTTCCACCACCCTGGATTGTATGTTTCGGAGTAAGATCCATTTGATTCCCAACAACAATCATTGAAAGCATTCATTTGTTCCATGGGGTACTCGGCACAAGCCGGCATTGATGGACAATTCTGTGCTAGATGCATGGGACTAGCACAGATGGAACAGCTATCAACATTGAATGTGTTGGCAGCATTGAGGGACGGGCCGGTCATTTTCATGTACTCTTTAATGGTGTCCTCTAAAGACTGTGAAACCGGCGCTGGATTCATCCACATTTTTTTTTGTTTTTTTATATATTTATATAAAAAAAATGGTAACTAACTAGTAGAAAAATAAAATCAATTCAGACCAAAAATTTTCACAAACCAAATAATTCCCCGGCAACGGTGCCAAAAACTTGTTGTGAGTTTTAATTTACTCACAAGTGCACGAGTCGTTTGCAATATAGTGTTGTGCAAGTGCGAGGTCGAATCCATAGGGAATTGCGTTGTGAAAATATATTTTTAATCTAAACTAATTTTATCTTAACCTAGTTCCGAATTTTGAATGATATTGCAAACAAATTAAAAATAAACTAAATTGATTTTAAAACTAATAAAAAAAAACACTAAGGTTTCCGAATCCACCCCACCAAAGTTAAGCATATATGTTCTAAAAATATAGCCTATCAAAACATTCCATGAATCCAACTATAAGAAAAAAAACAAAGAATATCCCAACTAAACCAAAAGCGTCAAATGTATCCGTTCTTAATAAATCACAAAGGAAATCCAATTTAATTGAAAATCATTTAACGTATCCATTAGATGAAACACAAGGAATATCCAAAACAGACAATTTAAACTCAATCAATTATAAGATTAACTCAAATAATTGACAAAACATTTATACTAAAAAAATTTCAGATTTGTACAAGCAAATCTGAACTACTATGCCAAACAACGGCGGGGCTTCATCTTCAACCTTAGCTGAAGAGTCTAGCCACTACAATCCATAATAAAAGTGCTAAACATTAAACTACAACAACTAAATAACAACAAATAAATAAACAACTTTACATGGGAGAAATTCCACTCGCTGACGGGCGGCGCTTCCCCTCGTGGTAGCAATGCCTTCGGGATCCACCAGAATGCTAGCGGACATCCACCGGTAAACACTAAAGTGGCTTAGGAATTATACACTGAATTATGAAGTTAGGTGGTGTTTATATAGGGGGAGACCCGGAGCAATGTGGCTTGCAAAATCGATGTGGGATACTGCCCGAGTGCGCTCGATTGCAGTATGTTGCGATCGATCGCAGATGCGCTCGATCGCGTGTCTAGTGTGCTCGATCATGCTGTAAAGATTTCTGACTGATGTGGGATGACCACTTGCGATCTATCGCAGGTCTGTGCGCTCGAGCGTAGGTGCGATGCACTACAAACATTTCGATGTGGGATTGATGACCTTGCGCTCGATCGCAGCATAGTGCGATCGATCGCAATTTCTCCTGAAGCTTCACATCTCCTGAAATGCTTCATTTTCTCCACAATCCTATAAAAATACACAAAACACAAAAAAAAAAAAAATAAAGTGAAATATTACTAACTAAGAGCATAACAAATATAAGTTAAGGGTCTTAAATATGCATTATTTAAGACACATCAATAATAAAGACATAGGGCTTTGATATCCACCAGTAATCATACTTTCCCAAGGCGTAATGTATCAATGCACTAGCCTTATCATGTATACCTAATGGTCGCCAACCTAAGGGCATGGTATCTACTCTTTAAGCTATTGATTTCCCTAAGCAATGAGTTAGGCATGGTATCTACTCTAACTGTTTTCTTTCTCGAGGGATTCAGCATGGTATCTACTGAGTTGTTCCTAAAGAAAGCATAAGGGCTGTGGAAATCAACAACCACTTGAGACCTAGGGCATGGTATCTACTCCCGGTTTTCCATGTTGATTAACCTAAGAATCCAGTGTTGATATCTTTTGTTACTCTTGTTAGACCCAGGACTCGGTCATCCAAATTAATCTAACTAACCAATCCATACCACATGCATACGTTGATCAGACACATACATATGAGGAATTTAAATAAACACAGGCATTAATCAAGTTAAGTAATATAATGAAGACTATTGGCAAAGATAATCAATGAATATATATATATGGGAAAGCATAACTAGGGCTTCAATCGAGCCCTATAACGAGTTAGTTACACATGATGTCTATGATAAGCATTATAATATAAAATAAACATAAACTATAAAACCCGAAGAATACTGTGGAGATGGGATGTCAATCCTCTCCAAAGCTTACAACTCCAAGCGAAAGTAAAAGATAAAAGAAGTGATGACTTTGTGTGTGTTTTACAGGTGTATTTATAGGGCTTAAGTAATCCTAGAAGACTCTGGAAACCTTAACTTCCAAAAACACAAAACCTACTCTATTTCCAAAATTGGTTTTGTCGTTTTACTGTTCACGCCCGTACATGTGCGCTCGATCGCATGCATCTTACACTCAATTGCAAGTGCTACGCTCGATCCTTCTTGTGTGCACACGATTGCATGTGCACTCGATCGCATGCAATAGTGCGATCGATTGCACTGACCAGAAGCTGCTCTAGGATTTCCAGGTTTCTTCCTTGAGGTGCCAAAAATGATTTTTTTTCTCCAAGACCCTATAAAAACATGTGAAACACACAAATGAAGTAAAATGGACTAAATTAACATAACTAAGGACCTAACAAATGTGAATAAGGGGGCTTAAATATGAATATTTAAGCACCTATCATTACATGTCTGCCTCGAGAGGAGAACTGCTGCGTGTGTTCACTTAGGGTTTCGAAGAGCTCCATAGTTTCTTTGCTGCTTTTCTCCATCAGCACTCCTCCACAACCTGAATCCATAATATTTTTGTTAGTGTCATTCAAACCTTCATAGAAAGCTTGTACCAGTTCGTCTTGAGGTAAGTTGTGGTGTGGGTAGTTGAGTAGTAGCTCATTGAAGTGTTCCCAGGCCTCGAAGAATAGATCTCCATCCTTTTGTTGGAAGGATTGAATTTCCTTACTCATTTGCCTCATCTTCTGGACTAGGAAAAACTTCCTTAGAAATTTGCTAGACAACTCCTCCCAAGTGTGGATGGAAACTACAGGCAAAGAATTATACCATAGTTTAGCATTATCTTTCAAGGAAAAAGGGAAAAGAATTAACCTTATTCCTTTTTTGTCTAAGCCTTGGATGTTCTGGAATTTACAAAGATCGAAGAACTCTCGAAGGTACAAATGTGGATCCTCATTAGGTGTACCCCTAAAGTGAGTTAGTGCATTGAGTACTTGAGGAGATATGTAGTAGTTTCCTTTCACCTCAGGTTGATACGCAATGCACTATGGTTGATCGAGGTTCTGTGGGATGAAGGATTGCTTCATCAGCCTTCGCTCACGTGATTTCTGCTTGGCGATCTGTTCTGCTATTAGTATTTCTTCCTCAATTCCTCCTTCTACCTCTTCTGAGTTATCTCTAATCCTTTGTCGGATAGTCCGCTCAAGCTCGGTATCAAGGGGAAAGAATGTCAGATGCTTGGATTGACGTCCATGGATGAATTGGGGGTAGTTTCGTGAGTGCAGTAGTCAAACACTGCTGCTCGGGTAACTCTTTGCCTCAATTGCGCTCGATCGCACAGGAGGGTGTGCTTGATCGCAAGTGGCATAGAAAGCTCTACTGGAGTGCCTAAAACAGAGACCAACAAGAAATCGATTAGGGTTTTAATGCAAATTAAGATAAAATAGAAGTAGAATAAAAAGGGAATAATGATTAAACTAACTGAAAAGTAATTCTAAATAAAAATTTAAGCGCAATCCCCAGCAACGGTGACAAAAACTTGTTGAGCAATTATCTACCTAAATAAATATGCAAATAACAAAACTTGTTTTACTTGCAAGTGCACAAGGTCGATGGTAGCATAGTGTGCAAGTGCGAGATCATTTCCACAGGGATTGGTTAATTTTGATTTAGAATTAATCTTTTCGAAGTAAAAAGAGAAAGAACTGTTGATTGTGAGTTAATAATAATGAGAACATAGGACTATGATATCCACCATTAGTTATACTTTCCCACTAAGTAAGGTGTCAATGCTCTAGCCTTATCATGAATATTTAATGGTTGCCAACCTAAGGGCTTGGTCCACACCTTAGGCTATTGATCTCCCCATACAACGAGTTAGGCATGGTGTATACCTTAACTTTTTTCTCTCTTAAGGGATTCAGCATGGGTGTATACTAAGTTGTTCCATAAGAGAGCATAAAGGTTGTGGAGATCGACAACCACACGGGACCTAGGGCTTGGTCCACTCCCAATTTATCGTGTTGATTAACCCGAGAATCCAGTGTGGATATCTCTTGTTACTATTGTCGAACCTAGGACTCGGTCATCCAAATTGATTCGACTAACTAATCCATACCACATGAATACGTTGATCAGACACACACATATGAGGAATTTAAATACAAACAGACATTAATCAAGTTAAACATTCTAATAAAGCTATAGCAAAGGTAATCAATGAATAAATGCGTGGAAAAGCATAACTAGGGCTTCAATCGAGCCCTATAAGAGTTTAGTTACACATGCTAGTTAAACTAAACATAATAACCATAATGAACTAAAAACAGAAAAATAAAACCCGAAGAAAACTCGGGAGATGAGTTGTCAATTCCTCTCCTAAGCTTGTAACTTCAAGTCTAAAACAAAAGGTATGGTTTATGTGTTTTACAGGGCTATTTATAGGGCTCTAAGGGTGCCCCAAAACCCTAATTTCCTAATTGAGGTTCAGAGACTTCTTTCCATATCTAGCTCTACTGCCTCTAGAGTGCTTGTGCTCGATCGTATGCAGCCTGCACTTGAGCCTTCTACAAGTGCGCTCTTGTGCCTGTGCGCTCGATCACAAGGGATATGCGCTTGCTGGATGGTAGAACTTGACTTTTACCCTAAAAGCTCCAAAATATCATCTTTTTGTCTAAGACCTGTGAAAAACACCTAAAACACGAAAATGAAGTAGAATCTACTGAAATAGATAAACAAATAGCCTAACAAACATAAATTAAGGGGCTTAAATATGATTATTTAAGCACTTATCACACCTCCAAACTTACATATTGCTAGTCCCTTAGCAATACAAACAAGAGACTATGTTAAAACAAAATTTAAAGATAAATTCATTTTCATGATACTAAAAAATTTGGGTTGTGCATAAAACCATCATAACCGTTCCTGAGTAAGCTTATAATAAAAACACATTTTTTTTATTTGAAAAAGGATTTTTAAAAGCTTATGTTACTTACCTAAGGTTGGCTTAAGGCATCGCAAGTTTGATTTATGTGTGGCAAATTAGCACAAATAAGATGGGGCTTCCACATAGTTTTAGTGTATAGTGTTTCGGTGTATCGAATTCTTTATCAAAAAGAACAAAAGTGGCATAATGCTTGCTTCTTTTCTTTTCTTATATCATTCGATCTTTGCCATGTTGAGTTCCATTAAGCTTTCTAATGGACCCTTGTAATGAGTGTTTAGCTATTGACTCCTAAACCAAATGGTTTTAGGGCATTAGGTGTAAAGACACCCCTAAGGACTTACTAACTCGAGTCAAAAAGGCTACAAAACTAACAAGTTTTAATGTTTCTTAGTGAAATTTCCACCTTTTGACGTGCACACTCACTACTTACTAAGGCAAGAGGCCCAGTTACTCAGTGGAAATTTTTATTATGATCATTAAAGGCTTACTTCCCACCTTTTGACGTGAACACTGTTGTGCATTTATCCACCTAAATTAATGAGCGAATAATCGTACAGTTTTACTTGCAAGTGCACAAGATAAACAATAGCATAGTGTGCGAATGATCATCTCCACAGGGATTGGTAAAGTTCGATTTAGAATTAGTTTTGAAATAATGAAATAAAAACAAGAGAAATAAATATTGATTTTGAAATAATAAAGATAAAGGCATAGGGACTTTATATCCACCACTAATCATGCTACCACAACAAAACAGTATGTCAATACTTTACTCATGTCATGAATACCTAATGTTTGTCAACCTAAAGGCATGGTATCTACTCCTTAAGCTATTGATCTCCCTAAGCAACGAGCTAGGCATGGTATCTACTCTAACTCTTTTCTCTCTCAAGGGATTCAACATGGTATATACTGAGTTGTTCCTTAAGAGAGCATAGGATCTATGGAAATCAACAACCACATGGGACCTAGGGCATGGTATCTACTCTCGGTTTCCCGTGTTGATTAATGTTGTGCGATAATATACCTAAATAAAATAGGTGAATGATCGGACTTTGTTTTACTTGCAAGTGCACAAGGTCAACAGTTTAGTATAGTGTGCGAATGCAAGATCATCTCCACAGGGATTGGTAAAGTTCAATTTAGAATTATATTCGCAATATAAAAAGATAGAAATAATAAAAGTGTTGAGAAATAATAAAGATAAAATACTAAGGATAAAGACGTGGGGACTTGATATCCACTACTAATTATGCTACCACAATATAATAGTATGCCAATGCTTTATTCATGCCATGTATACCTACTGGTCGCCAACCTAAGGGCATGGTATCTACTCCTTAAGCTATTGATTTCCCTAAGCAACGAGTTAGGCATGGTATCTACTCTAACTCTTTTCTTCCTTAAGGGATTCAGCATGGTATCTGCTTGAGTTGTTCCTTAAGAAAACATAAGTACTATGGAAATCGACAACCACATGAGACCTAGGGCATGGTATCTACTCCCGGTTTCCCATGTTGATTAACCCGGGTATCCGGATAAGATATCCCTTGTTACTAATGTTAGACCCAGGACTCGGTCATCCAAATTGATCTAACTAACAAGTCCATACCACATGCACATATTGATCAGACATATACATATGAGGAATTTAAATAAAAGCAGGTATTAATCAAGTTTAAGCAACACAACATAAATATCGCAAGGCGCCAATACTAAATTTATTGAGTAAACATAATTAGGGCTTCAACCAAGCCCTACTAAGAGAGTTAGTTACACATACTAACTGAAGTAAACATAATTAAACTAAACATAAGGGAGAAGAATAAACCCGAGAGAAGAGGCGTCAATTCTCTCCCAATCTCTCCACTCCAAGTAAAAGAAAAGAGAAAAGTGTTTTCTATCTAAGGGTGTGTTTTTGTGTGTGAGTTTACAAGTGTATTTATAGGTCCTTGAGAAGTCCTAATAGACTCATGAGTTTCTAAACTTTCCTAAAACACAAAACTCCTTTATTTCCAAAATAGAGTTATTTCCAAAATAGAGTTATTTCCAAAATAGGGTTCTGCAGTTTACTATTCACACCTGTACATTTGCGCTCGATCGCATGTGTCTTTGCGCTTGATTGCAGTGTCCGCTCGATCCTACAAGTGTGCGCACGATCATATGTGCGCTCGATCGCATTGCATGTGCGCTCGATCGAACTTTGTCCAGAAAGTGCTTCAGGGCTTCTAGATTTCTTCCTTAAAGTGCCAAAACTGCTTCTTTTTCTCCAAGACCCTATAAAAACATGTAAAACACACAAATGGAGTAAAAGATACCAAATTAACGTAACAAAGGATCTAACAAGTGTAAATATGGGGGCTTAAATATGTATATTTAAGCGTCTATCAATTAACCCAAGAATCCAACGTGGATATCTTTTGTTACTAATGTTAAACCCAGGACTCGGTCATCCAAATTGATTCAAATAACTAATCCATACCACATGCATACTTTGATCAGACACACACATACGAGGAATTTAAATAAAAACAGGCAAAAATCAAGTTAAGCAACACAATGTAAATATCGCAAAGGCACCAATACTGAATTTATTTAAGAAACATAATTAGGGCTTCAACCAAGCCCTTACTAAAAGTTTAAGTACACATAATAAAAATAAAGGAAAGAAGAAACCTGAGAGAAGAGTCATCAATTCTCCTCCATAATTTCCTTCTTCGATCTCCCTGAACAAAAACTAAACTAAAAGGAAGATATACTCCTCAAAAGTGAGATGCTGTTTCTGTGTTTTACAAGTCTATTTATAGGGTTCTAAGGACACCTTGAAACTCTAATTTCCAAAACAGGGTCCTAACCCTTATTTCCAAAACAGGTTATGCTGTTTTTACTGTTCACTATCGTACGTGTGCGCTCGATCGCAGCTCCTTTTGTGCTCGAGCGCAGCCTTCTTTTTGTGTGCAAGCATAGATTGAGCTTAATCCTGGCTTGGGTGCTGGTACGCTCGATCGCAGCTCCACTGCACTCGATCGCACTAAACAACTGACAAATTTTCCAGATTTGCTCTTTAAGCTCCAAAATGCTTCTTTTTCTCCAAGAACCTATAAAACCCCATAAAACACAGAAAGGAAGTAAAATAGCATAAAATACGCATACTAAGGGCTTAACAAATGTAAATTAAAGGGCTTAAATATGAATATTTAAGCACTTATCACACTGCCAAACTTACATATTGCTAGTCCCTTAGCAATACGAAACTTAAAAACTAAATGAAAAACAAAGATGTAAAGATAATTCATCATTCATGATATCTAAAAATTTGGGTTGCACTCAAAACCATGATATTTATTCATGAGCAAGTTTAAAATATAAACACATCTTTGCAATGAATAGGAGTTTTAAAAGTTCATGTTACTTACATAAGGCTTGCTTAAGGCATCACAAGTTAACTTAGTGTATGTGGTGGATTAGCACATAATAGATGGAACTTCCACATATTTCTAATGTATAGTGTTTCGGTGTCCAAACCTTCATCGAATTCCTTGTTAGACGAAACAAAAATGGCATAGTTTTTACTTATTTTCCTTTTCTTTCATCGTAAGATCTTTACCATGTTGAGTTCCATTAAGCTTTCTCATTGACCTTTGTAGCGAGTGTTTAGCCAATGACTCCAAAACCAGATGGTTTGAGGGCATTAGGTGTGAAGACACCCCTAAGGACTTATTAACTCGAGTAAAAAAGGCTACGAAACTAACAGGTCTTAATGCTTCCAAGCAAAAATCCCCACCTTTTTTGATCTGTAAATAAAGCTTGTATAAATGATCAAATGTACAAAATTCACTGCGCATACCCAGGGGATTTACAATATATGCATAAACAAACAAAAGGCTTACACTAGAAGCCAAGGAGCTGGCCAACAGCTATACACATACTCTGGGCATACCCAAGGGCAAACAATAATGCCTCAAAAATAGAAAATAACAATGGAGCTTACAACAAAAGCCTTGTCTCCGGACAGGCTGCATAAATAATTTTATAGATAACAAACTGAATCTTCTTCCCAAGGCTGGCTCGAACACTCACTGCTTACTGAGGCAAGAGGTCCAGTTACTCAGTGAAATTTTTTTATGATCATTAAATGCTTAATCCCCACCTTTTGACGTGAACGCTCAATGCTTACAGAGGCAAGAGGTCCAGTTACTCAGCGAAAATTTTATTTAATGATCATTAGGAGAAACTTTTTTTTTTTTTTTGCATGATGGACATTTTTCTCTTTCTTTGTCTATGCCAAAGTGTTTATCTAACAAGTTATTTGATTATGGTTAAGTCATGGAAACATATTAAAATTACATGTCATACCCCACACAAATGCGTGCTAATGTGCTCGTGTCAGATCTGGATCGAACTCGTGAATTCTTAAGTGCCTTGAGGTAGGAAACTAACCTTTAAGATTCTTATTACTAGACTATGTGCTCTAGATTTTAAGATTACTAATGAATTTTTGTCATAATATTTGTTGTAAACAACCAAAATTTTTTTTTCAATAAATATGAATGGGCATTTATCTAAAAAAAACTGGGACAAAGTGTGTGAATGTGTCTCTCATACCTCCACACTTAAATTACACATTATCCCCAATGTGTGAATAACATGGAAAGATCTAACCTGAGAGATGGAGAACTAGCTGGGTTGACATGGCTAATAGCATACCCCCAAGCTTGAACAGATGCACACATTGTCCCTAAAAAAGAAAAACTAACGTACTACGGGAAAACAAGAAGTACTAAAAATAAATAAATAACAATAAATACGTAAAATAATAGAAATAAAATGATAAGCTATGGGGTGCCTCCCATAAGCACTAAGTTTAACGTCTTCAGCCGGACTAAGCCTTATTTTTCCCCAAAACTAAGATTGGCAACAACTAGCACAGGTAGTGTCTTATTCTCTCCCATATAAGCATAAGTCAAATGCTTGGGCAATTGCTTCAACTCCAAATTTGGTGCCTGAACAATAGAAGGAAAAAAAATAGTATTAGTAGACACATGAGGTTCAAATGGATCGGTGTACTTACTTAGATGCTTTGGAGAAGCCTCTAGAAGGTGCACAGTTTCAATGATGTCATCAGTAACATCCTTAGATTTTGGCTCAACATCTAATCCTTTGAAACAATGGGTGAAGGTGGTCTCCAATGGATCAATGTGATGGACGTGAAAAACTTGCTCAACAACACCTTGCTGTCGTTCACTCAGCTCCTTAGCCTATTGGTCCACTTGTGCTTTCAATCTTTGAATGGCTTGTTCATGCCTTGCAGTGGTTTGTCTTATCTCAGTCTAAAATTGCATTTCCTTTACAATAAACTGATCTTGTGAGGTCATCAATTGTTGTTGCTGAGTTACCAACTGCATCACAAGACTCTTTAAGTCGCTTTTCTTTGTTTCGGGAACTGAGTGGGCTGCTTGTTGGGAGTTCCTCTGTTGCCCTTGAAAGTTGAAGGCATTTTGATCGTTGCTCCATGAAAAGTTGGGGTGGTTGCTCCATCTAAGATTATAGGTATTTGCATATATGTTGTAGTTGTTCGGTCCCATATAATTTGCTTGCTCTTGATCTGCAGATGAATACAAAGGGCAAGTGTCAATAGTGATCAAAATGAGAACATATAGAACATACTTGGAGTTGTTTGGCTCATGGACTAGGTGAGATGTTTTGAGCAGTCATGGCTTTTATAAGCATATCTAGCTTCCTCTCTATAGCAGAAAGATAAGCGTAACTAGCTTCTGCCATTGGTGCTTCTCATTCGAATGAGTTAGTTGAAAAGCTTCAGTGTAGCAGTTTCAGTACTGCTTCTCGGGTATTCTCTGGAGCTTTTGTGCTCGAGTGCACTACGAAAAGCGCTCGATCGCACTGAGATTGCGCTCGATCGCACCAAGGAATGCACTCGATCGCAATGAGAACAGAAACTCCTCCGCTGCACTCCTAAACAAAAATAGAAAACGAAAAAAAGGAATAAATATGATTTTTTGATAAAAATAAAAAATAAAAATAAAATGGAACAGAATAAAATAAAATGGAACAGAATAAAATAAAATAAAAAACTGACGAAAATAATTCCAAAAAGAAATTTAGCACAATCCCCAGCAACGACGCCAAAAACTTGTTGTGCGTTTATCCGCCTAAATTAATGAGCGAATAATCGTATAGTTTTACTTGCAAGTGCACAAGGTCAACAGTAGCATAGTGTGCGAATGCAAGATCATCTCCACAGGGATTGGTAAAGTTCGATTTAGAATTAGTTTCGAAATAATGAAATAAAAACAAGAAAAATAAATATTGAGTTTGAAATAATAAAGATAAAGGTGTAGGGACTTTATATCCACCACTAATCATGCTACCACAACAAAACAGTATGTCAATACTTTACTCATGTCATAAATACCTAATGTTTGTCAACCTAAGGGCATGGTATCTACTCTTTAAGCTATTGATCTCCCTAAGCAACGAGCTAGGCATGGTATCTACTCTAACTCTTTTCTCTCTCAAGGGATTCAACATGGTGTATACTGAGTTGTTCCTTAAGAGAGCATAGGATATGTGGAAATCGACAACCATATGGGACCTAGGGCGTGGAATCTACTCCCGGTTTCCCATGTTGATTAACCCAAGAATCTAGCGTGGATATCTTTTGTTACTAATGTTAAACCCAAGACTCGGTCATCCAAATTGATTCAACTAACTAATTCATACCACATGCATACGTTGATCAGACACACACATATGAGGAATTTAAATAAAAACAGGCATTAATCAAGTTAAGCAACACAACGTAAATATCGCAAAGGCACCAATACTGAATTTTTTTAAGAAACATAATTAGGGCTTCAACCAAGCCCTTACTAAAATTTTAAGTACACATAATAAAAATAAAGAAAAGAAGAAACCCGAGAGAAGAGTCGTCAATTCTCCTCTATAGTTTTCTTCTCTGATCTCCCGGAACAAAAACTAAACTAAAAAGAAGATATGCTCCTCAAAAGAGAGATGTTGTTTTTGCGTTTTACAAGTCTATTTATAGGATTCTAAGGACACCTTGAAACCCTAATTTCCAAAACAGGTTCCTAACCCTTATTTCCAAAACAGGTTCTGCTGTTTTTACTGTTCATTGCCATACGTGTGCGCTCGATCGCAGCTCCTTTTGCGCTCAAGCGTAGCCTTCTTCTTGTGTGCGAGCGCAGATTGCGCTTGATTCTGGCTTGGGCACTGGGCGGTGGTGCGCTCGATCGCAACTCCTCTGCGCTATATTGCACTAAGCAACTAACAGATTTTCCAGATTTGCTCTTTGAGCTCCAAAATGCTTCATTTTCTCCAAGAACCTATAAAAACCCATAAATAAAATACGTATACTAAGGGCTTAAGAAATATAAATTAAAGGGTTTAAATATGAATATTTAAGCACTTCTCACACCCTCAAACTTACATATTGCTAGTCCCTTAGCAATAAAAAACTTAAAAACTAAATGAAAAACAAAGACATAAAGATAATTCATCATTCATGATATCTAAAAATTTGGCTTGCACTCAAAGCCATGATATTTATTCATGAGCAATTTTAAAATATAAACACATATTTGCAATGAATAAGAGTTTTAAAAGTTCATATTACTTACACAAGGCTAGCTTAAGGCATTACAAGTTAACTTAGTGTATGTGGTGGATTAGCACATAAAAAATGGAACTTCCAAATATTTCTAATGTATAGTGTTTCAGTGTCCAAACCTTCATCGAATTCCTTGTTAGACGAAACAAAAATGGCATGTTTTTACTTATTTTCCTTTTCTTTCATCATAAGATCTTTGCCATGTTGAGTTTCATTAAGCTTTCTAATTGACCCTTGTAGCGAGTGTTTAGCCAATGACTCCCAAACCAGATGGTTCTAGGGCATTAGGTGTGAAGACACCCCTAAGGATTTATTAACTCGAGTAAAAATGGCTACGAAACTAACAGGTCTTAATGCTTCTAAGCAAAAATCCCCACCTTTTGACGTGAACACTCACTGCTTACTGAGGCAAGAGGTCCAGTTACTCAGCAAATTTTTTTTATGATCATTAAATGCTTAATCCCCATCTTTTGACGTGAACACTCAATGCTTACTGAGGCAAGAGGTCCAGTTACTCAGCGAAAATTTTATTTAATGATCATTAGGAGCATTTTATTTTCTATTTTTTTGCATGATGGACATTTTTCTATTTATTTGTCTATTCCAAAGTGTTTATCTAATAAGTTATTTGATTACATTTAAGTCATGGAAACATATATATTAAAATTACATGTCATACCCCACACAAATTAGTGCTAATGTGCTCGTGTCAAATCTGGATCAAACTCGTGAATTCTTAAGTGCCTTGAGATAGGTATCTAACTTTTAAAATTCTTATTACTAGACTACGTGTTCTAGATTTTAAGATTACTAATGAAGTTTTATCATAATATTTGTTGTAAAGAACCAATTTTTTTTTTTTAGTAAATATGAATGTGCATTTATCTAAAAAAAACTGGGACAAAGTGTGTGAATGTGTCTCCTATACCCCCAAACTTAAATTAAACATTGTCTCTAATGTGTGAATAACATGGAAAGATCTAACCTGGGAGATGGAGAACTAGCTGGGTCACCATGGCGCATAGCATACCCCCAAACTTGAACGGATGCACACATTGTCCCTAAAAAAGAAAAACTAACGTAATATGGGAAAACAAGAAGTACTAAAAAAAAATAACAATAAATACGTAAAACAATTGAAATAAAAGGATAAGCTGTGCGGTGCCTCCCATGAGCGCTAAGTTTAACGTCTTCAGCCGGACTAAGCCTTATTTTTCCCCAAAACTAAGATTGGCAGCAACTAGCATAGGTAGTGTCTTATTCTCTCTCATATAAGCATAAGTCAAATGCTTAGGCAATTGCTTCAACTCCAAATTTGGTGCCTGGACAATAGAAGGAAAAAAAATAGTATTAGTAGGCACATGAGGTTTAAATGGATCGGTGTACTTACTTGGATGCTTTGGAGAAGCCTCTAGAAGGTGCACAGTTTCAATGATGTCATCAGTAACATCCTCAGATTTTAGCTCAACATCTAATCCTTTGAAACAATGGGTGAGGGTGGTCTTCAATGGATCAATGTGATGGATATGAAAAACTTGCTCAACAACACCTTGCTGTCGTTCACTCAGCTTTTTAGCCAATTGCTCCACTTGTACTTTCAATCTTTAAATGGCTTGTTCATGCCTTGTAGTGGTTTGTCTTATCTCAGTCCAAAATTGTCTTTCCTCTGCCATAAACTGATCTTGTGAGGTCATCAATTGTTATTTTTGAGTTGCCAACTGCATCACAAGACTCTCTAGGTCACTTTTCTTTGATTTGGGAACTGAGTGGGTTACGTGTTGGGAGTTCCTTTGTTGCTCTTGAAAGTTCAAGGCATTTTGATCGTTGCTCCATGAAAAGTTGAGTGGTTGCTCCATCCAGGATTATAGGTATTTGCATATATGTTGTAGTTGTTCGGTCCCATATAATTTGCTTGCTCTTGATCTGCAGATGAATACAAAGGGCAAGTGTCAGTAGTGTGATCAAAACGAGAACGTATAGCACATACCTGGAGTTGTTTGGCTCGTGGACTAGGTGAGATGTTTTGAGCAGTTATGGCTTTTATAAGCATATCTAGCTTTATCTCCATAGCAGCTAGATAAGCATAACTGGCTTTCGCCATTGGTGCTTCTCCTTCAAACGAATTAGTTGAAAAGCTTTAGTGTAGTAGTTTCAATACTGCTTCTCGGGTACTCTCTGGAGCTTTTATGCTCAAGCGTACCAAGAACAACGCTTAATCGCACTGGGATTGCGCTCGATCATAATGAGGACTGAAACTCCTCATCTGCACACCTGAACAAAATTAGAAAACGAAAAAAAAAGCCCTCAGTTAGAGCTCTCAGTCACAGGCAGCTAGAGAGAGAAGCTCTCAACTGTGAACAGTGTTGCTCATGATCTCTCGATTCTTCTCTCCTTCTCCTCCACCTCTTTCTGTGCCATTCTTTCTGCCATCTTCAGCATGGGGAAGAAGAATCCACCTAGGAAGCCTCCTCTAACAATCCAGGAGCAAAATGATTTGGAATATTTCCAGAATCACTTCAAGAACAAAGCTGCTATAGTAGCTTTGTCGCGAGAAGAAGTTGTAGGCAGTGCAAGCTAGGATGGGGATAAGGGTCCATCTAGAGGGTCAGTATTCTCTTCCTGCTCCTTGGGAGAGAAGGACTTCCATCCCTTAGGGTCTCAAAAGGATACTTCAAGTTTGGGTAAGAATGGAAGCTCTGTAAGAGCATCAAAGGTGAACAGTACTAAAGTTTCATTGCAGGGCAATGCTGCTAGCCAGGCTATGCAAGAAGAGTCTCAGGTATTAGAAGATGAGAACTCAAGCTCCTCTGAGGAGTGTGTTGAGGGTTCAGACCAATTGAAGTCCTACTCTTCCAGTGAGGAAGATGACACTAGCTGTCAAGCTTCTGTTCATGGAACTGTTCATGGCAGAAAGGCTGCAACAAGGCCAGGGAGGGAAGAGGAGAGTAGCGAGTCCAGACCTTACTCCCCTTTAAAGATTGGGAACCTCAATCATGACTCAAGGGACAATGTAGCTCCCCCTGCCCCAGGTCCTAAGGAAGCTCAGCAAACCTCCAAGTCCACTAGCAAGAGGCCTGCTTCTAATGAAAAGGCCAAGAAACCTCCTTGGGTCAGCCTCTTTGCTGAGAATAGAATGCAAAGTAAGGGCCTCCAGCTCTCCTCCATAGCCAGTGAGGGAGGTATAGTCAGAGTCACTCAAGAAGGTATGCTAGATGTGTTTGATGAATAACCTTTCTGCTTGGTGGGATACTTTGTAGGGAGATTTCCAGGGAGGAAAACCCTTAAGATGCTTACTAATTCCTAGAAGGTAAGAGTCTCTACTCAGTTTCATGAGAATGGATGGATAATGTTTAAATTTGATAATGAAGAATCTAGTTTAAATGTGTTGCAAGAAGGCCCTTACCAAGTGTACGGTAGGCCTTTACTCTTGAAGGCAATGCCTAAATTCTTCAAGTTTGGCAATGAGGAAATCACTACCATTCCTGTTTGGATTCAACTAAAGGGTTTGCCCCTTGAGTTATGGTCTACTAGCTATCTTAGCAAGATTGGTACCTTAATTGGGAAGCCCCTATATGCTGACCAATTCACAAGGACTAAAGAGAGAATATTTTATGCTAGATTACTGGTTGAAATAGATGTAGCTAAGGATATACAATTCTCTGTTCCATTGACCCTCCTCAATAGAGATTCATTTGAACAAAAGATCTCCTATGAAAACCTCCCTAGATTTTGTTCAAAGTGTAAGGTAGTAGGACATGACCTCCACTCTTGCAGCCAGAATACCAATCATGAAAGGGGAAGGAATCCTAATAAGAAAGGGAAAGAGCCTGTTAGAAAGGAAGTAACTAAGGCTAAGAATGATATAGCTAAAGAGGTGAGCAACCAGGCTGTGGAGCCTAGTGGAGAAAAGGTTAGTTTTGATGGGCTTGAAAAGGATGGTCCCAACCTTGAGCCTAGAGAAGCTGCCCAAGAAGAGAATGGGGAAAACCTAGAAGATCAAAGCCCCAATGTTTCAAGGGGGAGGAGGTCCAGGGGACCTCTAATCCTCCAATCCATGTGGTGGCTGGCCTCAAATCTCCCAACCATCCTGATCCTTCTAGCACGGATCCAAAGAAAAAATCAAGCCTTGGCCAAGGCAGTAGTGAAAGAGACAGGGGCCCTGTGATACAAGGGGGTGATGGATTTCAAGTAGTCCAGAGAAAGAAAGGAAGAATAGCTCAAAAAGGCCTACAATCAACTAGGAATGGAGGGGCTGCCTCCCAACTTCCTCAATGATAGTGGCATGCTGGAACATCAGGGGCTTTAACAAGCCCCTAAAACACAATGGGGTGCTCCACCTCATGAAGAAAAATAAGGTTGACATAATGGGGATTTTGGAATGTAAGCTTGATGAATCAAAGTTGCTTAAGATCATGGGCAACAAATTCTATTTGTGGAGGCAGGTGAACAACTTTTCCACCCACTTATCAGGCAGAATTTTGTTATTATGGGACCCCTCAAAGGTTAGTCTAACTTTCATTGATATTTCCCCTCAAGTTATCCATTGTAATGTTACATGTTTAATCTCTTCTTGTAATTTTGTAATCAGCTATGTGTATTGTTTAAACTCCATTGAATCAAGGAGACCCTTATGGGACAATCTTTGTAATTTTAGTTATGTTTTGTCTTCCCTTTGGCTTGTCTTGGGTGATTTCAATAATATTTTTGCTATTGATGAAAAATCTAATGGGCTGCCTGTAACAGATTATGAGATTAGGGACCCCTCTTTTTGTTGTAGGGAGACTGGGTTAAGTGATATAAATGCTATAGGGTGCTTCTGCACATGGACAAACAATAAGGTTTGGTGCAAGCTGGATAGAGCTATGGTTAACAATGTGTGGTTCCAAAAGGGTGTGAGAGCTCATGCAACCTTTCTCCCTGTTGGGTGCCTCTCTGACCACTCTCCAAGTATTGTTAGCTTGATGGATGAGGTTAACGGGGGTAGGAGATCTTTCAAATTTTTTAATATGTGGGCTGATCATGACATGTTCCTGGACATAATAAGTGCTCATTGGGTCTGCCCTGATAGGGGCACCAAACAATTCATTCTTTGTAAGCTTTTGAAAGGCCTCAAACCCCACCTCAAGAACCTCAATAAGAATCACTTCAGTCATATATCTGAGAGAGCCTTGGAGACTGCAAACATACTATCTGGCTTGCAGCAAGATCTTCATGACAACCCATTTGATTCTGAGCTACAAATGAGGGTGGCTAATGCTAATCTGAAATCATTCCAACTTGCTGAGGCTGAGAGAAGCTTCTTATCCCAACAGGCTAAATGCAAGTACCTAATCAATAGTGATAGGGGGACTAAACTATTCCATGCCCTGGTCAAGAGGAAGTCTTCCAAGAACCATATTGCATCTATAAGAGTTGCCAATGGTTGTCAAACAACTTCTGAAGATGAAGTGGTCCAAGAATTCACTAGGTTCTACAAGGCGCTTTTAGGCTTTTCTGGAAGATGTAACCCCATTGAGATGGAAGTTATTAGAGGGGGGCCAGTTTTTCAAGAAAGCCATGCAGTTGAGTTGGTCAGGAATGTCACAGAGGAAGAGATCAAGGCTGCTTTGTGGAGCATTGGGGAGGAAAAATCCCCTGGTCCAGATGGTTTCTCATCTAAGTTCTACAAGAAAGCATGGGAGGTTGTCCACAAAGAGATTATAGAGGCTGTCCAAGAATTCTTCTTGAATGGGAAGCTATTAAAACAGCTCAACCACTCCTCTCTTGTTTTGGTCCCCAAAGGTAAGCAAGCCTCTAAAGTTGAGGACTTCAGGCCTATTGCATGTTGCAATATGATCTACAAGATAATCTCCAAGATCCTTGCATCAAGATTGGCTCCTTGCTTGAATCAAATTGTCAACCCTGCACAGGCTACTTTCATTAAGACCAGGAGTATGGCTGAGAACATCTACCTGGTATAGGAATTACTCAGGAGGTATAGTAGGAAGATGATCCCTCCTAGATGCATGATCAAGATTGACCTCAGGAAAGCTTATGATACTGTGGAATGGGAGTTCTTAAGCAGCCTATTAGAGGGGCTGGAGTTCCTTGGAAAGTTCAAAGACTGGATTATAGAGTGTGTCACTATAACTACATTTTATTTATCCATAAATGGTAGCCTGCATGGGTTCTTCAAAGGCAAAAGAGGCATGAGACAAGGTGATCCACTATCTCCCTACCTCTTTGTGTTGATAATGGAATACTTATCAAGGCTGCTCAAAAGATTGAATAAGGAAGAGGCATTCAGATTCCACCCCAAGTGTGACAAACTCAAGATTACTCACCTGGCCTTTGCTGATGATCTAATCCTGTTTGCTAGAGGGGAGGCTAAATTAGTGGGATTGCTTATGAAATGTATCAATACTTTCAGTGATTGCTCAGGACTTAAGGCTATCCTTACCAAATCTAATATATTCCATGTTGGAGTGAAGCCTGAGGAGCTTATAGAAATCAGAAGATGCATTGGAATGGAGGATGACAGCCTCCCATTCAGGTACTTAGGGGTCCCTCTTGCCTCTGCAAGGTTAAATGTAACACATTGTGCCCCTCTTATTGAGAAAATCTCTGGCTATATCAATGTATGGGCTGGTTCCTCCTTATCATATGCTGGGAGAACTGAGCTTATCAAATTAGTGATTCAAGGAGTGGAGCGCTTCTGGCTTGCAATCTTTCCCATCCCTGGCAACATCCTTGAAAAGATTGTCAGACTTTGCAGAACCTTTCTCTGGAATAGTAAGAATGGGGGCATGAGAAAAGCTCTTGTTGCATGGGTTGACATTTGTAAGCCTAAACCTGAGGGGGGTCTAGGGCTGGTGGAGCTCAAAACTGGGAACAAGACTCTCTTTACAAGAGTCTAATGGAACATTCATATGAAGAAAGACTCCCTATGGATCCAATGGGTCCAGCACTACTATCTTTTGAACAAAACCATATGGGAGATCAAGGCAAACAAGGATGACTCCCCTCTCTGGAAGAGGATCCTGGAAATCAGAGATGAGATGGTTAGCCAGCCTCCTTGTTCTTAACAAGCTACTAACAAGCTTATGGAATGGAGGCTGCATGATGAGCTGAGCATTAAGAAAGTGTATAACGCTATGAGACAGAAAGCCAGTGAGGTCAGATGGGCTTCCCTAGTCTAGAATGGTCACTGCCCCCCTAAACAATCATTCATTCTTTGGCTAGCTGTAAGGGATAGACTGCTCACAAAAGATAAGCTCCACTTTGAAGGGAATGACAAGCTATGCCCCCTTTGTTCTGACTAGGAAGAGACCAAGGACCACCTCTTCTTATCTTGTAGAGTCAGTAAGGAAGTCTGGGTTTCCATCGACAATTGACTTGGATGTAGGAGGCAAATGAGAACAATTGAGAGTGCCATTAGATGGACTTTAAAAGTCAAAGGCACTGGCCCTCCTGCAGTGGCAAGACAGCCCTTGCAAGCACAGTCTACTATATATGGCTGGCCAAAAGTGCCAAGATTTTTGACAAAGCCTCTGCCCTGCCTGCCAATTTAGTGAAGAAGATCCAGATTGGTATATACAGAATTGTCTATGCTGCCTGCCCTGAGTATAGACTGCTGCTATAGGATACAACCCAGCTGTGTTGTATTTTCTTATGAATTGACGATGTGTGTTTTCCTTGCTTTGTTTCCCTTGTATTTTCCAGGGAATGCCCTGGTTTGTATTGCTCTATTTTGGCTCCTCTTTGCTATTGTGCTCCCTTGGTCTTCCCTGGGTATGCCCAGCTCTCTTTTAAGTTCCTTTGTGGCTGGTTGTTTATGTGTGGGCTGCTTTTAAGGTCAGTAGGCTCCTATGTTGTTCCCTTGATTGGGCTTCTTATTTAGCTGATTAGGCTTGATATAAGCCTCATGTTTTTTTTTGTATATGCCTCACTTGTATATCTCTTGGGTATACCCAGTGAAATTTTTGTATATTTTAATCTATCAATACATGTTTATTTACCGATAAAAAAAAACAGAAAACGAAAAAAAGGAATAAATATGATTTTTTGATAAAAATAAAAATAAAACGGAACAGAATAAAATAAAATAAAACTGACGAAAATAATTCCAAAAAGAAATTTAGCACAATCCCCGGTAATGGTGCCAAAAACTTGTTGTGCGTTTATCCACCTAAATTAATGAGCGAATAATCATACAGCTTTACTTGCAAGTGCACAAGGTCAACAGTAGCATAGTGTGTGAATGCAAGATCATGTCCATAGGGATTGCTAAAGTTCGATTTAGAATTAGTTTCGAAATAATGAAATAAAAACAAGAGAAATAAATATTGAGTTTGAAATAATAAAGATAAAGGCGTATGGACTTGATATCCACCACTAATCATGCTACCACAACAAAATAGTATGTCAATGCTTTACTCAGGTCATGAATACCTAATATTTGTCAACCTAAAGGCATGGTATCTACTCCTTAAGCTATTGATCTCCCTAAGCAACGAGTTAGGCATGGTATCTACTCTAACTTTTTTCTCTCTCAAGGGATTCAACATGGTGTATACTGAGTTGTTCCTTAAGAGAGCATAGGATCTGTGGAAATCGACAACCACATGGGACCTAGGGCATTGTATCTACTTTCGATTTCCCATGTTGATTAACCCAAGAATCCGGCGTGGATATCTTTTGTTACTAATGTTAAACCCAGGACTCGGTCATCTAAATTGATTCAACTAACTAATCCATACCACATGCATACGTTGATCAGACACACACATATGAGGAATTTAAATAAAAACAGGCATTAATCAAGTTAAGCAACACAACGTAAATATCGCAAAGGCACCAATACTGAATTTTTTTAAGAAACATAATTAGGGCTTCAACCAAGCCCTTACTAAAATTTTAAGTACACATAATAAAAATAAAGAAAAGAAGAAATCCGAGAGAAGAGTCGTCAATTCTCCTCTATAGTTTTCTTCTCTGATCTCCCGGAACAAAAACTAAACTAAAAGGAAGATATGCTCTCCAAAAAGGAGATGCTGTTTCTGTGTTTTACAAGTCTATTTATAGGGTTCTAAGGACACTTTGAAACCCTAACTTCCAAAATAGGGTCCTAACCCTTATTTCCAGAACAGGTTCTGCTGTTTTTACTGTTCAGTGTCGTACGTGTGCGCTCGATCGCAGCTCTTTTTGCGCTCGAGCACAACCTTCTTCTTGTGTGCAAGTGCAGATTGCGCTCGATCGCACTACACAACTGACAGATTTTCCATATTTGCTCTTTGAGCTCCAAAATGCTTCCTTTTATCTAAAAACCTATAAAAACCCATAAAACACAGATAGGAAATAAAATAACATAAAATACGCATACTAAGGGCTTAATAAATGTAAATTAAAGAGCTTAAATGTGAATATTCAAGCACTTATCAAACACTCACTGCTTACTGAGGCAAGAGGCCTAGTTATTCAGTGGAAATTTTTTAATGATCATTAGAAGCTTTTTTTTATTTTATTTTCTTTTGGCATGATGGACATTTTTTTTCTTTATTTTTCTTATGCCAAAGTGTTCTTTTAACAAATTATCCGATTACAGTTAGGTCATGGAAACATATACATAGAAATTATATGTCATACCCCACACAAATGCGCGCTAATGTGCTCGTGCAAATCTGGATCAAACTCGTGAATTCTTATGTGCCTCGAGGTAGGTAACTAAACTTTATAAAATTCTTATTACAAGACTATGTGTTCTAGATTGTAAGCTTACTAATGAAGTTTTATTATATTTTTAAATCATCCAAAATTTTTGTTACTGAATGAACATGTATTTATCTTTTCTATAAAAAAAACTGGGAGATGTGTAACACATGTTTCAAGTGTTCAAGTGTGTGCATGTGTTTCAAGTGTATGTGTAACAGTGCCTCCCATGACCCCCAAACTTAATATACACATTGTTCCCAATGTGTGTGTGGCATGGAAAGATCTGACCTGGGAGATGGAGAACTAGATTGCTTGCTTTGCTCGTAACACGCCCCCAAACTTGAACTGGATGCACGCACTAAGTGCCTGACAAAGAAAAATAAACATTGTGCCGAAAAACAAGAAATATGTAAATATAAACAGAAATAAAAGAAAAATACTATAATGAAAAGGATATGCTTTGGGGTGCCTCCCATGAGCGCTAAGTTTTACGTTTTCAGCCAGACGGGGTATCCTCTCACTGCTAATCATCGGTGGGTGCAGTCGAAGAGGTACCGAGTGCAGGAGGTAGGCGGTCAAGGATGGCCTGTAGCATCACCTCATGTCATGTAAACTGCGTCTCTAACCCATCGATCCGCTGATGGATCAAACGGGTTGCCTCACGATTCTCCTGGTGGATGTCGGAAAACTCACAGCGGAAGGAAGACAGCTCATCTAGAAGGTGCTGATACTCCATGGACCCTATATCAGGCTAGTCCTCCTCCCATGTAGGGCTCACCGGTGGGTGCTCAGCCTCCATCGGATCATCTGCTATAAGCTCTGCAACTGGAATCTGCGCCCGAGGTCTTCGTGGCGTATGGGACTGGCTGAGGCTCCACTGGGCTTTCTCAAACCGGGCCATCTATAGAGGAGCCTCTAATCTCCTTCTTCTTGAAGATGTGACTGAGCAAGAAGGGGAAATGGAGGCCCCATGCATTAGCTGTGGTCGTTTGCCAGTTATACACACTATCCTAGAACTTGTGTATCTGACTCCATATGACCGCTGGAATAAGTACTAATGACCCCAGTGAAAAGCGTAGAGAACCTATAAAAACTAATCCTGCCTTTGTGTCTTATGCCCCAAAGGACACACATTACGTTGCAGGACTGAGTCTATGAACCATAAACGAGGAGGCAACCTTGACCGGCTCCCCGTATTGTTGTGGTGGTCTATATATTGGCCCGCATACATGTCCTCTATAATGTGCAGTAGAGGAAACAGGTTAGGTTGCTCTTCTATGTGGCTGTGCTCCGGTGGGGACTCATCACAGCAGTGTAAAAAACCAGCTATGTCGGCGGTGGTCAGCTTTATGAATCTGCCCTGGACTGAAGAAGATAAGATCTCTGGTCAGATGCAGTCTTAGGTTAGATTCTCGTAGAAACTTACCACAAATCGAGTGTATGCCGTCAAACAGACCGGCTTAAATAGCTGCTTGAGACCTTGGTTCTTGAACTCTTGGACCGCCTATCTTATGGCATCCAAACTCTTGAAGTCCTTATCTACGTTAAATGTGGTCTCGAACAGTATTTTACGCTGCTCGAAACTGGGCCAAGATGTCTAGTGGCGGCTACTGGAAGCTCGGGATATGGAATCCATGTGTTGTGGAAAAAATAGTGTTTCTTCTAGTGTGATTGCGCTCGTGCGCAGCTGATGGTGAGCTCGATCGCACAGAATGAGGTGCGCTCGATCGCTAATACGTAGCGCTTGATTGCACTCGGTCAGGCAATAGGTCGAATAATTTATGTGCAACAAAAACCAAAAGCTATAGAATTTACACACAGTTGATCCCAACCTCCTGCAGATACAAATATACCTAATCAATTCACAAGATAAACATATATAGATAATGAATATGTAATTAAAGATTAAGAACCGTGTGTGTGTAAGTATCTAAGAACCAAAATGTGTGTACCTTGTGTGCTTAGTATGATAGTGGGCGTGCAAAGGAGAAAGAAACTGTGTTAGCCTGATGGTGCGCTTAATTATGTGGCGAGATGGTGGTGGTGTGGATTGCTGGAGACAAGTGGCTGGTTTTCAACAGATTTAGTTTAAGGTGATGGCAAGGGCGATAGACTAGAGAAAGAAGTGCATTGGAGCATAATGTGAGAAAAGTGGGGTTATGAGTGAAGTGTGAATAAAAATATCACGTGTCTTCTCTGCCTCGAGTGCACTCGAGCGCATTTGTGAAGTGCGCTCGATCGCACTTGTGTGCAACTGCTTAGTGTGATGTACTCGCGCACACTGGAGTGTAGGGGATGGGCGCTCGTGCCAAATGTATGGTGCGCTCGAGCGCAAGGTAGTACGTATAGAGTGATTAAAAGTTACCAAAATAAATTTAGAACGATACAGTCATATCATATTTTAGTGGCATTAGTACCACTAACCCTGATAGAGGCGCTTGAGCTATAAGTCATGCAAGTGGGAATTGCTCAAGTGCTTTTTATAGTAGCTTTGGTGCTACTTTCTTTGAATGAGGCACTCAGAGTGCACATTAGGTGGTTCCAGTGCCCTTGAAAGCTGCTGCTTCTTCAATCTTGGTACCTGGACAGCAGAAGAAGGGAAAGTAGTATTAGTAAGTTCAGGAGGTTCAATTGGGAGAATATACTTACTTGGAGGCGTTGGTGTGTTCATGCTAGTGTGCATAGATCCATTGATATCTTTAATCACATCATCATTCGTGGCCCAATGTCCAATCTTGTGTCATCATCGTTGGGGATGGTCTCCAATGGAGTAGTGTGATGGACCTTAGAAACTTTCTCGACAATACCTTGCATTAAGCTCACATTATAACACTCATTATTATTTTTGGTTGATTCTAATGTATTAAATATTTTGAATTTTATCTCTTCATCATTTACTTTAATAGTGACAATCCCCCTTTTTACACTAATATTCATGCCAGCAGTGATCATAAATGGTCTTCCTAAGATGATAGGGAGTGGTAATGGCATATGGCATTCCTCCATGTCTAACACAACAAAATCAGCAGGTAAAATAAATTTACCTACTCTTACCTAAACATCCTCAAGGATACCTCTTGGTCGTTTGATGCTTCTGTCAGCCAATTGCAAAGTAATGGAGGTTAGTCGGAGCTCCCTCAAACCTAGTGTCTCGAATACACTGTAGGGTAACAAGTTGACACTCGCTTTTAGATCCAATAATGCATGCTTGAATAGCTGGTCACCTAACCTGCAAGGAATGGTAAAACTACTTGGATTTTTTAGTTTTGGTGGTAGTTTTCTTAATAGTATAGCACTCGCCTCTTCGGTCAAGGCTACCGTCTCATGCTCCTGAAACTTTCTTTTGTTAGTGCAACAATCTTTTAAAAACTTAGCATAACCAGGAAGTTGTTTTATTGCATCTAATAAAGGAATGTTTATTTCCACTTTTCTCAAGGTTTCGAAAATGTTACTTAGTTTAGTTTCCTTTTTAGACTTTACTAACCTTTGAGGGAAGGGTGGAGGTTCATTTACCTTTCCAATCTCACTTACCTTAGAGGTGGAAGCTTTGTCTAGAGATGCTAGTGCAGACTCATCGATGCCTATGATCTTTTCACTTCTCAGAGTTATCACAGCATTTAATTGTTGATGTCCTCTTGGATTAAGTATTGGCTGGGTTGGAAGCTCTCCTTACTTTCTAGTACTCAGTTCCTTGGCCAATTGCCCCATTTGTACCTCTAGTCCTTGAATAGCTTGATCATGTTTTGCAGTGATTTGTCTCATCTTAGTCCGAAATTGTCTCGTTTCTTCCATGAATTGTTTATATGTAGTCATGAGTTGTTGCTACTGAGATGCTAATTGCCTCATAAGACTTTCGAGGTCATTCTTCTTTGTCTCGGGAGCTGAGTGGGCTATTGGTTGGAAGTTTCTTTGCTGCCGTTGACTGTTTTGATTGTTGTTCTACGAGAAATTTGGGTGATTCCGCCATCCAGGGTTGTATGTGTTTGCATAAGGGTTGTTCTTTGGCGGATAATTGTTTTGTCCCACGAAGTTTGCTTGCTCATGATCTGTAGATGAATATAAGGGACATGTATCAGTATTATGATCAAATTTGGAGCAAATAGCACATACCTAGAGTGGTGTAGCTTGTGGGTTAGGTGAGTGTTGTGAGTTTTAAATTACTCGCAAGCGCACGAGTCGTTTGCAATATAATGTTGTGCAAGTGCGAGGTCGAATCCACAGGGAATTGCGTTGTGAAAGTATATTTTTTTAATCTAAACTAACTCTATCTTAACCTAGTTCCGAATTTTGAATGATAATTTGCAAAATAAATTAAAACTAAATTAAATAGATTTTAAAACTAATAATAAAAAGCACTAAGGTTTCCGAATCCACCCTACCGAAGTTAAACATACATGTTCTAAAAATATAGCCTATCAAAACATTCAATGAATCCAACTATAAGACAAAAAACAAAGAATATCCCAACTAAACCAAAAGCACCCGATGTATCCGCTCTCAACAAATCACAAAGGGAATCCAATTTAATCGAAAAGCATTCAATGTATCCATCAGATGAAACACAAAGAAAATCCAACAGACAATTTAAACTCAATCAATTATAAGATTAACTCAAATAATTGACAGAACATTTATACTAAAAATTGTCAGATTTGTACAAGCAAATCTGAACTACTACGCCAAACAACGGCGGGGCTTCATCTTCAACCTTAGCTGAAGAGTCTAGCCACTCATAATAATAAAACTAAAATAAAAAGTTCTAAACATTTAAACTAAAACAACTTAATATAAAGAAATAAATAAACAAGTTTACATGGGAGAAATTCCACTCGCTGACGGGCGGCGCTTTCCCTCGTGGTAGCAATGCCTTCGGGATCCACCAGAATGCTGATGGACGTCCACCGATAAACACCAAAGTGGCTCAGGAATTGTACACTGAATGATGAGGTCAGATGGTGTTTATATAGGGGGAGTCCCGGGGCACAATGGGTTTCAAAATCGGTGTGGGATACTGCCCGAGTGCGATCGATCGCACTCTGGTGCGCTCGAGCGCACATTGGCGCACTACAGAGCATTTTTAACCGATATGGGATGTGCAAGTGCGCATTTGCGATCGATCTCAAGTCTGGTGCGATCGAGCGCACTAAACATCTTCAGCTTGACCCTTGTTTACTAAAATGGCCATAACTTTCTCTAGAAAAATCATTTTTGCAAGCCGTAAAATCCTTCAGAAAATAGACTTCCGGATCTTTCCAAGCATATATGGCTCATCTCCTGGTTCTTCCGAAATCAATACAGTAAAATCCACAAAAATGACTGATCTGTAAGGCGATTTTGGCAATTTTAGTGAAACTCCTTTCCCAGTGCTTGTAAACCTGAAAAACAACGAAAACAACTCAAAGTAACAAATTCCTAAGCTAACAAATGTAAATTAAATGGCCAAAATATGCAATATTTGGCACGCATCAAATACCCCCAAACTTACAATTTGCTAGTCCCTTAGCAAAACAAAATAAAAGACTCAATGAAAAACAAAGAACATAAAGATAAAGTCATCATTCATGGTATCCAAAAATTTAAGGAGCACACATCACCATGATATTCATTCATAAGCAAGCTTAAAAAGGTAAACCCATCTTCGCAATGAATAGAAATGTTAAAATCTAATTACTTACAAAAGGCAGGATAAGGCATCACAAGCTTGAATCAGTGTAAGGTGAATTAGCATATAAAAATGAAGCTTCCAAGTAACTCTAATATGTAAGGTCTCCATGTCTCAAGATTCACCGAATTTCCCATCAAAAATGAACGACAAAGGCATAGTATTTATTTATTTTTAATAAGGCACGGCTATGTTTAGTTCCCTTAAGCTTTCTAATTGACCTATGTAGCGAGTGTTAAGTCAATGACTCCCAAACCATGTGGTTTTAGGGCATTAGGTGTAAAGACACCCCTAAAGACTTACTAACTCGAGTCAAAAAGGCTACGAAATTAAACCGACCTTAATATTACCAAGCAAAATTCCACCTTTTGACGTGAACACTCACTGCTTACTAAGGCAAGAGGTCCAGTTACTCAGCGAAAAGTTTATTGATAAATCTTTTTTTATTATTTATTTTCCTATGCCCAAGAGTTTATCCAACAAGTCATCCAGTTTCAGTTAAGATAAGGAAAAATACACATTAAAATCACATGTCATACCTCACATAATTTGTGCTAATGTGCTCGTGTTAGATTAGATCAAACATGTGAATTCTCAAATGCCTAAGGTAAGTAACTAAATTTTAAAATTTATCACCAGATCATGTGTTCAAAATGTTAAGCTCACCAATGACATCACATCACAGAAAATGTTTAGATCAACTAAAATTTCATGATAACATGAGCATGCATTTATCTCTATGACGAAAAGACAACAAATTAGGACAAAGTGTGTGATGTGTCTCCCATACCCCCCAAACTTAAATTACACATTGACCCCAATGTGTGACTAATATGGAAAGAGCTGACCTGAGATATGGAGAACTATCCGGACTGGTATGGCTCATAGCATACCCCAAAACTTGAACTGAAGTACGCTTTGTCCCTGAAAAATAAAAACTGGAAAACAAAAAATACTGGAAACAAACATTAATCATAAAAATGCGAAATAATAAATAAACAAAAGAAAAGATAAGCTGTGGGGTGCCTCCCATGAGCACTAAGTTTAACGTCTTCAGCCAGACCCAACATTAGTAAACAGGCCCAACTAAGTGCTCCACCATCTGATCAATAAATGGGAATGGAGAATGATCAGGCCTAGTGACAGCATTCAATTTACGGTAGTCTAGACACTTTCTCCATCTTGACTGAACACGAGTTGGAACCAACTCGTCATCCTTATGCTGCACTACCGTTAATTCAGCACGTTTGGGCACAACATGAATCTGGCTTACCTACTTGCTATCAGAGATGAGATAAATGATCCCTGCCTCTAACAGCTTAATATCTTTCGCCCTCACAAACTCTTGTAAAGCAGGGTTGAGCCTTCTTTGTGGCTCCCTCGATGGCTTGGCATTCTCCTCCAACTGTATCGTGTGTATTACCAACGAGGGGTTGATTCCCTTGACATCCTCAATAGTCCATCCTATAGCTTCCTTATGCTCTCTTAAGACGTCAAATAATTTCTCCTCTAGAGCATCACCCAAATCGGAAGGTATAATCACAGGCAAACTATCGGCTGAACCTAGGAACTTATACTTAATATTATCTGGTAAAGGCTTAAGTTCCTTCTTGGGGGTTTCAGGTGCGGCGGTCTCCGCCTTCTCATTGCTTTCTCGAGGATCAGACTCCAAAATGACATTTACTTCATCGAGTAACTTATCTAAGCCCAAGTCCTCTCCAAAGTGAGCAAAGCATGCCTCTAAGGGATCCTCAATACGGGATTCATCCATAGTCTCCTCTGTCCTACTACTCTCCCGAGGAGCAGACTCCACGATAGTATTTGCTTGCTCAAGTAACTTATCTAAATCCAAATCCTCTTCAAACTGAGCAAAGCATGCCTCCATAATGTCCTCAGACTTCCCTTATTTCTTGGGCACTTGTAGTCTCTCAAGGTAAGGCGCTTTAGGTAAAAACGACCTAGAGAGATCCTTAATAATACAAGTGGCTGTAGATGGCTCAGCATCTCTCTTCTCATTGTTGCCACTCTCTTGCCCTTGGTGCATAGCAGGGTTCTTTTCCACTTGATTGTCCACTTGTCTACCAGAAAAGTATGGGACAGTTGATTGCACTTGTTCCTGCCAATGCATGGGAGTTGAAGAATTTTCCACCGCAAACTGTTCCTTTGGGTTAGGCTCAGGTTGACTGGGGAACTCTCCTTCCTCTCCTTCACCCACGTAACTTGCGATCTGATCAATTTGACTCTCTAGTGTGGCAATCGCTTGGGTATTTTCTATTGTTGCACTCATCACTTCACTCATAGATTGGCTAGTCGTTTTCATGAAATCATTGAGAGCGTCCTCCAATGACTGCGAAACCGACGCTGGCGCTTGAATGGGAGCTTGGTAAGTGGGTGATGGTGCTGGATAAGCTGAGTGACCATAATTTGGAATTGGTGGAGGAAATTCGGGAGTGTATTGATTGTGAGCATGGTAAGGGGCTCCTCCCTGATTCATTGGTTGGTTCTGCTCCCATGAAAAATTAGAGTGGTCCCACCACCCTGGATTGTATGTTTCGGAGCAAGATCCATTTGATTGCCAACAGCAGTCATTGAAAGCATTCATTTGTTCCATAGGATACTCGGCACAAGCCGGCATTGATGGGCAATTCTGTGCTAGATGCATTGGACTAGCACAGATGGAACAGCTTTCAACATTGAAAGTGTTGGCAGCATTAAGGGACGGGCCGATCATTTTAATGAAATCCTTGAGGGCGTCCTCTAAAGACTGTGAAACCGGCGCTTGATTCATCCACATGATTTTTTTTTTCTTTTTTAACAAAAAGGATAACTAACTAGTAGAAAAATAAAATCATTTTAGACCAAAAATTTTTCACAAACCAAACAATTCCCCGGCAACGGCGCCAAAAACTTGTTGTGAGTTTTAAATTACTCGCAAGCGCACGAGTCGTTTGCAATATAGTATTGTGCAAGTGCGAGGTCGAATCCACAGGGAATTGCGTTGTGAAAGTATATTTTTTTAATCTAAACTAACTCTATCTTAACCTGGTTCCGAATTTTGAATGATAATTTGCAAAATAAATTAAAACTAAATTAAATTGATTTTAAAACTAATAATAAAAAGCACTAAGGTCTTCGAATCCACCCCACCGAAGTTAAGCATATATGTTCTAAAAATATAGCCTATCAAAACATTTAATGAATCCAACTATAAGACAAAAAACAAAGAATATCCCAACTAAACCAAAAGCACCCGATGTATCCGCTCTCAACAAATCACAAAGGGAATCCAATTTAATCGAAAAGCATTCAATGTATCCATCAGATGAAACACAAAGAAAATCCAACAGACAATTTAAACTCAATCAATTATAAGATTAACTCAAATAATTGACAGAACATTTATACTAAAAATTGTCAGATTTGTACAAGCAAATCTGAACTACTACGCCAAACAACGGCGGAGCTTCATCTTCAACCTTAGCTGAAGAGTCTAGCCACTCATAATAATAAAACTAAAATAAAAAGTGCTAAACATTTAAACTAAAACAACTTAATATAAAGAAATAAATAAACAACTTTACATGGGAGAAATTCCACTCGTTGACGGGTGGCGCTTTCCCTCGTGGTAGCAATGCCTTCGGGATCCACCAGAATGCTGATGGACGTCCACCGGTAAACACCAAAGTGGCTCAGGAATTGTACACTGAATGATGAGGTCAGATGGTGTTTATATAGGGGGAGTCCCGGAGTACAATGGGTTTCAAAATCGATGTGGGATACTGCCCGAGTGCGATCGATCGCACTCTGGTGAGCTCGAGCGCACATTGGCGCACTACAGAGCATTTTTAACCGATGTGGGATGTGCGAGTGTGCATTTGCGATCGATCTCAAGTCTAGTGCGATCGAGCGCACTAGACATCTTCAGCTTGACCCTTGTTTACTAAAATGGCCATAACTTTCTCTAGAAAAATCATTTTTGCAAGCCGTAAAATCCCTCAGAAAATAGACTTCCGGATCTTTCCAAGCATATATGGCTCATCTCCTGTTTCTTCCGGAATCAATACAGTAAAATCCACAAAAATGACTGATCTGTAAGGCGATTTTGGCAATTTTAGTGAAACTCCTTTCCCAGTGCTTGTAAACCTGAAAAACAACGAAAACAACTCAAAGTAACAAATTCCTAAGCTAACAAATGTAAATTAAAGGGCCAAAATATGCAATATTTAGCACTCATCAGTGAGTTGTTCTGAGCAGCCATAGCTTTAACCAATAGGTCTAGTTTCCTTTCTACTGCTGCAATTTGAGGAGATGATCCTCCGTTCAAGTTTACCTCATACATACCCTTACTCTTGGTTACATGTCTACCTCGAAAGGAGAACTGCTGCGTATGTTCACTTAGGGTTTCGAAGAGCTCCATAGCTTCTTCGCTGCTTTTCTCCATCAGCACTCCTCCACAACCTAAATCCACAATATTTTTGTTAGTGTCATTCAAATCTTCATAGAAAGCTTGTACCAATTCGTCTTGAGGTAGGTTGTGGTGTGGGCATTTGAGTAGTAGCTCGTTGAAGTGCCCCCAGGCCTCGAAGAATAGATCTCCATCCTTTTGTTGGAAGGATTGAATTTCCTTCCTCATTTGCCTCATCTTCTGGGCTGGGAAAAACTTTCTTAGAAATTTGCTAGCCAACTCCTCCCAAGTGTGGATGGAAACTACAGTCAAAGAATTATTCCATAGTTTAGCATTATCTTTCAAGGAAAAATGGAAAAGAATTAACCTTATTCCTTCTTGGTCTAAGCCTCGGATGTGCTAGAATTTGCAAAGATTGAAGAACTCTCGAAGGTGCAAATGTGGATCCTCATTAGGTGTACCCCTAAAGTGAGTCAGTGCACTGAGTATTTGTGGAGATATATAGTAGTTTCCTTCCGTCTTAGGTTGATACGCAATGCACGATGGTTGATCGAGGTTCTGCGGGATGAAGGATTGCTTCATCGGCCTCTGCTCAAGTGGTTGCTGCTCGGCGATCTGTTCCGCCATTGGTATTTCTTCCTCAATTCCTCATTCTACCTCTTTTGAGTTATCTCAAAGCCTTTGTAGGATAGTCCACTCAAGCTCAGTATCAAGGGGAAATAATTTTGGATGCTTGGATCGATGTCCGTACATGAATCTGGGGCAGTCATGTGAGTGCAGCAGTCAAACACTGCTGCTCGGGTAACTCTCTGCCTCAATTGCGCTCAATTGCACAGGAGGGTGCACTCAATCGCAAGTGGTACAGAAAGCTCTACTAGAGTGCCTAAAATAGAGAACAACAAGAAATTGATTAGGGTTTTAATGAAAATTAAGATAAAACAGAAAACAAAAATAGAAGCAGAATAAAAAAGGAATAATGATTAAACTAACTGAAAAGTAATTCTAAATAAAAATTTAAGCGCAATCCCTGGCAACGATGCCAAAAACTTGTTGAGCGATTATATACCTAAATAAATGTGTAAATAACCAAACTTGTTTTACTTGCAAGTGCCCAAGGTCAATGGTAGCATAGTGTACAAGTGCGAGATCATTTCCACAGGGATTGGTTAATTTTAATTTAGAATTAATCTCTTCAAAGTAAAAAGAGAATTAACTATTGATTGTGAGTTAATAATAATGAGAACATAGTACTACGATATCCATCATTAGTTATACTTTCCCACTAAGTAAGGTGCCAATGCTCTAGCCTTATCATGAATATTTAATGGTTGCCAACCTAAGGGCTTGGTCCACACCTTAGGCTATTGATCTCCCTAGGCAACGAGTTAGGCATGGTGTATACTCTAACTCTTTTCTCTCTTTAAGGAATTCAGCATGGGTGTAAACTGAGTTGTTCCTTAAGAGAGCATAAGGGTTGTGGAGATCGGCAACCACACGGGACCTAAGGCTTGGTCTGCTCCCGGTTTCTTGTGTTGATTAACTCGAGAATCCGGTGTGGATATCTCTTGTTACTATTGTCTAATCCAGGACTCGGTCATCCAAATTGATTCCACTAACTAATCCATACCACATGCATACGTTGATCAGACACACATATGAGGAATTTAAATACAAACAGGCATTAATCAAGTTAAACATTCTAACAAAGCTATAGCAAAGGTAATCAATAAATAAATGTGTGGAAAAGCATAATTAGGGCTTCAATCGAGCCCTATAAGAGTTTAGTTACACATGCTAGTTAAACTAAACATAATAACCATAATGAACTAAAACCAGAAAAATAAAACTCGAAGAAGACTCGGGAGACGAGTCGTCAATTCCTCTCCTAAGCTTGTAACTTCAAGTCTAAAACAAAAGTATGGTTTATGTGTTTTACAGGGCTATTTATAGGGTTCTAAGGGTGCCCCAAAACCCTAATTTCCTAATTGAGGTTCGGAGACTTCTTTCCATATCTAGCTCTGCCGCTTCTGGAGTGCTTGCGCTCCATCGTTTACGGCCTGTGCTTGAGCGCAAGTGTGCGCTCGAGCCTTCTACAAGTGCGCTTGATCACAAGGGAGGTGCGCTCGAGCACACCTTGCTGGATGGTAGAACTTGACTTTTACTCCTAAAAGCTCCAAAATATCATATTTTTCTCCAAGTCCTGTGAAAAACACATAAAACATGAAAATTAAGTAGAATCTACTGAAATAGATAAACAAAGATCCTAACAAGCATAAATTAAGGGGCTTAAATATGACTATTTAAGCACTTATCACAAAACTTGTTGAGTGATTATCTACCTAAATAAATATGCAAAAAACCAAAATTGTTTTACTTGCAAGTGCACAAGGTCAATGGTAGCATAGTGTGCAAGTACGAGATCATTTTCACAGGGATTGGTTAATTTCGATTTATAATTAATCTCTTCAAAGTAAAAAGAGAAATATTTGTTGATTGTGAGTTAACAATAATGAGAACATAGGACTACGATATCCACTATTAGTTATACTTTCCCACTAAGTAAGGTGCCAATGCTCTAGCCTTATCATGAATATTTAATGGTTGCCAACCTAAGAGCTTGGTCCACACCTTAGGCTATTGATCTCCCTATGCAACGAGTTAGGCATGGTGTATACTCTAACTCTTTTCTCTCTTTAAGGGATTCAGCATGGGTGTATTCTGAGTTGTTCCTTAAGAGAGCATAAGGATTGTGGAGATCGGCAACCACACGGGACCTAGGGCTTGGTCTGTTCCCAATTTCCTGTGTTGATTAACCTGAGAATCCGGTGTGGATATCTCTTGTTACTATTGTCGAATCTAGGACTCGGTCATCCAAATTGATTCAACTAACTAATCCATACCATATGCATACGTTGATCAGACACACACATATGAGGAATTTAAATACAAACAGGCATTAATCAAGTTAAACATTCTAACAAAGTTATAGCAAAGGTAATCAATGAATAAATGTGTGGAAAAGCATAACTAGGGCTTCAATCGAGCCCTATAAGAGTTTAGTTACACATGCTAGTTAAACTAAACATAATAACCATAATTAACTAAAAAATAGAAAAATAAAACCCGAAGAAGACTCGGGAGACGAGTCGTCAATTCCTCTCCTAAGCTTGTAACTTCAAGTCTAAAACAAAAAATATGGTTTATGTGTTTTACAGGGCTATTTATAGGGCTTTAAGGGTTCCCGGAAACTCTAATTTCCTAATTGAGGTTCAGAGACTTCTTTCCATATCTGGCTCTACCACCTTTGGAGTGCTTGCACTCGATCGTATGTGGCTTGTGCTCAAGCGCATGTGTGCGCTCGAGCCTTCTATAAGTGCGCTCGTGTGCTTATGCGCTCGAGTGCACCTTATTGGATGGCAGAACTTGACTTTTACTCCTAAAAGCTCCAAAGTATCATCTTTTTCTCCAAGTCTTGTGAAAAACACATAAAACACGAAAATGAAGTAGAATCTACTGAAATAGATAAACAAAGAGCCTAACAAGTATAAATTAAGAGGCTTAAATATGACTATTTAAGCACTTATCACAAAAATTGTTGAGCGATTATCTACCTAAATAAATATGCAAATAAGTGAACTTGTTTTACTTGTAAGTGCACAAGTTCAATGGTAGCGTAGTGTGCAAGTGCGAGATCATTTCCATAAGGATTGGTTAATTTCAATTTAGAATTAATCTCTTCGCAGTAAAAAGAGAAATAACTGTTGATTGTGAGTTAATAATAATGAGAACATAAGACAACGATATCCACCATTAGTTATACTTTCCAACTAAGTAAGGTGCCAATGCTCTAGCCTTATCATGAATATTTAATGGTTGCCAACCTAAGGGCTTGGTCCACACCTTAGGCTATTGATCTCCCTATGCAACGAGTTAGGCATGGTGTATACTCTAACTCTTTTCTCTCTTCAAGAGATTCAGCATGGGTGTATACTGAGTTATTCCTTAAGAGAGCATAAGGGTTATGGAGATCGGTAACCACACGGGACCTAGGGCTTGGTCTGCTCCCAGTTTCCCGTGTTGATTAACCAGAGAATCTGGTGTGGATATCTCTTATTACTGTTGTCAAATCCAGGACTCGGTCATCCAAATTGATTCAACTAACTAATCCATACAACATGCATACGTTGATCAGACACACACATATGAGGAATTTAAATACAAACAGGCATTAATCAAGTTAAACATTCTAACAAAGCTATAGCAAAGGTAATCAATGAATAAATATGTGGAAAAGCATAACTAGGGCTTTAATTGAGCCCTATAAGAGTTTAGTTACACATGCTAGTTAAACTAAACATAATAACCATAATGAACTAAAAAACAAAAAAATAAAACCCGAAGAAGACTTGGGAGATGAGTCATCAATTCCTCTCCTAAGCTTGTAACTTCAAGTCTAAAACAACAGGTATGGTTTGTGTGTTTTACATAGCTATTTATAGGGCTATAAGGGTGCCCCGAAACCCTAATTTCCTAATTGAGGTTCAGAGACTTCTTTCCATATCTGGCTTTGTCGCCTCTAGAGTGCTTGCACTCGATTGTATGCGGCCTGCGCTCGAGCGCATGTGTGCACTCGAGCCTTCTACAAGTGCGCTTGTGTGCCTGTGCGCTCGATCACAAGGGAGGTGCGCTCGAGTGCACCTTGCTGGATGGCAAAACTTGACTTTTACTCCTAAAAGCTCCAAAATATCATCTTTTTCTCCAAGTCCTGTGAAAAACACATAAAACATGAAAATGAAGTAGAATCTATTGAAATAGATAAACAAAGATCCTAACAAGCATAAATTAAGGGGCTTAAATATGATTATTTAAGCACTTATCAGGCACATAGTGGTCTAGATATGTTCAAAAAAGTTTGTATGAACCTCTTATAAAAACCAGCATGACCAAGGAAAGATCTCACATCCTTTATTATCTTAGGGGTAGGTAATTTAGAGATTAATTCAATCTTAGATTAATCAACCTCTATTCCTTTAGAAGAGACAATATGCCCTAAGACAATACCGGATGGTACCATGAAATGACACTTTTCCCAATTTAAGACCAATTCTTTCTCCTCACAGTGAATCAACACTCTTTCTAAATTCATTAAGCATGCATCAAATGAAGATCCAAAAACAGTTAGGTCATCCATAAAAATTTCCATGCAATTTTCAACTATGTCACTAAAGATACTCATTATGCAACGTTGAAAAGTGGCAAGGACATTACACAATCCAAATGGAATTCTACGAAAAGCATAGGTGCCAAAGGGACAAGTGAAAGTGGTTTTTTCTTGGTCTTCTAATGCAATTTCAATTTGATAATAACCAGAATAACCATCTAGAAAACAGTAAAAGGGATGACCAGTTACACGCTCAAGAATTTGATCAATAAAAGGGAGTGAAAAATGGTCTTTCCAGGTGACAACATTTTATTTTCTATAATTAATGCACATACACCACCCGGTCACAAGCTTGGTAGGGACTAACTCTCCTAGGTCATTCTTTACCACAGTGACTCCGGACTTTTTAGGAACGACTTGAGTAAGGCTTACCCATTTACTATCAGCTATGGGATATATAATTCTCGCATCTAATAGTTTTAGCACTTCATTTTTCACTACTTCTTTCATAGTGGGGTTAAGCCTATGTTGAGGGTCTCTACGAGGACTAGTTCTTTCATTCAAATTTATTTTGTGTGAACAAATCAGAGGACTAAAACCTTTTAAGTCAGCCATGCTCCATCCTAAGGCTGATTCATGTGCATTTAGAATTTGAATTAATTTTTTACCTTGGGTCTCAGATAATTCATATGAGATAATAACAGGAAAAGTATCACCTGGACCGAGAAAGACATGCTTTAAACCCTTAGGTAATGGCTTCAATTCGACTTTAGGTGCTTCCACACTTGAGGAGACTTGTTTCTCACTTTGTTCGGGCAGCTCCTCAAACTTTGGTTGCCATGCCCGAGTGCCATAATCCTTGGATTTATCAAAAACAGCACAAATATTGATTATAACAATTTTATCATCAAATAAATCAATCTCAAAATTAACAAAAAAAATTTCAAGAGGATCATAATTATGAGCTATGGAAACTCCCTCATTGATGAGTGACTTGATCATTTAAAGCTGGTGGTGTTCGTCCTCATCTTCGGGCTGTTTTGCAACATTGAAAATATTCATTTCAAGGGTCATGTTTCCAAAGGACAGCTTCATGAGTCCATTCCTACAATTTATTAGAGCATTTGCAGTAACAAGAAAAGGTCTACCCAAAATCAAAGGAATTTTAGAGTTAGTGTCAACAGCAGAAGTAGTATCAAGGATTAAGAAATCAAAAGGATAGTAAAATTTATCAATTTGAATCAAAACATCATCTACCACACCTCGAGGTACTTTGACTGAACGATCAGCCAATTGTAATACCACAGTGGTTGGTTTGATTTCTTCTAAACCTAGATGTAAGTAAATAGAGAATGACATCAGGTTTATACTAGCTCCTAAATCTAGAAATGCTTGTCCAACTTCATGATTTCCAATGCTACATGCAATGGTTAGACAACCAGGATCCTTGTATTTTAGGGGAATTCTTTTCTCAATCAAAGCACTTACTTGATCAGTTAGGAATGCTATTTTCTTTACATGGTGCTTCCTCTTAATTGTGCACAAATCTGTTGGTATTTGTCTAAGGTTTGCATAGGTCCAACCATGGTTCAAAGATGGTTAAATTCTAAACCAAGGTTGGAGAATTAAATTTCAGTAAGTTAGAAGACTGCACACATGTGTGTGCATCAATTTGGAGCAAGAGAAGGCCATGCGCACTAGTGTGCGCACAGGTAGCATCAGTGTGCACCGCGGTGCTACCCTTCAGCACTGCAGTGTCCAGCAAAGAGGTGTTTGGAGAAGAGTCACCACCGCACCAGCACCACAGTGCGTAGAAGGTGTTGAAAGTGTGGTTTTGCCTAGCACCGCGGTGCCCCTGTTGAGTGCTTAGGCGCTAGGCACACCAAAGCACACATGGACAGCCTATTTTAGCCTTCTTTTAGGTGAATGAGTGTAAGGTTAAAACTTATAGCACCACTTAGGAAAGTGATGAAGGGCCAAAATTAAGTGGTAATCAAGATCCAAGGGTGGAGATTAACTCACAAGAATGTCCAAGAAGTGGATGGCTATAAAAGGGGTTTCCTAGCCTTATTTTTCACATGAGAGAAAAAAAAATCATTGTTGTGACATTGTGTGAGATCAAGTGTAATACAATAGAGAATTGTGTGATAGTGCAAATACACAACACACAAGAGGGACTCATTGTAGTGAGGCTAGTTGTAAAGAAGAGAGGTTAGTATAGAATTGATAGAAAGCATTATATAGGTTTATCGCTTTCTAGTTCTCTTCTTGGTTTCTTCAAGAACTTGATTTCTTGAAGGGGATTACTGTAAACTTGTAAGAACTATTGATTTAGTGTAGAGAGTTTGGAGGAACTCATGGGGACGTTGGCACATTGTCGAACCTCGATAACAATTGGTTGTCTTCTTTCTTTCTTTGATTTTCTGTTCTTGTGTTCGATTGCTGAAATTTTTCTATAAGTCATTCTAGACTTGGGTGTTTGGAAGATCACCACCTGGGCATCTTGTCAAGGTGATTTCCAACAGCTTACTCTGGTGTTTATCAGTGGTGGTATATAATCGGTTTACGTACTAATGAAGAACTTTATACTAGAGCTCTTTTTCTATTATTTCTTTCTGCCATATCCTTAATAGCGGGTTAGTTACACCTTTAGGTGGGAACTTGTTTAATCATATGCAAGAGTGGAAGATTCAGTTTTACTTGTCGTAGGTTCTCTAGGATTTCATTATTTAGCTCTAGATTTTTCTTGTTTGATTTTAAGACTTGAGAGAATGATGCCTTAACAGGGCTTTTGGTAACTTCAGGGTCCTTGGATTGTTCAGTGTCACTACTACCTTAACCCTTCTCCACATCCTCGTGTTTGTTCGTTGTTAGGATGTGAAATGACTTACCATTTCTTGTCACAATGGCATTTACATTTTCCAGATCTGTTTGTGCCATGTGTTGACCATGGGGTATGGACTGAGCTTGGGAAGGGAACTTCCCTTGCTCAGTCATACTCAAGGAGCCCATTAACTTGGACACTTGGCTCCTTATTTCTTTATTTTCTTCTATAACCTGTGTGATTAATGCTTCACACCTTTGGTTTGTCTTACCCTGTGCCTTAATAAAAACACGTAAAGTTTCTTCTAAAGAACTCCTAGAGGATGAGGGTGCATGATATGGTGCAGGGAGTGATCTAGGGGATTATGCAAGTTGCTGGCTTTCAGATTTCCAGATGAATTTAGGGTGATTTTGCCATCCCGGATTGTAAGTGTTAGAGAAGGGTGCAAAAGGCTTCTTGTACATGCCTAAAGCATTACATTGTTCCTCATACATCTCTCTCATATCAACAAATGTAGGGCACTCTTGAGTTCCAAAGGTTTGGCTTGATTAACCACATGTGTTGGCTTTTTAGTTTTTAATGCCTCTAACTCCTTAGTAAGCATTTTGACCTTAGCTTTTAGGTTGTCTTCCTCCCTAAGATGGTATATTCCACCACCACTAGGGTTTCCTACAGGTCGTGACCTATTTGTGCTTTTAGTAGCACTAGGTCCAGTCCGAGCATGAACTTTTTCAGGAAGCTCATTAAGGTACTCTATGGCCTCATCAGGTTCTTTCTGCAGAGACTTACCATTACACATCATCTTTACGAATCGGCACTCTCTATAGGTAAGTCCCTCATAAAAGTAGCTCACTAAGCGCCAACTCTCATACCTATGGTGCGGACACATACTTAACAGCTCCTTAAATTTCTCCCAAAACTGATACAAAGTCTCATTTTCCTTTTATGCAAAGGTGGAGATTTGTCTTTTTAGAGCATTGGTCTTATGTTGAGGGAAGTATTTGTTAGAGTAGACCTGAGCCATCTCATTCCATGTCCCAATAGAATGTGGTCTCAGTGAGTATAACCAACTCTCTTCAAAGAGAAAGGAAAAAACTTGAGTCTCACGATATCATCCGTTGCATCTTGACTATGAAAAGTTGCAACTACTTCCTCAAACTCCCTAATATGTACATATAGGTTTTCATTTTCCAAGCCATTGAATATGGGGAGTAATTTAATCATCCCTGTTTTAGAGTCTTGATGGCGATTGTTGGCTGGAAACATAATGCATGATAGTGTGGCTATTCGGCTAGGATGTAAATAATCTTTAAGTGTCCTAGCAACATTCTCATTAGGGTTTTTAACCATGTTGACAAAGTTTCTAGGTTTTCAGTTGGGTGTACACTAAGGTTTGATCTAGGCGAGGTTTCACTAATGGATGTGGAAGGAAAGTGTATCTTTATTTCGGGTCCCTTAATGAACCTACCTCGCGAATCTCTCGGTCTAAGCATACACTAACTGAGTTAAAAAAAAAAACAGAACAAATAAAAGAAATAAGAAAACTTAAAGAAAAGAATGATGGTACCATCTTGTCTTAGAGTTAACAATCTTCCTTGAATGTAAGCGTGTCTCTCTGGCAACGGCGCCAAAATTTGATTATGCCCAAAGTATAACACGGTAGTTGTAGCACAGCTTTGGGGTGTCGATTCCACAGGGAAACAAGTTAACTATAAGAGAAGATGTAAACCTAAACACGAACGATAAAATCAAGTGAGAAAATATGATGTTTTGATAATGAAGTAATTGAGAGCAAATTATGTAATAAATTGAGAATAATAATAGAGGAACAACAAGGTTCAGGGAATCCTCCCTAGGTTCATTGCCTTATTCCAATCTTGATTCAGTTGTTTTATCTCATTGCAAGTTTCACATCCCAAACAAGCAATTGGTGAATATTCAATTAAAGCACATATATAAACCTTAATGTAATTGATATGACTTACTCTTTACTATTAGTTTAAGTACACATGGCCTATCCTATAGAGTTATCAAGAAACGAAAATATATTTTAATGAAAATATTGCAGTAATGGACAACCCTAAAATATAAGTCTACCAGACTCAATCACATCCAAACAAACTTGACATAAGAAGAGCAAGGCTAAACTTATATCAAGGAGAACGATACAATCACCAGATTAAGAGGAAATCTTCTAATTAGATTAAAGAATAAGTCATAACAATGTTTAACAATAAATCTTAATTATAACTGAACTAATAAAAGAAAATAAAGAACAACTACACTTAGGGATTCATCCCTTCGCCTTGCTTGGAGATTAGTTTGCCATGGAACTCATGGCTAAACGCTTCGATGGAGGAGAATGTTGCTGCTTCTTTGAGTTTTCCAGACTTTTATTGATGTCCTCTCTTCAACCCTAAGTGATCTATTTATAGTGCAAAGGTCCAAGGGTGTTTTGGGGTTTAATTTATTGTTAAAACCCTAATTAAGTTTTGACTCGGAGTTGGAAAAATGTGTGTGCGCTACGGCTCTCCTTTGTGGGCGCCACAGCCTTGCCTTTTGCTTTGGGTGTGGAGGTGTTGGGCACCGCAACACTCTTTGGTGGGTGCCGTGGCGCTGGCTGAAGGCTGGCTTGTGGTGTTGCTAGGCACTACGGCCTTAGCTGGTCCAAGCTGTGGCGCACACTGAAGGAGGACTTGTCTTAATGTTTTCTTTTCCGCAACCACTCCAACACTCCGTTATGCATGAAATCTTGGTGTTTTAAGCAACAATCGTTTTTCCTTCTCTTTAGGACTCAAAGTACCTAAAAATGCACCGAATTAAGTCAATGATCCTAGAATATCACTTTAGTGTTATTAACGTAAAAAAGTGCAATTAAGACCGAGATCAACCCTGAAATGCTAGCAATTAAGCATTGTTAAGATGCATTTATGGCTCTCATAAGGAGACAATGTGTAATTTAAGTTTGGGGGTATGGGAGACACATTCACACACTTAAAAGGAGTAAGGGTGGAAATATGAAAATTAAATGTCACTACCACAACCCAAATACATTAAAGGACATAAGTTGGGGGTTGTGGAAAAAAAAGAAAAAAAAATGATGAAAAAGAGGGTGAATGGTTATGTGCCAAAATAAAATAAAATAAAAAGAAATATGGCAAAGAAAGAAGAAAGAAAGAAAAGAAAAAAAATGGTGATTTGTTGAAAGAAATGTTCGAAAAATGGTTGAAAGAGTTGGGTGTTGAAGTAAGGTTATCCAGTGCTTAAAGAGTTGTGTTCAAAACTAAGAGATTAAGTTCTTCTACTTGTTGAATCCTTCCCGTTCTTTCTTAACCTTTACCTTAGCCTAACGTTACAAGCTTATTAAAGACCTTTTGATCCAATGTAGGGTGATTTTTCTACAATAGTGGAGAGTGATTTGAAAAGTGAGCCTATGGAGCTTGTTTTTGTGATTGATGTCACGCAATTTATTATGTTTTTAGAGGCCAAGACTTGTATTCATAATTTTTTTGCATAAAATCATCCGGGTGTTTGGATTAATGGTTTGTGGTAAGATGGATGTTAAGAGTCAATAATGATTTTAAGATTGATGTTTGGATTACTTTTGGACTTAAGTAAAATTTAATGATTCTATGTGCCGTATGTTATGTGCAATTTTTGAGACAAAAAGTGAATTACTCTTGGTTCAACGCTAGCATTGCTTTACTTTGTTTTTCACTCCTACCATAGAATTCAGCTCTTATTTTCGCTTCAATTGCTAGGGACTAGCAATAAGCTAGTTAGGGGTTGTGATGAGAGTCATAAAATGCATATTAACAGTACTTAATTGTTATCATTTAAGGGTTGATCTAGGTTTTAATTGCACTTTTATACGTTAACAACTCTAAAGTATCATTCTTGGATCATTGATCTATTTCGGTGCATTTTCAGGTACTTTAAGCTCAAAAGAGGAGGAAAAGTTATCATTGCTTGAAGCACAAAGACTCAAGGCATACTAGAGTGAAGGAATGCTTCCAAAAGGACAAGATAGAGGGCTTAAAAGAGCAACAGCTGCTGCCCGCATCGGAAAGGAGTTTCACTAAATTGCTAGAATTTCACGTACAGATCAATCATCTTTGAAAATTAAACTGTATTGATACAAGAAGAATCAGAAGATGAGCCAAATATTCTTAGAAAGATCCGAAAGTCTATTTTTTGGAGAATTTTACAGTTTGTCAAAAGGATTTTTCTAGAGAAAGTTATGGCAGTTTAAGTAGACAAAGGTCAAACTGTGCAGGCTGTGCGGGATTTCAGCGTAATTTTGGGCTTAAATCCCACATCCCACATTGGTTGGAAAACACAATTCTATATCCCACATCCCACATCAGATTGGAAACACATTGCACTAATGGTATTTCCCTTTAAAAGGCCTACTCCACTTCAACTTTGAGGCATCAATCTGGGATCATCTGAGATTATCAGAAAGTGAATCCAGAGGGCACTTAGGAGGAAAATTAGAGGCCGTAGATGATCATTGGGAGCCCCAAGGTAGCTCGAGGACGCATGAGCCCCATGGTTGGCTAGTCTCCAAGCAAGGCGAAGGAATGAATCCCTAGGTGTAGTTGTTCTTATTTTTCTTTATTTGATTCGGTTGTAGTGGAATTATTTTCATTAAAAATTGTTATGTTTTACTCTTAATTTAATTAGTAGATTTATTATTACTCCGGTGATTGCATGCTTCTTTTCCATATAAGTTCAGTTATGCTTTTCTTATGTGTACCTGTTTGGGTGTGATTGAGTCCGGTAGATCTCTTTTATAGATTTGTCCATTGTTGCGGTATTGTCGTTTAGATATATCGTCGTCTCTTGATAATTTATAAGTTAGGTCATGTGTGCTTGAAAGTAAAGAAGATTTCATAACAATTACATTAGGATTTATAAATGCGCTTTAATCGAATATTTTCCTATTGCTTGTTTGGGATGAGAAACTTGCAATCGAGATAAAAATAATTGAATCAAGTTAGGATTAGAGCAACGAACCTAGGAAGGATTTTCGAAACCTTGTCGTTTCTTTATTATATTTCAAACCTATTTACACAATTGCCTTTTTCGCAATCAACAATTCAAGATTTTGTCACTTAATCTTTTATCGTTTGTGTTGAGGTTTACACCTTCTTTTGTAATAACTTATTTTCCTGTGGAATCGACACCCCAAAGCTGTACTACAATAACCACGTTAGGTTTTGGGTGTAATCAATCCCCAATAACATGGAAAGATCTCACCTGGGAGATGGAGAATTAGCTGGATCGGCATGGCTCATAGCATACCCCCAAACTTGAACGGATGCACACATTGTCCCTAAAAAAGAAAAACTAACGTAATACAGGAAAACAAGAAGTACTAAAAAACAAATAAATAACAATAAATATGTAAAACAATAAAAAAATAAAAAGGATAAGCTGTGGGGTGCCTCCCATGAGCGCTAAGTTTAACGTCTTCAGCCGGACCAACCCTTATTTTTCCCTAAAACTAAGATTGGCAGCAACTAGCATAGGTAGTGTCTTATTCTTTCCCATATAAGCATAAGTCAAATGCTTCAACTCCAAATTTGGTGCCTGGACAATAGAAGGAAAAAAAATAGTATTAGTAGGCACATGAGGTTCAAATGGATCGGTGTACTTACTTGGATACTTTGGAGAAGCCTCTAGAAGGTGCACAGTTTCAATGATGTCATCAGTAACATCCTCAAATTTTGGCTCAACATCAGGGTGAGGGTGGTCTTCAATGGATCAATGTGATGGATGTGAAAAACTTGCTCAACAACACCTTGTTGTCGTTCACTTAGCTCTTTAGCCAATTGCCCCACTTGTACTTCCAATCTTTGAATAGCTTGCTCATGCCTTGCATTTATTTGCCTTTGCTCAGTCATGAACTGCTCTTATGATGTTATCAGTTGCCTTACCATACTCTCTAGGTCACTTATCTTTGATTCCAGAACTGTTTGGGCTGCTTGGTGAAAGTTCCTTTGCTGCCCTTGAAGGTTCAAGGAATTCTGGGCATTGTTCCATGCAAAGTTGGGGTGATTCTGCCATCCAGAATTATAGGTATTTTCTTATATGTTGTAGTTGTTCGGTCCCACACAATCTGCTTGCTTGATTTGCAGATGAATACAAAGGGCAAGTGTTAGTAGTGTAAGAAAAACAAGAATATATAGCACATACCTGGAGTTGTTTGGCTCGTGGACTAGGTGAGATGTTTTGAGCAGTTGATAAGTGCTTAAATAGTCATATTTAAGCCCCTTAATTTACATTTATTAGACTCTTTACTTATCTATTTTAGTAGATTATACTTCATTTTTGTGTTTTATGTGTTTTTCACAGGACTTGGACAAAAAGATAACAAAATGGAGCTTTTAGAAGCAAAAGTCAAGTTCTGCCCTCCAGCAAGGTGCGCTCGAGCGCACCCCTTTTGAGATCGAGCGCACAAGCACACGAGTGCACTTGAAGAAGGCTCGAGCGCATATATGCGATCGAGCGCATCCTGCATACACTCGAGTGCAATTACTCCAGATGTGGCAGAGCCAGAATTGGAAAGATGTCTTCCGACTCCAAAATGGAATTAGGGTTTTGTGACGCCATGAAGACCCTATAAATAGCCCTGTAAAACACACATCACACACTTTTTGTTTGAGACTCGAAGTAGAGAGCTTAGGAGAAGAATTGACGACTCGTCTCCCGAGTCTTCTTCGGTTTTAGTTTTCTGTTTTTACTTAATTATGTTTAGCATGTTTACTTTACTTAGTATGTGTAACTAAACTCCTATAGGGCTCAATTGAAGCCCTAGTTATGCTTTACCACACATTTATTCATTGACTATCTTTGCTATAGCCTTGTTAGAATATTTAACTTGATTAATACCTATTTATATTTACATTCCTCATATGTATGTGCCTGATCAACGTATGCATGTGGTATGGATAGGTTAGTCGAATCAATTTGGATGGTTGAGTCCTGGGTTCGACATTAGTAACAAGGGATATCCACATGGGATTCCCGGGTTAATCAACATGGGAAACTGGGAGCAGACCAAGCCCTAGGTCCCATATGGTTGCCGATCTCCACAGCCCTCATGCTCTCTTAAGGAATAACTCAGTGTACACCCATGCTGAATCCCTTAAAGAGAGAAAAGAGTTAGAGTATACACCATGCCTAACTCGTTGCATAGGGAGATCAATAGCCTAAGGTGTGGACCAAGCCCTTAGGTTGGCAACCATTAGATATTCATGATAAGGCTAGAGCATTGAAACCTTAATAAGTGGGAAAGTATAATTAGTGGTGGATATCATAGCTCTATGTTCTCATTATTGTTATTCACTCACTATCAACTGTTATTTCTCTTTTAACTTAAAGGAATTAGTTCTGGATAGAAATTCACCAATCCCTGTGGAAATGATCTCGCACTTGCATACTATACTACTACAGACCTTGTGCACTTACAAGTAAAAACGTACGATTATTTACTTATTTATTTAAGTAGATAAACGTCCAACAAATTTTTTGCGCCGTTGCCGGGGATTGCCCTAAATTTCTTTTAGAATTAAATTCTCATTTAGTTACCATTATTTCTTATTTTATTATGTTTTTATCTTATTTTTTTCGTTTTACTAAAAACCCTAATCAATTCCTTTTTCTCTGTTTCAGGTACTCTAGGAAGCCTTCTGTACCACTTGCGATCGAGCGCAATTGAGGCAGAGAGTAATCTGAGCAGCAGTAGTTGACTGCTGCCTTCAAGTGGCTGCCATTGATTCATGCACGGACGACGGTCCAAGAATCTAGCATTCCTTCCCTTTGATCCCGAGCTTCAGAGGTCAGTCTGACAAAGGTTTAGGGATAACTCGGAAGAGTTAGGAGAAGGGAGTGAGGAAGAGACACCACCAATGGCAGAACAAATAGCTGAATAGTTACCACCTTAGCGGAGGCCAATGAAACAATCATTCATCCCGCAGAACCTCGAACAACCTTCTGCATTGCGTATCAACCTGAGGCGGAAGGAAACTATTACATATCTCCGCAGATACTCAGTGCACTAACTCATTTTAGGGGTACACCTAGTGAGGATCACATTTGCACCTTTGAGAGTTCTTCGACCTTTGCAAATTCCAACACATCCGAGGCTTAGACCAAGAAGGAATAAGGTTAATTCTTTTTCCTTGAAAGATAATACTAAATTATGGTATAATTCTTTGCCTGCAGTTTCCATCAACACTTAGGAGGAGTCGACGAGCAAATTTCTAAAGAAGTTCTTTCCAGCCCAGAAAACAAAGCAAACGAGGAAAGAAATACAATCCTTCCAACAAAAGGATGGAGATCTGTTCTTCGAGGCCTGGGGACACTTCAACGAGCTACTACTCAAGTGCCCACACCACAACCTACCCCAAGACGAACTAGTACAAGCCTTTTATGAAGGTTTGAGTGATTCTAAAAAAAATATTGTTGATTCAGGTTGTGGAGGAGTGCTGATGAAAAGAGCAACGAAGAGGCAATGGAACTATTTAAAACCCTAAGCGAACACACGCAGCAGTTCTCCTCTCGAGGTAGACACATAACCAAAAGTAAGGGTATATATGAGGTAAGCATGAACAGAGGATCATCTCCTCAAATATCCGCCATGGAAAGGAAAATTGGCCTATTAGTGAAAGCCATGGCCGCTCAGAACACCTCAACTAACCCATCAGCTGCACCACTACATATATGTGCCATTTGCTCATAGTTTGATCATGATACCAATACTTGTCCTTTATATTCATCTGCAGATCATGAGCAAGCCAACTTTGTGGGTCTGAACAATTATTCGCCAAAGAACAACCTCTATGCCAACACATACACCCTAGATGGCGGAATCACCCGAACTTCTCATGGAGCAACAACCAAAACAATCAAGGGCAGCAAAGAAATTTTCAACCAGCAGCCCAAACTGTTCCTGAACCCAAGAAGAATGACCTCAAAATTCTTGTGAGGCAACTAGCAACTCAACAACAACAGATCCTGAATAAACATGAACAATTCATGGAAGAGTCAAGGAAATTTCGGATTGAAATGAGGCAAATCATTGCCAAACACGATTAAGCCATTCAAGGGCTAGAGGTACAAATGGTTAACAATTGGCCAAGGAATTGAGTAGCAGAAAACAAGGAGAGCTCCCTGCCCGGCCACTACCTAATCCAAGAGGACACCAGCAGTTAAATGCCATAACAACCTTAAGAAGTGGAAAGGTCATCGGCACCAACGAGCCTACATAAATAGCTCCGGATCAGACTTGCACATCCAAGGTAAGAGAGATAGAAAAGGTAAATTCACCTCCACCCTTCCTTCAAAGGTTAGTAAAGCCTAAAAAGGAAACTAAAATGATTGACATATTTGAAACCTTGAAAAAGGTATAAATAAATATTCCTTTATTAGAGGCAATAAAACAACTACCTGTTTATGCTAAGTTTTTAAAAGATTATTGCACTAACAAACGGAAGTTTCAGGAGCATGAAATGGTAGCCTTAACTGAAGAGGTAAGCGCTATATTATTGAGAAAATTACCACCTAAACTAAAAGATCCGGGTAGCTTCACTATTCCTTGTAGGCTAGGTGACCAGCTATTCGAACATGCATTATTGGACCTAGGAGTAAGTGTCAATTTACTACTTTATAGTGTATTTGAGACACTAGGTTTGGGGGAGCTCTAACCAACCTCCATTATGTTACAATGGCTAACAAAAGCATCAAATGACCTAGAGGTACTCTCGAGGATGTTTTGGTAAGAGTAGTTAAATTTATTTTACCTGCTGATTTTATTGTATTAGATATGGACGAGTGTTAGATGCCTGTACCACTCCCTATCATTCTAGGGAGACCATTTATGATTACTGCTGACATAAACATTAATGTAAAAAGAAGTATTGTCACAATGAGAGTTAATGATGAAGAGATAGAATTTAAAACTTTAATATAATAGACCCTCCTAGGACTGAAGATAAGTGTCATAATGTAAGCTTCGTACATGGTATTAATGAGAAAGTGTCCAAAGCTGATTTCACTGATCCAATGAAGACCATCCATGATGACATAGGATTGGAATTTGGGCCAGAAGATAATGTGATTAAAGATGTCCACGGAGTTGTGCACACCATCAAGAGCACACCTAAACCTTCAAGTAAGTATAATTATTAAGTTAAAAATCATGTACTTACTAATACTACCCCTCATTGTTTTATCTACCAGGTACCTAAATTGGAGACAAAGCAACTAGCAACAGACTTAGAACCACCTGATGGGGGCCTTAATTACCTCATTAAAGAGATGTAGCCTTAAAAGCTACCATAGAGAGCACTTGAGAAAATTCACTTGCTCAACATATAGCTCAAGTACCTTTATCAAGGTTAGTGGTACTGAGGCCACTACAAATCAATATGACTGTATCGTTCCCACTTTTTACCTTAATTAAATTCTTTCTATAACCTCTTTTTACTATTTCGGTCTTGTGATCGAGAGCACACTATACGCGCTCGAGTGCCACCTCACCCTGCACTGCACACGAGCGCACCACAATTAAACACTTGCGCACAATTGCGCTCGATAGCACTTCACCAATACGCTCGAGCACAATCGGGGCAGAGGGGTCACGTGCACGTTATAAACAGTTTCCCGTTCCTTCCCTCACTTACACTCAATCGCACTTTTGCTCTCTCTCTCTCTCGCATGAACCATCTCACACAGCAAAACCTCTAGCAGTCACCATCATTCATCCCGGCCCAGTTTCGAACAGTGTGAAATACTGTTCGAAACAACATTCAATGTAGAAGAGGACTTCAAGACTTTGGACGCCACAAGATGGGTGGTCTAAGAATTCAGGAACCGGGGTCTTCAGTGGCTATTCAAGCCGGTCTGCTCGACGACCTACACACGATTTTTGGTCAGTTTCTACGAGAACCTGACTTACGACTGCACCAGACCAGAGCTTTAATCTTCCTCGGTCCAGGGCAGGTTCATAGAGCTGACAACCACTGACATAGCCAACTTTTTGCACTGCTGCAATGAGTCCTCACCAGAGGATAGCCACATAGAGGAGCAGCCTGACTCGTTCCCTCTCCCACACATCATTGAGGATATGTGTGCGAGACAGTATGCAAACTACCACAACAATGCGGGGAGCCGGTCGAGGTTGCCTCCCCGTCTATGGTTCGTCGATTCAGTCCTGCAGCGTAATGTGTGTCCTTTGGGGCACAAGACACAGAGGTGGGATTAGTTCCTACTGGCTCTCTACACCTTTCACCGAGGTCATTGGTACTCAATCCTAGCAGTTATATGGCGTCATATACATAAGTTTTGGGATGGGGTGCATAACCAGTAGACGACCACAGCTAATGCCTGGGGCCTTCCTTTCCCCTTGTTGCTCAGTCATATCTTCAAGAAGAAGGGGGTTAGAGATTCCTCTATAAATGGCCCGGTTAGTGACCATCCATTCTTTGGGAGAGTATAGTGGAGCCTCATCCAGTCACACATGCCCGAGGACCCCGAGCACAGATACCAGCCACCGAGACTATTGCAGATGATCCTATGAAGGCTGAGCATCCACTGGTGAGCCCTTCATGGGAGGATGACCAGACAGACATGGGATCCATGGAGTATCAACACCTCCTAGATGAGCTATCCTCCTTCCGTTGTGAGTTTTCCGACATTCGTCGGGAGGATCGTGAGGCAGCCCGTCTGATCTATCAACGGATTGATTGGTTAGAGGTACAGTTCACACAACAGGAGGCCATGCTACAGTCCATCTTTAACCGCCTATCTCCTGCACCCGGTACCTTCTCGACTGCACCCACTGATGATCAGTAGTGAGATGATACCTCATCTGGCTGAAGACGTTAAACTTAGCGCTCATGGGAGGCACCCCAGACATATCCTTTTTATTCAGTACTTTCCTTTTTATAGTCATATTTTCATATCTATTTTTTTTTTTCGGAACAAAGTTTGTTTTTCTTTGTCAAGTACTTAGTGCATGCATCCAATTCAAGTTTGGGGGCGTGTACAAGCAAGCAAGCAACCTAGTTCTCCATCTCCTAGGTCAGATCTTTCCATGCCACACATATTAGGGACAATGTGCATTTTAAGTTTGGGGGTAGTGGGAGATACTAGATACTATCACACACGCACTTGGAACACATGCACACACTAAGTCCCAGTTTTTTTAGGAAGATAAATGCATGATCAATGGGTAAACAAAAGTTTTGGTTGAATTAAAAATTTGATAACACTTTATTAGTAAGCTTACAAGCTAGAACACATAGTCTTGTATTAGAAATTTTACAAAGTTGAGTTAACTACCTCAAGGCACGTAAGAATTCACAAGTTTGATTTAAAATTTCATGAGCACATTTAGCACGCATTTGTGTGGGGTATAACATATAATTCTTTTGTATATGTTTCCATAACCTAATCTGTAATTGGATAACTTGTTGAAAAGAACCCTTTGGCATAAGAAAAATAAAGAAAAATATGTTCATCATGCAAAAAGAAAATCAAAAAGCTTCCAAAAATCAACTTTCCACTGAGTAACTAGGCCTCTTGCCACAGTAAGCATTAAGTGTTCACGTCAAAAGGTGGAAGTTTCATTAAGGAGCATTAGCATTAAAAACTTGTTAAGTTCCGTAGCCTTTTTGACTCAAGCTAATACGTCCTTAGGGGTATCTTCACACCTAATTCCCTAAAACCATCTGGTTTGGGAGTCATTGGCCAAAACACTCGTTACAAGGGCCAAATAGAAAGCTCGATGGAACTCAACATGGCAAAAATCGCATGATAAAAGAAAAAGGAAAAAGAAGCAAGTGTTATACCATTTTGTTCTCTTTGATAAGAAATTCGATGAACGTTTAGGCACCGAAACACTATCCACTAAAATTATGTGGAAACCTCATCTCATATGTGCTAATCCATCACACACAAATCAAACTTGCGATGCCTTAAGCGAGCCTTAAGCGAACCTTAGGTGCTTAACATAAAACTTTTGAAAGTCCTTTTGTAATCCAAAATGCGTTTTTATTATAAGCTTACTCATGAACGGTTATCATGGTTTTATGTATAACCCAAATTTTTGAGTACCATGAAAGTGAATTTATCTTTAAAATTTTGTTTCAACATAGTCTTTGGTTTTGTATTGCTAAGGGACTAGCAATATATAAGTTTGGATGTGTGATAAGGGCTTAAATAGTCATATTTAAGCCCCTTAATTTACAATCGTTAGACTCTTTACTTATCTATTTTAGTAGATTATACTTCATTTTTTGTGTTTTATGTGTTTTTCACAGGACTTGGACAAAAAGATAACAAAATGGAGCTTTTAGAAGCAAAAGTCAAGTTCTGCCCTCCAGCAAGGTGCGCTCGAGCGCACCCCCCTTGAGATTGAGGGCACAAGCACACGAGCGCACTTGAAGAAGGCTCGAGCGCATATATACAATCAAGCACATCCTGCATACGCTCAAGCACAATTACTCCAGAGATGACAAAGCCAGAATTGGAAAGATGTCTTCCAACTCCAAAACAAAATTAGGGTTTTGTGACACCATGAAGACCCTATAAATATCCCTGTAAAACACATATCACACACTTTTTGTTTGAGACTCGAAGTAGAGAGCTTAGGAGAAGAATTGACGACTCGTCTCCCGAGTCTTCTTCGGTTTTAGTTTTCTGTTTTTACTAAATTCTGTTTATCATGTTTACTTTACTTAGTATGTGTAACTAAACTCCCATAGGGCTCGATTGAAGCCCTAGTTATGCTTTACCACACATTTATTCATTGACTATCTTTGCTATAGCCTTGTTAGAATATTTAACTTGATTAATACCCGTTTCTATTTACATTCCTTATATGTATGCGCCTAATCAACGTATGCATGTGGTATGGATAGGTTAGTCAAATCAATTTGGATGGTCGAGTCCTGGGTTCGACATTAGTAACAAGGGATATCCACACCGGATTCCTGGGTTAATCAACATGGGAAACCGGGAGCGGACCAAGCCTAGGTCCCGTGTGGTTGCCGATCTCCACAGCTCTCATGCTCTCTTAAGGAACAACTCAGTATACACCCATGTTGAATCCCTTAAAGAGAGAAATGAGTTAGAGTATACACCATGCCTAACTTGTTTCATAGGGAGATCAATAGCCTAAGGTATGGACCAAGCCCTTAGGTTGGCAACCATTGGATATTCATGATAAGGCTAGAGCATTGAAACTTTAGTAAATGAGAAAGTATAATTAATGGTGGATATCATAGCCCTATGTTCTCATTATTGTTATTCACTCACTATCAACTGTTATTTCTCTTTTAACTTAAAGGAATTAGTTCTAGATAAAAATTCACCAATCCCTGTGGAAATGATCTCGCACTTGTACACTATACTACCATAGACCTTGTGCACTTGCAAGTAAAACAAATACGATTATTTTCTTATTTATTTAGGTAGATAAACGCCCAACAGCAGTCATGGTTTTTATAAGCATATCAAGCTTCCTCTCCATAGCAGCTAGATGAGCATAATTAGCTTCCGCCATTGGTGCTTTTCCCTTGAATGAATTAGTAAAAACAGCTTCAGTACAGCAGTTTAGCATTGCTGCTCGGGTAGCTTCTGCCTCAAATGCACTCAATCGCACAAAGGAGTGCGCTCGATCTCACTTGAGCTTGCGCTTGATCGCAATGCTACAGATTACTTTGTTGCACACCTGTAACAGAAAAACAGAAAACAAAAGTAAAATGAAAAAAATTAGGTATTTTGATAAAGAAAATATAAACAAAACAGAAAAATAAAATAGAACAGAATAAATAAAATAAAATAAAATAAAACTAACGAAAATAATTCCAAAAAGAAATTTAGTGCAATCCCCGGCAATGGTGCCAAAAACTTGTTGTGCATTTATCTACCTAAATAAATATGCAAATAACAGTACAGTTTTACTTGCAAGTGCACAAGGTCAATAATAGCATAATGTGCAAATGCAAGATCATCTCCACAGGGATTGGTAAAGTTCGATTTAGAATTAGTTTCGAAATTATGAAATAAAAATAAGAGAAATAAATATTGAGTTTGAAATAATAAAGATAAAGGCGTAGGGACTTGATATCCACCACTAATTATGCTACCCCAACAAAACAGTATGCCAATGCTTTACTCAGGTCATGAATACCTAATGTTTGTCAACCTAAGGGCATGGTATCTACTCCTTAAGCTATTGATCTCCCTAAGCAATGAGTTAGGCATGGTATCTACTCTAACTCTTTTCTCTCTCAAGGGATTCAGCATGGTGTATATTGAGTTGTTCCTTAAGAGAGCATAGGATATATGGAAATCGACAATCACACGGGACCTAGGGCATGGTATCTACTCCCGGTTTCCCATGTTGATTAACCCAAGAATCCGGTGTGGATATCTTTTGTTACTATTGTTGAACCTAGGACTCGGTCATCCAAATTGATTCAACTAACTAATCTATACCACATGCATACGTTTGATCAGCCACACACATATGAGGAATTTAAATAAAAATAGGTATTAATCAAGTTAAGCAACACAATATGAATATCGCAAAGGCACCAATACTGAATTATTGGTTAAACATAATTAGGGCTTCAATCAAGCCCTTATTAGGGAACTAGTTACATATAGTTGTGATGCTAAACAACATCATAAAATAAAATACAAGGGAAAGAAGAAACCCAAAAACACTATGGAGAAGAGTCGTCAATTCGTCTCCACAATCTCTCCTCTAGGCTCGTCCGGCCTCCGGCCTCCCCGAACTAAAACTAAACTAAAAAGGATAGTTGCTCCTCAAAAGGGAGGTCCCTCTTTCTGTGTTTTACCAGGCTATTTATAAGGTTTAAGTGACCCTAGAAGCCCTAGGAGTAGTAAAACAAAACCCTAACTTATTTCCAAAATAGGAACTGTTGTTTTAATCTTTACTGATGCGTGTGCACTCGATCGCATGGTTGCGCTCGAGCTTGGTTATGTATGTGCGAGTGCTTGCGCGCCCGATCGCCCTGCCTTGTGCGCTCGATCGCACTAACAACAGCTGTTGCTTCCAGATTTTCTCTTTAAGCCCGAGAAGCTTCCAAATTGCTTTATTTTCTCCAAAAACCTATAAAAACCCATAAAACACATAAAGGAAGTAAAATAGCATAAAATACGCACACTAAGGGCTTAACAGATGTAAATTAAGGGGCTTAAATATGAATATTTAAGCTCCTATCAATCGAGCACAATCACTCCAGAGGCGGCAGAACCAGATATGAAAGAAGTCTCCGGATTCCAAATAGGAAATTAGGGTTTCGGGACACCATGAGGACTCTATAAATAAACCTGTAAAACACATAAACCATACCCTTTTGTTTTGAGACTTGAAGTAGCAAGCTTAGGAGAGGAATTGACGACTCATCTCCCGAGTCTTCTTCGGTTTCATTTTTCTGTTTTATTTCATTATGTTTAGAATGTTTAGTTTAACTAGCATGTGTAACTCAACTCTTATAGGGCTCGATTGAAGCCCTAGTTATACTTTTCCAAATGTTTATTCATTGATTATCTTTACTATAGCCTTGTTAGAATGTTTAACTTGATTAATACCTGTTTGTATTTAAATTCCTCATATGTGTGTGTCTGATCAACGTATGTATGTGGTATGGATAAGTTAGTTGAATCAATTTGGATGACCGAGTCCTGGGTTTGACATCAGTAACAAGAGATATCCACACCGGATTCTCGGGTTAATCAACATAGGAAACTGGGAGTCGACCAAGCCTTAGGTCCCGTGTGGTTGCCAATCTCCACAGCCCTTATGGTCTCTTAAAGAACAACTCAGTATACACCCACGCTGAATCCCTTAAAAGAGAAAAGAGTTAGAGTATACACCATGCCTAACTTGTTGCATAGGGAGATCAATAACCTAAGGTGTGGACCAAGCCCTTAGGTTAGCAAACATTAAATATTCGTGATAAGGCTAGAGCATTGGCACCTTTTTTAGTGGGAAAGTATAATTAGTGGCGGATATTGTAGTCCTATGTTCTCATTATTATTCACTCACAATCAACAACTATTTCTCTTTTTACTTTGAAGAAACTAATTCTAAATTGAAATTCACCAATCCTTGTGGAAATGATCTCGCACTTGCACACTATGCTACCATTGACCTTGTGCACTTGCAAGTAAAACTAGTACAGTTATTTGCGTATTTATTTAGGTAGATAATCGGCACAACACTTTCAAGGTAAAAAAGTAATTACACAATCGAAACAGATCAACCAATCAAATCACCACTCTTGACAAGGGGTATTACGATAATTTTACACCAAGGAGCATAATAATAATCTCACGCCAAGGTCTTAGTACTACTACAACACTCCAATTTATGGATAAACTGTTATTCAAATCCAATATGTGGATAACTCCAGCCTTATCTAAGGGGAATGTTATTCCTATCACAACACTAAAATCATTATCGTAATCAGACTCTACTCCGACACACTATAAAAGTGGGATCTCACAATCAAAAGGTACTTTCAATTCATTACTCACAGCTCTTGTTTCACACAGCTCTCCTTATTCCTCCGAAAGCTCTATACTAACTTAGGAATCGGAGAGTCCTCCCACAACTCTAAGGTTTTATCTTCGTTTTGTTGGTTCAGGTTCCGCTCCCCGACTGTTTTAATTCTCAGCAAATTTTTGGCATCAACACACACAATAATAATATCATAACCTCATTTCTGGTTAATCATGTTTATTCAATACAATACATAAGCACTAATGTGCCTTTGATAGTTACACAAGTTGTTGCCTACCTTAGAATGTTCTTACTAATCAATTCAAAACTTTAGGGTTTAAAAAACCGTAACAGTTCAAAATTGGAAGAATCATACTAGATTGTACAATAATTTCTTCATTATATATGAAATTATACATACTGTACGGAGGAAAATCATTACTCTATCTCATAACAATTTCCATGTGTCAAGTGAGAATTCACACCTCAAGCAATCGCGAGCATAATAATTCGATGTTAACGAATGATTTTGGATTCCTCTCTCTAAATTATTGCAAAATATTACTTTCCTTCTGATGTAGAGGGAAATTTTCTCTCCAATGATATTACGACACATAGAAATTTTCAAAGGCAAAAAAGTAATTACATAATCTAAATAGATCAACCAATCAAATCTCTACACTTGACAAGGGGCATTACGATAATTTTACACTAAGGGGTGTCATGGTAATCTCATGCCAATGTCTTAGTGCTACTACAACACTCCAATTTATAGATAAATTGTTATTCAAATCCAACATGCAGATAACTCCAGTCTTATCTAAAAGGAATGTTATTCATCGCAACATTAAAATCATTCTCCTAATCGAACTCTACTCCGATACATTATAAAATTGGCTTTCATAATCAAAAGGTACATACAATTCATTACTCATAGCTCCTAATTTCACACAACTCTCCTTATTTCTCTAAAATCTCTATACTAATTTAGGCATCAGAGAGTCCCCCCGGAGGAACACCTTCTTCGGTCCTCCGGTCCTCTGAAAACTTTTAGGTTTTCTCATTGTTTTGTGTGTGTAGGTTTCACTCCCCGACTGTTCTAATTCCTGGTAGATCTTTAGCATCAACAGATTGGCGTCTTCCATGGGAAATCACACTCTTTAACTTTGTAAGTAAAGGTGCAAAGAACTCATCTGACATAATACTACTTAAGAACCATGCCAAGAACACCACCGGAACCAGTTTAACCGCCACATGAGTATACACTCGTGTTCAATATGGAAAACGGCTCCCTACTATCTCTAAATATGGTACCTCAAATCAAAATCACATTGAACCGTCTGACAAATGAACTAGGATTGACCCAATAGATCCTTCACCACTTGACCTAGTAAACCCTATAAAGCTTGACCCCGTGGGTCTTGACTTCTAAGAAAACCTTGAGACGCCTCATGTACCCAACCTAACTATACCAGTGACCCAAGAACAATTCTTGAAACTTTGATAACTTGTTACAAGTTTAGCCATCGGACTTAGGAAGCAAGCTAGCCCTCCTATGCCAACATCTCCTCCTCAGCAAAACCCTCACTAAACAAAGCACTTTAATCCCAATGGATCAGTTTGTAGTCGCTCCACCACTGGGCCATCTCCTCATTCCAAGGTAAAGCCCCGAGCTTTATCCCACCACAGAATCCTCATCAAATTCATCACTAAGAATACTAAGCTCTGTCTCTTCTCAAAATCCCTTTTAATTAGGACCGAGGAGAAACTGTAGAGTTTTCTCTCTCCCGAGAAGACCTTTCAATCAAGACCGATGAGGCACACCTCCTTGAAAACATCTCCATTACTCTGAGGAGTTTTATACAAGTTATTCTCCCCAGATCCATCTCAAAGACTCCAAGGAGTTCGGTCCCAAACATCTTCCTCGGACCCATCTCCAAGAATTTGAGGAGTTCAATCCCAATGATCCTCTTAGGACACATCTCCACGACTCCGAAAATTTTGATCCAAGTCATTCTTCTTGAACCCATCTCTAAGACTCTAAGGAGTTCGATCCCAAGCATCCATCTAGGACACATCTCCATGACTCTGAAGAGTTTGATCCAAGTCATTCTCCTCAGACCCATCTCCAAGACTCTAAGGACTTCGATCCTAAGCATCATTCTCAAACCCATCTCTAATACTCTAAGGAGTTCGATCCCAAACATCCTCCTTGGACCCATCTCCAATACTCCAAGGAGTTCAATCTCAAGCATCCTCCTCGGACCCATCTTCAAGACTCCGAGGAGTTTGATCTCAAGCATCCTCCTTGGACACATCTCTAAGACTCTTAGGAGTTTGATCCAAGTTATCCTCCTCGGACACATCTCCATAAGTCTGAGGAGTTTGATCCAAGTCATTCTCTTTAGACCCATTTCCAAGACTCTGATGAGTCCTATCTCCAAGCATCCTCCTTGAACCCAACTCAAAGACTCTGAGAAGTTCAATCCCAGGCATTGGTAAGTGCTTAAATATTCATATTTAAACAGCATGATGTTTTATCTTAGAGAACACTTCTTTTATCTTTTACTTAGAGTTGTAAGCTTTGGGAGAGAATTGACGCCTCTTCTCTCGGGTTTATTCTTCTCTTTATGTTTAGTTTATATATGATGTTTATCTTAGACAGCATGTGTAACTAACTTTCTTATAGGGCTCGATTTAAGCCCTAGTTATGCTTTCTCATATAGTTATTCATTGATAAATCTTTGCCAATAGCCTTTATTATGTTGCTTAACTTGATTAATACCTGTGCTTATTTAAATTCCTCATATATATGTGTATGGTCAATGTATGCATGTGGTATGGATTGGTTAGTTAGATTAATTTGGATGACCGAGTCCTAGGTCTAACATTAGTAATAAAGGATATCCACACCGGATTCTTGGATTAATCAACATGGGAAACTGGGAGTAGATACCATGCCCTAGGTCTCATGTGGTTGTCGATTTCCATAGTACTTATGCTTTCTTAGGGAACAACTCAAGCAGATACCATGCTGAATCCCTTAAGGAAGAAAAGAGTTAGAGTAGATACCATGCCTAACTCGTTGCTTAGGGAAATCAATAGCTTAAGGAATAGATACCATGCCCTTATGTTGGCGACCATTAGGTATACATGATAAGGCTAGTGCACTGATACATTATACAATTGGGAAAGTATAACTAGTGGTGGATATCAAAGCGCTGTGTCTTTATTATTATCAAATCACACACAACAATTATCTATTTCTTTTTAGTTTAAAGAAACTAATTCTAAAACTGAACTTTACCAATCCCTGTGGAGATGATCTTGCTTTTGCACACTATACTACATTGTTGACCTTGTGCACTTGCAAGTAAAATGAGTTCGATTATTTACTTATTTATTTAGGTATATTTTTGCACAACATTAGTCAATGCTGCTCGGAGTTTGGTGGTTGAATCCAAGGAGTTGACACTCAGTCTGAACCACTCAAAGTTTTTGGAGAAGTCTAAGGAGTTGAGCATAGACTCCAACTACTCATAGTGTTTGGAGAAGTCCATGGAGTTGTTCATGGACTCCAACTGCTTGGAGTCTTTAGAGAAGTACAAGAAGTTGATCATGGACTCCAACTGCTTAAAGTCTTTCGAGAAATCCGAAGAGTTGAGCATGGACTCCAACTACTTGTAGTCTTTGGAGAAGTACGAGGAGTTGATCATGGACTCCAACTACTCAAAATATTTGGAGAAGCACGAGGAGTTAATCATGGACTCCAACTGCTCAGAGTCTTTGGAGAAGTCCAAGGAGTTGATTATAGACTCTAACTGCTCTGAATCTTTAGAGAAGTTTGAGGAATTGATCATGGACTCCAACTTCTTGGAGCCTTTGGAGAAGTCTAAGGAGTTGATCATGGACTCTAACTACTCGGAATCTTTGGAAAAGTCTGAGGAGTTGATCATGGACTCCAACTACTTGGAGTCTTTGGAGAAGTCCGAGGAGTTGATCATGAACTCCAACGGCTTGGAGTCTTTGGAAATGTCCGAGGAGTTGAGCATCGACTCCAACTACTGGAAATCTTTGGAGAAGTCCAAGGAGTTGAGCATGGACTTCAACTGCTTAGAATCTTTAGAGAAGTCTGAGGAGTTAATCATGGACTCCAACTGCTTAGAGTCTAACTACTTGGAGTCTTTGGAAAAGTTTGAGGAGTTGATCATGGACTCCAACTATTCGGAGTCTTTGGAGAAGTCTGAAGAGTTGAGCATGGACTCAAACTGCTCGAAGTCTTTGGAGAAGTTCAAGGAGTTGATCATGGACTCCAACTACTCGAAGTCTTTAGAGAAATTCGAGGAGTTAAACATGGACTCCAACTTCTCGGAGTCTTTGGAGAAGTCCGAGGATTTGATCATGGACTCTAACTACTCTTAGTCTTTAGAGAAGTCTGAGGAGTTGATCATGGACTCCAACTGCTCGGAGTCTTTGGAAAAGTTTGAGGAGTTGATCATGGACTCCAACTACTCAGAGTATTTGGAGAAGTCTGGGGATAAAAGACTTGGTCTTATAGAATGAATTTCATGGGGTTTCCTGGCCCTTTCATTTTTTATGGACGTTGGTGCAATGGGCTATAGCTTGGTTTTGGGCCCAAGATATTTAAACTTTGGGCCTAAAATATTAAGCCTTTAGGGCTTGGCCATCCATCTGGGCCTCCTTTCTTGGCCCATTGTTTGGTCATTAATTAAGGATACCTCATCCTTTTAAATGCAGAGAAGTGGTGGTGCCCGTCCTAGGGTTTTTAAAGGGGTTGTATCTTTCTTGATTGTGGAGAACAGTGTTTCTTTGATGCTCGAGAATACAGCTGAGTAAATAATGCCTCTTTGTTCCATATGTGAGGAGCTCTATATAAAGAGAAAGGTTTTTTTTTTTTTTTTTTGCTCTTCACTTCATTGCCAGTTATAAAAAAGTTTGAGAGCCTTTAGAATTTGATAGCCTTCAGAGTTTGAAAGCTCAGAGTGTCTATCTACACGGAAGAGTTCGAGAACTTGGAATTTCTTTCTACGTGGGATCTCGGAGTTTTGATGTACCTATCCTCTTGAAGTTCTCGATCGGTGAGTCCATATTTCTCTGCTCATGTCTTCTTTTGATGCTTGCCGCGATAGGGGTAGTGGTAATGATAGCAATAACGGTAGTGGTAGTGGTAGTACAAGTTGTAGGGATGATACTAGAGGTAGTGAGGATGATACTAGAGGTAGTGGAGATGATAGGGGTAGCAACAGTGTTGAAAACCATGGTAGTTACGATGGCCTGGATGCTGAGGTGAATGAATCCTCAGGAGACTATTGTGCTCTGGTTTTGTATGAGGGAGATGGGTCATCTTCTTCCTTCTCTGAGGGTAACCATGCCCTGTGTACACTTCGAGAAGAGATAGGAAATGATGAAAGGCCAAATATAGGTTTTGCGACCAACCTCTCTCCTAATAAGCTGATGGATGATGAACTTGAGGAGATAAGAATTACGTATAGGATCCCGATAAGTTCAAGCTGAGGAACATTGGGGCTAGGGAGCATACCTGTGATGACCTGAAAGAAAAGGAACTGTGCGTGTATCACCATCACCTTAAGGCTAGGCTCAGGTTCCCCATTCACTCTTTTATTCACACAATGCTTAGGAATTATGGAATTGCCTTGTGCTAGCTCCTACCAAATTCCATACGCCTTCTCATGGCATTTATCTATGTTAGCATTAAAGTGAAGGGGGTAATGAACATGAATGTCTTCAAGAACCTCTTTCTTATCAGTATGCATAATGAAAATGGGTGGGTAGTGTTGTGCAAAAAGACACCTAAATTAATAAGAAAATAATCGAACTTGTTTTACTTGCAAGTGCACAAGGTCAACTGTAGCATAGTGTGCAAATGCGAGATCATCTCCACAGGGATTGGTAAATTTTGATTTAGAATTAAATTCGAAATATAAAACAATAGAAATAAATATTAAGTTTGAAATAATAAGAATAAAAGTGTAGGGACTTGATATCCACCACCAATCATGCTACCATAATAAAACAATATGCCAATGCTTTAAATATGTCATGAATACCTAATGTTTGTCAACTTAAGGGCTTGGTCCACTCCTTAAGCTATTGATTTCCCTAACCAACGAGTCAAGCATGGTGTATACTCTAACTCTTTTCTTTCTCAAGGGATTTAGCATGGTGTATACTAAGTTGTTCCTTAAGAAAGCATAAGATATGTGGAAATTGACAAACACACAAGACCTAGGGCATGGTGTATATTCCCGGTTTCCCATGTTGATTAACCCAAGAGCCTGACATGGATATCTTTTGTTACTATTATTAAACCCAGGACTCGGTCATCTAAATTTATTCAACTAACTAATCCATACCACATGCATATGTCGATCAGGCAAACACATATGAGGAATTTAAATAAAACTAGGCATTAACCAAGTTAAGCATCACAATATAAATATCGCAAAGGTGCCAATACTGAATTATTGAGTAAACATAATTATGGCTTCAACCAAGCCCTACTAGAAAATTAGTTACACATAGTTGTGATGTTCAACAACATCATAAAGTAAAATAAAAGAAAGAAGAAACCCGAAAATATGATGGAGAAGAGTCGTCAATTCGTCTCCAAAATCTCCTTTGGCCTCCGGCCTCCCAGTCTCCTCTCAAAAGAAGATCCTCTTTCTTTATTTTACAGGCCTATTTATAGGGTTTTGAAACATCTAAAAACCCTAGAACTCATAAAATAAAGCCCTAAACTACTTTCCAAATTAAGTTATGCCGTTTTGATGTTTTATTGATGTGTGTGCGCTCGATCGCACACTGGTGCGCTCGAGTGCATGTGAGCTCGAGCCTTCTTCTTTCCTGCGAGTGTAGGTTGTGCTTAATCCTAGCTTGGGTGCTTGAGCATTCGTGTACTCGATCGATCTAGGTAACTATCGATTTTTCCAGATTTGCTCTCTGAGTTCCAAAATGCTTCATTTTCTCCAACAACCTATAAAAACATAGAAAACACAGAAAGGAATAAAATAGCATGAAATAATGCAAACTAAGAGCTTAACATATTGCTAGTCCCTTAGCAATATAAAACTAAAAACTAAATGAAACACAAAGACATTGATGAGAGCCATAAAATGCATCTCAATAGTGCTTAATTGTTAGCATTTTAGGGTTGATATCGGTTTTGATTGCACTTTTATACGTTAATAACTCTTTAGTGATGTCCTCAGATTGTTGATCTATTTCGGTGCATTTTCAGGTACTTTGAGTTAAAAGAAATGGAAAAGCAATCATTGTTTAAAACGCGAAGATCCCATGCATAACGGAGTGTCGGAGTGGTTGCGGAGAAGCAAAAGTAAAGAAAATCCGCCTTCGGTGGGCGCCTAGGCTTAGACCAGTGAGGGCCTAGGTGCCCAGAACATGCACAAAATTAAGCCAGCTAGCGCCTAGGCGTCCACCAGGGAGGGCCGCGACGCCCAGAACCTCACCAACCTGACTTTTTCCTAGCACCTAGGCACCCAAAGAGGAGGGGTGCATCACCCAGAAGCCCTATAACTAAAGACCAAGGCAAAGCCTAGGCGCCCAAAAGATAGAACCGTGGTGCGCACATGAGATTTCATCTCCAAGTTATGACCCAGTTAGGACTTTAATGCTTGTTTAAACCCTAGAACACCCTTGGAACTTTTATACTATAAATAGATCACTTAGGGTTTGATAATAGACATCTTGGAATGCTAGAAAACTCAAGGGAGGCTACCACACTCTCCCCCATAGCCAACTAATCTCCAAGCAAGGCGAAGGGATGAATCCCTAGGTGTATTTGTTCTTATTTTCCTTTCTTGATTCAGTTGTAATTTGGATTTATTGCTAAACATTGTTATGTTTTATTCTTTGATCAAATTAAAGATTTTCTCTTAATCTGGTGATTGTATCTTTCTTCTCCATATAAGTCTAGTCATGCTTTTTTTATGTGACGTTGTTTGGGTATGATTGAGTCCGGTAGATTTATCTTTTAGGTTTGTCCATTACTGCAATATTGTCATTAAAGATATATTGTTGTTTCTTGATAAACCTATAGGATAGGTCATGTGTGCTTAAACCAAAAGTAAAGAATAATTCATAACAATTACATTAGGGTTTATATATGTGCTTAATTGAATATTTGCCGATTGCTTGTTTGGGATGTGAAAACTTGCAATCGAGATAAAGACAACTGAATTAAGACTGGAATAAGGCAACGAACCTAAGGAGGATTCCTGGACCCTTGTTGCCTCCATATATGATATACACAATTTTCTCACACAATTTCATTATCAAAACTGAGATTCTTTTCTTTGACTTTTATCTTTTCATATTAAAGTTACACTTTTCTTGTAGATCACGTTTCCCTGTGGAATCGACACCCAAATCTGTGCTACAACTAATACGTTATACATTGGGCATAATCAAATTTTGGCACTGTTGCCGGGGAAACGCACTTACATACAAGGAAGACTGTTAACTCTAAGACAAAACGGTACTATCGTTCATTTCTTTAAGTTTTGATTTTCTGATTTTTCTTTTATTTTGTTCTGTTTTATTTATTACCGTTTAACTCAGTTAGTGTATGCTTAGACCGAGAGATTCACGAGGTAGATTCATTAAGGGACCTGAAATAGAGATACATTTTCCTTCCACGTCCGTTAGTGAAACCTCACCTAGATCAAACCCTAGTGTACACCCAATCGAGAATTTAGAAAATTTTGTTAACATGGCTGAAAACCCTAATGAGAATGTTGCTAGGACACTTAAAGATTATCTGCACCCTAGCCAAACGGCCACACCATCTGGTATCATATTTCCCTTGAATGTTCAATAACCTGATTTTAAGCCGAGCATGATCCAATTGCTACCAACCCTCCATGGGTTTGAGAATGAAAACCTCTATATCCATATGAGGGAATTTGAGGAAGTAATAGCAACTTTTTAAGGTAGGGCTGATATGGTAGACACAGTCAAACTTAGGTTTTTCCCCTTTTCACTTAAGGAGAAAGCCAAGGTTTGGCTGTACTTATTAAGGCCTAGGTCTATAGGTAGTTGGGATGAGATGACTCAAGTTTTCTTTCAAAAACACTTCCCAACCCATAAGACCAACAACCTCAAGAGACAAATCTCAAACTTTGCACAAAAGGAGAGTGAAACTTTATATCAAGTTTGGGAACATTTTAAGGACCTTTTGAATTCTTATCCACACCATGGGTATAAGAGTTAACGGGTAGTTAGTTATTTCTATGATGGACTTCTAAGTAGGGAAAAGCAATTCATAGAAATGAAGTGCAATGGGGATTTTCTTAAAAAAGATCCCGATCAAGCCATAGATTTTCTAGATGACCTGTCGGAAAAAGCCCACACTTGGACAGGGTCAAATGCCATAGACAGCACTAGGAGAAATCAACCCGCTGGGATTTATCAACTTAAGGAAGATGACAGCCTTAAAGCCCGTTTAGAGGCCCTAACTAAGGAAATTGAATCCTTAAAAACCAAGGATGCTAGAGCCCCTAAACCAGTTGCTAAGGTAGAGTCCCATGAGCCTTGTTTCATGTGTAATGGGGTAGATCATTTATCTAAGGATTGTCCAGTCTATTTTGAGATGAAGGGAAAGTGTAATGCTATAGGTACACCCTTTGGGAAACCACACTCACCTTACTCTAACACCTATAATGCCGGTTGGAAGAGTCATCCTAATTTTAGTTGGAGATCCGATATACAACCTCCTGCCCAAACCTAGTACCCAAAGGCAACCAAAAGCAACATCATTTAATGCACCTCAACAATCTTTACCTCTGGAAGACATGCTTAAGTCATTTATGCAGGTACATGCCAAGAGTGTGGAAGAGCAGGGCAACATAAATCAATAATTTCTAGAGGAGCAACAAACGATCAAACAGGAACAAAAGGTGATAAAGAGTCAACTCACCAAGTTGACTAGTTTCTTGGCGGTTCAAGAGCAAGGTCGCTTTCCTTCACAGCCACAACCTAATCCAAGGGGACAACATATGGCACTAACCTCTGAACCTGAAAATCAAAATGTTAGAGAGGTTAATGCCATAATCACTCGCAGCGGTACCATCAAACTTGAGCAACAATGATAAAGCCCCTAAGGAATAAGAGGCCCATGATGGTTATTCTCCACCGATGCCTTTCCCTCAAGCACTCCTTAAACCTAAGGAGATAAATTTAGTATTAAAAGGTGAGATTCTTGAACAACTTCAGCATGTTAAAATTAACCTCCCTCTTCTTCATGTTATAAAACAGATTCCCAATTATACTAAAGTCATCAAGGATCTATGCACACTTAAGAGGAAGCACAATGTGACAAAAAAGGCCTTCTTAACGGAGCAAGCAAGTGCAGTAATTGACAGTAAGACACCACCCAAATATAAAGATCTGGGCTGTCCAACAGTGGCTTATCAAATTGGGAACAAATCTGTGGCCAAGCATTGCTAGATCTGGGAACTAGTGTGAGCCTCATGCCATACTCCATGTACTTGCAACTCGGTCTAGGTGAGATTAAATCAACCTCCATGGTACTTCAATTAGTGGATAGATCGGTAAGAAAACCAAAAGGTATTGTAGAAAATGTTTAGTTGCAAATTGATAATTTCTATTATCTTGTTGACTTTTTGGTTTTAGATACTGTTTCTATTGTAAATACGGAGTCCAAAATTCCTTTGATACTTGGAAGACCATTCCTTGCCACCGCCAATGCCCTTATTAATTGTAAGAATGGCCTAATGACATTATCATTTGGAAATAGGACTCTAGAGGTAAATGTTTTTCGAGTCTCAAGGCAGTCACATGAAGAGGATTAGTACATTAAAGATAATTCTAACTCTTCGGAATTCACTCCTAATAATTTTGAGTTCGATGATTCTTTAATTTATCCCCATGTCGTTAATGTTGTTGATGTTTTTGATAAGTCACAGGAACTTATTAAGAAATCATGGCAACCATGCTTTGAGGAGTTGCTTGAGAGAAGTCACATGGATGTGGGAATCAAATACCTTACTGCTGATAGTGAATGGGCAACACCAAGAACACTTTAGCCACATGCGGTGGACTTTAAGTATTCCTTACCAAAAGATTAGCATTGAGGCCATTGAGTTGGAGCCTCATCTTTAGCACCACAATGAGGCCAGCAGTGAGAGTAGTGCAGCGTCTAGCTGAAGACATAAAACTTAATGCTCATGGGAGGCACCCCACAGCATATCATTTTACTTCTATTGTTTTTCATATTTCTTTTTCTTGTTTATTATTAGTATTTTGACTGTTTTCCAGTATTAACTTAGTATTTTTTTTAGGGACAAATATACGAAGCAGTTCAAATGGTGGTGCACAATTTTCAGCTTCTGTGCACTTGTGACTACAAAGGGAGTTTCCTTTACTCTTTCTTTTACATTAAGGTCAATGCAATTTTTAAGTTCGGGGTGGAGGAAACGTATTTATGTTTTCCATTGAACTGCTTGGTGTTACTTTCCCTTTTTTATTTTTTTAGCATGATTTTGTTAAGCCTTAGAGTTAATTCACATGTCAATGATATGAGCTTAATTGAGATAACGTACAACATTTAGAAGAAATTAAATCTTGCTTCAGTTTGAGAGTAATTTAAGTATCAATCTTCATTCGGTTTGAGACTCTAGTTTGTGGTAAGATTGTATGATTAGTCTAATGCATCTAGAGAAGTTTTATGTGTAATTATTTTGTGAATACTTTTACGGTCTCGACAAGCTCTAGAACTTACTTGATAATCACTTTAGGCGAATTCCTAGAAAGCACACTACTTAGGATATGATATAGGCCATTTTTGGACCGTTTGAGCCTTTCGAACTTACCTTGCTATATTTATCGCTAGTCACCTATTTGAGCATTTTCTTGAAAAAGAAATTGAGCCTTGTTTCTTTCGAAAACCCATTGACTTACCCTTATGAGCCTAAAAATATTTTATCCTTACCCTTCTTTTAAAAGAACTTAGTTGTACACATCTGTTGAGAAGCACTTAAGAGAAGTAATGATGGAAATATGAAAAAATATTACTACCATAACCCAAGTATATTAAAGGAGATAAGTTGGGGGTTGTGGAAAAGAAAAGAAAAGAATGAAAGAGGAGGTGAATGGTCTTATGCCAAAAAAAAAAGAAAGAAAAAGAAGTGAAGTATGGCAAAAAAAGAAGAAAAGAAAAAAAAGTGGTGATTGAGAGAAATGCTCGAAAAATGGTTGAAAGAGTTGGGTATTGAAGTAAGGTTATCCAGTGCTTAAAGTGGTTGTGTTTAAAATTAAGAGATTAAGTTCTTTTACTTGTTGAAACCTTCCCATTCTTTCTTAACCTTTACCTTAGCCTAACATAACAAGCTTATTAAAGACCTATTGATCCAAGGTGGTGTGATTTTTTCTACAATAGTGGAGAGTGATTTGAAAAGTGAGCCTATGGATCTTGTTTTTGTCATTGATGTCACGCAAATTAAATATTTTAGAGGCCACAACTTGTATTATAAAAGTTACGCATAAAATCATCCAGGTGTTCGGGTTAATGGATTGTGGTAAGATGGATGTTAAGAGTCGATAATTATTTTAAGATTGATGTTTGGATTACTTTTGGACTTGGGTGATATTTAATGATTCTACGTGTTGTGTGATGCGATGAAATTAACACTAGCAAGTGCACTAATCGTTCAAGTAATAAAATGATGAGTAAATATCGTTCCCAATGAGGATTGAACAAATACTACAGAAACTATGACTCAACTCTTACTGTTATTTGAGCAAACGAATAATTGTAGGAGAAACGTTTACTAATAATTAACTAAAGGGAAAAACATATGACAATAGTAAATAAAGGAAGACTTGCAAACTTTGGAATGAAGATTCTTATGAACTAACGTGTTAAGGACTCGACTTCACCTAAACCATTATTACCAAGAGTTTCGAATGGACAAGTATCGTTTAATACATTTTTCAAGATGGTAGAATTCCCAATAAATTGGTTATCCATATTCCAGGTCTAACCACAATCTCAAGAATCATTGACTTCAAATATCCATATTCCAGGTCTATTCTAGATTAATTCAGATTAAGAAGCATTAAGTTCAATGGAATTCCTTTCAGTTAAATCTCCTTATTCGGTTACGATTTAAACGAACCATATGAACTTCCTAGAATCCCTATTCGGTTACTCCTATTCCATTCATGGCATTTTTTACCCTGGCCTTTGCATAAATAACAATCCAACATCATATTTATTAATTCAACCATTCATAAAAGCATAACTTCTCTATTCGACGCATCACTATGCCTAAAGAAGGAATCAAAATAATAAACAACATTAAGAACAATAAAACACACTCTTTGAAAAACAAAGTAAATTCCAACTTGTCCAAATAGCAACTCAAGACATAGGTTTAGGATTCATCTATCCTTAACACAAAAATACCTACTCCATAATAATATTCAAACAAACCATGTTCATATCATAAAACATCAACATAACTAGATAAGAATAATACAAAACCGGAGAAGAATGATTAAAAGCTTTTGAGTAGTCTCCAGGGGTGTCTCCAACTCCTCTTTTGCATCTTGTCTCCTCAAAATTCTGTTTTTTTTTTCAACAGTCGTGCTCCTCCTTCTTGTTCAGCTAGGGTTTTTATTTATAATATTCAAAATCCGTGGGCCAGTGCTGCAACGCCAACTTCCCAACACTGCAGCGCCGAGACATATTTCGAACCCTAGTCAGAGCTGCAGCGCCAACTTTCCAGCGCTGCAGCTTTGAGTTTCTGTCCAAATTCTTCTATTCATGCCAGATTCCAACGCTGCAGTGCCAACTTTCCAGCACTGCAGCCTTGAGCTTCTATCCCCTTCACACATTTTGCCCTTCCAGTGCTCCAGCAAGTGTCTGCACAGTTGATTTCTAAGACTTAGCATTGATCATTTAACTAAAACAACTATTAGTAGAATAAAATAAACTAAACTAAACTAAAAATTGCTAAAAACACATGAAACACAATTCAAATGCTTAAGATCAACACCAAAAATGTGCCTAAAAGAAGTATAATAACAGATTTATTCAGAGTTATCACACCCCCCAAACTTACGTTTTTGCTAGTACTCGAGCAAACTAGAACAAAATCCTAACACGCACATCCTAATAGTGAGAGATGGTTTGATTAGATTTGATATAACATGCCTCAAAGATTGCATATAAATCATAACGCAAAAAAAATTTCCAAATACTGCTAATGTCTAGAATTTCAAATTTATTGCCAGCCTTATCTTACATCAAATTCTTCAAACGTGTGTGTGTGTAACACCTTTATAAACTTAATCGTCTCGCCACTCTTATTGGTTTATGCAAGCAAGTAGGATAATTCCAATCTTTCAAAGTCCATAAGCTTGCTTTTCACACCACTCTCCACTAATGTAGGCCATGACAATACCCAAGATCACTAGGGATTTATTCAGCTTATAACTTTGGCTAAGGCTAAGGTATGGTGAAAGATTTATTTGAGGCTCACATCACCTTAATCACATCAACCAATACAAATTTTATTTCAAACTTTCCCTCAGTTATCATGTAATACTCCAATACTTTTGTTGTTGTCACATCTTCTTCTTCTTATTTTCTTTTTCTTTTTCTTTTTTTCGTATGCTTGTACTATAGTAGAACCAGTCTTTATTTCCTTGTGCATGAATGAAACTATAACATAGCATGTACACGATGATCAAACACAGCCAGCTGCCTATGATAGGCAGAATACAACTTGATCAAACAGTTCGTGTGGTAAACCTTTTCAACTTCGATCTTTCCCTTGCCCTTTTATGACTAGGGTCCCTTGCTCACTCTTGATTGGAAATATTTGATACTTAACATAGCCAAGTCAAAGACCGCTTTCTCTTGCTCAATCCTCTGCCACCACTTAAGAGAATAGTCCATTCATTAATCGATGTGCTTACAGGTGAACGGTAGGGTTGTAGCATTTTTTTTTAAATTTTTTAGAAAAAGAAATAGGTTAGATGATCGGGTGACAAAACAATAGACATCCAAGCTTAAAAGGAGAAAACTAAGGATAATCACATATCAAGGGTTGGCTAGAAAAGCTCAAACATTCCAAAAATGGCCTAGATCCTTTCTTTGGTACTGTACTACCTTGGATTTCGCCTCGAGTGGTCTTCAAACAAGTTCTAGAGTCCAAGAGATCTCAAGAAACTACATTGCTCACATAAACGCTCTCTGAAACAGCAAGACAACAAAGTGCTTAGGTATAAGTGCTCATTGTATTTAAAGAGTTCGATGTAAAATAAATCCAACAACAAATTCAAGCACACAGACAAACGCAACATTTTTCAAATTTTCAATGGTTATAATTAAGTTAATCTATTTCTCATCATCGACAAAATCAAAATCAAACAACAAAAAACACTCAGATAAAACAAACAGAAAAACAACTAAAAATATGAGCAGCACACAACACTCAGATAAAGTTCCCACCCCCAAACTTAAATGACACATTGTTTGCAATGTATAAAATTTGAATCATAAAGTAAGAGAAAGGAACTCTCCTAATTAGTCGGAGCCCGAATCAATCATCTTCTTCATTATCTTCATTCTCCTTATCATTGCTGAAAGTGCGAGGAGAGTGTTTTTAAAACCCAGTGCGAGACTCGGCTGCAGCGCTGACTTCCTGGGGGTACAGCGTTGAGTCTCTGGTCCAGCCTCTTCATAATGGTCTTTTCAGCGCTGTAGCGCCCAAAGCTTATGGCTGCAGCGCTGGTTCTCGGGCCTGACTCAAATCAATCCTGAAAACAAAACAAAAATAACTAATTTAAAACAATAAAAACTTTACTAAAAGACAAACCAAACAAAAACAAAATAAACACACAAAACAAATTCAAATGCAAGAAAAATAAAAACAAAATGTTAGTTCTAATTTATAGTCTTTAGTTTCACTTTCCGATTTATGGCTCTTGGGGAATGGTTATGGACGATTGAGGGTCAAACATCCCCATGATGTAGTGCTTCAATCTGTGCCCATTGAACTTGAACGTCTCCTTGTTTTTCTCGTGTTGTATTTCAACGGCACCAAAAGGTGATACACTTATCACGGTGTATGGTCCAGTCCACCGAGATTTCAACTTTCCCGAAAATATGTGCCTTCTTAGGACTTCCAGCAACCGTTCTTCCATTTTACCTGTCAACGAAGAAGATATTAGAGTAGGGAAAATATTTTTCTCTAAATAAGTATATTTCAAATGGGCAAGTAAAGTTTTCAATTAAGTTATTATTATTTGTTCTTCTGGCACTTCTTTTCCCATTTCATACTCAAAGTTCCTTGCTTCTTCTTGGATGACAAGTTCTTCAGTGGTAGCAGTTCCTGATTCCATGATGCATCTCTTTAAAGTATCTTCATTTAATGTTTTCTCCTGAAACTCCTCAATGAGGTTATCAAAAATATCCACTTGAAACCAAGAAGAAGTAGATAAGCTAGAAGGGTATTTCATAATTTTATACATATCAAAAACTACTTACTCATCATTGAATCTTAAAGTCAATTTCTCTTGTTGTACATCAATTAGGGCTCTCCTTGTAGCAAAGAATGGACATCCAAGTATAAGAGGTACCTCACAATCCTCTTCCATGTCGAGAACAATGAAGTCTACAGGGAATATAAATTTATCAACCTTTACCAGTACATCTTCTATAATTCCCCGTGGTCTCTTAATCGATCGATCAACTAATTGCAATGACACTGTCATTGTTTTAACTTCTTCTAATCTAAGTTTTCTGAAAATTGAAAGAGGCATAAGATTGATACTTGCACCAAGGTCACATAAAGCTTTATCAAAGAATGAACTTCCCAAAGTGCAAGGTATAGTAAAACTCCCTGGATCTTTAAATTTTGGAGGTAGCGTGTTTTGCAATATGGCACTGCACTCTTCAATTATCATCACCATTCCATAATCCTCAAGCTTCCGTTTATTAGATAAAATTTCCTTCAAAAATTTAGTGTAACTAGGCATCTGTGATAAAGCCTCTGCAAATGGAATGTTAATATGCAATTTCTTGAAAATCTCTAAAAATTTTGAAAATTGCTTATCTAGTTTTTCTTTCTTAAATTTCTGAGGATAGGGAAGAGGTGGCATATATTTAGTTTCAGAGTTAGAATCGATCAAACCTTTACCAGTAGACTTATTTTCTGAAACAAGTTTCTTCTCTTGCGTGGTCTCTTTTTTCTCGCCTTTTTGATTTGTGATTTCTTTAGATTTTGGCTTATCCAATTGTGTGCCACTCCTTACTGTAATGGCCTTGACATCCTCCTTATCATTTTTTTTCTGTGTTGCTTGGAAGAGAGCCTTGTGCACGTCCAGAAATTATAGTTGCTAGTTGGCCCACCTGAACTTCCAGATTTCTAATAGATGCTTCTTTATTTTGAAACCTAGTTTCTGCTGTACTTAAGAATTTGGCCATCATGTCCTCCAAGTTGGACTTTTTTCCTTGAGGTGGGTATTCAGGAGGAGGTTGTTTCGCATTGCTTTGATTCCAAGACAAGTTCTGGTGATTCCTCCATCCCGGATTATATGTATTGCCGTATGGATTGTTTTGTCTGCGAAAATTTGAAACAAAGTTAGCTTGTTCAGCAAATGAATTATATGCAAACTGATTACCTGCTTGACAGTTACTGCTATGGTGGCCACTACCACCACATAATTCACATATTGCATGTGTAGTAGGATTAAGTCTATCTATCCTCTTGGTGGGAGTCTCCATTTGTGCTGCTAGAGCTGTAACAGCATCTATATTGTGCAATCCTGAGGCTCTGTTAACCGGTAACCTTTCAATTGGCCATTGACAAGAATTTGTGGCCATCTCTTCTAGCAATTCAATGGCTTCTTCTGGAGTTTTTCTCATGATAGTGCCACCTGCAGCTGCATCAATCATGTTTCGGGTTATACTAGTTAGACCGTTATAAAAAGTTTGTACCTGTATCCAAGTGGGCAACTCATTATGAGGACATCTTCTCAAAAGGTCTTTAAAACGTTCCCATGCCTCATAGAGTGATTCCCGATCGACCTGCAAGAACATAGTAATTTCATTACGTAACTTTGTAGTTTTTGCAAGAGGGAAGTATTTCCCCAAAAAAATTTGTGCCAATTCTGCCTATGTTGTTATGGATCCTGTTGGCAAGGAAGTTAACTAGCTTTTTGCTTTATCCCTTAGTGAAAATGGAAAAAATCTGAAGCAAATAACATCCTCCGATACTCCATTATGCTTGAATGTGTCACAAATTTCAAGGAAATTCGTCAAGTGAACATTTGGATCTTCTTGCGATAGGCCCCCAATACTGAATGTTAAATTATCTGAATAATGGCGGGCTTAATTTCAAAATTGTTCGCTTGTATAGATGATCGTCGAATTCTAGATTCAACACCATCCATATTTGGCATAGCATAATCCCACAGTGTACGTTGCACCTCTGCATTGTTTCCTTCTGGCATTGTATTAACTCTTACTGGTGCTGCTCTTCTCAAAGCGTGAAAAGTGCGCTCAATTGCTGGATTAAGTTCTGCAAGTATTGTCCCACTAGTATGTGTCATGCACTAGAAACGGAAACCGTGCAAAATAGACTTAAAAACCAAATTAACAAACTCTCAAATTAACTAGTAGAATCACAATAAATGTAATATTTTATTTTAGTCCCCGGCAATGGCGCCAAAAACTTGATGCGATGAAATTGACACTAGCAAGTTCACTAATCGTTCAAGTAATAAAATGATGAGTAAATATCATTCCCAACGAGGACTGAACAAATACTACAGAAATTATGACTCAACCCTTACCGTTATTTGAGCAAACGAATAATTGTAGGAGAAAAGTTTACTAAAAATTAACTAAAGGGAAAAAAAGATGACAATAGTAAATAAAGGAAGACTTGCAAACTTTGGAATGAAAATTCTTATGAACTAATGTGCTAAGGACTCGACTTCACCTAAACCATTATTGCCGAGAGTTTCGAATGGACAAGTATCGTTTAATACATTTTTCAAGATGGTAGAATTCCCAATAAATTGGTTATCCATATTCCAGGTCTAACCACAATCTCAAGAATCGTTAACTTCAAATATCCATATTCCAGGTCTATTCTAGATTAATTCAGATTAAGAAGCATTAAGTTCAATGGAATTCCTTTCAGTTAAATCTCCCTATTTGGTTACAATTTAAATGGACCACATGAACTTCCTAGAATCCCTATTCGGTTACTCCTATTCCATTCATGGCATGTTTTACCATGGCCTTTGCATAGATAACAATCCAACATCATATTAATTAATTCAACCATTCATAAAAGCATAACTTCTCTATTCAACACATCACCATGAATAAAGAAGGAATCAAAATAATAAACAGCATTAAGAACAATAAAACACACTCTTTGAAAAACAAAGTAAATTCCAACTTGTTCAAATAGCAACTCAAGACATAAGTTTAGGATTCATCTATCCTTAACACAAAAATACCTACTCCATAATAATATTCAAACAAACCATGTTCATATCATAAAACATCAACATAACTAGATAAGAATAATACAAAACCGGAGAAGAATGATTAAAAGCTTCTGAGTAGTCTCTAGAGGTGTCTCCAACTCCCCTTTTGCGTCTCGTCTCCTCCAAATTCTATTTTTTTCTTCAACAACCGCACTCCTCCTTCTTGTTCAGCTAGGGTTTCTATTTATAATATTCAAAATCCGTGGGCCAGTCCTCCAGCGCCAACTTCCCAGCGCTGCAGCGCTGAGACATATTTTGAACCCTAGTCAGAGCTGCAGTGCCAACTTTTCAACGCTGCAGCTTTGAGTTTCTGTCCAAATTCTTCTATTCATGCCAGATTCTAGTGCTGCAGCCTTGAGTTTCTGTCCCCTTCACACATTTTGCTCTTCCAGTGCTCCAACAAGTGTCTGCACAGTAGATTTTCAAGACTTAGCATTGATCATTTAACTAAAACAACTATTAGTAGAATAAAATAAACTAAACTAAAAATTGCTAAAAACACATGAAACACAATTCAAATGCTTAAGATTAACACAAAAAAAACATGCCTAAAAGAAGTATAATAACATGATTTATTCAAAGTAAACATTGTGTGTTATGTGCAATTTTTGAGACAAAGAGTAAATTGCTTTTGGTTTAACACTAACATTGCTTTGATTCCTACTATAAGAATTCATCTCTTATTTTCGCTTGACTTGCTAGGGACTAGCAATAAGCTAGTTTGAGGTTATGATGAGAGCCATAAAATGAATCTCAACAGTGCTTGATTGTTAGCATTTTAGGGTTGATCTCGGTTTTGATTGCACTTTTATACGTTAATAACTCTTTAGTGATGTCCTGGGATTGTTGATCTATTTCGGTGCATTTTCAGGTACTTTGAGTTAAAAGAAATGGAAAAGCAATCGTTGTTTAAAACGCAAAGATTTCGTGCATAACGAAGTGTCAGAGTGGTTGCGGAGAAGCAAAAATAAAGAAAAGCCACCTTCAGTGGGCGCCTAGGCTTGGACCAGTGAGGGCCTAGGCGCCCAGACCATGCACAAAATCAAGCCAGCTAGTGCCCACCAGGGAGGGCCGCAATGCCCAGAACTTCACCAACCTAACTTTTGCCTAGCGCCTAGGCGCCCAAAGAGGAGGGGTGCAATGCCCAGAAGCCCCACAACCAAAGACCAAGGCAAAGCCTAGGCGCCCAAAAGATAGAGCCGCGGTGCGCGCACAAGATTTTGTCTCCGAGTTATGACCCAATTAGGACTTTAGTACTTGTTTAAACCTGATAAGTGCTTAAATAGTCATATTTAAGCCTTTTAATTTATGCTTGTTAGACCCTTTACTTATCTATTTTGGTAGATTATACTTCATTTTTGTATTTTATGTGTTTTTCACATGACTTGAACAAAAAGATAATAAAATGGAGCTTTTAGGAGAAAAAGTAAAAATCTGTCATCCAGCAAGGTGCACTCGACCGCACCTCCCTTGTGATCGAGCGCACACATGCGCTCGAGCGCATCCCGCATATGCTCGAGCGCAATTACTCCATAGGCGGCAGAGCCAGATATGGAAAGAAGTTTTTCGACTCCAAATAGGAACTAGGGTTTCGGGACACCAAAAAAGACCCTATAGATAGCCCTGTAAAACACATAAACAATCATCTTTCATTTGAGAATTGAAGTAGCAAGCTTAGAAGAAGAATTTATGACTCGTCTCCCAATTCTCCTTCGGTTTTAGTTTTCTGTTTTTATTTCAATATGTTTATCATGTTTAGTTTAACTAGCATGTGTAACTAAACTCTTATAGGGCTCGATTAAAGCCCTTGTTATGCTTTTCCACATGTTTATTCATTGGTTATCCTTGCTATAACCTTGTTAGAATGTTTAACTTGATTAATACCTGTTTGTATTTAAATTCCTTATATGTATGTGCCTGATCAACGTATGCATGTGGTATGGATAGGTTAGTCGAGTCAATTTGGATGACCGAGTCCTGGGTTCGACATTAGTAACTAGGGATATCCACACTGGATTCCCGGGTTAATCAACAGGGGAAATCAGGAGCGAACCAAGCCCTAGGTATCGTGTGGTTGCCGATCTCCACAGCTCTCATGCTCTCTTAAAGAACAACTCAGTAGACACCTATGCTGAATCCTTTAAGAGAGAAAAGAGTTAGAGTATACCCCATGCCTAACTCGTTGCATAGGAAGATCAATAACCTAAGGTGTCGACCAAGCCCTTAGGTTGGCAGCCATTAAATATTCATGATAAGGCTAGAGCATTGAAACTTTAGTTAGTGGGAAAGTATAATTAGTGGTGGATATCGTAGCCCTATGTTCTCATTATTATTATTCACTCACAATCAAACTGTTATTTCTCTTTTTAACTTGAAGAAACTAATTTTAAATTGAAATTCACCAATCCTTGTGGAAATGATCTCACACTTGCACACTATGCTACCATAGACCTTGTGCACTTGCAAGTAAAACTAGGACGGTTATTTACATATTTATTTAAGTAGATAATCGCTCCAACAAGTTTTTGGCGCCGTTGCCGGCTTAAATTTCTTTTTAGAATTATTTTAATCATTGTTATTTCTTTTTCATTCTATTATATTCTTATCTCAAGAAATTTTTAAGTTTCTGTCTTTATCTTATTTCATTAAAACCCTAATCAAATTCTTTTAGTTTCTATTTCAGGCAACCTAGGAGAACCTTCTGTGCCACTTGCGATTGAGCGCACCTTTATGTGCGATCGAGCGCAATTGAGGTAGAGAACTACTCGAGCAACAGTGTTGAATTGCTGCACTGAAGCTATTTTTGTTGATTCATGCAAGGACTTTGATCTAGGAACCCTACCATCGTTCCACTTGACATAGAGATTGAGCAGACCATTCGATAAAGGTCTAGAAACAACTTTGAGGAGAATGAAGAAGAATTCGAGGGAGAAGCACCAATGGAACAACTAGAAAACCAACAACCACCTGAGCGAAGACCTATGAAGCAATTGATGAGAGTCATAAAATGCATCTAAACAATACTTAATTGTTAACACTTTAGGGTTAATCTCGGTCGTAATCGCACTTTTACATGTTGATAACTCTAAAGTGTTATTCATAAATCATTGACTTAATTCAATGCATTTTCAGGTACGTTGAGTACAAAAGAGATGATAAAGCGATCCATGTTTAAAACGCCAAAAGATATTGGGTGTCGGTGCTCGTTTTTGTCCAAGGTTTAGACATTTCCAAAAATGATTTAAAGATGATTAAAAGTCTAAACCAAGGTTGGAGCAATAAAGTACATTGAGTTAAAAGACTGCACACAAGTGTGTGCATCACTTTGGAACAAGTTAAGGGTAGGCACACTAGTGTGTGCACTTCTGCATACAAGCTGAAGGAGTTTCACTAAATTGCCAGAATTTTCCGTACAGATCAATCATCTTTGCAGATTAAACTGTATTGATGTAGGAAGAACCAGGAGATGATCCATATATGCTTAGAAAGATCCAGAAGTCTATTGGAGAATTTTACGGTTCGGAAAAAGGATTTTTCTAGTGAAAGTTATGGCAGTTTTAGCGGAAACAGTTCAGGCCTCCAGAACAAAGCCCAGCGCCTCGCCCCTGGAAGCCCAGCGCCTCACCTCTGGAAGCCCAGCGCCTCACCCCTCAAAGCCCAGCGCCTCACCTCTGGAAGCTAAGCGCCTCACCCCTCAAAGCCCAGTGCCTCACCCCTGGAAGCCCAGCGCCTCACCTCTCACTGTCCAGCGCCCCAGCGCCCAAGAAAACAAGAGTGTGCGCCTAGGTGCCCATGAACCAGCGCCCCAGTGCCCAGGTAAACAAGAGTGAGTGCCTAGGTGCTCATGAAAAGTGCTGCACCCCTCGGCCATCAGCGCCGTGCCCCTCGCCAACTAACGTTGCACCTTTACTTTCCAGCGCCCAGGCGCACACTTGGACACGCTCACACGCTGCTGGACCTACCTTCACGTTCCAGCCTTCACTTTCCAGCGCCCAGGCGCATGCTCAGACAAAGCCAACAGCGCGCACATGCTGCTGGACCCACCTTCAGACTCAAATTAAGGCTGTGCAAAGATAGCTCTCCCTTGTGGGCTATAAATATATGCTTAAGGTTTGCAGCCGGAGGGCGAGCTCGAGGAGAAAAACAAAGACAGTTTTTGATGGATACAAATTAGAGAAGTTTTTAGCATTCTGTTTAAGTTTTTATGAGTTGGAAATCAAGGAGAGAACATCCACATTGTTCTTCCACCTTGAGCTCCATGGCCAAGAAATCAAGGGGAGAACATCTATATTGTTTTTCCACCTTGAGTTTCACGGCTAACTAATCATCAAACAAGGGAAAGGGATGAATCGTTAGGGTTTTATTGTTCCTTATTTCCTGTTTTTGATTTATTTGTATGGACTTATTGTTAAAACTTTGTCTATGATTTACTCTTTGATTAATTAAGAAGGATTTGAGTTCATGTGATAGTTGTATTCTATATTCTTCTTCTTTTAGTTTCTCTCAATCTGGTGATTGCATCCTTCTACTCCACATAAGTCTAGTCAAGCTCTTCTTATGTCAAGTTGTTTGGATATAATTGATTTCGGTATATTTATCTTATAGATCGGCCATTACTGTGATATCATTATTGCAATATATTGTTGTTTCTTGCTAATCTATAAGATAAATCATGTGTGCTTGAATTGAAATCAAAGAGTAATTTGTAGCAATTATATTAGAGATATAAATGTGCTTGATTGAATACTTTCCGATTGCCTGTTTAGGATGTGAAACTTGCAATCGAGATAAAAATTTGAATCAATAGTGGAAATAGGGAACGAACCTAAGGAGGATTCCCGGAACCTTGTTATTTTTTATTTATATTCTTCGTTATATTCGCACAATATTGCATTATCAAAACTCATATTCTCTCATTTAATCATTATTGTTAGTGTTAAAGTTTACACCTTCTTTCGTAATTAACTTGTTTCCCTGTGGAATCGACACCCCAAAACTATACTACAATAACCGCGTTATGTTTTGGGCGTAATCAGCAATCCTTCATCCCACGGAACCTCAATTAGCCATCATGCATTGCTTATCAACCAGAGGTGGAAGACAATTATTACATATCTCCATAGATACTCAGTGCCTTAACTCATTTTAGGGGTACACCTATTGAGGATCCACACTTGCACCTTCGGGAATTCTTTGACCTTTACAAGTTCCAGCACATCCAGGGCCTAAATCAAGAGGGAATCAGGTTAATTCTTTTCCCTTTTTCATTTAAATATAAAGCTAAGTTGTGGTACAATTCATTGCTTGCAGATTCTATCCATACCTGGGAAGAACTATCCAATAAGTTGCTAAGGAAATTTTTCCCAGCACAAAAGATAAGGCAGATGAGAAAGGAGATTCAATCTTTCCAACAGAGAGATGGAGACCTTTTCTTTGAAACATGGGGACACTTTAATGAGCTGCTTCTCAAATGTCCACATGACAACCTACCTCAAGATGAACTGGTACTAGCTTTTTATAAAGGTCTAAATGACATGAATAAAGATATTGCTGATTCAGGTTGTGCAGGTGTGCTGATGGAGAAGAGCAGTTAATAAGTCATGGAGCTGTTTGAGGCATTGAGTGAGCACACCCAACAATTCTTCTCTAGAAAGAGACAAGGAGTAAAGAGCAAGAGTATACATGAATTTAACTTAATTGGTGGAATTCCAATTCAGATAGCTACTATGGAAAGGAAGCTAGATATGCTCATAAACACCATGACTACTTAAAATGCTTCACCAAGTCCACAAGCCACACAACGCCAGCTATGTGCTTTATGTTCTCAATTTGGTCACACTTCTGAGACTTGCCATTTATATTCATCAACAGATCCCGAGCAAGCAAACTATGTGGGACCAAACAGTGCATATGCAGATACCTACAATCCTGAATGGCAAAACCACCCCAACCTCTCATGGAGCAACAATCAAAATGCCCTGAACCTTCAAGGACAACAAAGGAACTTCCACCAAGCAGCCTAACCAGTTTAAAAGTCAAAGAAGAGTGACCTAGAGAGTATGGTAAGGCAACTGATAACGTCACAATAATGGTTTATGGCAGATGGAAGGCAAATTCAAACTGAGCAAAGACAAACAATTGCAAAGCATGAGCAAACCATCCAAAGATTATAAGCACAAATGAGCCAAATGGCTAAGAAGCTAAGTGGACGAAGGCAAGGAGAATTTCCAACCCAAACAATGCCTAATCCTGGAGGACATCAGCAACTGAAGGCCGTTACAACTCTCAGAAATGGTAAAATCAGAGGAGTTAATGAGCCAGCACAAGCATCTCCAGCTAAGCCATCCACATTCAAGGTAAGTGAAATGGAGAAGTGGAATGCACCTCCCTTCCCTCAAAGGTTAGTAAAGCGAAAGAAAGATAAATTGCTTGATATTTTTGAAACTTTGAGAAAAGTATAAATTAACATTCCCTTATTAGATGCAATTAAACAAATTCCTGCTTATGCTAAGTTTTTAAAAGATTGTTGCACTAATAAAAGAAAGTTTCAGGAGCATGAAACAGTGGCTCTAACTGAAGAGGTAAGTGCGGTATTGTTACAAAAACTACCACCAAAGCTAAAAGATCCAGGTAATTTTACCATTCCTTGTAGGATAGGTGACTAGTTTTTTGAGCGTGCACTATTGGATTTAGGAGCAAGTGTCAACTTGCTACCATACATAGTAGTTGAAAAGCTAGGTTTAGGGGAGCTTCAACCAACCTCCATCACTTTGTAATTGGCATATAGAAGCATAAAAAGACCTAGAGGTATAATTGAGGATGTCTTGGTAAAGGTAGGTGAGTTTATTTTGCCTGCTGACTTCATTGTGTTAGATATGGAAGAATGCCCTATACCATTACCCCTGCCCATCATCTTAGGAAGACCCTTTATGAGAACTGCTGATACAATAATTAATGTGAAAAAGGGTATTATAAATATGACGGTAAATGGTGAGACAATAGAATTTAAGATATTTGATGCATTGAAATTACCCCAAGAAATTACCCCAAGATGATCATGATGATGAATGTTTTAATGGATGTATGATGCAAAGTGCTGTCAAGCAAGCTTTTCAGATCTATCACACTGATCCATTGGAGGCCACCCTCACCAACAGCTTCACAAGTTCGGATGTGGTTCCTAAGTCAGAATCTAAAGATATTACAGATGACATCATTGAAGCTGTGCACCTCCTTGAGGCTTCTCTAAAGCATCCAAGTAAGTTCACTCTTCCGTTTGAAACTCTTGAGCATACTAAAACTATTTTTCTCTCATCTATTGTCTAGGCACCAAACTTAGAGGTGAAGCAATTGCCAATAAGAAATCAGACATTCACGGTACATGGACACAGAGTCACACCACACTCTCAAATTACAGTGCAACCAAGAGAAGAAGATTTAGCGCCCCAGACTCTCTAGTATACAGCAGCAACAAGAGCACTTAAGCCACATGCAGTGGACTTTAAGTACTCCCTGCTAAAAGACTAAATGTTGAAACTGCTATAGAGAGCGCTTGAGCAGTTCAGACTTTGATAAACATGTAGCTCAAGCGCCTCTATTGAGGTCAGTGGCATTGAGGCCACTAAATACGCACCTTCTGCCGCAATTGCGATCGAGGGCACTTCACAGTGCGATCGAGCACAAATTGGACAGCAACTTGCCAGGATGCCTAAACAGTCAGCCTCCACCTCTTGCACCCGGTACCTCTTCGACTGCACCCACTGATGATCAGCAGTGAGAGGATACCCCGTCTGGCTGAAGATGTAAAACATAGTGCTCATGGGAGGCACTCCAGACATATCCCTTTTATTTTAGCACTTTTCTTTTCTTTTGTTTATCTTTATATTTACATGTCTAGTATTTATATTTCTTGTTTTTCGAAACAATGTTTCTTTTTCTTTGTCAGGTACTTAGTGCGTGCATCCAGTTCAAGTTTGGGGGCGTGTACAAGCAAGCAAGCAACCTAGTTCTCCATCTTCCAGGTCAGATCTTTCCATGCTGCACACACATTGGGGACAATGTGTATTTTAAGTTTGGGGGTAGTGGGAGATACTAGACATTGTTACACACACACTTGAAACACATGCACACACTAAGTCCCATTTTTTTTAGGAGAGATAAATGCATGTTCCTTTGGTAAACAAAAATTTTGGTTAATTTAAAATTTTGATAACACTTCGTTAGTAAGCTTAAAAACTAGAACACATAGTCTTGTAATGAGAATTTTACAAAGTTTAGTTACCTACCTCAAGGCACCTAAGAAATCATGAGTTTGATCCAAAATTCGCACGAGCACATGTAGCACGCATTTGTGTAGGGTATGACACATAATTCTCTTGTATATGTTTCCATAACCTAACTGTAATCAGATAGTTTGTTGAAAAGAATACTTAGGCATAAGAAAAATATTCATCATGCAAAAAGAAAAGTGAAAAGTTTCTAATCATTAAAAACTTTCCACTAAGTAACTGGGCTTCTTGCCTCAGTAAGCATTGAGTGTTCACGTCAAAAGGTGGAAAGTAAGCCTTTAATGATCACAATAAAAATTTCCGTTGAGTAACTGGGCCTCTTGCCTCAGTAAGCATTGAGTGTTCACGTCAAAAGGTGGGAATTCCATTTAGAAGCATTAAATCCTGTTAGTTCCGTAGCCTTTTTGACTCGAGTTAGTAAGTCCTTAGGGGTGTCTTTACACCTAATGCCCTAAAACCATCTGGTTTGGGAGTCATTGGCCAAACACTTATTATAAGGGTTAACTAGAAAGCTCGATGGAACTCAACATGGCAATATGGGATTCATTTTGAAGCATTAAAACCTGTTAGTTCCGTAGCCTTTTTTACTCGAGTTAGTAAGTCCTTAGGGGTATCTTTACACCTAATGCCCTAAAACCATCTGGTTTAGGAGTCATTGGCCAAACACTCATTACAAGGGTCAACTAGAAAGCTCGATGGAACTCAACATGGCAAAAATTGCATGATAAAAGAAAAAAAGAAGAAGTAAGTATTATGCCATTTTTGTTCTCTTTGACGAAAGGTTCGATAAAGGTTTGGGCACCAAAACACTATACACTAAAATTATGTGGAAGCCCCATCTTATATTTGCTAATTTCTCACACATAAATGAAACTTGCGATGCCTTAAGTCAACCTTAGGTAAGTAGCATAAAGCTTTTGAAAGTCCTTTTGCAATCCAAAAATGCGTTTTTATTATAAGCTTACTCATTAACGGTTATCATGGTTTTATGCACAACTCAAATTTTTTAGTATCATGAAAATGAACTTATCTTTCAATTTTGTTCTAATATAGTCTTTAGTTTGGATTTCTAAGGGACTAGAAATATGTAAGTTTAGGGGTGTGATAAGTGCTTAAATAGTCATATTTAAGCCCCTTAAATTTACGCTTATTAGACTCTTTACTTATCTATTTTGGTAGATTATACTTCACTTTTGTATTTTATATGCTTTTAACAGGACTTGAACAAAAAGATAATAAAATGGAGCTTGTAGGAGCAAAAGTCAATATATGTCATCCAGCAAGGTGCGCTCGAGCGTACCTCCCTTGTGATCGAGCGCACTTGAAGAAGGCTCGAGCGCATCCCGCATACGCTCAAGCGCAATTACTCTAGAGGCGGCAGAGCTACATATGGAAAGAACTATTCTGACTTGTGATCAAGCGCACAAGCACACGAGCGCACTTGAAAGAAGGCTTAACTCCACACATGCACTCGAGCGCATCCCGCATACGCTCGAGCACAATTACTCCAAAGGCAGTAAAGCCAGATATGGAAAGAAGTATTCCAACTCCAAATAGGAACTAGGGATTCGGGACACCATAAAGGGCCCTATAAATAGCCCTGTAAAACATATAAATGATCATCTTTGGTCTGAGAATCGAAGTAGCAAGCTTAGGAGAAGAATTGACGACTCGTCTCCCGAGTCTCCTTCAGTTTTAGTTTCTATTTTTATTTCATTATGTTTATCATGTTTAGTTTAGCTAGCATGTGTAACTAAACTCTTATAGGGCTCGATTAAAGCCCTAGGTATGCTTTTCCACATGTTTATTCATTGATTATCTTTGCTATAACCTTGTTAGAATGTTTAACTTGATTAATGCATGTTTATATTTAAATTCCTCATATGTACGTGCCTGATCAACGTATGCATGTGGTATGGATAGGTTAGTCGAATCAATTTGGATGACTCAGTCCTGGGTTCGACATTAGTAACAACGGATATCCACACCGGATTCCCGAGTTAATCAACATGGGAAACCGGAAGCGGACCAAGCCCTAGGTCTCGTGTGGTTGCCGATCTCTACAGCCCTCATGCTCTCTTAAGGAATAACTCAGTAGACACCCATGCTGAATCCCTTAAGAAAGAAAAGAGGTAGAGAATACACCATGCTTAACTCATTGCATAGGGAGATTAATAGCCTAAGGTGTTGACCAAGCCCTTAGGTTGGCAGCCATTAAATATTCATGATAAGGCTAGAGCATTGAAACTTTAGTTAGTGGGAAAGTATAATTAGTGGTGGATATCGTAGCCCTATGTTCTCATTATTATTATTCATTCATAATCAAACTGTTATTTCTCTTTTTAACTTAAAGAAACTAATTCTAAATTGAAATTCACCAATCCCTGTGGAAATGATCTCGCACTTGCATACTATGCTACCACATACTTTGTGCACTTCCAAGTAAAACTAGGACGGTTATTTGCGTATTTATTTAAGTAGATAATCGCTCCTACAAAACCCTAGAACACCCTTGGAACTTTTGTACTATAAATAGATCACTTAGGGTTTGATAATAGACATCTTGAAAGGCTGAAAAACTCATTGGAGGCTACCACACTCTCCCTCATGGCCAACTAATCTCCAAGCAAGGCGAAGGGATAAATACCTAGGTGTAGTTGTTCTTATTTTCATTTCTTGATTCAGTTGTAATTTGGATTTATTTCTAAACATTGTTATGTTTTACTCTTTGATCTAATTAAAGGATTTTGTCTTAATCCGGTGATTGTATCTTTCTTCTCCATATAAGTCTAATCATGCTTTTCTTATGTGATGTTGTTTGTGTATGATTACGTCCGGTAGATCTATCTTTTAGGTTTGTCCATTACTACAATATTGTCATTAATGATATATTGTCATTTCTTGGTAAACCTATAGGATAGGTCATGTGTACTTCAACTAAAAGTAAAGAATAATTCATAACAATTACATTAGGGTTTATATATGTGCTTAATTGAATATTTGCCAATTGCTTTTTTGGGATGTGAAACTTGCAATCAAGATAAAAACAACTGAATTGAGACTGGAATAAGGCAACGAACCTAGGGAGGATTCCCGGACCCTTGTTGCCTCCATTATATTATTTACACAATTTTCTTGCAAAATCTCATTATCAAAACTCAGATTCTTTTCTTTGACTTTTATCGTTTCATATTAAAGTTACACATTTCTTGTAGATCATGTTTCCCTATCGAATCGACACCCCAAAGCTGTGCTACAACTACCACGTTATACTTTGGGCATAATCAGATGCAAAGATAAATCAATCATTTATGGTATCCAAAAATTTAAGTGTCACACAAAACCATAATATTTATTCATGAGCAAGCTTAAAATATAAACCCATCTTTGCAATGAATAGGAGTTTTAAATTCTAATTACTTACAAAAGGCATGCTAAGGCCTCACAAGTCCGAATTAGTGTAAAGTGAATTAGCACATAAATATGAAGCTTCCAAATAATTCCAATGTGCAGTATCTCCATATCTCAAGATTCATTGAATTTCCCATCAAAATGAACAACAATGGCATAGTTTTATTTTGTTCTTTCTTTTATTATGAGGCTCTGCAATTTTTAGTTCCCTTAAGCTTTCTTGTTGACCCATGTAGCGAGTGTTAAGTCAATGACTCCCAAACCAGATGGTTTTAGGGCATTAGGTGTAAAAACACCCCTAAGGACTTTCTAACTTAAGTAAAAAAGGCTACAAAACTAAACTGACCTTAATACTACCACGCAAAATTCCCACCTTTTGACGTGAACATTCACTACTTACTAAGGCAAGAGGTCCAGTTACTCAGTGAAAAGTTTATCAATGATCATTATGAGCAAAATTCCCACCTTTTGACGTGAACACTCACTGCTTATTGAAGCAAGAGGTCCAGTTACTCAGCAGAAATTTTATTAATGATCATTATTAGTATTTTTCCCTTTTTTGTGCAAAATTTATTTTTTTACTTTTCTATGCCCAAGTGTTTATCTAACAAGTCATCCAGTTTCAATTAACCCATGGAAACATATACATTAAAATCACATGTCATACCTCACACAATTATGCACTAATGTGCTCGTGTCAGATTAGATCAAACATGTGAATTTTTAAATGTCTAAAGTAAGTAACTAAACTTTAAAATTCCATTATCAGATCATATGTTCAAGATTTTAAGCTCACTAATGAAATCACATCACAGTATTTGTTTAGATCAACCAAAATTTCAAAACAACATAAATATGCTTTTATCTTTTCTTTTAAACACTAATAAATAGACGGGGTCACAACATGTGTATAACTAAGTTCTTTTAAAAGAAAGGTAAGGATAAAATATTTTTAGGCTCATAAAGGTAAGTAAATGGTTTATCGAAAGAAACAAGGCTCGATTTTTCTTTTCAAGAAAAAGGCTCAAATAGGTGACTAGTGATAAATATAGCAATGGTAGGTTTGAAAGGCTCAAACGGTTCAAAAATGGCCTATATCATATCCTAAGTGGTGTGCATTCTAGGAATTTGCCTCAAGTGATTATCAAGTAAGTTCTAGAGCTTGTTGAGACCACAAAAATATTCACAAAATAATCACACATAAAATTTTTCTAAATGTTTAACACTAATCATACAATCTTACCACCAACTAGAGTCTCAAACCAAATGAAGATTGATGCTTAAATCAATTTCAAACCAAAGTAAGATTTAACTTCTTCTAAATGCTATATGTTATCTCAATTAAGTTTATATCATTGACATGTAAATTGACTTTAAGACTAACACCAAACTTGCTAAAAACAAACAAAAATGACACCAAGCAGTTCAATGATATGCAAATGACACCAAGCAGTTCAATGATATGCAATAAGAAATGTATATCTTCCACCCCCAACTTAAGATAAGCATTGTCCTCATTGAAAAAGCAAAAGTTAAGGAAACTCCCTTTTTAACCAACGGTGCGTGGAGTTGAAAGCTGTGCACGATCATTTGGACTGCTTCGTTTATTTGTCCCTAAAAAATAAATACTAAAGTAAAACTGGAAAACAATAAAATAATAATAATAAAAAAGAAAAAAAATATGAAAAACAGTAAAAGTAAAAGGATATGTTGTGGGTTGCCTCCCATGAGCGCTAAGTTTTATGTCTTCAGCCAGATGCTTTTATTCCCTCATCGAAAAACATGAGTTGGATGCACCAGCCACTGTTTTGCTACAAAATTTTGTGTTTGTATTCTTTGGCGATGGCAAGGAATACTTAAAGTCCACCACATGGGGCTCAAGTGTTTTTGGTGATGCCCATTTACAATCAGCAGTAGGGTATTTGATTCCCACATCCATGTAACTTCTCTCAAGCAACTTCTCAAAGCATGGTTGGCAAGATGTCTTAATAAATTCCTATGGCTTATCAAAAACATCAACAACATTAACGACATGAGGATAATTTGAAGAATTTTTTAACTCAAGATTATTAGGAATGAATTCCGAAGAGTTAGAATTAACTTTGATGTACTCATCCTCTTCATGTGGTTGCCATGGGACTCGAAAAACATTTACCTCTAGAGTCCTATTTCCAAATGATAATGTCATTAGGCCATTCCTACAATTAATAAGGGTATTGGTGGTGGCAAGGAATGGTCTTCCAAGTATCAAAAGAATTTTGGACTCTGTGTTTATAGTAGAAACGATATCTAAAACTAAAAAATCAACAGGATAGTAGAAATTATCAACTTGCAACAAAACATCTTCTACAATACCTCTTGGTTTTCTTACCTATCTATCCGCTAATTGAAGTATCACGGAGATTGGTTTGATCTCACCTAGACTGAGCTGCAAGTACATGGAGTACGACATGAGCTTCACAGTAGCACCCAAATCTAGCAATGCTTGGCCACAAGGTTTATTTCCAATTTGGCAAGCCACTATTGGACAGCTCGGATCTTTATATTTGGGCGGTGTCTTGCTGCTAATTATAGCACTTGCTTGCTCCATTAAGAATGTCGTCTTCTTCACATTGTGCCTCTTCTTGAGTGTGCATAGATCCTTGATGATTTTCGCATAGTTGGGGATCTGTTTTATAACATGAAGAAGAGGGAGGTTAATTTTAACATGCTGAAGTTGTTCAAGAATCTCACCTTTTAATGCTGAATTTATCTCCTTAGGCTTAAGGAGTGCTTGAGGGTAAGGCATCGGTGGGTGATAAACATCACGGGCCTCTTGTTCCTTGGGGGCTTTATCCTTGTTGCTTACGGTATTAGGAATCAAGTGTGATGGTAGAGTTGGACTATCAGTTGTCTTACCGCTACAAGTAATTATGGCATTAGCCTCTCTAATGTTTTGATTTTCAGGATTGGAGGTTTGTGCCATATGTTGTCCCCTTGGATTAGGTTGTGGCTGTGAAGAAAACCGACCTTGTTCTTGAATCATCAAGAAACTAGTTAACTTGGTGAGTTGACTCTTTATTACCTTTTGTTCCTCTTTGATCGCTTGTTGTTCCTCTAACAACCGTTGATTTATTTTTCCTTGATCTTCCACACTCTTAGCATGTACCTACATAAATGACTTAAATATATCTTCCAACGGTAAAGATTGTTGAGGTGCATTAAATAAGGTTGCTTTCGGTTGCCATTGGGTACTAGAGTGGGCAGGGGGTTGTATGTCAGATTTCCAACTGAAATTAGGGTGATTCTTCCAACCAAGATTGTAGGTGTTAAAGTAGGTTGAGTGTGGTTTCCCAAAGGGTATACCTATAGTGTTACACTCATCCTTCATCTCAAAATAAACTGGACAATCCTTAGGTAAATGATCAACCTCATTACACACGAAACAAGGCTCATAGGACTCTACCCTAGTAACTGGTTTAGGGGTTCTAGTATCTTTGGTCTTTAAGGCTTCAATTTCCTTAGTTAGGACCTCTAAATGGGCTTTAAGGCTGCCTTCCTCCTTAAGTTGGTAAATCCCAGTGGGTTGATTTCTCCTAGTGCACTGGTTGATTTCTCCTAGTGCCTTCCATGGCATTTGGTTCAGTCCAAGTGTGGGCTTTTTCTGATAGGCCATCTAGGAAATCTATGGCTTGGTCGGGATCTTTTTGAAGAAAATTCTCATTGCACATCATTTCTATGAACTACCTTTCCCTACTTAGAAGTCCATCATAGAAATAGCTAACTACCCGCCAACTCTCATACCCATGGTGTGGACAAGAATTCAAAAGGTCCTTGAAACATTCCCAAACTTGATATTAGGTTTCACTCTCCTTTTGTGCAAAGTTTGAGATTTGTCTCTTGAGGTTGTTGGTCTTATGGGTTGGGAAGTGTTTTTGGAAGAAAACTTGGGTCATCTTATCCCAACTACCTATGGACCTAGGCCTTAACGAGTACAGCTAAGCCTTGGCTTTTTCCTTAAGTGAAAAAGGGAAAAACCGAAGTTTGACGGTGTCTATCATATCAGCCCTACTATGAAAAGCAGTTACTACTTCCTCAAATTCTCTAATATGGATATAGAGGTTTTCATTCTCAAACCCATGGAAAGTTGGTAGCAATTGGATCATGCTCGGTGTAAAATCAGGTTGTTGAACATTAGGGGGGAACATGATACACGATGGTGTGGCCGTATGGTTAGGGTGCAAGTAATCCTTAAGTGTCGTAGTGGGTTGATCTTCGTGTTCACTCATTTCTTCGAGACTAGATGGTTTGTCAAATAAAGGATTTGAAAAAGAATTAAATTCTGACTCTAACACAGGCCTACAACCAAATCTACCCACAGCATCTCTATATCTGTGCATGTGAGGTAACAAAATAACAAAAATACTATAAAAAAAAGAAAGAGTCAAATAAAAATAAAAAATAAAAAATTAATGCAGCAAGCTAAAAGAAGGAACAAAGTTACCGCCTTTACAGCCGCTGAAAAGAAAAACTATTTATAACTCTTCTACCGTCATGTCAAAAGTTGACAATCTTCTTTGTACTTAAGTGCATTTCCCCGGCAACGGCACCAAAATTTGATTACACCCAAAACCTAACGTGATTATTGTAGTACAGCTTTGGGGTGTCGATTCCACAGGGAAACAAGTTATTACAAAAGAAGGTGTAAACCTCAACACAAACGATAAAAGATTGATTGAAAGAATCTGAATTTGATAGTGAAGTGATATGATTGTGTGAATAATTGATGGATATAATAATAAAGAAAACAACAAGGTTCTGGAAATCCTTCCTAGGTTCGTTGCTCTAATCCTAACTTGATTCAATTGTTTTTATCTCGATTGCAAGTTTCACATCCCAAACAGGCAATCCGAAAATATTCGATTAAAGCGCATTTATAAATCCTAATGTAATTGTTATGAAATCTTCTTTACTTTTAAGCACACATGACCTAACTTATAAATTATCAAGAGATGATGATATATCTAAATGACAATACCGCAACAATGGACAAATCTATAAAAGAGATCTACCGGACTCAATCACACCCAAACAGGTACACATAAAAAAAGCATAACTGAACTTATATGGAAAAGAAGCATGCAATCACCGGAGTAATAATAAATCTACTAATTAAAATAAGAGTAAAACATAACAATGTTTAATGAAAATAATTCCACTACAACCGAATCAAATAAAGAAAAATAAGAACAACTACACCTAGAGATTCATCATTTCGCCTTGCTTGGAGACTAGCAGGCCATGGGGCTCATGCATCCTCGAGCTACCTTGGGCCTCCCAATGATCATCTCCGGCCTCTAATTTTTCTCCTAAGGGCCCTCTGGATTCACTTTCTAATGATCTCAGATGATCCCAGATTGATGCCTCAAAGCTGAAGTGAAGTAGGCCTTTTATAGGGAAATACCATGAGTGCAATGTGTTTTCAATCCAATGTGGGATGTGGGATATAGAAATGTGTTTTCCAACCAATGTGGGATGTGGGATTTAAGCCCAAAATCACGCTAAAATCCCACACAGCCTGCACAACCTGACCTTTGTCTACTTAAACTGCCATAACTTTCTCTAGAAAAATCCTTTTGACGAACTGTAAAATTCTCCAAAAAATAGATTTCTGGATCTTTCTAAGAATATATGGCTCATCTTCTGGTTCTTCTTGTATCAATACAGTTTAATTTTCAAAGATGATTGATCTGTACGGGCAATTCTGGCAATTTAGTGAATCTCCTTTTCGGTGCAGGCAACAGCTGTTGCTCTTTTAAGCCCTCTATCTTGTCCTTTCGGAAGCATTCCTTCACTCCAGTATGCCTCAAGTCTTTGTGCTTCAAGCAATGATAACTTTTCCTCCTCTTTTGAGCTTAAAGTACCTGAAAATGCACCAAAATAGATCAATGATCCAAGAATGATACTTTAGAGTTGTTAACGTATAAAAGTGCAATTAAAACCTAGATCAACCCTAAAATGATAACAATTAAGTACTGTTAAGATGCATTTTATGACTATCATCAGGGACAATGTGTAATTTAAGTTTGGGGGTATAGGAGACATATTCACACACTTTGTCTCAGTTTTTTTTTAGATAAATACACTTTCATATTTAATGGAAAAAAAACTTTTTGGGTGTTTACAACAAATATTATGATAGAACTTCATCATTAAGCTTAAAATCTATAACACATAGTCTAGTAATAAGAATTTTATAAAAAAAAAAAATTTAATTACCTACCTCAAGGCACTTAAGAATTCACAAGTTTGATCTAAACTAACATGAGCACATTAACACATAATTGTGTGGGGTATAACATATGATTTTAATGTATATGTTTCCATGACTTAGCTGTAATCGGATAACTTGTTAGAATAACACTTTGGCATAGAAAAATAGAGAAAAATATTTATTGTGCGAAAAGAGAAAATAAGATGCTCTTAATGATCAGTAAATAAAGTTTCCGCTGAGAAACTGGACCTCTTGCCTCAGTAAGCAGTGAGTGTTCACGTCAAAAGGTGGGAATTATGCATATAATGATCACTAAGTAAAGTTTTCACTGAGTAACTGGACCTCTTGCCTCAGTAAGCAGTGAGTGTTCACATCAAAAGGTGGGGATTTTGCAAGGAAGCATTGAGACCTGTTAGTTCCGTAGCCTTTTTTACTCGAGTTAATAAGTCCTTAGGGGTGTCTTTACACCTAATACCCTAAAACCATCTGGTTTGGGAGTCATTAGCTAAACACTCGCTACAAGGGTCAATTAGAAAGCTTAATGGAACTTAACTTGGTAAAAAGCTCATGATAAAAGAAAAAGAAAAGAAAGAAAACTATGCCACTTGTGTTCATTCTGATGGAAATTCGACGAATGTTAAGACACCGAAACACTATACATTGGGGTTACTTGGAAGCTTCATCTTTTATGTACTAATTCACCACACACTAAGTTGGACTTGTGATGCTTAAACCAGTCTTGTGTAAGTAATTGGAATTTAAAACTCTTAATCATTGTGAAGATGTGTTTATACTTTAAGCCTAATCATTAACAAATATCATGGTTCTATGAGCAACCCAAATTTTTAGATAACATAAATAATGAATTTATCTTTGATTTTGTTTTTCAGTTAGTTTTTCATTTTGTATTGCTAAGGGACTAGCAATATGTAAGTTTGGGGGTGTGATAGGAGTGTAAATATTCATATTTAAGCCCCTTAATTTACATTTTTTAAGCCCTTAGTGTGCGTATTTTATGTTATTTTACTTCCTTTATGTGTTTTATGGGTTTGTATAGGTTTTTGGAGAAAATGAAGCAATTTGGAAGGTTCTTGGGCTTAAAGAGAAAATCTGGAAGCAACAGCTGTTGTTAGTGCGATCAAGCACACAAGGTAGGGCAATCGAGCACACAAGCACTCGCACGCACATAACCAGGCTCGAGAGCAACCGTGCGATCGAACACACCAAGGATGCGATCGAGCGCACACGCATCAATAAAAGATTAAAACAACAGTTCCAATTTTGGAAATAAGTTAGGGTTTTGTTTTACTACTCCTAGGGTTTCCAGGGTTACTTAAACCTTATAAATAGCCTTGTAAAACACAAAAAGAGGGACCTCCCTTTTAAGGAGCAACTCTCCCTTTTAGTTTAGTTTTAGTTCGGGGAGGCCGGAGGCCGGACGAGCCCAGAGGAGAGATTGTGGAGACAAATTGACGACTCTTCTCCATAGTGTTTTCGGGTTTCTTCTTTCCTTTTTATTTTATTTTATGATGTTGTTTAGCATCACAACTATGTGTAACTAGTTCCCTAATAAGGGCTTGATTGAAGCCCTAATTATGTTTAACCAATAATTCAGTATTGACACCTTTGCGATATTTATGTTGTGTTGCTTAACTTGATTAATACCTGTTTTTATTTAAATTCCTCATATATGTGTGTCTGATCAAACGTATGCATGTGGTATGGATTAGTTAGTTGAATCATCCAAACCCATGTGGTTGTCGATTTCCACATATCCTATGCTCTCTTAAGGAACAACTCAGTATACACCATGCTGAATCCCTTGAGAGAGAAAAGAGTTATAATAGATACCATGCCTAACTCGTTGCTTAGGGAGATCAATAGTTTAAGGAGTAGATACCATACCCTTAGGTTGAAAAACATTAGGTATTTATGACCTGAGTAAAGCATTGGCATACTCTTTTGTTGGGGTAGTATAATTAGTGGTGGATATCAAGTCCCTATGCCTTTTATCTTTATTATTTCAAACTCTATTTATTTCTCTTATTTTTGTTTTATTATTGCGAAACTAATTCTAAATCAAAATTTACCAATCCCTGTGGAGATGATCTTGCATTCGCACACTATACTACTAAGTTGACCTTGTGCACTTGCAAGTAAAACAAGTCTGATTATTCGCTTATTTATTTAGATAGATAATCGCACAACATCAATCGTATGCGAGATGCACTCGAGCGCATGTGTGCACTCGAGCCTTCTTCAAGTGTGCTCGTGTCCTTATACGCTTGATCACAAGGGAGATACGCTCGAGCGCACCTTGCTGGATGGCAGAACTTGACTTTTGCTCCTAAAAGCTCCAAATTATCATTTTTTTTTCCAAGTCCCGTGAAAAACACATAAAACATGAAAATGAAGTAGAATCTACTGGAATAGATAAGTAAAGAGACTAACAAACGTAAATTAAGGAGCTTAAATATGACTATTTAAGTACTTATCACACCTCCAAACTTACATATTGCTAGTCCCTTAGCAATACAAAACTAATGACTATGTTACAACAAAATTTAAAGATAAATTCATTTTCATGATATTCAAAATTTTGGGTTGTGTGTAAAACCATGATAACCATTCATGAGTAAACTTATAATAAAAACACATTTTTGTATTAAAAAGGATTTTCAAAAGCTCATGTTACTTACCGTAGGCTAGTTTAAGGCATCACAAGATTGATTTGTGTGTGATGACTTAGCACATATAGGATGGGGTTTCCACATAATTTTAGTGTATAGTGTTTCGGTGCCCAAACCTTTATCGAGTTCCTTATCAAAGAGAACAAAAATGGCATAATACTTGCTTTTTTTTTTCTTTTTCTTTTATCATGCGATCTTTACCATGTTGACTTCCATTGAGCTTTCTAATTGACCCTTGTAACGAGTGTTTAGCCAATGACTCCCAAACCAGATGGTTTTAGGGCATTAAGTGTAAAGACACCCCTTAAGACTTATTAACTCGAGTAAAAAAAGCTACGGAACCAACAGGTTTTTAATGCTTCTAAATGAAATTTCCACCTTTTGACGTGAACACTCAATGCTTATTGAGGCAACAAGCCCAGTTACTCAGTGAAAATTTTTATTATGATCATTAAAGGCTTACTTCCCTCCTTTTTACCTGAACACTCATTGCTTACTGAGGCAAGAGGCCCAGTTACTCAGTGGAAAGTTTTTAATGATCATTAGAAGCTTTCGATTTTCTTTTTGCATGATGAACAATTTTTTTTTTCTTTTCTTTCTTATGCCAAAGTGTTCTTTTTAACAAGCTATCCGATTACATTTAGGTTATGGAAACATATATAAAAGAATTATGTGTCATACCCCACACAAATGCGTGCTAAATGTGCTTGTCCAAATTTGGATCAAACTTGTGAATTCTTAGGTGTCTTGGGGTAGGTAACTACACTTTGTAAAATTCCTATTACAAGACTATGTGTTCTAGCTTTTAAGCTTACTAATGAAGTGTTATCATATTTTTAAATCAACCAAAATTTTTGTTACCAAATGAACATGCATTTATCTTTTCTAAAAAAAACTGGGACCTAATGTGTGCATGTGTTTCAAGTGTGTGCGTAACAGTATCTCCTACTACCCCCAAACTTAAACTACATATTGTCCCCAATGTGTGTGGCATGGAAAGATCTGACTTGGGAGATGGAGAACTAGGTTGCTTGTTTTGCTTGTAACACGCCCCCAAACTTGAACTGGATGCACGCACTAAGTACCTGACAAAAAAAAAATAAACATTGTTCTGGAAAGCAAGAAATATAAATAATAAATATGTAAATATAAATATAAATAAAAGAAAAGTGCTAAAAATGAAAAAGATATGTCTGGGGTGCCTCCCATGAGCACTAAGTTTTACATCTTCAGCCAGACAGGGTATCCTCTCACTGCTGATCATCTGTAGGTGCAGTCGAAGAGGTACCAAGTGCAGGAGGTAGGCAGTCAAGGATGGCCTGTAGCATCGCCTCTTGTCGTGTAAACTGTGCCTCTAACCCATCAATCCACTGATAGATCAAACGAGCTACCTCACAATCCTCCTGGCGGATCTCAAACAACTCACAGCAGAAGGAAGACAGCACATCCAAAAGGTGTTGATACTCCATGGATCCCATGTTTGGCTGGTCCTCTTCCCATTAAGGGCTCACTGGTGGATGCTCGGCCTCCATCGGATCATCCACTATAGGCTCGGCAGCTGGAATTTTCGTTCAGGGTCCTCGGGGCATGTGAGACTGGCTGAGGCTCCACTGGGCTCTCCCAAAGAAAGGATGGTCACTAACCGGGTCGTCTATAGAGGAGCCTCTAATCCCCTTCTTCTTGAAGATGTGATTGAGTAAGAAGGGGAAAGGAAGGCTCTAGGCATTAACTGTGGTCGTCTGCCGATTATGCACCCCATCCCAGAACTTATGCATCTGACTCTATATAACCGCTAGGATGGAGTACCAATGACCCCGGTGAAAGGTGTAGAGAGCCTGTAGAAACTTATCCAGCCTCTGTGTCTTATGCCCCAAAGGACACACATTACGCTACAGGACTAAGTCAACGAACCATAAATGGGGAGGCAACCTAGACCAGCTCCCCGCATTGCTGTGGCAGTTTGCATGCTGGCCAGCACACATATCCTCTATGCTGTGTGGTAAAGGGAACGGGTCAGGCTGCTCCTCTATGTGGTTGTCTTCTGGTGGGGACTTATCACAGCAATATAAAGAGCCAGCTATGTCAATGGTGGTTAGTGCTATGAATCTCCCCTGGATTGAGGAAGATAAGATCTCTGGCCTGGTGCAGTCATAGGTCAGGTTCTCGTAGAAACTAACCACGAATCGAGTGTATGCCGTCGAACAGATCGGCTTGAACAGCCGCTTAAGTCCCCGGTTCTTGAACTCTTTGACCGCCCATCTTGTGGCTTCCAAACTCTTGAAGTCCTCATCTATATTGAATTTGGTCTCGAACAGTATTTCACGCTGCTTGAAACTGGGCCGGGATGCCTGGTGGCAGTTGCTGGAAGCTCGAGATATGGAAGCCATGTTCTGAAACCTGAAACTGTTGTTACTGTTAAAAATATGCTCGATCACAGATGATGTGAGCTCGATCGCACTAGAGATAGTGCGCTCGATCGCAGATGTTTAGACGCTCGAGTGCTCTCGTTTAGGTAATTTATCAAACACTTGTGAAGTTGAGAGGCGAGAGTGTGAGAGATGGAGCGAGATAGTGCGATTAAGCGTAAAGGGTTAGATTGAGGGGGAAATGATTTTAAAAACCATCACGTGGCCTTTCTGCCCCGAATGCACTCAAGTGCATAGGGAAATGCGCTTGATCGTACTGATTTGTAAGTGCGTAGGGTAAATGTGCTCGTGCACACTGGAGTGTAGGGGCTGTGCGCTCGAGCCTAATGAATAGTGCGCTCGAGCGCAAGGCAGTATGTTGAGAGTAATTAAAACTTACCAAAAACAAATTTAGAATGATACAGTCATACCGTAATTTAGTGGCATTCAGTACCACTAACCCTGATAGAGGCAATTAAGCTATACGTTATGCAACTGGGAATTGCTCAAGCGCTCTCTATAGAAGCTTTGGTGCTACTCTCTTTGAATGAGGCACTTAGAGCCCACATCAAGTGGTTCCAGCGCCTTTGAGAACTGCTGCATCTTCAACCTTGGTACCTGGACAACAGAAAAGAGGAAAGTAGTATTAGTAAGTTCAAGAGGTTTAAATCGAGGACTATACTTACTTGAAGGCATTGGTGTGCTCGTGATGGTGTGCATAGCTCCATTAATATCTTTAATCACATTATCCTCTGGCCCAATGTCTAATCTTATGTCAGCATGGTTGGGGATGGTCTCCAATGGAACAGTGTAATGGACTTTAGAAATTTTCTCACTAATACCTTGCATGAAGCTCACATTATAACACTTATCATCAGTTTTAGTAGAGTCCAGTGTATTAAATATTTTGAATTCTATCTCTTCATCATTTACTCTCATAGTGACAATGCCTCTTTTTACATTAATATTCTTGTCAGCAGTGATCATAAATCGTTGATGCGATTAAATTAACACTAGCAAGTGCACTAATCGTTTAAGTAATAAAATGATGAGTAAATATCGTTCCCAACGAGGACTGAGCAAATACTACAGAAATTATGACTCAACTCTTGCTGTTATTTGAGCAAACGAATATTTGTAGGAGAAAAGTTTACTAGCAATTAACTAAAGAGAAAAACATAAGCAATAACAATTAATGGAAGATTTGCAAACTTTGGAATGAAGACTCTTATGAACTAACATGCTAAGGACTCGACTTCACCTAAACCATAATTGACAAGAGTTTTGAATTGACAAGTTTCACTTACTATGTTTTCCAAGATGGTAGAATCCCTAATAAATTGGTTATCCATATTCCAAGTCTAACCACAATCTCAAGAATCATTAACTTCAAATATTCGTATTCTAGGTCTATTCTAGATTAATTCAAATTAAGAAGCATTAAGTGTTTATGGATTCCTTTCAGTTAAATCTCCTTATTCGGTTACGATTTAAGCAGACCACATGAACTTCCTAGAATCCCTATTCGGTTACTCCTATTCCATTCATGGCATGTTTTACCTTGGCCTTTGCATAGATAACAATCCAATATCATATTTATTAGTTCAACCATTCATAAAAGCATGGCTTCTCTATTCGACACATCACCATGCCCAAAGAAGGAATCAAAATAATAAAAAGCATTAAGAGCAATAAAACACACTCTTTGAAAAACACATTAAATTCCACTCGTCCAAACAACAACTCAAGATAAAGGTTTAGGATCCATTTATCCTTAACACAAAAATATCTACTCCATAATAATACTCAAACAACCTATACTCATATTATAAAACATCAACATAGATAGATAAGAATAATACAAAACCGGAGAAGAATGATTTAAAAGCTTGATACGTAGCCTCCCGGAGTGTCTCTAACTCTCCTTTTGCGTCTCCTCTCCTCCAAATTCTGTTTTTTTTTCTTCTATGGCAGCGCTCTCCTTTCTTATTCAGCTAGGGTTTGTATTTATAGCTTTCAAAATCAGTGGGCTGGCGCTGCAGCTTCAGCATCCCAGCGCTGCAACGCCGAGACATAATTTCTAACCCTATTCTGGTGTTGCAGCTTCAACATTCTAGCGCTGCAGCTTCAACTTTCTATCCAAATCCTCTCTTTTTGTCAGCTTTCAGCGCTGCAGCACCAACATCCTGGCACTGCAGCCTTGAGTTTCTGTCTCCTTTGCGCATTTTGGCCTTCCAGTGCTCTTCAATGTTCCAACAAGTGTCTGCACAATAGATTTCCATGACTTAGCATTGATCATTCAACTAAAACAACTTATTAGTAGAATAAGATAAACTAAACTCAAATTGCTAAAAACACATGCAACACAATTCTAATGCTTAAGATAAACACCAAAACCGTGCCTAAAAGCAGTATAATAACATGATTTATTCAGAGTTATCAATCGTCTCCCTAAGATGATAGAGAGTGGTACAGGTATATGGCATTCGTCCATGTCTAATACAATAAAATCAGTAGGTAAGATAAATTTACCTACTCTTACCAAAACATCCTCGAGGATACCGCTCGGTTGTTTGATGCTTCTGTCAGCCAATTGCAAAGTAATGGAGGTTGGTTGGAGTTCCCCCAAACCTAGTGTGTTGAATACACTGTAGAGTAATTTTTGTGAAACTATACCTAAATAAATAAGTAAATAATCGAACTCGTTTTACTTGCAAGTGCACAAGGTCAACAGTGTAGTATAGTATGCGAAAGCAAGATCATCTCTATAGGAATTGGTAAAGTTCAGTTTTAGAATTAGTTTCTTTAAAATAAAAAGAAATAAATAACTATTGTGTGTGATTTGATAATAATAAAGACATAGGGCTTTGATATCCACCACTAGTTATACTTTCCCAATTGTATAATTTATCAGTGCACTAGCCTTATCATGTATACCTAATGGTTTTCAACCTAAGGGCATGGTATCTATTCCTTAAGCTATTGATTTCCCTAAGCAACGAGTTAGGCATGGTATCTACTCTAACTCTTTTCTTCCTTAAGGGATTCAGCATGGTATCTGCTTGAGTTGTTCCTTAAGAAAGCATAAGTACTATGGAAATCGATAACCACATGAGACCTAGGGCATGGTATCTACTCTTGGTTTTCCATGTTGATTAATCTAAGAATCCGGTGTGGATATCCTTTGTTACTAATGTTAGACCTAGGACTCGGTCATCCAAATTGATCTAACTAACCAATCCATACCACATGCATACATTGACCATACACATACATATGAGGAATTTAAATAAGCACAGGTATTAATCAAGTTAAGCAACATAATAAAGGCTATTGGCAAAGATTTATCAATGAATAACTATATGAGAAAGCATAACTAGGGCTTCAATCGAGCCCTATAAGAAAGTTAGTTACACATGCTGTCTAAGATAAACATCATATATAAACTAAACATAAAGAGAAGAATAAACCCGAGAGAAGAGGCGTCAATTCTCTCCCAAAGCTTACAACTCTAAGTAAAAGATAATAGAAGTGTTCTCTAAGTTGTGATGTATTTTGTATGTGCTTTATAGGTGGATTTATAGGGCTTGAGTAGTCCTAGAAGGTGCAGGAAACCCTAACTTCCTAAACTGTAAAAACTCTCTTATTTCCAAAATAGGATTATGCTGTGTTACTGTTCATGCCCGTACATGTGCGCTCGATCGCATCCGTCTTGCACTCGATCTCATGCGTCTTGCACTCGATCGCAATGCTGCGCTCGATCCTTCATGTGTGCAAACGATCGCATGTACACTCGATCGCATGCAATATTGTGATCGATCGCATTTTGACCAGAAACTGCTCCAGGATCTCCAAGCTTCTTCCTTTAAGTGCCAAAACTGCTTCTTTTTCTCCAATACCTATAAAACACATGTGAAACACACAAATGAAGTAAAATGAACTAAATTAACATAACTAAGGACCTAACAAATGTAAATAAGGGGGCTTAAATATGAATATTTAAGCACCTATCACACCCCCAAACTTACATATTGCTAGTCCCTTAGCAATACAAAACTAAAAACTAAAATGAAGAAAAGTAAAACCACATAGATAAAACCAATAATCATAATGTCCACAAAAAATTTTAGGTTGTCACACAAAATAATGATGCGCATTCATGAGCAAGCTTAACATATATAAACATATATTTGCAATGAATAAGAGTTTTGAACGCAAATCACTTTCATGAGGCAGTTTAAGACATCACAAGTTCAACTTTGGTGTGTGGTGAACTAGCATATAAAAGATTAGGTTTCCAAATAATTCTAATGTGTGTTTCGATGTCTCAAAATTCATCAAATTTCCTATTAGAATCAACAAGGATGGCATAAATTCTCTTCTTTTCTTTTGTTTGTGATATTTTTGCCAAGTTAGTTTCTTGAGCTTTCTATTTGACTCATGTAACGAGTGTTTAGCTAATGACTCCCAAACCAGATGGTTTTAGGGCATTAAGTGTAAAGAAACCCCTAAAGACTTACTAACTCAAGTCAAAAAGGTTGCAAAACTAACTGGTCTCAATGCTCTAATCAGAATTTCCACCTTTTGACGTGACACTCACTACTTACTGAGGCAAGAGGGCCAGTTACTTAGCGGAAAGTTTTTTTTATTGATCATTAGGAGCATTTCTTTTCTTTTTTTGAGTACTAACACTTTGTTTCTATTTTCTTATGCCAAGATGTTAGTCTAATAGGCCATTTGGTTCACAGTCGAGCAAAAGAAACATACAAATCAAAATTACATGTCATACCCCCACACAATTATGTGCTAATGTGCTTGTGATTGTTTAGGTCAAACTTGTGAAATCCTTAAATGCCTAAAAGGAGGTGATCTATGTTCAAAACTTAATTATTGGCCTATATGTTCAAGGTGTTAAGCTCACTTATGAAGTCAAATCATATTCTTTGTTTTAGATCACCAAAAAATTTTAGAACAGTATAAACATGCATTTATCTATGAAAACAACAACACACAAAACAACAACAAAAAAATGGGCCATAGTGAGTGTGTGAATGTGTCCCTATACCCTCAAACTTAAATTGCACATTGTCCCTAATGTGTGAATAGCATGTAAGGAGCTGACCTGGGAGATAGAGAACTTATGGCTGGCATGGCTCGTAGCACGCCCCCAAACTTCAATTGGATGCACTCACACTATCCTCGAAAAAGAAAAAAAAAACAAACATAAAATGGAAAACAAGTAATAATAAACAGTTATAGAAAAATAAACTAGGAAATACGAATAATAAAATAAAATAAACTAATAAAAAGGATTTGTTGTGGAGTGCCTCCCATGAGCGCTAAGTTTAACGTCTTCGACCAGACGTGGTACCCTCTCACTGCTGATCATTAGGTGGTGCAGTCGAAGAGGTACCGGGTGCAAGAGGTAGGCGATCAAGAATAGCCTGCAGCATAGCCTCCTGTCGTGCAAACCGTGCCTCCAGACTATCTATGCGCTAATGCACGAGCGTGGTAGTGGCAGAGACCTCACCTCGGAAGGTGGATAGCTCAGCTAGAAAGTGCGGGGACTCGGTGGGTCCCATGTCTAGATGGTCTTCCTCTCGCACTAAGCTAACAACAGGAGTCTCGGTCTCCATATGATCCTCCTCAACTCTCTCAGCTGCTGGAGCAGGTGCTGGGAGTCCTCTAGGCATGTGTGAGAGGCTATGTGTCCACTCAGCCTTCCCAAAGAAGGGATGCTTTCACACTGGTTCGTCACTGGCGGTCCCCTTAATCCCTTTCTTCTTAAGTATGTAGGAGAGTAGGAACAGGAAAGGGAGGACCCATGCATTGGCGGTGGTGGTCTGCCGGCCATGGACATGATCCCATAATTTGTACAGCTGGCTTCATATAACCGTCAAAATAGAGTACCAGTGACCTCTGTGGAAGGCATATAGGATCTGTAGAAACTGGTCTCTCCGCTGTGTCTTATACCCCAATGGACTCACATTACGCTGAAGGATCGTGTCGAAAAGCCGAAGTCATGGAGGCAACTTTGACCAACTGGCTGTATTGTTGTGTCGGTCAGCGTACTGACCAATGCACATATCGGTAATAATCTCAGCCTGGACAAAGGACTCCGGTTGCTTTTTGATATCGGTGTCCTTCGGAGGGGACTCGTCAATGCAATGAAGAGCAGCAGCTATATCGGCACTAGTCACCTCGACGGGTGTGCCCTGGACTGAAAAAGTCAGTACTCCTGGTCTGCTGCAGTCAAAGGATAGGCTCACATAGAAATGGACTACGAGCTGGGAATAAGCAGTCGAACACATTAGCTTAAAAAGCCTCTTCAACCCTCGATGTTTAAATGCCTGGACGGCCCATTAAGTGGTGTCTATGTGCTTGAATACATCATCGATGGCGAAGGCGGTCTCAAATAAAAGCTCTCATTGCTCGATGTTGGGCTGGGATGACGAGGCACGGCTGCTGGATGCACTGGAGGTGGAAACAAAGGGTTTGGACATGCTGCTATTAGGTTCTGCCTAATTTGCGATCGATCTCAAATGAGTGCACTCGATTGCACACTAGTCTATGCACTCGATCGCACACGGTCAGGCATTTCCTCGAACAAGTGGTGTGCACCAAAAACCTAAGCACTGGTCTTGAGGGTTTGAATTCATTCCTAACCTCCTGCAAGCAAAAAAATAGCATCCAATCATTCACAAGATAAGTTATATATAGGAATGTAAATTAAAACATGCAAATCTATGCGTGTAGACAAGAAAATTGGTTACTGTGTGCAGTGGAAGGGATGTGTAATGGGGAGGTGGTATGTGGTGGCGATGGTTGGTGACGGTGGTGATGATGGATAATGGTGGTGATGGTGGATGATGGTGGTAAAGGGTAAGCTGATGCTAGAGTTGAGAGTGTGAGAGTGAGGGTGCTGGTAGACGGGAGAGTACGAGTGAGAAGGAGTGTGAGGGTGCGAGTGAACAGTGAGAGAGAATGAGTGCATGTGAGTGAAAATTTTCAGATTTATATCTAAACCTTCTGCCACGAGTGCACTCGATCGTACGCGGGGTGCACTCGATCGCACTTGTGCACTCAAGCACATTGACTGGCAAGCTCGATCGCAAGTAGTGTGCATGGGCAAAAATAAAAACTTACCTTAGCTGAAAATGATAATTTTGGTGCAATACAACCTTACCATGTGTTAGTGGCCTCAGTACCACTAACCTCTGTAGAGATGTTTGAGCTGTATAAGTAATCGAAATGAACTTGCTCAAGCACTCTCAAACTTCAGTGCTAGTTGGTTGGAAGGGGGCCACTTAGAGTCCACCTCTTGTGGCTCAAGTGCCCTTGACAACTGCTGCATCTCAAATCTTGGTGTCTGGTCAATAAAGTAAGGAAAAGTAGTATTAGTAATTGCAGGAGGGTCAATTTGAAGAACATACTTACTTGATGGTTGTGTTGTGTTCTTGAAGAGATGTGCAGCTGTATTGACGTCTTTAATCACATTGTCCTCCTCGGGCCTAATATCCACTCTTGTGTCCTCATGTTTGGGGATGGTCTCCAATGTAGTGGTGTGATAGACCTGAGAAGTTTTCTCAACAACACTTTGCATGAAGCTCACATTAGAATATTCATTATCATTATTGGTTGATTTTAATGTATTAAATATTTGAAATTCTATCTCCTCATCATTTACCCTCATTGTGACAATGCCTCTTTTTACACTAATATTAGTGTCAACAGTTATCATAAAGGGGCGTCCTAGAATGATGGGGAGAGGCAATGGCAGAGTATATTCTTCCATATCTAATACTATAAAATCAGCAGATATAATGAATTTTCCTACTCTTGCCAACACGTCCTCAAGGATACCTCTCGGTCGTTTGATGCTTCTGTTAGCTAGTTGCAAAGTGACGGAGGTTGGTTGAAACTCCCCCAAACCTAGTGTCTCGTATACACTGTATGGCAGTAGGTTAACACTCGCTCCTAGATCCAATAGTGCATGCTTGAACAACTGGTCACCTAGCCTGCAAAGAATAGTAAAACTACCTGGATCTTTTAGTTTGGGTGGTAATTTTCTTAGAAGTACAACACTTACCTCTTCAGTTAAAGCAACCATCTCATGTTCTTGAAACTTCCTTTTGTTAGTGCAATAATCTTTCAGAAATTTAGCATATGCAGGAATTTTTTTAATGGCATCTAATAGAGGAATATTAATCTCTACCTTTTTCAAAGTTTCAAAAATGTCAATCAATTTGGTCTCTCTCTTAGGTTTCACCAACCTTTGAGGAAATGGTGGGGGTGTATTTACCTTTTCCATCTCACTTACCTTAGATGCTTTGTCAGGAGATGCTCGTGCAGGCTCATCGATGCCTATGATCTCTCCACTTCTCAGGGTTGTCACAGCATTTAGTTGTTGATGCCCCCCAAGGTTGGGTAGTGTTTGAGCTGGGAGCTCTCATTGCTTTCTGCCACTGAGCTCTTTAGCCAGTTGTCCCATTTGTACATCTAGTCTTTGAATTGTTTGCTCATGTTTTGCAGTGGTTTGTCTTTGCTGAGTCATGAACTGTTCTTGTGACATCATCAATTGCTGCTGCTGAGTGGCCAGTTGTCTCACAAGACTTTCGAGGTCATTCTTATTTGGTTCTGGAGTAGCATAAGCAGTGGGCTGGGGGTTTCGTTGCTGTCCTTGATTGTTTTGATTGTTGCTTCATGAGAAGTTTGGGTGATTCCGCCATCCAGGGTTATATGCATTTTCATAAGGGTTATTCTTCGGCAGATAGTTATTAGGTCCCACATAATTTGCTTGTTCCGTATCTGCAGGTGATTACAAAGGACAAGTATCAGTATTATGGTCGTATTGGGAACATATTGCACATACCTAAAGTGGGGTAGATGGTAGGCTGGATGAGGCATTTTGAGTAGCCATGGCTTTTACCAATAATTCTATTTTCCTTTCCAATGCTGTTATTTGAGGGGAAGATCCTCCATTCAGATTTATCTCATACACACCTTTACCTTTGGTTACATGTCTACCTCGAGAGGAAAACTGCTGAGTGTGTTCGCTGAGGGTTTCGAAGAGCTCCATCGCTTCTTCGCTGCTTTTCTCCATCAACACTCCTCCACAACCTGAATCAACAATACTTTTATTAGTGTCATTCAAACCTTCATAAAAAGCTTGTACCAGTTCATCTTGAGGCAGGTTGTGATGTGGGCATTTGAGTAGCAGCTCGTTGAAGTGTCCCAATGCGTCGAAGAAGAGGTCCCCATCCTTTTGTTGGAAAAACTGAATCTCCTTTCTCATTTGCCTCGTCTTTTGGGCTGGGAAAAACTTCCTCAGGAACTTGCTTGCTAACTCTTCCCAAGTGTGGATGGAAACTGCAGGCAAAGAATTATACCATAGTTTAGCATTATCTTTCAAGGAAAAAGGGAACAGAATTAACCTTATTCCTTCTTGGTTTAGGCCTTGTATGTGTTGAAACTTGTAAAGATCGAAAAATTCTCGGAGGTGCAAGTGTGGATCTTCATTAGGAGTACCCCTAAAATGAGTCAAAGCATTCAATATTTACGGAGATATGTAATAGTTTCCTGCCGCCTCAGGTTGATATGCAATGCATGATGGTTGGTCAATGTTCCATAGGATGAATGAGTGCTTCATCGGTACTCGTGCAGGTGGTTGTCGGTTTTCAAGCTGTTCCGCCATTGGTGTTTCATTCTCGACTTCTTCTTTGTTCTCCTCGAAGTTGTCTCTAAGCCTTTGTTGGATGGTCCGTTCAAGCTCAGGATCAAGGGGAAAGAATGTTGGATGTCGGGATCGTAGTTCGTGCATAAATCAGGTCAAACCAACTTCAGTGCAGTAGTTCACCTCTGCTGCTCGGGTGACTTTCTGCCCTAATTGCACTCGATCGCACAGAAGGTTGTGATCGATCGCAAGTATCACAGAAGGTGCGATTAGGGTTTGATGTGCCTAAAACAGAAAACAAATCGATTAAGTTTTGATGAAAAAAAAAGATGGTAAATAGAAAATAAAGTAATAATAACAATGATTAAACAAAAGTAATTCTAAAAAGAATTTTAGCGCAATCCTCGGCAACGGCGCCAAAAACTTGTTGTGCGAAAATATACCTAAATAAGTAAATAATCGAACTCGTTTTACTTTCAAGTGCACAAGGTCAACAGTGTAGTATAGTTTGCGAAAGCAAGATCATCTCCACAGGGATTGGTAAAGTTCGGTTTTAGAATTAGTTTCTTTAAAGTAAAAAGAAATAAATAACTGTTGTGTGTGATTTGATAATACTAAAGACACAGGGCTTTGATATCCACCACTAGTTATATTTTCCCAATTGTATAATGTATCAGTGCACTAGCCTTATCATGTATACCTAATGGTCGCCAACCTAAGGGCATGGTATCTACTCCTTAAACTATTGATTTCTCTAAGCAACGAGTTAGGTATGGTATCTACTCTAACTCTTTTCTTCCTTAAGGGATTCAGCATGGTATCTGCTTGAGTTGTTCCTTAAGAAAGCATAAGTACTATGGAAATCAACAACCACATGAGACCTAAGGCATGGTATCTACTCCCGGTTTTTCATGTTGATTAATCCAAGAATCTGGTGTGAATATCCTTTGTTACTAATGTTAGACCCAGGACCCGGTTATCCAAATTGATCTAACTAATCAATCCATACCACATGCATACGTTGGCCATACACATACATATGAGGAATTTAAATAAGCACAGGTATTAATCAAGTTAAGCAACATAATAAAGGCTATTGGTAAAGATTTATCAATGAATAACTATATGAGAAAGCATAACTAGGGCTTCAACCGAGCCCTATAAAAAAGTTAGTTACACATGCTGTCTAAGATAAACATCATATATAAACTAAACATAAAGAAAAGAATAAACCCGAGAGAAGAGGCGTCAATTCTCCCCCAAAGCTTACAACTCCAAGTAAAAGATAAGAGAAGTGTTCTCTAAGTTGTGATGTCTTTTGTGTGTGCTTTACAGGTGTATTTATAGGGCTTGAGTAGTCCTAGAAGGTGCAGGAAACCCTAAACTTCCTAAACCGTAAAAACTCTCTTATTTCCAAAAATAAGGTTCTGCAGTGTTACTGTTCATGCCCGTACATGTGTGCTCGATCGCATGCGTCTTGTGCTCGATCGCATACGTCTTGTGCTCGATCGCGGTGTTGTGCTCGATCCTTCATGTGTGCGAACGATCGCATGTGCGCTCGATTGCATGCAGTGTTGCGATTGATCGCGTTTTGACCAGAAGTTGCTCCAGGATCTCCAAGCTCCTTCCCTTAAGTGCCAAAACTGCTTTTTTTTCTCCAAGACCTATAAAACATATGTGAAACACACAAATGAAGTAAAATGAACTAAATTAACATAATTAAGGACCTAACAAATGTAAATAAGGGGGCTTAAATATGAATATTTAAGCACCTATCAGGTAACAAGTTGAAACTCACTCCTAGATCCAATAATACATGCTCGAAAAATTGGTCACCTAGCCTACAAAGAATAGTAAAACTATCTGGATCTTTTAGTTTATGTGGTAATTTTCTTAATAGCACAACACTCACCTCTTCGGTCAGGGCTACCGTCTCATGCTCCTGAAACTTCCTTTTGTTAGTGAAACAATCTTTTAAAAACTTAGCATAAGCAAGAAGTTGTTTTATTGCGTCTAATAAAGGAATATTTATTTCCAACGTTTTAAAGGTTTAGAAAATTTCAATCATTTTAGTTTCCATTTTAGACTTCACTAACCTTTGAGGGAAGGGTGGAGGTGTATTTACCTTTTCCGTCTCACTTACCTTAGATGTGGAGGCTTGGTCTGGAGATCCTCGTGTAGGCTCATTGGTGTCGATGATCTTACCATTTCTTAAGGTTGTTACAGCATTCAGTTGTTGATGTCCTCTTGGATTAGGTAATGGCTAGGCTGGAAGCTCTCCTTACTTTCTGGTACTCAATTCCTTGGCCAATTGTCCCATTTGTACCTCTAGTCCTTAGATGGCTTGATCTTGTTTTACGGTGATTTGCCTCATTTCAGTCCGAAATTGCCTTGTCTCTTCCATGAATTATTAATGTGTATTCAGGATTTGTTACTGCTGAAACGCTAGTTGCCTCACAAGACTTTCGAGGTCATTCTTCTTTGGTTCAGGAACAGATTGGGCTGCTGGTTGGAAGTTTCTTTGCTGCCCTTGACTGTTTTGATTGTTGCTCTATGAGAAATTTGGGTGATTCCGCCGTCCAGGGTTGTATGTGTTTGCATAAGGGTTGTTCTTTGGTGGATAATTATTTGGTCCCACAAAGTTAGCTTGCTCATGATCTGCAGATGAATATAAGGGACACATATCAGTATTATGATCAAATTGTGAGCAAATAGCACATACCTGGATTGGTGTATCTGGTGGGTTCGTTGAGGTGTTTTGAGCAGCCATAGCTTTAACCAATAGGTCAAGTTTCCTCTCCACAGCAGCTATTTGAGGAGATGATCCTCCATTCAGGCTTACCTCATACATACCCTTACTCTTGGTTATATGTCTACCTCGAGAGGAGAACTGCTACGTGTGTTCACTCAGGGTTTCGAAGAGTTCCATAGCTTCTTCGCTGCTCTTCTCCATCAGTACTCCTCCACAACCTGAATCCACAATATTTTTGTTAGAGTCACTCAAACCTTCATAGAAAGCTTGTACCAGTTCATCTTGGGGAAGGTTGTGGTGTGGGCACTAGAGTAATAGCTCGTTGAAGTGTCCCCAGGCCTCGAAGAATAGATCTCCATCTTTTTGTTGGAAGGATTGAATTTCCTTCCTCATTTGCCTCGTATTTTGGGCTGGGAAGAACTTCTTTAGGAATTTGCTAGCCAACTCCTCCCAAGTATGGATGGAAACTGCAGGCAAAGAATTATACCATAATTTAGCATTATCTTTTAAGGAAAAAGGGAAAAGAATTAACCTTATTCCTTTTTGGTCTAAGCCTCGGATGTGCTGGAATTTGTAAAGGTCAAAGAACTCTTGAAAGTGCAAATGTGGATCCTTACTAGGTGTACCCCTAAAGTGATTCAATGCACTACGTATCTGCGGAGATATGTAGTAGTTTCCTTCCGCCTCAGGTTGATATGCAACGATGGTTGATCGAGGTTCTGTGGGATGAAGGATTACTTCATCGGCCTACGCTCAGGTGGTTGCTGTTCGGACATCTGTTTCGACATTAGTATTTTTTCCTCAATTCCTTCTTCTACCTCTTCCGAGTTATCTCTAAGCCTTTGTCTGATGGTCCACTCAAGCTCGATATCAAGGGGAAAGAATGACGGATGCTTGGATCGACATCCGTGCACGGTGACAGTTACTTGAGTGCAGCAGTTAAACATTGCTGCTCGGGTAACTCTCTGCCTTAATTACGCTCGATCGCACAAGAGAGTGTGCTCGATCGCAAGTGGTACATAAAGCTTTCATGGAGTACCTGAAATAGAGAAAAAGAAAATTGATTAGGGTTTTAACGAAACGAAAAATAAGATAAAAAATGAAACTTAAAAATTTCTTGAAATAAGAATGGAATAGAATAAAAAAAGAAATATCAATAATTAAACTAAATGAAAATTAATTCTAAAAAGAAATTTAGTATAATCCCCGGCAATGGCGCCAAAAACTTGTTGTGCCGATTATCTACCTAAATAAATACGCAAATAACCGTACTAGTTTTACTTGCAAGTGCACAAGGTCAATGGTAGCATAGTGTGCAAGTGCGAGATCATTTCCACAGGGATTGGTGAATTTCAATTTAGAATTAGTTTCTTCAAAGTAAAAAGAGAAATAGATGTTATTGTGAGTGAATGATAATGAGAACATAGGACTACGATATCCACCACTAATCATGAATATTTAAGGGTTGCCAACCTAAGGGCTTGGCCCACACCATAGGCTATTGATCTCCCTATGCAACGAGTTAGGCATGGCATATACTCTAACTCTTTTCTTTTTTAAGGGATTCAACATGGGTGTATACTGAGTTGTTCCTTAAGAGAGCATGAGGGCTGTGGATACACGGGACCTAGGGCTTGGTCTACTCCCGGTTTTCCATGTTGATTAACCAAGAATCCAGTATGAATATCTTTTGTTACTAATATCGAACCCAAGACTCGGTCATCCAAATTGATTCGACTAACTTATCCATACCACATGCATACGTTGATCAGACACACACATATAAGAAATTTAAATACAAACAGGCATTAATCAAGTTAAACATTCTAGCAAGGCTATATTAGAGATAATCAATGAATAAACATGTGGAAAAGTATAACTAGGGCTTCAATCGAGCCCTTTAAGAGTTTAGTTACACATACTAGTTAAACTAAACATTCTAAACATAATGAAATAAAACAGAAAAATAAAACCGAAGAAGACTCGAGAGACAAGTCGTCAATTCCTCTCCTAAGCTTGCTACTTCAAGTCTCAAAACAAAAGGGTCTGGTTTATGTGTTTTACAGGGTTATTTATAGGGTCCTCATGGTGTCCCGAAAACCTAATTTCCTATTTGGAATCCGAAGACTTCTTTCTATATCTGGCTCTGTCGCCTCTGGAGTGATTGCGCTCGATCGTATATGGGATGTGCTCGAGCGCATATGTGCGCTCGAGCCTTCTTTAAGTGCGCTCGTGTGCTTATGCACTTGATCACAAGGGAGGTGCACTCGAGCGCACCTTGCTGGATGGCAGAACTTGACTTTTGCTCCTAAAAGCTCCAAATTATCATCTTTTTGTCCAAGTTGTAGACGATCAATTTGATTGTATCTCAACTTGGGCTAGGATCGACATTGACGAAGATACAAATCAGTTTTATGTGCATTTCCATGTAATTGTATTTGGATGTGTATTTATGTGATGCACATGTGTGTCAATGGGATTTGTAATGTTTTATTATATTCTTTCAGGTTACTGTTGCTTTGTATCACATAGTTCAAGAGTCCTATTTCGGGTTACAGTTTGTGGAATGTTATTTCAGAATGTCATAAATTTCTATTTTAGTTGTATGATTGATTATTGCTTGTTCTTTAAATCCTATTTAAAGCACTTATTTGTTCATTTGTTCACAGGTACTCTGAAGTGCTTCCTGCATCAGCCAGTCCTTGAGGTTTGTATTCTAAATCGTATTTAGAATCAAAATAATCATTTATTTATTGTTATCCTAAGTAGAATACACAAAGTTATTCATCCATTGATCTATGGAAAAAATGGATGGTCCCATAGAATCAGAAGTTATTGATTGTTGCATTTGCTACGAGCCCTTGACCATTCCTATCATTCAGGTGTGGTTCTTCTAATTCTTGTTAACTTTTAATGCATTCTTGATAGTGTGAGATATAATCATTTTTATGTTTTTATGTATACATATTGCAAGATGTTTAGGTAAAAATATATTCCTCCCTCAGTCAGAGATAATATGTCAAATCAGTCTCCAGTTGGGTCTTCACACTATCAAGAAGATATTGACCATGAGCATGAGTATCACCTTGATGATGATCATGACTCACAAAATGATTCTGAGACTGAGCCAATAACAACGGAAAGTGAAAACAATGATAGTGAACACTACGAGATTAATGGTAATTTTTGTATAATTATACATTCTCTTCATAACTAGTTTGATATCACATCGTTACACTAATTATAAAATTTATGTTTTCAATGTATAGATTCTGAAGGGAGGGTGAGAAAGCAAACACATATCATGCGAACCTCACAAGCGTTGTCCTTGAAATATGGGGAAAAAATTGTAAGAGATGAAACATGGAAATGAGCCTGGGTGCGTAGAGTTTTTTGCTGAAACTCATAAACGCAAGGATGGAACTTTTATTGATGATGCATCATGACAATTTGTGGTAAGTTCACTTACGTATATGATGGTTTTATGTATGATAGTTAAGAATAGTACTTAACTTACTCTTATCGTGGTTGGTACTATGTTTCGGGATTTTATATAGATTCCAAGTGTTACCTTTATCATTCTATCTTGAAATGAAAGGGAATTTATTGAACTTGGGTTCATAGTAGGTATTTTTTTGTTGGTTTATAGTTGGATTTATGTGGTTCCATTGTCTTGGTCTTCAATCAAAGGTAAAATTGATTATTAATAGTGCTCTAGAAATCAGAAAAACATCACTACACTGGTAGAAGATGGGTAAAGAATTGATACTGTAAATGTTTTCTGCTCCTCCCTATTCGACCTAACAATTCCTCATGCTGCCTTACTGGTAATTTTCCCATAGAAATGTAACCCATAAGGTATATTGTTCCATATCTGGAACCTTAGAGCCAATGGATTTCTATAAACTCTTTATAATCAAACACTTAGGTTCAGGAAATGAATGATTAAATAAATAAAAGAAGAAACAAACCTATCTTAATCCCACACTACCCAACTGACACAGCTTGGTTTATAGTTAGATTTATGTTGTTCCATTCTCTTGATCTTCAATCAAGGGTAAAATTGATTATTAATAGTGCTCTAGAAATCAGAAGAACATCACTACACTGGTAGAAGCTGGGTAAAGAATTAATACAGTAAATGTTTTCTGCTCCTCCCTATTCGACCTAACAATTCGTCATGCTGCCTTACTGGTAATTTTCCCATAGAAATGTAACCCATAAGGTATATAGTTCCATATATGGAACCCTAGAGCCAATGGATTTCTATGAACTCTTTATGATCAAACACTTAGGTACAGGAAATGTAACCAACACTATTCAGCACTCATGTTTCTGATTGTTAGTTCTTATCTCACACGTGTGGACTGTGAATGCAGAAAGAGGTGATGGAATGTCATAATGGATATGATTGGATAGCACAAGTGTAGGGGCTAAAAATGCAATGTTATGTTATACATGGTTGGGCAAATCCTGCATGGCTCTGCCTAGTAGTATAATTTTATGTTATTAAGAGAAGGAAATAATCAAATAAAGCAAAATAAGCCAATACAAGTGATGAGAGTCATTAAGTGCATCTTAATAGTAATTATTTGTTAGCATTTTAGAGTTGATCTAGGTTTGAATTACACATTTATACCTTAACAATTCTAAAATGCCATTCTTGGATCATTGATTTATTTTGATGCATTTTTAGGTATGTTGGGTTCAAAAGAGATGGAAAAGCTATCTTTGCTTAAAGCAAGATGATTCGATGCATACCGGAGTGAAGGCATGATTGCGAAAGGACAAAATGAAGAGAACCAAAGCTGTGCGCTGCGGCCTGGATCAGCTGAGCCACGACCTCCAGAACCATGACCATTTGAGAAAGAAGCCCACCACCTTGCGCCGCGGCCTGGACCAGTGTGCACTGCAGCCTGGACCAGTTGGGCTGTGGCCTCTAGAAACTTGAAGAAAGCCAGTCAAAAGCTGGCGCCGCGGCCTAGAAAGGCTGAGCTGTGGTGCAGGAGCGATGCCCTATTTCCTAATTAGGGTTTTAATGATAGTTTAGACCCAAAAATACCCTTGAACCTTTTGTATTATAAATAGATCACTTAGGGTTTGATAAGGGGAGGCGGGGAAAACTCAAGAAAGCTGCCACATTCTTCTCCATTACGGTGTTCAAGCATGAGCCCCATGGCCAACTAATCTCCAAGAAAGGCAAAGGGATGAATCCCTAGGTGTAGTTGTTCTATTTCTATTCTTGGTTCAGTTGTAAGGATTTATTGTTGAACATTGTTATGAGTTACTCTTTTATTAAACAAGAAGAATTTAGGTTCATGTGACAACTACAATTTATGTTCTTCTTCTCTAAGAATTTCTCTTAATCCGATGATTGCATCCTTCTTCTCCATATAAGTCTAGTCAAGCTCTTCTTATGTCAAGTTGTTTGGATGTGATTGATTCTGGTAGATTTATCTTTTAGGTTTGTCCATTACTGCAATATTGTTATTGAAATATATTATCGTTTCTTGATAAATCTATAAGATAGGTCATGTGTGCTTGAATCGAAATCAATGAGTGATTTGTAGCAATTACATTAGAGTGTTATTGTATTGTGCTTGAATATTATTCGATTGCTTGTTTGGGATGTGAAACACGCAATCGAGATAAAAATAACTGAATCGAGATTGGAATAAGGCAACAAACTTAGGAAGGATTCCCGGAACCTTGTTATTTCCCTATTATATTCTTCATTATATTTACACAATTCTTTCACATTATTTCATTATCAAAACTCAGATTCTGTCATTTAGATTTTATCGTTTCGTTTTAAAGTTTACACTTTCCCTTGTAGTTTGCTTTTCCTCGTGGGATCGACACCTCAGCTATACACAATAACCGCGTGTTAGCTTGAGCATAATCAAATTTTGGCGCCGTTTTCTAGGAGACACACCTAATCAACAAGGAAGATTGTCAACTTTGAGACAAGACAGTAATATTGTTCTTTGCTTTTTGTTTTGATTTTCTAATTTTTTCTGTTTTATTTATTTTCCCTCTAATTCCTTTGGTGTATGCTTAGACCGAGAGATTCGCGAGGTAAATTCATTAAAAGACCCAAAATAGAGTTACCTTCTCCTTCCGCATCCGTTAGTGAAACCTCGCCTAGATCAAACCATAGTGCACACCCAAGCGAGAATTTAGAGGATTTTGTTAACATGGCCGACAACAACAATGAGAATGTTGCTAGGACACTTAAGGACTACTTACATCCTAGTTGAACGGCTACACCATCATGTATTATGTTCCCCCCTAATGTTCAACAACCTAAGTTTAAGCCGGGTATGATCCAATTGTTACCAACCTTCCATGGGTTTGAGAATGAAAACCCCTATATCCATATTAGGGAATTTGAGGAAGTAGCAGCAACTTTTCAAAATATGGCTGATATGTTAGACACCGTCAAACTTCGGTTTTTTCCTTTTTCACTTAAAGAAAAGGCCAAGGTTTGGCTGTACTCATTAAGGCCTAGGTCTATAGGTAGTTGGGATGAGATGACCCGAGTTTTCTTCCAAAAGCACTTCCCAACCTATAAGACCAATAACCTCAAGAGACAAATCTCAAACTTTGCACAAAAGGAGAGCAAAACTTTATATCAAGTATGGGAACATTTCAAAGACCTTTTGAATTCTTGTCCACACCATAGGTATGCGAGTTGGTGGGTAGTTAGCTATTTCTATGATGGACTCCTAAGTAGGGAGAGGTAGTTCATAGAAATGATGTGTAATGGGGATTTTCTTCAAAAAGATCCCGACCAAGCCATAGATTTCCTAGATGACCTATCGGAAAAAGCCCACACTTAAACAGGACTGAATGCCATATAAAGTACTAAGAGAAATCAACCCACTGGAATTTATTAACTTAAGGAAGAGGACAGCCTTAAAGCCCGTTTAGAGGCCCTAACTAAGGAAATTGAAGCCTTAAAAACCAAGGATGCTAGAGCCCCCGAACCGGTTGCTAGGGTAGAATCCCATGAACCTTGTTTTATGTGTAATGGGGTAGATCATATACCTAGGGAGTGTCCAGCCGATTTTGAGATGAAGGGAGAGTGTAATGCTTTAGGTATACCCTTTAGGAAACCAGACTCACCCTACTCTAACACCTGCAATCTCGGTTGAAAGAATCATCCTAATTGTAGTTGGAGATCTGATATACAACCTCCTGTCCAATCTAGCACCCATTGGAGATCCGATATATAACCTCATCCCCACTCTAGTACCCAAATGAAACTGGAAGCAACCTCATCTAATGCACCACAACAATCTTTACCTTTGGAAGATATGTTTAAGTCATTTTTGCAGGTACATGCTAAGAGTGTAGAAGAGCAGGGCAAAATAAATCAACAGTTGCTAGAGGAGCAACAAGCGATCAAAGAGGAACAAAAGGTGATAAAGAGTCAACTCACCAAGTTGACTAGTTTCTTGACAATTCAAGAACAAGGTCGTTTTCTTTCACAGCCACAACCTAATCCAAGGGGACAACATACGGCGCAAACCTTCAATCCTAATAATCAAAATGTTAAAGAGGTTAATGCCATAATCACTCGTAGTTGTAAGAAAATTGATGGACCCACTCTACCATCAAACTTGATTCCTAACACTGTGAGTGACAATGATGAAGCCCCCAAGGAACAAGATGCCCATAATGATTCTTTTTTGATGCCTTTCCCTCAAGCACTCCTTAAACCTAAGGATAAAAAATCAGCACTAAAATGTGAGATTCTTGAACAACTTCAGCATGTTAAAATTAACCTCCCTCTTCTTCATGTCATAAAACAAGTTCCCAACTATACTAAAGTCATTAAGGATCTATGCACACTCAAGAGGAGGCACAATGTAAAAAAAGAATGCATTCTTAACGGAGCAAGCAAGTGCGGTAATTGATAGCAAGACACCACCTAAGTATAAAGATCCGGGCTGTCCAATGGTGGCTTGCCAAATTGGAAACAAATCTTGTGGCCAAGCATTGCTAGATTTGGGTGCTAGTGTGAACCTCATGCCATACTCCATGTACTTGTAACTCGATCTAGGTGAGATCAAACTGACCTCTGTGGTACTTCAACTAGCGGATCGACCGGTAAGAAAACAAAAAGTTATTGTGGAAGATGTTTTATTGCAAATTGACAAATTCTATTACCCCATTGACTTTTTGGTTTTAGATACCATGTCTATTGTGAATACGGAGTCAAGAACTCCTTTGATACTTAGAAGACCATTCCTTGCCACCGCCAATGCCCTCATTAATTGTAGGAATGGCCTAATGACATTAACATTTGGAAATATGACTCTAGAGGTAAATTTTTTTCGAGTCTCAAGGCAGCCATATGAAGATGATGAGTGTTTCAACACTTACATGATTGATGAGCTTATTTTGGAGGATAAGTACATTAAAGATAATTCTAACTCTTTGGAATTCCCTCCTAATAATTTTGATATCGATGATTCATCAATTTATCCTTATGCCGTTAATGTTGTTGATTTTTTGATAAGTCATAGAGATTTATTAAGAAATCATGGCAACCATACTTTGAGAAGTTGTCTGAGAGAAGTCACAGGGATGCGGGAATCACATATCATATTGCTGATAGTAAATGGGCAACACCAAGAACACTTGAGCCACATGTGGTGGACTTTAGGTATTCCCTGCCAAAAGACTAGAACTGAGGCCACTGAGTATGGAGCATCATCTTCAGCACCACAATGAGGCCAACAATGAGAGTGGTGCACCGTCTAGCTGAAGACATAAAACTTAGCGCTCATGGGAGGCACCCCACAACATATCCTTTTATTTATATTGTTTTTCATATTTCTTTTTCTTGTTTATTATTAGTATTTTGTTATTTTTCAGTATTACCTTCGTATTTCTTTTTCAGGGACAAATATGCGCATCAGTTCAAATGGTCATGCACAATTTTCGGCTCCTCGCACCTTTGGTTAAAAAGGGAGTTTCCTTAGTTTTTGCTTTCACATTGAGGACAATGCTTATCTTAAGTTGGGGATGGAGGAAACATATTCCTTATTGCATACCATTGAATTATTCGGTGTCACCTTCCCTTTTTCGTTTTAATTCGTTTGTTTTGTTTTAATACATTTGTTTGTTAGGATAATCTGTTAAAAAAAATTAATATATATATTGTTTGTTCTTAGCATGCTTTGTGTTAGCCTTGGAGTTAATTCACATGTTAATGATATGAGCCTAATTGAGGTAGCATATAGCGTTTAGAAGAAATTAAATCTTGCTTCGGTTTGAGAATAATTTAAGTGTCAATCTTCATTTGGTTTGAGACTCTGGGTTGCGGTAAAATTGCATGATTAGTCTAAAATATTTAGATAAGTTTTATGTGCGATTATTTTGTGAATAATTTTACAGTCTCGACAAGCTCTAGAACTTATTTGATAATCACTTGAGGCGAAATCCTAGAATGCACACTACTTAGGATATGATGTAGGCCATTTTTGGACTATTTGAGCCTTCCAAACTTACCTTTACTATATTTATCGCTAGTCACCTGTTTGAGCCTTGATTACACTCAAACTAATACGCGGTTATTGTGCATAGTTGAGGTGTCGATCCAACGAGGAAAAGCGAACTACAAAGGAAAAGTGTAAACCTTAACACGAACTATAAAGATCAAGTGAGAGAATATAAGTTTTGATAATAAAGTATTGTGAGAAAATTGTGTAAATAGATTGAAGAATATATTAGAGAAACAATAAGGGTCCGAGAATCCTCCCTAAGTTCATTGCCTTATTCTAATTTGATTCAATTGTTTTTATCTCGATTACTAGTTTCACATCCCAAACAAGCAATCGGCAAATATTCAATCAAGGCACATGTAAACCCTAATGTAATTGATATGAATTACTCTATACTTTCGATTTAAGCATACATAACATATCCTATGGATTTATCAAGAAACGACAATATCACAGTAATGGACAAACCTAAAAGATAAATCTATCGGACTCAATTATACCCAAACAATGTCACATAAGAAGAGCATGACTAGACTTATATGGAGGAGAAAGATACAATCACCGGATTAAGAGAAAATCTTCTAATTAAATCAAAGAGTAAATCATAAAAATGTTTTGACAATAAATCCAAACTACAACTGAATCAATAATAGAAAATAAGAACAACTACACCTAGGGATTCATCCCTTTGCCTTGCTTAGATATTAGTTGGCCATGGAGCTCATGCTTGAACATCTTAGTGGAGAAGAATGTCAAGCCCTCCCTTCCATTTACCAGCCTCCAAAAAACTCTCGTTTTATCAAACCCTAAGTGATCTATTTATAATACAAAAGTTCAAGGGTATTTTCGATTCAAACACCCGGATGATTTTATGCACAACATTCATGAATACAAGTCTTGGCCTCTAAAAACATGTTAAATTGCGTGACATCAATCACAAATCAAACTCCATAGGCTCATTTTTCAAATCACTCTCTGCTAATGTACAAAAATCACACTACATCGGATCAATAAGTCTTTAATAAGCTTGTAACGTTAGGCTAAGGTAAAGGTTAAGAAAGAACGGGAAGGATTCAATAAGTAAAAGAACTCAATCTCTTAGTTTTAAACACAACCACTTTAAGCATTGTATAACCTTACTTCAACACCCAACTCTTTCAACCATTTTTCGAGCATTTCTCTCAATAAATCACCATTTTTTTTTCTTTTCTTCTTTCTTTGCCATAATTCACTTCTTTTTCTTTTTTTTATTTTTTATTTTGGCCTAAGACCATTCACATCATTTTTCATTTTTTTTCTTTTCTTTTCCACAACCCCCAACTTATCTCCTTTAATGTACTTGGGTTATAGTAATAGTATTTTTTCATATTTCCATTCTTACTTCTCTTAAGTGCTTCTCAACAAATGTGTATAACTAAGTTCTTTTAAAAGAAATGTAAGGATAAAATATTTTTAGGCTCATAAAGGTAAGTAAATGGTTTATTGAAAGAAACAAGGCTCAATTTTTCTTTTCAAGAAAAATGCTCAAACAGATGACTAGTGATAAATATAGCAAGGGTAGGTTGAAAGGCTTAAACAGTCCAAAAATGGCATACATCATATCCTAAGTAATGTGAATTCGCCTCAAGTGATTATCAAATAAGTTCTAGAGCTTGTCGAGACAGCAAAAATATTCACAAAAACAATCGCACATAAAACTTCTCTAAATATTTTAGACTAATCATGCAATCTTACCGCAAACTGGAGTCTCAAACCAAATGAAGATTGATACTTAAATTATTCTCAAACCAAAGCAAGATTTAACTTCTTCTAAGTGCTATATGCTATCTCAATTAAGCTCATATCATTGACATGTGAATTAACTCCAAGGCTAACACAAAGCATGCTAAGAACAAACAAATAATAAAAAATAAAAAAATGAATTAAAACGAAAAAGAAAATGGAGGTGACACCCAACAATTTAATGTATGCAATAAGAAATGTGTTTCCTCCACCCCAAACTTAAAATAAGCATTGTCCTCAATGTAAAAGCAAAAGTTAAGGAAACTCCCTTTTTAACCAAAGGTGCGTGGAGCCGAAAGTTGTGCACGACCAATTGAACTATCGTGCATATTTGTCCCTGAAAAAGAAATACGAAGGTAATACTGGAAAACAACAAAATACTAATAATAAACAAGAAAAAAAAGTATAGAAAAAAAATAATAAATTAAAGGATATGCTGTGGGGTGCCTCCCATGAGCTCTAAGTTTTACGTCTTCAGCAAGACGTTGCACCACTCTTACTATTGGCCTCATTGTGGTGCTGAAGATGAGGCTCCAAACTCAATGGCCTCAGTACTAATCTTTTGGCAAAGAATACTTAAAGTCCACCACATGTGGCTCAAGTGTGGTGTTGCCTATTTACTATCAGCAGTAGGGTGTTTGATTCCCGCATCCATGTGACTTCTCTCAAGCAACTCCTCAAAGCATGGTTGCCATGATTTCTTAATAAATCCATATGACTTACCAAAAACATCAACAACATTAACGACATGGGGATAAATTGAAGAATCATCAAACTCAAAATTATTAGAAATGAATTCCGAAGAGTTAGAATTATCTTTAATGTACTCATCCTCTTCATGTGGCTACCTTGAGACTCGAAAAACATTTACCTCTAGAGTCATATTTCCAAATGATAATGTCATTAGGCCATTCATACAATTAATAAGGGCATTGGTGGTGGCAAGGAATGGTCTTCCAAGTATCAAAGGAATTTTTGACTCCGTATTCACAATAGAAACGATATCTAAAACCAAAAAGTCAACAGGATAGTAGAACTTGTCAATTTGCAATAAAACATCTTCCACAATACCTCTTGGTTTTCTTACCAATCTATCCGCTAATTGAAGTACCACGGAGATTAGTTTGATCTCACCTAGACCGAGCTGCAAGTACATGGAGTATGGCATGAGGTTCACACTAAGCACCCAAATCTAGCAATGCTTGGCCACAAGATTTGTTTCCAATTTAGCAAGCCACCATTGGACAGCCTGGATCTTTATATTTAGGCAATGTCTTGATGTCAATTACTGCACTTGCTTGCTCCGTTAAGAATGTCGTCTTCTTCACATTGTGCCTCCTCTTGAGAGTGCATAGATCCTTGATGACTTTAGCATAGTTGGGAACCTATTTTATGACATGAAGAAGATGGAGGTTAATTTTAACATGCTGAAGTTGTTCAAGAATCTCACCTTTTAATGTTGAATTTCTCTCCTTAGGTTTAAAGAGAGCTTGAGGGAAAGGCACTATTGGAGAATAATTATCATAGGACTCTTGTTCCTTGGGGGCTTCATCTTTGTTGCTCACTGTATTAAGAATCAAGTGTGATGGTCGAGTGGGTCCATCAATTTTCTTACCACTGCGGGTGATTATGGCATTAACCTCTCTAACATTTTGATTTTCACGTTCAGAGGTTTGTGTCATATGTTGTCCTCTTGGATTAGGTTGTGGCTGTGAAGGAAAATGGCCTTGCTCTTGAACCGTCAAGAAACTAGTCAACTTGGTGAGTTGACTCTTTATCACCTTTTGTTCCTCTTTGATCGCTTGTTGCTCCTCTAGCAACCGTTGATTTATCTTGCCTTGCTCTTCCACACTCTTAGCATGTACCAGGCCGCGACTCAGCCTGATGGTCTTCTTAGCTCTTTTAGACAGGGTTCTGGAGGTCGTGGCTCAGCCTTTCTAGGCTGTGGTGCACAGCCTTGGATCTCTTCGTTTTGTCCTTCCGCGACCATGCCTACACTCTGATATGCATTGAAGCATCGTGCTTCAAGTTATGATAGTTTTCCATCTCTTTTGAACTCAAAGTACCTGAAAATGCACCGAAATAAGTCAATGATCCAAGAATGAAACTTTAGAATTGTTAAGGTATAAATGTGTAATTCAACCCTAGATCAACCCTAAAATGCTAACAAATAGTATTTATTAAGGTGCACTTTACGACTCTCATCAAGCCTTTTTCTTGAAAAAGAATTTGAGCCTTGTTTCTTTCGATAACCCATTTACTTATCTTTATGAGCCTAAAAATATTTTATCCTTACCTTTCTTTTAAGAGAACTTAGTTATACACATTTTTTGAGAAGCACTTAAGAGGAGTAATGATGAAAATATAAAAATATATATATATATTACTACCATAAACCAAGTACATTAAAGGAGATAAGTTGGGGGTTGTGGAAAAGAGTAAAAAAAATGAAAAATGAGGTGAATGGTTATGTGCCAAAGTAAAAAAAAAAAAAAAAAAAGTGAATCATGGCAAAGGAAGAAGAAAAAAAAAAGTGGTGATTTATTGAGAGAAATGCTCGAAAAATGGTTGAAAGAGTTGGGTGTTGAAGTAAGGTCATCTAGTGCTTAAAGAGTTGTGTTTAAAATTAAGAGACTGAGTTCTTTTACTTGTTTAATCCTTCCCGTTCTTTCTTGACCTTTACCTTAGCCCAACGTTACAAGTCTATTAAAGACCTATTGATCCAATGTAGTGTGATTTTTCTACAATAGTGGAGAGTGATTTAAAAAGTGAGCCTATGGACCTTGATTTGTGATTGATGTCACGCAATTTAATATGTTTTTAAAGGCCAAGACTTGTATTCATGAATGTTGTGCATAAAATTATCCGGGTGTTTGGATTAATGGACTGTGGTAAGATGGATGTAAGAGTCGATAACAATTTTGAGGTTGACATTTGGATTATTTTTGGACTTGAGTGATATTTAATGATTCTATGTGTTGTGTGTTATGCATGATTTTTGAGACAAAAATTTTGAATCACTCTTGGATTAACGCTAACATTGCTTTATTTTGTTTTGATTTCTAATAAAAAAATTCATTTCATGTTTTTCGCTTGAATTAATAGGGACTAGCAATAAGCTAGTTGGGGGTTATGATGAGAGTCGTAAAGTGTATCTAAGTAGTACTTATTTGTTAGCATTTTAGGGTTGATCTAGGGTTGAATTACACATTTATACCTTAACAATTCTAAAGTGCCATTATTGAATCATTGATTTATTTTGATGCATTTTCAGGTATGTTGGGTTCAAAAGAGATGAAAAAGCTATCGTTACTTAAAGCACGATGATTCGATGCATACCCGAGTGAAGGCATGATTGCAGAAGGACAAAACAAAGAGAACCAAGGATATGCACCGTGGCCTGGACCAGCTGAGCCGCAGCCTCCAGAACCATGACCATTTGAGAAAGAAGCCCACCACCTTGCGTTGCAGCCTGGACCAGTGTGCGCCGCGGCCTGGCAGTGTGTGTTGTGGCCTGGACCAGCTGGGCCGCGACCTCTAAAACCTTGAAGAAAACCAGTCAAAAGGTGACGCCACGGCCTGGAAAGGCTAAGCCGCAGCGCAAGCGCGATGCCCTGTTCCCTAATTAGGGTTTTAATGATAGTTTAGACCCGAAAATACCCTTAAACCTTTTGTATTATAAATAGATCACTTAGGGTTTAATAAGGGGAGGCGGGGAAAACTCAAGAAAGCTACCACATTCTTCTCCATTACGGTGTTCAAGCATGAGTCCCATGGCCAACTAATCTCCAAGCAAGGCAAAGGGATGAATCCCTAGGTGTAGTTGTTCTTATTTCCATTCTTGGTTCAGTTGTAAGGATTTATTGTTAAACATTGTTATGAGTTACTCTTTGATTAAACAATAAGAATTTAGGTTCAAGTGACAACTGCAATTTATTCTTCACTAAGAATTTCTCTTAATCCAGTGATTGCATCCTTCTCCTCCATAGAGTCTAGTTAAGCTTTTCTTATGTCAAGTTGTTTGGATGTGATTGATTCTGGTAGATTTATCTTTTACGTTTGTCTATTACTGCGATATTGTTATTAAAATATATTGTCGTTTCTTGATAAATCTATAAGATAGGTTATGTGTGCTTGAATCGAAATCAATGAGTGATTTGTAGCAATTACATTAGAGTGTTATTGTGCTGTGATTGAATATTTACCGATTGTTTGTTTGGGATGTGAAACTCGCAATCGAGATAAAAAAAATTGAATCGAGATTGGATTAAGGCAACGAACTTAAGAAGGATTCTCGGAACCTTGTTATTTCCCTATTATATTCTTCATTATATTTACACAACTCTTTCACATTATTTCATTATCAAAACTCGGATTCTCTCATTTGGATTTTATCGTTTCATATTAAAGTTTACACTTTCCCTTGTAGTTCGTTTTTCCTCGTGAGATCGACACCTCAGCTATACACAATAACCGCGTGTTAGTTTATGCGTAATCAACAAGTATGACCCAAATTGTTATCCCCCAAAGCCTGTGAGATTCTTATTCTAGTTAGGCAGACATGGAAATTGATTCTTCACCAACTTGTGTGGGGAGAACCACACAAAATTACATAAAAGAATGAAACAAAACTACTTTATCTTTGAAGATAAGAACTCCATTTTCAGTGGTGCTTTGCTTTCAACTTTTCCTGTATCATAAAGCTTTGTACTGAAAGCTCAGTTAATATTAATTTACTTTTACATAGTAAAATGCTAGCACTAGCACAATTCTTTTTTGTCATTCCTGTTTTTTCATTCCGGCTAGAAAGCGATCTACAGTGTAACCATGCTGCCTATGCATCACAAATAGGATACAATCTCAAAGAAACTGATGAAGATATCATGAAAACAACTAAACATATCCATTGCAGATGCATATGATAGAAAAAATATAGTTCAATTTTCGTAGCAGCTAAGAATTAGCCAATGTATGTTCAAATCTACAAACAATACATGTTTATTGTTGGATCATATAACTGAAAAGTATAAAAGAAAATAGTAAATTTTCTACTAACCAATAAACGCTAATTTAGTCTATCCACAGAGCATCAGATAGCTTTTGGTACTGTTTTGCAACGCCCTTTAGGTCAAGCATCTGTCTTTGTTTACTCATGGACGGCTATTCCTTAAAGCTTTGATGCTCAAAGGAAGATAAGGAATCTTCTGTCAAAAGTTTCAATGCACTCACTTATATTAATTTCAAAAAGGAAAAATCATATTAAGTTATACTCCATCAATCATAGAAAGTATCCTGTATGCTTTCCTTTCCTATTGGCAAACCATAAATCTGTAGGACCTACATTACATGCTGGTAATTTGGCGATGGAAAGAATTTTGGCGAGAGTACTTAGAGCGTCCCTGTACATGAGAGTTTCTTGTGTCCAGAGAGTAGCTAGATACACTGCTCATGCCTGCCTACTACATGGATCAACTAACAATGATTTAAGACTCTCCGGGTTCTTTTCTTCTTTTGGCTTGTGAGTGAAAACCCATTTCAACCCGCTGCACTCCTTTATCACCTGAACTAAACCCATGTCAAAAAAATACCTACTTGTACCTATGTTCGATTGCAATCCCTTGATATTTCCCTTTATTATTGTATATCTCAGATTTCTTTTTTGAGAAGTGTTAATGACACCGATTCTTTAGGGGATCCAAGGCAGTTTGCATATAGAATTGCAATTTTATCAAAACAACGAATGAGATCTCTATTTGGTTTATTTTGTTTGGACTATATTTTTTTGTTTTTCATTTGCACGAGGTTTTATGGAAATATAGGGGAAATTCTGCTCATTTTTCTATAAAATCTGATAAGCAACTTTTCTTTTATGAAACTTTCGCTGCATAATCTTTGGGGGAGTTTAATCTTTATTGTTTCGTAATTGTAAGTGACAGCTAAAGCTCATGTTGCCGAACTTGTTGCAGCTTCAGGATCTTCTGTTGCTAGCAATAAGTTAGCAATACAAAATGAAGTCTTCACCGAGCTTATGGGTGACGAGAGTTCTGGTTGTGTCCGAGGTCAAGGGTTTGGAGTTACACCCTCTCATGTGTATGGACTTTCAACTCAAATTAGGAATGATATGGGATACGATGGGGCTTATGTTGAAGAGATAAATAGTTTGAGAGCATAAATAAAAGAAACAATCAACAGTATGCGCATCAGATTCAAGAAATAACAGCGAAGCACGATGATCAAATGAACAATATGAAATCCCAAGTTGATGAGCTAAAGTCTTTGCTACAACAGTTGGTTAATAGAGGTCCTCATAATTGATTTCAAGTGTGATGGTAAAACAATTTTCCACACTACATTCCATTACTTTGTTTTATATGAATTTTATATGTTAACTATGATTGTTTTTTGTGTAAATGAGATAACTTTTATATTGATATTTGAATTTTTATGGATTTGATGGTACATTTTATTTATTGAAGGGTGAATAGTGTTGATATTTAAGTCAAAATAATGTAAAAACGCAATTAAACCCACTTTATTGCGGTGCTTTTAAGCGCTACAATATGCGTAATGTCCGTAATATAGCGACGCTTCTAAGCGCTGGTATATTATGGCGCTTAAAAGTACTGCAATATAGAAGCGCTGATATTTTGCAGCACTTAAAAGGGCCAAAATATAGCGGTATTTCGAAGCGCCGAAAAAAAATGCATATTGTGGTGCTTAAAGAAAGCGCTGGTATTGACACTTCGACACCACACATACCGGCACTTTATCAAGTGCTTGCCATAAGCGTCGGTATTGCATATTGCGGCACTTTAAAGCATCGAAATATGCAAATAAAAGCATCAGTGTTAGCCTTTTATCTTTAGTGGTTGCCTGTCTAGTCTGCAATTGTTTGAGATTTATACTATTCCTAAATATGATTGTGAGGATTGATTGTATTTGCATGGTTAGAGAAGCTTATGTGGATTTTGATTTTATAATTGATCTCAACAGACTCTAGAACCTATTTGATGATTGCTCTAGGCGAAATCCTAGGAATCACACTGTTAGGGAGATGATTTAGGCAATTATTGGATCATTTGAGTACCCTTTTTTTCATTTTGACTACTAGTCACCCCTTTGAGCCATAATAAGAGACCATGTTTTACTTGTTTTTAGCCCATTATAACCTACCCTTTTTTTAGCTTAAACAGTATATCCTTACCCTTTAAGAGGACCTAAATGCACACATTAAAATAAAGCATAAAGGAAGTTAAGAAATGATTTGATTTTAAATACTACCACAACCTAAGTTATGAAAGATGATAGGTTGGGGGTTGTGGCAACTTATCAAGGAGTATATGGCAAAAAAAAATGAAAATTGCATGAATGAAAATACATGGTTTGCAAGAAATTAGGGATGGTTGAAAAGAGAAGAAAAAAAGGTTTGGTTGAAAAGATCAGTTCAATGATCAAGGAAAGTTAATGTTTAGGAATAGAGGCTCCTAGTGCTTTAAGGTTGTGCTTCAAATAAGGTCCTCTTACTTTGTTTGAATCCTATCCTTCGTTTGTAGCCATTACCCTAGCCTAACATTACAAGCTTTTTAAAGTCCTTTCGATCCTAAATGGTGTGATAATCCTACATTAGTGGAGAGTATTTATGAAAAATAGGCCTATGGAGTTTGATACACATATTTCGAGATCATGATTAATACTTGTTGGCATAACACAATCCGAGCAGTAAAACTAATCTTTCTGAATAATCATGTAAGGGAAGTGGTAGATATTGATGGCAAGAGTATGAGTGGACTTGTGAATCTAACTCTTGAATTTTTGTGATATTATAAGATAGAATTATATGCTATTTGCAATATTATAAGATAGGATTATGAATCGACCCAGGATTAAGCTTAATTTTTTCAGGTGTTTGTGGGTATCGCCACTAGAAGCCCTCACGAGACTATACTCATACTATTTGGGCCACCAATAGGTTTAAAGGCTTGTTGCATTCGCTACATGCAACTATGAAATCGATGAAAGTGATTTATCTTAGTTTATGAGTAGTTTTGATTTTTTGTTTTGGTTGGAGGTAATTTTTAGACACTTGACTTGCTAGAGGCTAGCAAGGAGCTAGTTGAGGGTTATGATGAGTACTTGAAAATACACTAATACTTAGTGATTTATCGGTATTATTTGGGGGAAACTAGGTTTAAATCTTGCATTTTTACTTAATTGTCTTTAAAATGTGTTTTTCAGAATCACGGGTATTTTAGGTGTATTTTCAAGTCACAGGTGCTTAAAAATAATATTTGGATGAAAAAATAATATTGGCAAGAAGATCTGGAACGTCTGGGATCAAATGGTTCAAAAATTGGAGTCAGAATGAGAGAGATGACGTCGTTTTATCAAAGGAAAATAGCTGAATTCGAAGAAGGGCGCGTGCTGCAGCATGGGTTTTGCATGCTACGGCCGTCTATTCCCTAGAGTTTGGCTGGGGATGTCTACTGACATGGGCTGCGGCATACTTTTCTTGGACCACCGCCCGCATAGCTGAAGAGGGCAATAAAAAAAACCCTAATGAATATTGTGAGCCTCCATATATATACCAGTTTTACTTGTGCTACACATTTTCCTATTTTGTGTCATATTTCTTTTTAGTTACTTTCCTATTTCTTGTTTTCCTAGTAGTAGAAGTATTTCTCATTTCAATGTCTTTCCTTTTCTTAGGTTCACTTTTTCCTATTTTGTGTTATATTTCCTTTTAGTTACTTTCCTATTTCATATTTTCCTAGTAGTAGAAGTATTTCCCATTTCAGTGTCTTTCCTTTTTCCTATAAAGAGTCGTATTATAGTACTTTCCTTTTCTTTTCTAGGAGTTTGCCTATATACAGCCAGTTGTCCTTGCTATGTAAGCAAAACGATTTTTCCTAAACAAAAAATAGATAATAGAAAATTGGGAAGAACGTAGCTGCTATTGGTGATCAAAGAGATTCATCTGCATCGAAGACTCTTCAAGATTACTGTTGTTCACTTTCATTCTTCATTCTTCCCATCTTTCATGTCTTTGCATATTTATTTTGTTTTTAATTTTAGGATTATGTCTAGCTAATTTTATTTTTGGTTAAGGGTGATTTCAAAGCCCTAGACATGATTTTGTGATTGAATATTCAGAGATTATTATCCATATTTCTAATAAAATTGTTTATGTTTTCATAAGAATCGTTTATGATTATTATTTATTTTATTCGGGGTGGTCAACCAAATGAAATAAAGTAATTATCTATTGCTAGGTTAGGAATCTTGATCCGTAATTGTCTTCAATTTCTAATCAATGGTAGCAATTAGTAATCACTGATGATGGAATATTTTCGTGTGATTATTATATGGAACATAACTCAAGATAAATGATCCGAGCTTATGCGGTTGTTTCTTGGACCAACATATCTTTCTTAGCCTAATGCTTCTGTTAAATGAAATTTAGAGAGCTTATTCTAGGTTATTTAATAGATGAAGATTAAGTAAAGAGTTTGTTTTACTTAACGACAAACTAAGGAAAGATTGGGGTAGTAGAGCTTATTATTATCTATGGTTGGTAATTTTATTAGGAATTTGGGGATAACTCTAATATTGATTCATCATTTCATGTCTAGTGGTGGAAAATGATCATTTGACCAGTTTTCTCATTATTGTTACAAATTTTATTCAATTTTGAATCATATTTTAGTTGTCTTTCATTATTCGTAATTTTTAGTTAATCATTTAAAAAACCTCAATTAATTTATTAAGTTGTTTTGAATTTAATTTAGTTTAGAAATTATTTAGTTTAACTATTTATATTTTTTTCTCTTAACAATTAAGTGTTTAATTGAATTAATTTACAATCCTTTCTGAGAAATGATCTTTGCTTTCCACTATATTTTATACCATAATTTTTAGAGCAAGAAATTAATTTGCACGTCTGACGTGCCAGTACATTTATTACCTTCATGACTATCTAGCTTCCTAAAAATTCTGATATAAACTTGATGATGCAAATAAAAGTAGTACAGTACAAAATAAAACAAATTTTTGTGGTCAAACAAATAATGAAAAAGTTTGTATGGTGCAATTGGTAAATCATGGAGTGAACACTTCATTGGTGGAGAAAATAAAATTAGAAATTCAAGATTTCTTCAATCTCCCAATGGAAGAGCAGAAACAGTATGAGCAACAACCAGAAGATATGGAGGGCTTTGGGCATGCATTTGTTATGTCTGAAGAGCAGACACTTAATTGGGCAGATAGTTTCCTTATGATTAGTCAACCAACTCATTTAAGGAAGCCCCATCTCTTTCCCCAGCTCCCAATCTCATTCAGGTCTCTCTCTCTCTCTCTCTCTCTCTCTCTCTCTCTCTCTCTCTCTCTAGTTGGTTACCCTACTAGCAATTAAATTATCCTCGTTTATATACAGAGATACCCTGGAAGCTTATACAGTGGAACTTCAAAACCTTGCCCTGGAAGTACTTAACGTCGTGGCAAAAGCTCTAAAAATGAACCCCAATGATATGAAAATTTTATTTGAAGGAGGGTTGCTGACAGTAAGAATGAACTATTATTCCCCATGTCAACAACCAGAGCTTGCAATCGGTCTCAACCCTCACTCTGATGGTATTGCTCTTACCATCCTCTTATAAATCAATGAAATGGAAGGTCTCCAAGTAAAGAAAGATGGGATGTGGATTCCTATTAAACCCCTTTCAAATGCTTTTATAATAAACATCGGAGATATTTTGGATGTAATATATACTTAACATTTTCTAAAGCATTCATGTCAATGGTTCAACACGCAATTGTTTTATGGACATGACTAGGGACTAATTGCTTTATTGTATTTATATATATGTATGACATATGTTCTATTTAATGGCATGTTTTTGCAGATTTTGACAAATGGAAATTACCCTAGCATTGAGCATCGTACTACGGTTAACTCTGTGAAAGAAAAGCTTTCTATTGCTACATTTTACAGTCCGAATTGGCTTGGAGATATGGGTCCGGCACCAAGTCTCATTACTGATGAGTCTTAAATATTGCATATTTTAGACCCTTAACTTACATTTGTTATGCTCTTAGTTAGTAGTATTTTACTTTATTTTACGTTTTTCTTGTGTTTTGTGTGTTTTTACAGCTTTGTGGAGAAAATGAAGCATTTCAGGAGATTTGAAGCTTCTGGAGACATTGCGATCGATCGCACGAGATATGCGATCGAGCGCACCTGCCTATGATCGAGCGCAAGGTCATCAATCCCACATCGAAATGTTTGCAGTGCATCGCACCAGCGCGATCGAGCGCACCAGACACGCGATCGAGCGCACCTGAGATCGAGCGCACCAGACACACGATCGAGCGCATCTGCGATCGATCGCAACATACTGTGATCGAGCGCACTCGGGCCAGTATCCCACATCTTTTTTGCAAGCCACATTAGTCCGGGTCTTCCCCTATATAAACACCACCTGACTTCATAATTGAGGGTACAATTCCTGAGCCACTTTGGTGTTTACCGGTGGACGTCTGCTAGCATTCTGGTGGATCCCGAAGGCATTGCTACCACGAGGGGAAGCGCCGCCCATCAGCGAGTGAAATTTCTCCCATGTAAAGTTGTTTATTTATTTCTTTATATTCAGTTGTTTTAGTTTAAATGTTTAGCACTTGTTATTATAGTTTTATAGTTATGAGTGGCTAGACTCTTCAGCTAAGGTTGAAGATGAAGCCCCGCCGTTGTTTGGCGTAGTAGTTCAGATTTGCTTGTACAAATCTGACAATTTTTAGTATAAATGTTCTGTCAATTATTTGAGTTAATCTTATAATTGATTGAGTTTAAATTTTCTGTTGGATTTTCTTTGTGTTTTATCTGATGGATACATTAAATGCTTTTCGATTAAATTGGATTCCCTTTGTGATTTGTTAAGAGCGGATACATCGGGTGCTTTTGGTTTAGTTGGGATATTCTTTGTTTTTTTGTCTTATAGTTGGATTCATTGAATGTTTTGATAGGCTATATTTTTAGAACATGTATGCTCAATTTCGGTGGGGTGGATTCGGAAACCTTAGTGTTTTTAATTATTAGTTTTTAAATCAATTTAATTTAGTTTTAATTTATTTTGCAATATCATTCTGAAATTTGGAACTAAGTTAAAATAGAGTTAGTTTAGATTAAAAAATATATTTTCACAATGCAATTCCCTGTGGATTCGACCTCGCACTTGCACAACACTATATTGCAAACGACTCGTGCGCTTGCGAGTAATTTAAAACTCACAACAAGTTTTTGGCGCCGTTGCCGGGGAATTGTTTTGTTTGTGAAAATTTTTGGTCTGAATTGATTTTATTTTTCTACTAGTTAGTTATAAAAATAAAAAAAAATTAAAAGGTTAGAAAAATTAAAAAAAAAAAAAATCATGTGGATGAATCCAGCGCCGGTTTCACAGTTTTTAGAGGACGCCCTCAAGGATTTCATTAAAATAACCGACCCGTCCCTCAATGCTGCCAACACTTTCAATGTTGAAAGTTGTTCCATCTGTACTAGTCCCATGCATCTAGTACAGAATTGCCCATCAATGCCGGCTTATACCGAGTATCCTATGGAACAAATGAATGCTTTCAATGACTGTTGTTGGCAATCAAATGGATCTTGCTCTGAAACATACAATCCAAGGTGGTGGGACCACTCTAATTTTTCATGGGAGCAGAACCAACTGATGAATCAGGGAGGAGCCCCTTACACTCCCGAATTTCCTCCACCAATTCCAAATTATGGTCACTCAGCTTATCCAGCACCATCACTCGCTTACCAAGCTCCTATTCAAGCGCCAGCGTCGGTTTCACAATCATTGGAGGACGCTCTCAATGATTTCATGAAAACGACTAGCCAATCTATGAGTGAAGTGATGAGTGCAACAATAGAAAACACCCAAGCGATTGCCACAGTAGAGAGTCAAATTGATCAAATCGCAAGTTATGTGGGTGAAGGAGAGGAAGGAACGTTCCCCAATCAAACTAAGCCTAACCCAAAGGAACAGTTTGCGGTGGGAAATTCTTCAACTCCAATGCATTGGCAGGAACAAGTGCAATCAGCTGTCCCATACTTGTCTAGGAGACAAGTGGACAATCAAGTGGAAGAGAACCCTGCTATGCACCAAGGGCAAGAGAGTGGCAACAATGAGAAGAGAGATGCTGAGCCATCTACAGCCACTCATATTATTAAGGATCTCTCTAGGTCGTTTTTACCTAAAGCGCCTTACCCTGAGAGACTACAAGCGCCCAAGAAAAAAGGGAAGTCTGAGGACATTATGGAGGCATGCTTTGCTCAGTTTGAAGAGGATTTGGATTTAGATAAGTTACTTGAGCAAGCAAATACTATCGTGGAGTTTGCTCCTCGGGAGAGTAGTAGGACAGAGGAGACTATGGATGAATCCCGTATTGAGGATCCCTTGGAGGCATGCTTTGCTCACTTTGGAGAGGACTTGGGCTTAGATAAGTTACTCGATGAAGTAAATGTCATTTTGGAGTCTGATCCTCGAGAAAGCAGTGAGACGGAGGAAACCACAACACCTGAACCTCACAAGAAGGAACTTAAGCCTTTACTGGATAATCTTGAGTATAAGTTCCCAGGTCCAGCAGATTCTTTGCCTATAATTATAGCTTTAGTTTTGGGTGATGCTCCAGAGGAGAAATTATTGGGCGTCTTAAGAGAGCATCAGGAAGCTATAGGCTGGACTATTGAGGATGTCAAAGGAATTAACCCCTCGTTGGTGATACACACGATACAGTTGGAGGAGAATGCCAAACCATCGAGGGAGCCACAAAGAAGGCTCAACCCTGCTATACAAGAGGTTGTGAGGGCGGAAGATATTAAGCTGTTAGAGGCAGAGATCATTTATCCCATCTCTGATAGCAAGTGGGTGAGCCTGATTAAAGTCGTGCCCAAACGTGCTGAATTGATGGTAGTAAATAAAGACGATGAGTTGGTTCCAACTCGAGTGTAGTCAAGATGGAGAAAGTGTCTAGACTACCGTAAATTGAATGCTGCCACTAGGCCTGATCATTTTCCATTCCCATTTATTGATCAGATGGTGGAGTGTTTAGTTGGGCATGTTTACTAATGTTGGGTCTGGCTGAAGACGTTAAACTTAGCGCTCATGGGAGGCACTCCACAGCTTATCTTTTCTTTTGTTTATTTATTATTTCGCATTTTTATGATTAATGTTTGTTTCCAGTATTTTTTGTTTTCCAGTTTTTATTTTTCAGGGACAAAGCGTACTTCAGTTTAAGTTTGGGGGTATGATATGAGCCATACCAGTCCAGATAGTTCTCCATATCTCAGGTCAGCTCTTTCCATATTAGTCACACATTGGGGTCAATGTGTAATTTAAGTTTGGGGGTATGGGAGACACATCACACACTTTGTCCTAATTTGTTGTCTTTTCGTCATAGAGATAAATGCATGCTCATGTTATCGTGAAATTTTAGTTGATCTAAACATTTTCTGTGATGTGATGTCATTGGTGAGCTTAACATTTTGAACAAATAATCTGGTGATAAATTTTAAAATTTAGTTACTTACCTTAGGCATTTGAGAATTCACATGTTTGATCTAATCTAACACGAGCACATTAGCACAAATTATGTGAGGTATGACATGTGATTTTAATGTGTATTTTTCCTTATCTTAACTGAAACTGGATGACTTGTTGGATGAACTCTTGGGCATAGGAAAATATTAAAAAAAAAATCATTATCAATAAACTTTTCGCTGAGCAACTGGACCTCTTGCCTCAGTAAGCAGTGAGTGTTCACGTCAAAAGGTGGAATTTTGCTTGGCAGTATTAAGGCCGGTTTAATTTCGTAGCCTTTTTGACTCGAGTTAGTAAGTCCTTAGGGGTGTCTTTACACCTAATGCCCTAAAACCACCTGGTTTGGGATTCATTGACTTAACACTCGCTACATGGGTCAATTAGAAAGCTTAAGGGAACTAAACATAGCCGTACCTTATTAAAAAAAAAGAATAAAATATAAACTATGCCTTTTCGTTCATTTTTTATGGGAAATTCGGTGAATCTTGAGACATGGAGACCTTACACATTAGAGTTACTTGGAAGCTTCATTTTTATATGCTAATTCACCTTACACTGATTCAAGCTTGTGATGCTTTATCCTGCCTTTTGTAAGTAATTAGATTTTAACATTTCTATTCATTGCGAAGATGGGTTCATCTTTTTAAGCTTGCTTATTAATGAATATCATGGTGATGTGTGCTCCTTAATTTTTTGGATACCATGAGTGATGACTTTATCTTTATGTTCTTTGTTTTTCATTGAGTCTTTTATTTTGTTTTGCTAAGGGACTAGCAAAATATAAGTTTGGGGGTATTTGATGAGTCTTAAATATTGCATATTTTAGACCCTTAACTTACATTTGTTATGCTCTTAGTTAGTAGTATTTTACTTTATTTTACGTTTTTCTTGTGTTTTGTGTGTTTTTACAGCTTTGTGGAGAAAATGAAGCATTTCAGGAGATTTGAAGCTTCTGGAGACATTGCGATCGATCGCACGAGATATGCGTTCGAGCGCACCTGCGCTCGAGCGCACCTGCCTATGATCGAGCGCAAGGTCATCAATCCCACATCGAAATGTTTGCAGTGCATCGCACCAGCGCGATCGAGTGCACCAGACACACGATCGAGCGCATCTGCGATCGATCGCAACACACTGTGATCGAGCGCACTCGGGCCAGTATCCCACATCGTTTTTGCAAGCCACATTAGTCTGAGTCTTCCCCTATATAAACACCACCTGACTTCATAATTGATGGTACAATTCCTGAGCCACTTTGGTGTTTACCGGTGGACGTCCGCTAGCATTCTGGTGGATCCCGAAGGCATTGCTACCACGAGGGGAAGCGCCGCCCATCAGCGAGTGGAATTTCTCCCATGTAAAGTTGTTTATTTATTTCTATATATTCAGTTGTTTTAGTTTAAATGTTTAGCACTTGTTATTATAGTTTTATAGTTATAAGTGGCTAGACTCTTCAGCTAAGGTTGAAGATGAAGCCCCGCCGTTGTTTGGCGTAGTAGTTCAGATTTGCTTGTACAAATCTGACAATTTTTAGTATAAATGTTCTGTCAATTATTTGAGTTAATCTTATAATTGATTGAGTTTAAATTGTCTGTTGGATTTTCTTTGTGTTTCATCTGATGGATACATTGAATGCTTTTCGATTAAATTGGATTCCCTTTGTGATTTGTTAAGAGCGGATACATCGGGTGTTTTTGGTTTAGTTGGGATATTCTTTGTTTTTTTATCTTATAGTTGGATTCATTGAATGTTTTGATAGGCTATATTTTTAGAACATGTATGCTCAATTTCGGTGGGGTGGATTATGAAACCTTAGTGTTTTTAATTATTAGTTTTTAAATCAATTTAATTTAGTTTTAATTTATTTTGCAATATCATTCTGAAATTTGGAACTAGGTTAAAATAGAGTTAGTTTAGATTAAAAAATATATTTTCACAACGCAATTCCCTGTGGATTTGACCTCGCACTTGCACAACACTATATTGCAAACAACTTGTGCGCTTGCGAGTAATTTAAAACTCACAACAATTATCCCTGAGAATAACTGCTCAAGATTACTTCAAGGGATACTTTTCACGTGAGCTAAATGGAAAATCAAAAGTTGGTATCATGAGGATTAAAAATGAGGAAGAAGACAACTAGTTGAAAACAATATTATGATTAGAAATTCTTGAGTCTGTTAGAGTTTTTGGTACTATTTGTACTTCAATAAAAAAAAATATCTTATTACCAAAAACTAAAGATATGATGAAAGAAATGTCATTACTAAGTTCTATAGCACAAGTTAATTAAAGCTTTCAAAAAGTTGTTTCCATCTCTTCTGTTGTCCATTGCATTGTTTTTTATGCTTATCAATAATATTAATGTATAGTTTTCGAAAAAAAAAAAAACTTGTGATTACAAGTAACGCGAATAGAATAATATTGCTTATAAATTTTTTTCTCTTTTGGATAAAGTATTTCTCATAAGATGTTGAACAATATAAACTAAAAACATAATTTACTAAACTAACAACATAATTTACAGCATGAAACTTGAGGGAAAATGAGGTACCACTCACGTACAGCCCTATCTTTGTTGGGAAGATCCACCATCAAACGGACAGATCAAATACTTAAAAATTATTTTATTTTTATTTTTGTGTGATTAACATAAATATAAAATCAAACCGTCAATTAAACCAATTTTCTGCTCTCTTTTTTCTCTATTATTGCGAACTGATCTTTCTCTGTATTTTCTCTTTTGCGACTGCAATTCTATATTGTTAGTATATGAGACAAGACCTTAGACTTTTTTATATGCCCACCAACAATTCAAATGATATACTACTCAATAGCCACATAACAATTCAAAAGCCCAAAGTCTACATCATTCTTAAAAGGGAGCCACAAGACCTTCTTTGGGTAACTCGGGTTTAAATTATTATAATAACTAAAAATAATTTTTATTTTAACTATATTAGTTTTGATGCCTTTAAAAGAGAATTTTTATTTTAACTAGGCTGTTTTTGCTATCCAAAACATGATTTCTATAACAAAATCAGTTTTTTTTATTTATTATTTACAACGATGATCTAATCTACTCATAATCCCCACCTACCTAAATAACAATTATACTTATCTATAAAAGAGTTATTGGCTTATGAAATCGAACTCAATACCTCAAGGCACCTAAGTATATAAAAGTTGAAGTGATAACCATTGAGACAAAGTTGTTGGGTATGACAAAATAAGTTTTAAATTAGACAAATAAATTTCCTTGAAAAAGTCAATTAGGTGAGAGGTTCTTTTGTAGTGCAGGTTGTTAAAAGATAAATAACATAAAGATTTAGGCGTTCAAGTCTTTCTGTCAATCTTAAAACAGTTTAATCTCATTCTATTATAATGATTAGCAACATTATCAAGTTCAAATCCAACAGCTAAAGTTTAATTGGGTACTTGACAGAAAGACCCAATTGGGTTAATACTAAACGTTAAGGATCAAATTAAAAAGATTTAAATTTCAAATATCCAAATAGTACATAGGCCATAGTTGAAGGACGACCTTTAGGTGTCTTGCCTTTTTTTTCAAGGCACAAAAAAATTATCATATTTGCTATAAAAAAAAATAATAATCACGTTTGTTAGTAAAAATGTCAAATTTGATAATAAATTGTCACATTTGTGAGTAAAATTTGTCACATTTGAAGCATTACACCCAAATGTGACAATTTACTGTCAAAAAGGACTATTTCACTAACAAATGTGATAAATTTTTTTTTTATCTGTCAGATTCTTTGTGGCACAAGGCTTATTATGATTTAGTGACCTCCTTAATTACATTTATGTTGATAGTTAATAAGTACTATATATAAATGGAAATAAAAGAAAAACCCTAATTAAGCGGGCTATCTAGTTAAGGCAATTTTTTTATAAAAAAAAAAGTAAAAGAGAAGATTTTATTGATAAACATTAAAGGTGTAGGATAATTACAACATAAATATATCCAATACCAACAGCAGAGGTGGACTCAAGCCGAATCGAGCCCGAATACTAAGGTAATGGAGCTTGGCTCGAGCTTAAATGAGAAGGCTCGATCTTAAACGAGCATGCTCGAGTTCGAATCGAGCTTGAAAATTAGGCGCGAGCTCGAGTTCAATAATATTTATGAAGCCTCAACCTCGGTTCGATTCGAGCTCAAAAACAGACGAGCTTATTCGAGCTCGAGCATGAGCCTTGAATTGTTCATTCGAGCTGGAGCTCGAGTCTAAACTATAACTTTAATAAATAAAAATATTAAATAAATATTGGTTCGAGTTCAAGCTCGATAATACCTTATCGAACTATTCAAGAGACTTTCGAGCCAAACCTTAAGGTATTCGAACTTGGCTCGATAAGCTATTCAAGCCTAATTTTTAGGCTCGAGCCGAGCTCGAGCTCAAATAGTTCAATAAAAACTCGACTCGATTCTAGCCTTAACCAACAGGATATTTCAGAAGAAACTATATCACCAAAAACAAACCCATAATAATAACTAAAACCCACCAAACTAGATCTCCTAGCATCCAACCAAACAACAACTATAAAGCAAAACCCAAACAACGCCTTAAGTAGTCTAGATTAGGTTTTCTATTCTTTCATAACAAATAAGGTGTTACTTTGTTTCTTTTTGTAGGGACTCTATTTAGAATATGGCACGCTGTTAAAAAAGCTTAACCCCAACACCAATGTCCTAAACCAAAATTGGAAAGCATGGCATTAACCATAGCTTTTAGAGTTCTATTTTTTCTGTCTACTATACCATTTTGTTGTACTGTATAAGGAGCAGTGATTTCATGAATTATACCATGTAATTCTATAAATCGAGTTTACCTAACATATTCGGTTTCTTACTGAATTGACCCAAATTCTTCTCGCATTTGGACTTCTTTCTGGTTCTTTATGCTTCAACCTTGCTAATACTCATGTATACAATCACGATGTCGGAAAGTATACAAATTTCCACAACCTAAAATCCTTTATTTCTCTACAAGGATAATTGTATATAGTTTCTCTCTCAAGAAACTCTTTCTCTCTATATATTTTTGGAATGCCATAAGAACATGTTTTGTATTTTACCTATAAGAAAAACTGAACTCTCTAGCAGTTCTTACACATCAACATTAAGGAGACATGGGTGTAGAGGAGTTAACTGAAGTTATTTAACTTTTTCCAAAACTTTTCCACCATTTTAACAATTCAAAACCCAATTTGATCTTGGGAAGGTCAGGCAACCCATCATGGGAGCCCGACCCGACCCACATTTCTTACAAATTCAAAGTATGAAAGATCATACTACTCACCTCCTCTATATGTTCTAAGAATTTTAATTTTATTGTCACATTGAAATTCTATTTCATTTTTAAAAAAAAAAATATTATGCATAACCTTATCCTTAGAATGTAACAAGTAAACATAATAATATCTTGTACTATCATCTATGGATATCACAAAATATTCACTTCCTCTTAAAGATTGTGTAGTATGCATATTACATAAATCACTATGAACTAATTCCAAAAAAATTGAATTCCTTTGAACATTTAGAAATGGTTTTCTAATGATTTTAGTAAGCATACAAATTTTTCACTTTTCCACACTTATATCTATTTTTGGAAGCAATTCTAATTTAACCATATCATTCATTCATCTAGCACTAACATGTTCTAAACAATTATGCAAAAATAAAGAAGAAGAATCAATGATATAAGCGTAAATCACACTCTTATTATTAATAATATTAAGCTTGAACTTTCCCTCATACATATTTTCTTTCCTAACAAACACACCACCCATGGATAACACAAACTTATTAGCCTTAAATAAACTTTTTTTTTGTTCAAAAGGCTACCGTACACTAAGTTCTTTCTAATTTCAGGAACATGGCACATTTTACCAAAGGAAATGGTCTTTTCAAAAGTGAATTCAAGTTGCATATTGCCCTTGCCTATCATTAGAACAGTAAAAAAATTTCTCATGTATAGAAAATTTAATTCTTTTAGCTAATGTTCATAGGTCTTGAAAAAAATTCTTCTTCTTGCACACATGTCTTGTCGCACTAGAATAGATCCACCAATCCTCATTTTTCACAAGGACATTTGCCTTAGAAATCATAGCAGTCTTGCAGAGCTTTTTCCTTTTTCATCAGCAATCAGCAATCTTTCTTGAAGTACCTCAGTTTTCCACAATGGAAATAGGAACCCTTAGTCTTCTTATTCTTGGAAGACTTTGCAAGTTCGTTCTTTCTTTTATGAGAATCTTGGGATTTCTTCTTTGAAGTCTTTCATTCATCTACCGTATTAATTTTGGAGAGGGCTTCTTCCTTGCCTTCTTTTAGCAAGTCCTCCTCAATGCAGAGATGATTGCTTAACTCCTCAAGAGTCAGGTTTTCCTTTTGGTGCTTCATACAGTTCATGAAATTCTTCCAAAAAGGAGGTAGTTTGTCTATAATAGTTGTGACTATAATGGTCTCATCTATTTTTAGAATACGTTAAAAGAGTTAATCAATAATGGTTTTTGTCTCACTAAACTGATCCACAACAAAAGGAGAATCAACCATTTTTTAAGCATTAAATTTAGTAATTATAAAGCACTTACTTGCAGTGTCCTTCTTCATGTATCTTGCCTGTAGTAAATTCTACAACTCCTTTGCAGTCTTGACATTATGGTAGGCATCAAATAGACTGTTGAACATTGCATCCAATATATTCCCCTTACAGATATCATCATCTTGATCCCATTTCTTTCTATCTCAAGTTTGAGCAATAGGCTCATTTTCTACAAGTTCAGTCATTGGTGTAATGATCACATAGTTCACCTTCGAAACACTCCAACTTATTGAAGCCTAATGTCATATCTTTTATAAAACTCAGTGGGGTAGTCATTTTGATCAACAAAGAAAGAATTAAACTTTAGGATTGGTAGGGAAATTTAAGAGGCTATTTATCAAAATGACAAGAAACTAAGAGACATTTGATTTCAAGGAACGACCAAGAGTTGTCCTTAAGGTTTAATTTTCCCTTTTATGGTGCAAGAAGGTTACAACAAATTTCTTCTAAAATACAATGAAGTTATGTTGTTGTTTTGTACGGTGCACTTGTGAAAAACAACCCACATCAACTTCTATGAGTTTATAGATATACAACTTATACGTGTTTGTAAATTTTCAATTACAAGATGATCAGTTTTTTAGAGAAAAAAAAACAGAAGATGATAAAATATGTAGAAAATGGCAGTTGGCAACCCTTTTTATAAAGCTACTAAGTGTCTATTCACAAGAGACTTTGGTTCATAATTCAATTGTCACAATTGTCTTTAACGTTCAAAACGTTCATATCATGAATTAAATGATATTACAAATAGGAAGCGTTACTTCCTTTATAATGAACCTGTGAAATGAGTGGTGAAATTATGTACAAAGTGACAGTCGATTCTAAATAAATTGGTGTGGTAAATTACAAATGAGTCTTTAGAGTTTGAGAGTCCATTAATCAAATTGATCTCCAAAATTTCAATTTAATCAAATAAATCCTCAGAGTTTCAATTTGGTCCGATTAAGTCACCAATTAACTCTCTCTTAGCTTCTTAGATGACCTCCTATACTAAGTGTTTTAAAAGGTAGAGTTATGGGTCGCCTAGGGGTGGGGCAAAACTAAAACACCTCAAAGCTTTAAGAAAAACGTAGCTATTCAAAAGCGTAGACCTTGACCCGAGGCTTAAGTTTTTTAAGTTTGGAAGTCTGAGGCGAACGTCCAATTGGATTTTTTTTAAAGGTCCAGAGTATGAAAACAGGTTATTTTGATTATTTATTACTTAAAAAGAGGAATATGGGTTTATTTTGATATAATATTTATTTTTAGGTCTAAAAGTCTCAAAGTTTATTGATAATTAATTATTATAATTTTACTTAAATACTACTTATTATTATTTATTATTTTAATTAATCAATTTTTTAAAAAGTCACAATGCTCGAAAAGGCTTTTCTTCTTAACACCTTAAGGCTTACACTTCGCCTCACTTAAATAAAATACCTAACCCAACGCCTTTACCTATGAAAAGAGATCATGTATTGAATTACTTAGCAACTTGCTAAAATGCAATTGAAATTTTTCCACTTAAATTTCACATGAAGAACAGTTTAGATAGAGAGAAGTAACACAAGGGATTTAATTAGATCAAATTGAAACTCTGAGATCTATTTGATCAAATTAAAATTTAAAGATCTATTTATTCAAAAGATAGATTCATTTGATCAAATTGAAACTTTAGGGATGAATTTGATTAAAAGACTAAACTATGATGACCAATGATGACATTTAACCCGAAATGAAGTGGTTGAGCGTTAAGGCACAACACATTTGCTTGAGGCAAATTCTGTGACTGTTCATCCACGTAGGTGATTAGCAGTCATTTAACAGTGACACAAACAACTCTGTAGCTAATAAACATTAAAGATAAATTAAATTATATTTAACTTAAGAGTTCAAAGGTTCTGTGGCCGAAAATACACATTCAATTGTAAACCTCAGCAACTATATTGAGAAAGGTTCAATCACTCGAATAGATGTAGGTGCTCTTCTAGTTAACACTACTATGCTTAGAAGTTAACAAACTTGATATAATTATGCTTTATCTACACAGTGCAGCTATATCTAAGGACTGCGAATTGCAAAATGATAAACACTTTGGGCTAAGTAAACTTCTTTTCATTCATCATCTTGACCTTTGAATTGGTAATTGGTTGTCAACAAGGGGATGCAAAGAAAAGAAAATGAAGGAATCAAGAAATCGAAATCTATATAAATAAAAAAAATAGAAATAATTTTGAAAATAACAATTACTTGCCCATACCCAGGATTCATATTCTCCCATAATCAGAACTCCTATCCCAGTCATATGCTGGAACTTTGTACCGATCATAAACTGGACTAAGAACACATTTTTTCCAAATTATTCCACTTCCTACTTTCTTAACAATCCTCACATGCAAAAGCAACAAAAAAATAGTCAATCATTTCATCAAACACATGGCCTCCTGATGCCGAAAATCTACCAAACGAGTTCACAAATCACTACGCACATAAAAAACACACAAACTAGAAAGTCACTCTGGGTCGTGTCCCGGAGATGTTAGTAATCTGAAAAATGAATCAGAGAAAAAAAAATGTAATTAATGTATAAATGTTATAGTAGGACTAGAGTTTGCATAACCTAGAGTATCCTAATAGAGTTAGGGTTTCCATATGTTGGAGTATCTTTACAGGACTAGAGATATTGTGGACTAGGGTTTTAGTGCGATATTATTGTTTTGCCCAGGTGCCATGTGTTGTCGTATAATTTCTCGGGCACACAAACGCTTCTCATATATAGACTCAACCACGAGACAACATCGTGGGAGTCACACGATCGTGACCAGCTAGAACCATGCTCCGATACCACTTGTCAAAGCCGTGAGTATTTCACACGGCGGAAGATCACATGAACACGGGCTTAATATACATGGATGAACACCAATATGAATCAAAAGCTTAGCTCATGAGTTTTGAGCCCAAACCAACCACTTTTATTTTTTATTTCTTTATGATGTGGGATAACTCACATGTGGATATCCTAACATCAAATGATTACAAAAAAGGGTATTGAATTATCTATAGAATGATCAAACATTGGACCACAAGTATCATTCTTATAAGATCCTTGGCTTGAGTCAACACTGATACACAATCAGGAAACGAGTATTTCACAGCCTACAGCACACACAAAAAAGATTAGACATGAGAAAGTAATAACAATTAACCAGATATTAAAAAACTAATTTAAGTACCATTATATTTGCTGTAATTTTTCTGACCTTAGTTACATGGACTCGAAACTTCGGTGAGAGTACCCGCGTCGTGTCTCGTGTCGACACGACACGGGTATGAAATAGGTACAGGATTCGTTGACTTCATTTTCGACAAGTTGACCCAAATATGACTATGTTTTTATCTTCATGTTGTTGCTAGCGCCGGTGAGTGGTGGCTGCTCTCGGAAATGTGTTGTGCTACCGTATAGTGTGTTGATGCCAAGCGACCGTTGCTGACTTGGAGTCAACTTTTTGGGATCTGAACAAGTAAAAAGAGGTGAACTAGAGGGTCCATGGAAAGAGGAGAAGGGGAGACGTCCTAGGGCACTCAGACACTCTAGTTAGGATGAGGGCTGTAAGAAAGACCAAGGGCTAATTTTAAGTAGCAGATTAATGTGAATTTTTTCTAATGCCCTTGGCTTTACATACCTCACACCTTTTATAGCATTCTGAGACAAAGTCGACTACGTGGGAGGAATGGCTCACTCCGGTGATCCCACGTTTCTGCAGTGAAGGTTACAGTCGCGTGCTCAGGCATTCGCATGCTCAAACGATTGCGTGATCACGGGAGAGTTAGTCCATTAATTGCGCTTAGTCATGGTGATTATGTGATCAGGCGAGGATTGGTCCATTAATTGCGCTTTGACATGGTGATTGTTTGATCTTCCGACTCCACATTTTGATGGCCCATTGGAGGAGGATATTTCCATGTGTCGATGGTTTATTGGCCGAGGGTATTTTGTGTCTCATCACAGGCCCCCCACTTCTTCAAACATTTGTGTACTTCGAGGAAGTATAATGTGATTTTGTTCTAAGGTCGGGCATTCGCACTTGGGATTAAGTGGTCTGTTTCCTTAAAAGATCTTGGGGTGAGTGTAGCCTTTGTACTCGGGTTCAGAGATTTTAGGCCGAGTGTGTGGGGAGCAGTCTACACGCTCGGACCTTGCAAGCTCTGGGCAGAGCATGTGAGGAGCAGTCCATACACTCGGACTTGAAGACTCTGGATCGAGCGTGTGATGAACATTCCTAATGCTCATACTTGGAGATTCTGGGTCGAGCGTGTGTGGAGCATCCCACACGCTCGAACTTGGAGACCCTGGGCCGAGTTTGTGATGAGCATTCTTCACCCTCGGATTTAGAGATTCTGGGCCGAGCGTGTGTGGAGCATTCCACATGCTCGGACTAAGAGATTCTGGGCCGAGTGTGTATGGAGCATTCTACATGCTCGGACTTGGAGACTCTGGGCCGAGTGTGTGAGGAGCAATCTTAACGCTTGGACTTAGAGATTCTGGGCAGAGTGTGTGTGGAGCATTCCACACACTCGGACTAGAAGACTCTGGGCCAAGCATTTGAGGAGCAATCCTCACGCTCGGACTTAGAGATTCTGGGCTGAGTGTGTGTGGAGAATTCCACACGCTCGGACTTGAAAACTCTGGGCCGAGCATGTGAGGATTATTCCACATGCTCAGACTTAGAGATTTCAGGCCGAGCATGCGACAAGCAGCTCACATGCTCGAACTTGGAGATTTCAGGCCGAGCTTGTGATAAGCAGTCCATACGCTCGGACTTAGAGATTTCGGACCAAGCATGTGACAAGCAGCTCACATGCTCGAACTTGGAGATTTCATGCCGAGCGTGTGACAATAGTCCATACGCTCGAACTTGGAGATTTCAGACCGAGCATGTGACAAGTAGCTCACATGCTCGAACTTGGAGATTTCAAGCTGAGTGTGTGACAAGCAGTCCATACGCTTGGACTTTGAGATTTTAGGCCGAGCATGTGACAAGCAGTCCATACGCTCAGACTTGAAGATTTCACACCGAGCATATGACAAGCAGCTCACATGCTCAAACTTATTGATTTCATGTCGAGCGTGTGACAAGCAGTCCATACACTCAGACTTGGAGATTTTAGACCAAACATGTGATAAGCAGCTCACATACTAAGACTTGGAGATTTTAAGCCGAGCGTGTGACAAGCAATCCATATGCTCAGACTTGGAGATTTCAAAACCGAGCGTGTTGCAGACAGCTCACATGCTCAGACTTGGAAATTTCAGGCCGAGCGTGTGACAAGTAGTCCATATGCTCAGACTTGGAGATTTCGGATCGAATATATGACAAGCAGTCCATATACTCAGACTTGGAGATTTCAGACCGAGCGTATGACAAGCAGTCCATACGCTCAGACTTGAGGATTTCCCTATAGGCTCCTTTTAACTTCTTTTTTCTTGAGCATTTGCTTTAGGGCCTCTTGAGTCTTCTCTCCTTGGGCCCCATAGGCCTTCTCTCATTGGGCCCCATGGGTCTTCTCTTATTGAGCCCCATGGGTCTTCTCTCTTTGGGCCCCATGGGTCTTCTCTGGGATTTTGGGACACATTAAATGGGGGGCGACTGCTTTTCATGTGATAACATCTGAGGTATGGGAAAGGTCGTACCTTTATGACAGATGGCGCCTTGGGGAGAGCGAACAGTGCCTAAGTGACATCAAATGTCACATCTCTTCAGCTAAAGGGTGATTAATGTCCTTCGTTCCTGCCGTTTTAATCTTTATATAAGGATGGTTTCTTTCCCTCTTGCTCTCATTTGCATTTTTAAAACTTTTAAGAGAGAAGGAAATTTTGAAAGCACTCGGAGTAGGAGTAAGGGTTCGAAGTTCTTTGATTTTGGAAAAGGAGTTTGGTGGATTAACCGGAGTCCAAGTTACCGAGAGATCTTGAGGCCGGGTGACTTGTTGGAGTGGTGCTTATTTGTGAAGGGACTAAGTTCATACGCACAATTCACATTCATCCTCTTGGTGAATCTTTTGTCCCTTTTTACCATGTCTGAGCATAGAGTAAGTAGTGATAGTGAGGGCAATGAAAACTTGTCACGGGAGCTAGAGGAGGTCATGAGTGTCTCTTCCAGTGAGGACGTATCCTCATTGGAGATCGTTCCTCGAGAGGGTAGCTTTGTCCTAGTGCACTTCATCCCTAGAGAGGATAATGGTGAAGAAAGTGAGGAGGAGGCCTCTTCTAAAGAGGAGGATGAGGTCGATCGTACATTAATGGAGATCAAGGAAGACACCTCGGTGGAGGAGTGAGAAGAATGGTCGTTCGAGGCCAACTTCGTGCCGAGTGTAACTGGGGAAGCAGAGAATTGGGTAATGAGGAGGATCTATCGTATTCCGACGGATTACACACTATGGGCACCAGAGGGTGGGGAGAGGGCTTGCGATGCACTCCTGAACCGTGCACCTTGTGAGTTGTTCATATACGAGCAGCACATGAAGGTCAAGCTCAAGTTTCCCCTCCACCTCTTCTTTTGTATGGTGCTGAGATACTTCGGTATAGCACTATGCTAACTGGTGCCCAACTCGGTGTGCCTCATCATGGCTTTTATAGCCGTGTGCTCAGAAGTGGGCAGCGTTATGAACCTTAACATCTTCAAGGCCCACTTCCAGATTAGTCCGCATGGGCAAACCGGGCGGGTTGTGGTAAGCTCAAAGTCCAAGAGGAGTGTGCTGAAGAAGAAGCCGTCCTCCATTAAGAAGTGGAAGAAATCATTTTTCTTTATTCAAAGTGTCGAGAGCTTCAATGTCCCCCTCTACTGGAACTTGGACCATGCTGGCAAATGCAAAAAGTCGCACCTTCTGCATCGAGAGCAGGAGACGTTGAAGGTGATGCTGGTCACGCCCTTGGATATAGAGATTCTTTGTGATAACGAAGAGCTTTCAAGGCGCGGCCTCTACTCTCCCTGCCCCGCAGCAGACATGGAGCATGGTAATTTTTAGTTTTTTATCTGTCATTTTTTTCATCTTGATTTGTTAATGCTTTTTCCTTGTGCAGAGAGGGAGTTGGCCGCACAAGCGAGGGAGAGGGCCAAGAAGATAACGAAGGAGAGGAAGAGGGCCTTGAAGGGGAAGGATTCGACCTCGGTCCAAGGACAGAAAAAGAGGGCCCGGGCATCCAGTCTTATTCTTATTGCAGAGGAGAGCCCTCCAAGGCCTCTTCTAGAGCCGCGGGCTGTTCCAGTGGCGTCCCCTCCATCCCAGGGCCTATCCTCGTCCAGGGAAGTGCCTGGGACCTCTACTTCCTTCTCATCTCGGTGGGCGTTGAAGGTCGACGATTTGATCTTTGCTCGTCCGAGGGTTACCCGAGAGTACCTCATAATGGGGATCCCTCCCCGTGATATGGTAAAGGTCTCTCGGAGGCCTTTCGAAGGGCTTTACTCGGCTGTTGAGGCCATGACCTCCCAAGTATTACCCTTCACCTTTTCCCTTAGTTTTGGTTTTTATTTCCAAACTGTTTTCTCTGATGACTTCTTATACTTATTTCAGACCAGCATCATCGTCAGCATCTTATCCCGCCGCAGCATGGATATGATCCAACGGCTGAGGAAGCGCGAACAGAAGATCAACGAGAGCTGAGAGCTCGTCAATGAGCTATCGACTTCCCTCGAGGATATAGAGAGGGCCAAGGAAGAGGCCATCAGGGAGAGGGATCTGCGGCGCTAAGCTGAGGATGCCCTTCGGGCTGACAGGGACGCCACCCTCCCGTCCGTGCGCCAGGCGCACGAAGAGGCTTCTGAGGCTGCCCGGAAGGCTGTGGAAGAGGCACTAGCCTCCTTCAAAAGCTTTACCGTCTTCAGGGAGGCCTTGCTGTAGAAAGCCGGAAGGCATTTTCTCAAGGGTTTCTATGAGGCCAAGAGGAAGGTCGAGTCTCTTTTTCCTGAGATAGACTCTCTGCCCTCTAGCTGGGGTCTTCCGGGAGGAGGGAGCTGCTGCTGGTGTCGAGGACGCAGAGGACACGGTCGGAGGCAGGCCAGGGGAGGCTCCTCAAGAAGAGTAGAATAGTTTTATTTTTTCTTTTCTTGTACGTAGGGGTCGATAGTGCCCATTTTGTAATTTGAACTTTAATGAAATATCAATCTTTTATAAACCCGAGTCTTTATTTCTTCACTTTTCACTTTTACATTTTTCGAGAATGAGCTAGCGCAGGTCAAGCCCAGAGTATGATTACTGATAGAATCTATAGATATTTTCCGCGTTCCAAGTGCATGGGATGGGCTTGCCATTTAACTCTTCAAGTTCGAAGGTGCTGACTCGGCATACTTTTCGAATCTGGTACGGGCCTTCCCAGTTTAGAACGAGCTTTGCCGTTTCTCGAGGACGAGATACTTCACTTTTTCGGAGAATGAAGTCATGCAGCTTGAAGTTTCTGTTTCGAACTCGTGAATTATAGTATAGGGCGGTCCTCTGCTAGCACGTGGCCAAATGGATTTGGCCTTTGTCTTGGGCTTCATCAATCAAGTCGGCATTCATTCGCAAGCCTTCCTCGTTGTCGCTGTTATGTGAAAATCCACCTAAATTAATAAGAAAATAATCGAACTTGTTTTACTTGCAAGTACACAAGGTCAACAGTAGCATAGTGTGCAAATGCGAGATCATTTCCACAAGGATTGGTAAATTTTGCTTTAGAATTAGTTTCGCAATAATAAAATAAGAGAAATAAATATTAAGTTCGAATTAATAATGATAAAGGCATAGGGACTTTATATCCACCACTAATCATGCTACCACAACAAAACAGTATGCCAATGCTTTACTCATGCTATGAATACCTAATGTTTGTTAACCTAAGGGCTTGGTCCACTCCTTAAGCTATTGATTTACCTAAGCAACGTGTTAGGCATGGTGTATACTCTAACTCTTCTCTTTCTTAAGGGATTCAGCATGGTGTATACTGAGTTGTTCCTTAAGAGAGCATAAGATCTGTGGAAATTGACAACCACACAAGACCTAAGGCATGGTGTATACTCCCAGTTTTCCATGTTGATTAACCTAAGAACCCAGCGTGGATATCTTTTGTTACTATTGTTAAACCCAGGACTCGGTCATCCAAATTGATTCAACTAACTAATCCATACCACATGCATATGTTGTTCAGGCAAACACATATGAGGAATTTAACTAAAAACGGGCATTAATCAAGTTAAGAATCATAACATTAATATCGGAAAGGCGCCAATACTAAATTATTGAGTAAAAATAATTAGGGCTTCAATCAAGCCCTTACTAAAAGATTAGTTACACATAGTTTTGATGTTAAACAACATCATAAAATAAAATAAAAGGGAAGAAGAAACCCGAAAACACTATGGAGAAGAGTCGTCAATTTGTTTCCACAATCTCCTTTTGGCCTCCGCCACCCCCCCTCCCCCCTTCTGTATTTTACAAGCCTATTTATAAGATTTAGAGACATATGGAAACCCTAACTCGTCTAAAACAAAACCTTACATTTATTTCCAAAATAGGAACTGTCGTTTTACTGTTTACTGTTGTACGTGTGTGCTCGATCGCAGTCTTGTGCGCTCGATCCTGGCTTGGGTACTGGGTGATGGTGCGCTCGATCGCAGGTCCCTTACGCTCGATCACACTAGGCAACTGACATATTTTTCCAGCTTTGCTCTCTGAGCACCAAAATGCTTCATTTTCTCCAAGAACATATAATTTATTCATGAGTAAGTTTAAAATATAAACCCATCATCACAATGAATAGGAGTTTTAAAATCTAATTACTTACAAGTAGTAGGCTAAGGCATCATAAGTCTGACTTAGTGTATGGTGAACTAGCACATAAAAAATGAAGCTTCCAAATAACTCCAACTACAGTGTTTCAGTGTCTCAAGATTCAACGAATTTCCTATCAGGATGAACAAAAATAGCATAGTTTTATTTCCTTATTTTCTTTTATTATGAGGCTTTTGCCATATTTAGTTCCCTTAAGCTTTCTAATTGACCCTTGTAGCGAGTGTTTAGTCAATGACTCCTGAACCAGATGGTTTTAGTGCATTAGGTGTAAAGACACCCCTAAGGACTTACTAACTCAAGTCAAAAAGGCTACGAAACTAAATTGGTCTTAATACTTTCAATTAACATTCCCACATTTTGACATGAACACTCACTACTTACTGAGGCAAGAGGTCCAGTTACTCAATGGAAAGTTTATTTAATGATCATTATGAGCAAGATTCCCACCTTTTGACGTGAACACTCACTGCTTACTAAGGCAAGAGGTCCAGTTACTCAGTGAAAAGTTTATTTAATGATCATTATGAGCATTTTTTTCTCTTTTTGTGCAATAAAATTTTTTCTACTTTTCTATGCCAAAGTGTTCATCTAACAAATCCTCCAGTTATAGTTAAACCATGGAAACATACACATTAAAGTTATAAGTCATACCCCGCACAATTATGTGCTAATATGCTCATGTCAGATTTAGATCAAACATGTGAGTTCTAAATGCCAAAATTAGGTAACTAAACCTTAAAACTCTATTATCAGCTAATGTGCTTTGGATTTTAAGTTTACTGATGAAATCATATCACAGTTTAAGATCAACCAAAATTCAAAGCAACATAAACACGCATTTATCTTTTATACACAAAAATAAAAAATAAATAAAAAAAACTAAGACAAAGTGTGTGTGAATGTGTCTCCCATACCCCCAAGCTTAAACTATACATTGTCTCCAATGTGTGAATAACATGGAAATATCTGACCAGGGAAATGGAGACTAGCTGGCAAGCATGGCTCATAGCACACCCCCAATCTTGAACGGATGCACACATTGTCCTTAGAAAATAAAAACTAACGTAATACTGGAAAACAAAAGATACTAAAAATAAATAAATACAAGAAATATGAAAAATAATAAAAATATAAAGGATAAGCTGTGGGGTACCTCCCATGAGCGCTAAGTTTTACGTCTTCAGCCAAACGCTCTTATTCCCTCCCATTTACACAAAAAAAAAAAAATCATAACACATAAAATTCATACAAAACAAAATAATGGAATGTAGTCCGAAAAATTATTTTACCATCACCATCAATTATGAGGTCCTCTATTTACCAATTGTTGTAGTAAAGACTTCTGCTCATCAACTTGGGATTGCATACTATTCATTTTATCATCGTACTTAACTGTTATTTCTTAAATCTGATGCGCCTGCTATTCAATCTGATGCACATACTGTTCAATCTGATGCACATGCTGTTGATTGTTTTCTTTCAGTTGTGCTCTCAAACTATTTATCTCTTCAGCATGAGCCCCATGGTATCCCATATCATTCCTCATTTGAGCTGAAATTTCATACACAACTGATGGTGTAACTCCAAACCCCTGAACTCGGATACGACTGGAACTCTCTTCACCTATAAGCTCGGTAAAGACTTCATTTTGTATTGCTAAATTATTGCTAGCATCAGAGGATCCTGAAGTTGCAACAAGTTCAGCAACACGAGCTTCAGCTGTCACCTACAATTACGAAACAATAAAGATTAAACTCCTCCGAATATTGAGTAGCTAATTGCAGCGAAATTTACATAAAACAAAAGTTGCTTATCATATTTTATAGAAAAACGGGTAGAATTTCCCCTATTTTTCCATAAAACCTCCTGCAAAAGAAAAGCAAATATATAATCCAAACAAAGTAGCAAATTCGTAACTTAACAAGGAAACGAAAAAAAAAGAAACAGAGGATAAAGTCATTAAGTCAGTAAATCTTTGCATGTAAGAGGTGATGCTTAACTTACACTTAACATGCTTGCAGATGCAGCACTTAAGGAAGTAAAGAAAAAAAAAAGGCAAAAAGTGGACGGGGAGTTGAGAGTAAGAGAGGATCAATATACAACCTCAATCACACTTAACAATCACAACCATGAAGTCAAACCAAGCATAGAAATTTGCTTTTAGTTTCAATATATATGGAAATGAACATGCTACATCCAACATCAAAAATATTTGAGATTTTAAAACAAAGGACAATTGTTTTTCTTACTTTTTTTGGGTTTCATCCAAAGAAAAATTGATATAATTTACTCAAAAGCAAGTATATATATATATATAATTTACCCAGAGGCATTCAAACAGAAAGACCCTTACCTTGTCAACTAGAGAGAGAAACAGACTTAGAACTAATGATTTGGACCGACAATTTCACATTATTAAACACCAAGAAAGACAACTAAGAGACAATTTAGAAATCCAAGAAAGGAGAAAAACATACTAAATTAAGTTGTAAGCTTGTTAGACATTTGATGGAGACACCTATTCTGTTCCTATATGTGTTGGAAGAATTCAGTTGGTCTTTTCATATAAGACACTCAGACAAAAGAGAGTAACTAAGAAAAATTGTGGTAGAGATGCAGCAATATGACCATTAAAGAAAATGAAATCATCCAAATCACAAGTTCCTTCAATTTTTATCTAAAGAAAGAACAGTCAATCCAAGTGATCGATAAAACCTTTTGAATTTTTTCATACACAAGTTTCTTCAAGACCTAATAAAAATTACTATGAAATCAATTTTTTTGCAAATGGTTAGGCCATCAGATTAGAGGATTCTTGAGAGTTTATATCCTAGAAATTAAAACCAGAGGATAGCTAGAAAGATGCAATTTGTTTAGTATTGGTATAACCTGAGTCTAACATCTAAAATCCAGTATTTAGAAAGTTATTTTGAGAGTTTATACCTGAAACAAGTAAAGGCACATTAAGTTCAACTTAAAATCATGCAGTGAACAAATTAAAAAGAAAAAAAAATATATATATGCAGTTTATACTAGGCAAATAGAGTTAATAGATTTAGCAGACTTGGTATTGTGAGTTCCCTTCTTAGAGCCTTTGCATTGTGAGTTCAACTATATTTTCAGAGAGGCAAATAGACCAGCTAATTTATTGGTATACTTGGCTCATTCTCATGAGGAGATCATTATTAAAAAGCAGCCATCACTAAGCAAAAAAAAGTTGGAAACACTAGGAAGTGATAATAATATTAATATTTACCAGGAAAAAAAAGAACATGCCAAGAACATAGTATATTAATACTTTATTGTATTTCTACGTCATTATTACCAACAGCAGAATTGAATTCTCAATAATTATTTTCAAGTTCTTCCTTAAAAGCACAAGATTCACAAACAGTGGTATAGTAATGTAAAAATATGCACGTTGGGCATCAATGAGCTTTTAAAAATATATGCAAACTTATTAGACGTAGATTGCCCAACACAAGCTCTAATTTTACCCTTGATTGAAGATCAAGAGAATGGAACCACATAAATCCAACTATAAACCAACAAAAAAATAATCATTTGAAGATAGAAAGATAAAGGTAACACTTGGAATCTACATAAAAGCCCGAAACATAGTACTAACCACGATAAGAGTAAGTTAAGTACTATTCTTAAGTATCATACATAAAACCATCATATATGTAAGTGAACTTACCATAAATTATCGTGATGCTTCATCAATAAAAGTTTCATCCTTGCGTTTATGAGTTTCAGCAAAAAACTCTACACACCCGGGCTCATTTCCATGTTTCATCTCCTACCATTTATGAGAAGAGTTCAAACAGTGACTCAATACACTACTTTTGAAATGAAAGATTGGATGAATGAAGCAAATGAACTCACATATTCATCCCGTCTTCTAGTAAAACTCTTTGAACCGATTGTGTTAGGACATTGTTGTCTTTAACGTGTCGTTGTCCCTATAGTAGAATATTTCTACACCAATAATAACCAATTGAGTAATAAGTCATTATTAGAAAATATAAATAATGAGAATCCAAATGAACTTAATTATGAAAAAACAACCTCACTTTGCTTAGAGAACCATTAGTTCACCAGTTGCTTCCACTCGTCTTGATCTACTCTTTTAGGAACATTATTGCTCAAAACTTGTTGTTTTGTTTTGTTCCTCACGTGGTCCCTTTTAAGCATGTATCGGTAGTTCTTCCATTTTTTCCCTATCATCCTCAATAAAATTTTGTCTATCGCCTCAATCATAGGGTAATGGAACTTCCTCTACCACAAAGAAAGGAAATAAATGCTACCTCGGCAGTTTTTGGTGTTAAGGATTATGCATGTACAACACCACAAAAAAAAAAAAAAATTGAGGAAAACCTGAAATTAAGTTGTTGTTACTTACCCGAATCAATAAAACAAGGTCCTTCTTGTAGTTAGAAGGGACCTTCTTCCAATCTGTGAAATTAAGCAGACAAAGGTTCCCTCTCTTTGCAACCTTACCCAATCAGCTACTTAATATTTGGCCACCTTTTTTAATAGGTTGATTACGTGCATTGAAGTGGACCACAATTTTTTCCTCACGTTCAAGGGACCACACTTGTGAGGTTCTAAGGACACGTGTTTGCTTCCTCACCCTCCCTTCAGAATCTATACATTGAAAACATAAATTTTATAATTAGTATATCAATGTGATATCAAACTAGTTTTAAAGAGAATGTATTATAAGACAAAAATTACCAATTATCTCGTATTGTTCACTATCATTGTTTTCACTTTCCGTTGTTATTGGCTCGGTCTCATAATCATTTTGCGAGTCATGATCATCATCAAGGTAATACTCATGCTCATGGTCAATATCTTTTTGATGGTGTGAAGACTCGACTGGAGCCTAGTTTGACATGTTATCTCTGACTGAGGGAAAAATATATTTTGACCTATACATCTTGCAATCTGTATACATAAAAACATAAAAATGATTATATCTCACACTATCAAAAATGCATTAAGAGTTAACAAGAATTAGAAGAACCACACCTAAAAGATACGAATGGTCAAGGGCTCGCAGCATATGCAGCAATCAATAACTTTTGAGTACCTGTGAATAAATGAACAAATAAGTGCTTCAAATAGGATATAAAAAAACAAGCAATAATCAATCATAGAACTAAAACAGAAATTTACGACATTCTAAGTATATATTACGACACATTATTATACAATGAAAAGCACTGCCTGCAAAAAGTTCAGCTTTCTTATAAAAATAAGGCTGATTGGAAATTATTACGGTCTTTGCTGGTGCTGTTGCTGGTGCTGGGGCTGCACCAGCCCCTGTGCTGGTGCTGGTGCAGCAGCAGCACCTGTGCTGGTGCTGGTGGACTAAAGTACTGTTAAATTATTCTTCCGGCTCTTTTGTGACTTTTATTATCTATTATATGCATGATAGGTTGTGGGAAAGATTGGTGTCTTACATGTGAACTTGAGCAACATGTAATGATGTTAAGAGAAAGTGGGGGCCCTCTGTCTCCTAGCAGAATCCTTTTGCATATGCAGAATTTTAATTGCCATATTGGTGATGGAAGTCAGGAAGATGCTCATGAATTTTTAAGGTCATTCAAGATTTACTAACTGATTTGTATCCTAAACTTTTATTTTCTCTATACCATTTATGCTTCTGTATTATAATCAATATTATAATATTAATATTAATAATTATTATATTATTATCAATTTGGGGAACTGGATTTGGCTGATTTCTTGATTTAAAGCATGATGGAGAGGGATTTGGTGGCGTGGAATTTGTTGATTACATCATGTGTGCAAATGAAGCGTGCTGGTAAAGCTCTTGAATTGTTTCACCGAATGGGTGTGGATGGGATTAAGCCTAGGTTGACAACGCAAGGCTTGACATTTATGTGAAGTGCCGTAGCACTGACATGGCAAGAGCTTTGTTTGAGTAAATGCCTCATAGGAATATTGTTTCATGGAGAACTATGATTTTAGGGTATGCAATGAATGGACAGAGTGAAAAAGAATTGACGTTGTTCTCTAGGATGCAGAATGAGGTATTGCGACCAAACTACGTAACTTGGCCTTTTATCCGCTTGTAGCCATGCTAGATTAGTAAATAAAGGGTGGACATATTTTAATTGCATGGCTCAATCAGGTGATAAGAATATTCAGCCTAGAAAAGAACATTATGCTTGCATGGTTGATCTTCTAGGACGGTCAGGCTAACATGTATGCAGCTGCTGGTAGGTGGGGTTGTGTTGATAAGCTGAGGCTGAAAATGAGAAAACACGCGTGAAAAGCATGAGTTCTTAAGTCATGACAGGAAAGGTTTTTGTTCTTGTGTCTAGGAGATGAGAGACGAGTCTTCTAATACCAAAGTCTTAAGTCGTGCCATGAGTTCTTCGTTTTTTTAATTTCTTAGCTTATGTTGTCATAAACTTAGGAACTTTTGGCACTAGAATTCTAACTTTTTAAGCTGCTAGTAATGTAACTCTTTTTTACTAATAATCTTTTTTTACTGTTTCTGAAGGCTATAATTGCAACCTTTACTTGTGATATAGGAGATGACTCTTGAGGAATATGAGAAGGTGCTGGAAGAGAAGAGGAAGGCCCTGCAGGCACTTAAGACTGCGGAAAGGAAGGTGGACACTAAGGAGTTTGAGGCAATGCAGCAGCTTTCAAGCAAAAAAGACAAAGTTGACGTCTTTATTAAATTGGTAGAGCCTATTTAGCAGTCTGTAGAAGTTTCTCAGTATCAGTTTATCATCTTAAGGAGCTAACATCAACGTATTGGTAATTTATATTGCTTAAAATTCTTCTTTTCAGGGCTCTGATAAGGATAAACGGAAAGAGGCTGCTGAGAAGGAAGAGAAAGCAAAAAAGGTACCTTACTTTCGTAGTATTGATATATGTTTTCTTTTAACACAAGCAAAACAATAAGATAGGTAACAAAAATAAAGCCTACAATCACAGCTAATGCATACCCGATGTAATGAGATTTTTATGTCATCTACCAAATATCAAATCAGAGTAACAAATATACCCCACTTTTTTTTTTCTGGCTTAGTAATAACAACTTCAAAGAACAGAAATACTAGAATAAACAACCAACTTAGCAGTTTAGAAATTATCTCAACCGATCACAACTAAATCACTGATGGCAACAATACCAGGGAGTGATTATAAAATCAACAATTAACATCTCAAACCAAGAGAGAGAGGTCCCCACCCCCTCAACAGCTTTATTAAAACATCAAAAGCTTAGTTCCTATCTCCACATTCCTTCTCCTCTTACTAAAGTAGCCAACAAGTTTGAACCACAAAATTCATAGACCTATTATTTTTCCAGTGAACCCCTAAAATTAGATACTTTATCTGTTAAAGCTTTACTTCATTATTCTTATCACCTAAAAGACTTCCACCAAATACACAAGGGAAAAGTGAGATGTGGAGTATGCCTAGAACACGAAAAAAAAATGCTCTTCACAGCTCCATTATTCAGTATGATTGAAAATGCCAACCAAGTCTCCTGCCAAATAGTCAATAAATCAGTGGAGGAGCAGATCTTCATGGTAACAGATGTCATAATCTTTTTTTTAATTAGTAACAGATACATATAGTCTTAAAAACATCTTGCAACCCTAAATCCCTCAACCCACTCCATAACTAAGCGCTTGGATCTGAGTAAAATCACAATAACTAAGAAATGCAAGGTCAAAATTCAACAAGAAAAAACAAAACGAGCCAAGTGAACGAATCAGTGGGGTCTTACATAGAACAGACCTAAAGAGATAATCAGAACTGAGACAGAGATCAAATTGTCAAAAGAGAGACGAAGAAGAAAAGATGTAGAGAGAGGCTTACCAGTGAAGATCGCAAAAGAGAGGGAAAGAAGTGAAGCGAAAAAAGATACGTGATAGCAAGAAACAGGCGCGGTGGAGCTAAGAGCGGAGCAGATAAAAAATTCTGGGGGAAATGGCACTGTAGAGGATTGCGGGAGCAGTAGAAAAATTTTGGGAAATTTTTAGGGGAAATGCCGGCAACTAATTTATATGGGAAATTTTTAGCATATACTGGCGCTTTAAAGTGCCGGTATATGCAGAGGAGCATATTACGGTGCTTCAAAGCGCTGGAATATGGAATGGGTTTCGAGCATATTCTGGTGCTTTTAAGCATCGGTATATGCTCGAAACCCATTTCATATTTCGGCCCTTTGAAGTGCCAGTACATGCAAAAGAGCATATTCCGGTGTATGCTCGAAACCCATTTCATATTCCGGCTCTTTGAAGCGTCGGTATATACAGAGGAGCATATTTCGGCGCTTTAAAGTACCGGTATATGCAGAGGAGTTTCGAGCATATACCAGCACTTAAAAGTGCCGGAATATGCTCAAAACTCATTCCATATTCTGGTGCTTCAAAGCGCCGGTATATTCAGAGGAGCATATTTCGGTGTTTCTAAGCGCTGCTATATGTATTAAAATTCATATATAATGGCGCTTTAAAGTGCCGTTATATGTTCTTTGTATATTGCAGCGCTTCAGGGAAACGCCACAAAAGAAGCACCGGCGGTTATTATATTACGGCGTTTCTTAGAAGCGCCGGAAATAAAGCGCCAGCAAATGTCAATTATTTTGTAGCGGTACTAGCTCATCTTGAGGTAGATTATGATGTGGACACTTGAGAAACAACTCATTGAAGTGTCCCCATGCTTCAAAGAAAATGTCTTCATCCCTCTGTTGGAAAGATTGAATCTCCTTCCTCATCTGCCTTGTCTTTTATGCTGAGAAAAATTTCCTTAGAAACCTACTGGATAGCTCTTCCCAAGTATGGATGGATACTGCAGGCAATGAATTATATCACAATTTAGCTTTATCTTTTAATGAAAAAGGGAAAAGAATTAACCTGATTCCCTTTTGATTTAGGCCTTGGATGTGCTGGAACTTGCATAAATCAAAGAATTCCCAAAGATACAAATGTGGGTCCTCAGTAGGTGTACCCCTGAAATGAGTTAAAGCACTGAGTATCTGTGGAGATATGTAATAATTGTCTTCCACCTCAGGTTGATAAGCAATGCATGAGGGATGGTTGAGGTTTTGTGGGATGAAGGATTGCTTCATGGGTCTACGCTTTATTGGAAGTTGGTTGTAAAGCTATTTTGCCATTGGTGCCTCTCCCTTAACTTCTTCTTCTTCCTCCTCAACGTCGTTTCTAAGCCTCTGTCGAGTGTTCCACTCAATCTTTATATCAAGTGGAAAGATGGTTGGATACCTGGATCGAAGTCCTTGCATGAATCAACTGAAACCTTTCAGTTCAGCAGTTTCAGTATTGCTGCCCGGATAGTTTCTAGACCTTTTACGCTTGATTGCACCAAGCACTGCGCTCGATCGCTGCTGGACTTGCGCTCGATTGTAATGCCAGAAACAGCACTGCTACAGACCTGAAACAAAAAAATAGAGAAACAGAAAAATAAAAGGAAAGAAGAAAGAAAAAAATTAGATATTTTATAAAACAAAATAAAATAGAACAGAATAAATAAAAATAATAATAATAAAAAATACTAATGAAAATAATTCTAAACAAAATTTAACGCAATCCCCGGCAACGGCGCCAAAAACTTCTTGTGCGAAAATCCACATAAATTAATAAGCAAATAATCGAACTTGTTTTACTTACAAGTGCACAAGGTCAACAGTAGCATAGTGTGCAAATGCGAGATCATCTCCGTAGGGATTGGTAAATTTCTCTTTAGAATTAGTTTTGTGACAATAAAATGAAAGAAATAAATATTGGGTTTGAATTAAAAATGATAAAGGCGTAGGGACTTGATATCCACCACTAATCATGCTACCACAACAAAACAGTATGCCAATGCTTTACTCATGCTATGAATACCTAATGTTTGTCAACCTAAAGGCTTGGTCCACTCCTTAAGCTATTGATTTCCCTAAGCAACAAGTTAGGCATGGTGTATAATCTAACTCTTCTCTTTCTTAAGGGATTCAACATGGTGTATACTGAGTTGTTCCTTAAAAGAGCATAAGATCTATGAAAATTGACAACCACACGAAACCTAGGGCATGGTGTATACTCCTGGTTTCCCATGTTGATTAACCCAAGAACCCAGCGTGGATATCTTTTGTTATTATTGTTAAACCCAGGACTCGGTCATCCAAATTGATTCAACTAACTAATCCATACCACATGTATATGTCGATCAGGCAAACACATATGAGGAATTTAAATAAAAACAGGCATTAATCAAGTTAAGAATCACAGCATAAATATCGTAAAGCCACCAATACTGAATTATTGAGTAAACATAATTAGGGCTTCAATCAAGCCCTTACTAAAAGATTAGTTACACATAATTTTGATGTTAAACAACATCATAAAATAAAATAAAAGGGAAGAAGAAACCCGAAAACACTATGGAGAAGAGTCGTCAATTCGTCTCCACAATCTCCTTCTGGTCTCCACCCCCCCTCCTTTTTTGTGTGTTACAAGCCTATTTATAAGGTTTAGAGACATCTGGAAACCCTAACTCATCTACAATAAAACCATACATTTTTTTTCCAAAATAGGAACTGTCGTTTTACTGTTTACTACCGTATGTGTGCGCTCGATCGCAGTCTCGTGCGCTCGAGCCTGGCTTGGGCGCTGGTGTGCCCGATTACAGGTACCCTGCACTCGATCGCAGGTACCCTGCACTCAATCGCACTAGACAACTGACAGATTTTTCCAGTTTTGCTCTCTGAGCTCCAAAATGCTTCCTTTTCTCCAAGAACCTATAAAAACACAGAAATGAGATAAAACAGAATAAAATACGCAAACTAAGAGCTTAACCAATGTAAATTAAGGGGCTTAAATATAAATATTTAAGCACTTATCAGTCGCTTTGTTCGAAATGTTGCACGCGTATCGATAGTATCCTGACTTCAATGGGGATAATAGCTTCTGAACCGTATGCCATGAAAAACGGGGTTTCTCCTGTTGGAGTATGAACAGTCGTTCGATATGCCCAAATGACATTGGGGAGTTGGTTGGCCCATCATTTATCCGTTTCGTCGAGTCTCTTCTTGATACCTTGAAGAAGCGTTCTATTGGTTACCTCAGCTTGGCCATTAGCTTATGGGTATCCAACGGATGAGAATCGATGCTTGATGCGGAGATCTTCGCAAAATGCTTTGAATCCAGAACTATCAAATTGCTTGCCGTTGTCGATGATCAACACTTGAGTTATGCCGAACCGACATACGATGGATTTCCAAACAAAGTTTCGAGTCCGATGATCTGTTATACTGGTCAGTGGTTCTGGGTCGACCCACTTGGTGAAATAATCGATGGCCACGATGAGAAGTTTTCTTTGCCTAGAGGTTCTGACAAATGGACCGAGAATGTCCATTCTCCACATGGCGAAGAGGAGAGAACTGGTGATTGAAGTGAGGGGTTGGATGGTTGGTGAAGCACGGGAGACTACTGTTGGCAGTTCTTGTATCTTCTGACCAAATCTACCTCATCTTCCTTCATTGCGGGCCAGTAATACCCCTGCCGAAGAACTTTGAAGGCTAGGGCCTGAGCCCCCAAGTGAATTCTGCATATCCCCTCGTGGACTTCTTGGAGAGCGTAGTCAGCTTCAACCGAGTTGAGGCACCTTAAGTAGGGCATGGTTAGGGCCCTTTTTTATCCAATTGTCCATCTATGACTGTGTATTGGGGCGTGTGGGAGATTAGCTTCCTCGCTTCATTCTTCTGCTCGGGGACTTCCTCATCTTTCACGTACCGAATGATCGAGTCCATCCATGTTTTTCCCTCTACTGCTGGTAGAACCAGAGCTTCATCAATGCTCAGGACAGAGAGGGTCTCAAGATATATGGCTTGAGTCAACTCGAGGTATCGTGATGAGGCCAACCGGGCTAAGGTGTCTACTTTCGAATTCTCCACCTGTGGGACTTGAGTTATTCAGAATGTTTTGAACCTAGCAGTGAGCTCTCTTGCCTTCTCAAAGTACCTGGTGATTTTTTTTTCTCGGGCTTTGAATTCTCTCATTACTTGACTTAGCACCAGTTGCGAGTCGCTGCATATGTCTAGGACCTCGGCGGCCAATGCTTTTGCTAGTTTTAGACCCGCAAGTAGGGCTTCGTACTCTGCCTCATTGTTTGAGGCTTTAAATTTAAATCTCAAGGAATACTCGACGACAAAGCCGTCCAAGCTGTAAAGGATGAGTCCTGCACCGCTTCCTGTAGTGTTTGAGGATCCGTCTACATGGAGGGTCTATCTTAGAGGTAGCTCACCTGACCCTGGTCCTATCCCCTCGTTTAGATCTATGGGGAGAGTTGTTTCGATGATAAAGTCGGCTAGGGCCTGGCCCTTAATCATCTTGCGAGAGTGGTACAGGATATCGAACTCCCCAAGCTCTACTAACCACTTGACCATTCTTCTGGAGACATCTGGGTTCTGTAGGACTTGTCTCAAAGGTTGGCTTGTCAAAAGAATGATAGTGAGTGCATGAAAATACGGCCGGAGTTTCCTCACTACTACTATGAGGGCGTAGGCTACCTTCTCTATCGGAGGTTACCTCACATCTGCCTCATGAAGGATCTTACTGACGTAATAGATAGCTTTTTAAACGTCCTCTTCCTCTTGGATTAGGACAGAGGCCACAATGTTTTGCCCAGCTGACAGGTATAGGAACAGTTCTTCACTCGGGAGTGGTTTGGTCAAGAGTGGGGGCGAGCTTAGGTACTTCTTTGGTTCCTCAAATGCTTGCTGACAGTCTTCTGTCTAGGCAAAATCTCTTGCCTTCCTAATGGCTTTGAAGAAAGGTAGGCATCTTTCTACGGATTTGGACATAAAACAGTTCAAGGCTGCTACTCGCTCAGTGAGTCGTTGCACTTCCTTCACGGTCTTAGGAAAGGCCATATCAAGGATAACCTTTATCTTCTCTAAGCTAGCTTCTATTCTCCTCTGAGTGACCATAAAGCCCAAGAATTTTCCTCCTGTTACTCCGAATGCGCACTTTATCGGGTTTAACCTCATCTTATATCTGTGCAACACCCCAACTGCCTCTTCTAAGTTAGAACCATGGTTTCGTGCCTTGGTGCTCTTGACTAACATGTCGTCTACGTAGACTTCCATGTTTTGCCCGATCTATTCCCTAAAGATTTTGTTCACCAACCTTTGATAGGTTGCGCCGATATTTTTGAGCCTGAAAGGTATGACCTTGTAACAGTATAGTCCCTGATCAGTGACGAAGGCGTCTTGTCTTGGTCGAGCTCATACATAAGGATCTGGTTGTAGCTGGAATATGCATCCATAAAGGTGAGGAGCTCATGCCCCACGGTAGTGTCTACCAGCTAGTCGATCCAAAGAAGGAGAAAACTGTCCTTTGGACAAGCTTTGTTCAAATTGGTGAAGTAGATGCAAATCTGCCACTTTCCGCTGGCCTTTCGGACCATCACCACATTGGACACCCAGTCGAGGTATTTTACTTCTCGGATGAAGCTGATCTCAAGCAACTTGTCTACCTCAGTCTTGATGGTGATCTGTCACTCTGAGCCGAATGTTCTTTTCTTCTGGATAGTTTTGGGGTCGATCCCGGGCATATCTGATGTAGACTAGGCTAACAAGTCCTGGTTCTTCCTGAGGAGGGAGAAAAGTGCATTCCTCTGGCTTTCTAGGAGGCCAGATCTGATCTGAACAGTGTGGGAAGGGTTCTCCCCAAGGGGGATCGAAGTCAGCTCTTCCACGGGTCACCCTCTCGGAGTCTTTGTCTCGTCCCTAAGGTCTTTCACCTCGAGGGGTAAGGCCTCAGTCTTCTTTTTTTCTTTGATGGCGTTTAGGTAGCAGGACCGAAAGGCTTACTGGTCTCCTCCGAACGCTCTCACTCCCTCATTGGTAGGAAACTTGAGCTTCAAATGGTAGGTGAAGACAACCGCCTTTAGTTTGTTGAGAGTGGGCCGACCGAGGATCATGTTGTAAGAAGATGGTTGCTTGACTACCAGGAAAGTAGTTTGAACGGTAGCTATCCGTGGTGCTGTCCCTGCGGTGACGGGGAGGACTATACTTTCTTTTGCGAACACAAGGGTTCCACCGAACCCATAGAGATGAGTGGGGGCCGGTTCCAACCGTTCGTCTTTCCACTGCATGCGTTGGAACGCATCATAGAATAGGATGTTCGCTAGGATGCACCTCACCTCATGCTTGGCTACCAAGAGAGAGACTACCACCGCGTCATCATGTGGGGTATGCACTCCCTCTAAATCGTCGTCGTCCATGAAGGAGATTACAAATCTTGACTTCTTTCCCTTGTGGGGACCGCTGACAGAGACCATGGTTCTGGTGTATGCTTTACTGCTCTGTCCCGAACTTTCTCTGGCTGTCTGGCCTCTGCAGATTATTTTAATAATCCTGGTTATTGCTACCTCTTGGTTTTTATGGCTGGGTCCTTCCTCCCCCGGACTGGGGTTTTCTCGAGGGTCTTTGTAATATCCGTATTTTAAAAAGTTGGGTAAGTGTATATTTTTATCAATATGACAAAGAGTTAAATCCCTGAATGGCTGAATGAAGATTTCTGGAGACCAAGGTTGAAAAGCAAAAAAAAAAAAAAAAAAAAAAAAAAAAAAAAGTCAACTTTGAACAGTACTCGGGGCAGCCACCAAGAAAGCAATTTTTTTGGGTGGAATTATTTTATCTAAGTGTTTGTTGTTTAGTGTGGAAGTGGAGAATAAAGAAAAAGAAAAAGAAAAACAATATAATGATTATGTTTTTCTAATCATGATGTTTTCTTTAGCCATCATGATGTTTTTGTAATTATTATGCCATTATCTCCAAATCATGGAGACTATTGAAGGAGAGAGCTGCTGAAATTTTGCAGCCAAGCTCTCTTATATATTGAGTACGAGATGTTTATGAAGGGAACGCGAAAGAATTTTTGATTAGTTCCAAATATTTCATCTGTGTTCTTAAAACACTTGGAAATTTATAGAAAGGTGGAAGGAACAAGATTTTGAGAATATTTTCAAAAATATTTTTGGAAGCTATCAAAATAGCAGAAGGTAATAAGGTAATGTTATTTTATCATTTATGAAAGTTTCGGAGGTTAAAATAGAAAATTTTCAAACTGTGTAGTTTATGGAGAAAAGAAGAAATAATAAGAAATTTAAATTCCAATATTATGTCAGGTGTTGGTAGTCAACAATCAGGAGAAAATTCGAGGAAGATCGGGAAAGGCAAAGAGGTGGCCCACGAGTAGCTTTAAAGTACTACGTGGTGAGTTGGATTTACTCTTAGTAGTCTAAATAAAGATCAATTATTTGGTGATATTATTAAAATTAATTATTAAAGTATGCTAGGGTGATAGATGAAAAATTGATTTATGGGTATGATAGGAAATTTGACCAGGTAGAAATATTTTGGTGAGAAATGATATTTTTGAAAATCATAAGTTTATTTGAGGATAAAAGCAATAAATAAATTATTGATGAGATATATAGATGTTTTAATACGAATTATGACGAGATGAATTTTAGTGGATCTTGTTAAATTTTTATGGATGAATTTTAGTGGATTTCGACAAATTCTGATGGACAAGTTGAGATGAAATTTAGTGGATCTGGACAGACTTTAATGAATTATTTGATGTGATTTGGGTAGAGAAGAATCTTGTGGAATTTTTATAATTTGAATAAAAATCTGGATGATTGGATGTAAGAAATTTTAAAGAAACTTTGTTAGATAAAATTTGTGGATAATTAGGATAGTCAAATTAAGTAGTTTGAATCTTTATATTGTTTTTATATTACTGTTTATATTACTGTTTCATATCATTGGTCATGTACATATGCATTAAATAATATAACCGAAAGAACCGGGAAGGCAGCCGGTCTAATGAAATAACCGTGACAGCCGGTATATGCTGGGATGAAAAATAAAAACCGTGACAGCCGGTATATGCTGGGATGAAAAATAAAAACCGTGACAGCCGGTATATGCTGGGATAAAAGTTAAAACCGTGACAGCCGGTATATGCTGGAATTAACCGGGAAGGCAGCCGGTCTGATGAGAATAAAAGAACCGGGAGGGCAGCCGGTCTAAGATTATAATAACCTGTCGACAGGTGGGAAGACGTTCCCATCATAATCATTCATGCATCTGCATCTGTTTTAATTATCATTGCATTATTTGAGATGCTGAGTTGTGGTATACTTTTGTGAATTTAATTATAGAAGGTTGAGATTCATATAAAAAGACAGTGATAAGACTTATCTAAATGATGGACTTTTTGATATGAACCTCATTACGAGGTAATTAGGAAATAATTGATAGTCTTAAGGTGAACCAATGATTGAGAAGAAGAGATTGATAGTAGAAAGTTGTCATCAGGTTATACGAAAAATAATTTTTAATATTAAAGGATTATTGATGGAATTTGGAATACTTTTAGTAAATTTAATTCGCTGAGCTTGTGAAGCTCACTCCTCACTGTTCAATAATTTCAGGAAGCAGTCAAGATAAATAGTCTGGTGGGTTGAGAATCAGTCGAGATCTTTTTTCTGTAAGCCAAGTACGTGTTAATATCCTCAGACAATCGAGTTAAAGACTTGTAAATATTTTATTGTAAATATTCATGCATTTATGTATTTTATGTTTAAGTGAATATCAGACATGTTTACCTCTCCTGTAAAAAAAAAAAAAAAAAAAAAAAAAAAAAAAATCTGGTAGTATTATATTTATTGTTGCATATATGTGTCGTGCTTGGATTTTCAAAATGTGATGACACCGTCCAGGGGTGGCCAACCTGGGATGGGTCGTTACAATTTTGGTATCAGAGCATTAGGTTTTAAGATTCTGTAGACTGCATGAGAACCTAAAAAGTGGTAGATCTAAATAAATAATATTCTTAAATGCAGAGTCTGAGGATGACACGTGGTCGTGCGAGAACTAGAGGTAGAGTTCAAAATCAGAGGGGACGTGGTAGACCCCCAATTTTTAGGAGGACTGAAGTAGATGAAGAAGTCGAGTCGGTGGTTCCCGCAAGGGAACATGGTGATAGTGCAGCTGGTACGAGTAGAGCTGGGGAAGTATCTAAAAGTAGAAATGATGAATTGCAAGATGCTCTTAACCGTGCTTTAGAGAGAATAAATGCAGCCGAAGAACGGGCTGCTAAATTGCAAAGAATATTAGAGGAAAGGAATGGAAGAGAACCAGAGGTAGTGAGGCAAGAGGTTCCTGATGGAGGGGTATTTGTAAATGAAATGCAAGGGGATTGTTTTGTGAGGTTTCTTAAGTTTAAACCTCAGTCATTTAAAGGATCTGTAAATCCGGTGGAAGCTGAACAGTGGATTGAGCATGTGGAAAAATATTTTGAGGTCTTACCAGTGTCTGATAAACAGAAGATCGCCTTTGCTTCGTTTATGCTGGAGGGTGAGGCTTCTCAATGGTGGAAGGATATTTTGCCCAGAATGAGTACACGAATAGATCAACCTTTGACTTGGAATAAATTTAAGGATGAATTCTTTGCGAAGTATTTTCCAGACTCTTTTCGGGCACAACAAGAAAGAGAATTTATCCACCTAAAACAGGGAAATTTGTCGGTGGTTGAATATGATAGTAAATTTGTAGCCCTGTCAAGATTTGTACCCGAGTTCGTGAATACGGAGGAAAGAAAATGCAAGAGATTTTTAGACGGATTACACTATGAAATTCGTTTTAAACTCTCTTACATGGGCATAGGAAATTATGCTGTACTGGTAGATAAAGCATTGCAGATTGAGAGAGATTTAATAGAGTTTAAAGGTAGGAGGGATTGGTTGAAGAGAACTAAATTTGAGGGATCTAGAGGTGGTAGCAGTATGGCTGTACAGGGTGGGAGACCACCCCAGAGGGGGCGTTCTTTGTCACAAGGAACGGTAGGGCAGACTCAGAGGCAAGCAAGATCTGTTACTTCAGTAGCTCAGAGTAATACCAGTGGGACCCCTCGATTTGGGAGACAGGCTATGGGGATTGGGAGTTATGGTAGAGGAATGAATATGCCGCCAAGGGGAAGTGGAAATCTGATTTATGATCGGGAGTCAAGGGTTTGCTTTAAATGTAATCAGATGGGGCATTTATCTCGGAACTGCCCTACACAGATATGCTTTGTATGTGGTGAGGGAGGACATGTTGCTGCAGATTGTCCAGCGGGGAAGTCAGTTGAAGCAAGCATTGGAAGTGTCGGGAGAAGACCGATGGAGAGAGGCAGCGGATCAGGAAGCGTTCGGGGCAGAGGTCGAGGATCTGTAGCAGAGCGAGGACGTGGCAGTCAGATTTATTCCAGAGATGGCAGAGTCTATGCATTGACCCAGCAGGATGCACAAGCCACTCCTGATGTTGTTATGGGTATGATATCTATCCTTGGTAGGGCTGCTAGATTATTAATTGATCCTGGTGCAACCCATTCTTTTGCATCTAGTAGTTATATGAAGTCTATTGATGTCAGTGCTAGTCCTTTGATGCATGCCATTATTGTTGAGGTTCCTACTGGAGATAGGGTTATTATCAAAACAATTTATCAAAGTTGTGTGATTAATATTGCTGACCGAGAATTTGAGGTTGATTTATTGCCTTTAGATATGACAGATTTTGATGTGATTCTAGGGATGAATTGGCTATCTGCATGTCATGCATGGGTAGATTGTTTTAAGAAAAATGTGGTGTTCAGGATACCCGGGCAGGAGGAATTTAATTTTCAGGGAGAACGTAAAATACTTGTTAATTGTCTGATTTCTGCCTTAACTGCTAGTAAATGGTTGAGGAAGGTTGTGAGGGGTATTTAGCATATGTGGTGGATTCTAGCAAAGAGGGTAGACAGTTAGAAGAAATCTCTGTGGTAAAAGATTTTTCTGATGTATTCCCTGAGGAGTTGTCTGGATTGCCTTCCAATAGGGAGATCGAATTTTCTATTGAAGTGATTCCAGGATCAGCACCTATATCCATAGCACCCTATAGAATGGCACCAGCTGAATTGAGAGAGTTGAAAGTTCAGCTTCAGGAGTTGCTAGATAAACAGTTTATCCAACCTAGTACATCACCCTGGGGAGCCCCTGTGTTATTTGTCAAGAAGAAGGATGGGACATTGAGGTTGTGTGTTGATTATAGACAATTAAATAAGATCACAATCAAAAATAGATATCCTTTACCCAGGATAGATGACCTATTCGAGCAATTACAAGGAGCTAGAGTGTTCTCTAAGATAGACTTGAGGTCGGGATATCATCAATTGAGGATAAAAGAGGGGGACGTACCTAAAACTGCTTTTAGGACACGTTATGGTCATTATGAGTTCTTAGTGATGCCTTTTGGGTTGACCAATGCTCCTGCGGCATTTATGGATCTTATGAATCGGGTGTTTAAACCATTCTTGGACAGATTTGTAATTGTGTTTATTGATGATATTTTAGTATATTCTAAGAATGAAGAGGAGCATATGCGACATTTGGAGATAGTGTTGGAGATCTTGAGGAATGAAAAATTATATGCGAAATTTCCTAAATGTGAGTTTTGGTTGAATGAAATATCCTTCTTGGGGCATATTGTGTCGGGAGATGGAATAGCAGTTGACCCACAAAAAGTAGAAGCAGTGTTGACTTGGGAGAGACCCACGAATGTAACTGAAATTAGAAGCTTTTTGGGATTGGCTGGTTATTATAGGAGATTTATTCAAAATTTTTCTATGATTTCTAGACCTTTGACTACATTGACCAGGAAAAATGAAAAGTTTAAGTGGTCAGAGGAGTGTGAGAGAAGTTTTCAACTGTTGAAAGAAAAACTGACTACTGCCCCAGTATTAGTGCTTCCATCTGGTGATGAAGGATTTGTGGTCTATAGTGATGCGTCGCATCAGGGGTTGGGATGTGTGTTGATGCAACATGGGAAAGTTATAGCTTATGCATCTAGGCAACTGAAGAATCATGAGAGAAATTACCCGACCCATGATTTAGAATTGGCTGCAATAGTCTTTGCTTTGAAGATTTGGAGGCACCATTTATATGGAGCCAATTGTGAAATTTTTACTGATCATAAAAGTTTGACGCATTTACCAACCCAGAAGGAGTTGAATTTAAGGCAGAGGAGGTGGATGGAATTAATTTGTGATTATGATTGTACAATTCATTATCATCCAGGAAAGGCTAATGTAGTAGCAGATGCATTGAGTAGAAAAGCTACAGGGAGATTAGCTGCTTTTGAGAGTCATGATACTAGCTTGATGATAGAATTAAGAGAAATGAGGATGCAATTGAGTGTCAATGATAAAGGAGCATTGATGGCAAATATGGTAGTTCAATCTCCTATTATTGATCGTTTATTACAGCTACAGAGTAAAGATGAGGGAATAGAGAAAATCAGGCAGGAAGTGTTGAGCGGGAAGCCGACCGAGTTTAGAATCAGAGATGATGGTATGGTAGTATCGGGACAAAGAATTTGTGTTCCCAATGATGAAGAGATGAGAAAAGAAATACTAAAGGAGGCTCATGATTCGATATATTCCATGCACCCGGGAAATAATAAGATGTACAGGGGGCTAAAACAGAATTATTGGTGGTCAGGGATGAAGAGGGATGTAGCAGAATACATTGCTAAATGTTTGACTTGTCAACAGGTAAAATCTGAGAATAGGCATCCAGCAGGTTTATTACAACCTCTTCCGATACCTGAGTGGCCATGGGAAAATGTAAGTATGGATTTTGTCTCTGGTTTTCCCCGTACCCAGAGAGGGTATGATGCTGTGTGGGTTATAGTGGATAGACTTTCTAAATCTTCACATTTTCTTCCTATTAAAACTACCTGGAGTCCAGAAAAGTTGGCTGAGTTGTATGTGGCAGAGATAGTGAAATTACATGGAATGCCCTTGACTATTGTGTCTGATAGAGATTCTAGATTTACTTCTAGATTTTGGAGGGGTTTTCAAGAAGCTATGGGTACGCAATTACAGTTTAGTACAGCTTTTCACCCACAAACAGATGGACAGACAGAGAGAATCATCAGAATACTAGAAGATATGCTGAGGGCAAGTGTATTGAGCTTCTCAGTAAGCTGGGATGCTTACTTGCCTTTGATAGAGTTTGCATACAATAATCAGTATCAAACTAGTATTGGGATGGCACCCTTCGAAGCTTTGTATGGAATGAGGTGTAGAACTCCAGTATGCTGGGAAGAAGTTGGAGAGAGAAAGATATATGGCCCAGAAATGATAGATTTGACTACTGAAAGAATCAAACTGGTTAGGGAGAATCTCAGAGCAGACAGAAAGGATATGCTGACAAAAGAAGACGACCTCTTGAATTCCAAGTTGGTGATTGGGTATTCTTGAAGATATCTCCGTGGAAGGGAGTGTTGAGATTTAAGAAGAAGGGAAAGTTGAGCCCGAGATTTATGGGGCCCTATGAGGTGATCGAAAGAATTGGACCCGTAGCATATCGTTTGAATTTGCCTATGGAATTAAGACAATTACATAATGTTTTTCATGTGTCACTACTGAGGAAGTACTTGCACGATGAGTCCCATGATATCACGAATCAAGCGATAGAAATTCAGAAGGACTTGACTATTATGCTAGCCCCAGTCAGAATCCTAGACAGAAAAGAGCAAGTCTTACGCAATAAAGTTATTCCTTTGATTCAAGTATTATGGCGCAATAAAGATGTTGAAGAAATCACGTGGGAACATGAAGCAATAATGAGGAAGGATTATCCCCAACTCTTTACTTGATTTCAATAAGGAAATTTCGGGGACGAAATTTTTTTAAGGTGGGTAGAATTGTAATATCCATATTTTAAAAAGTTGGGTAAGTGTATATTTTTATCAATATGACAAAGAGTTAAATCCCTGAATGGCTGAATGAAGATTTCTGGAGACCAAGGTTGAAAAGCAAAAAAAAAAAAAAAAAAAAAAAAAAAAAAGTCAACTTTGAACAGTACTCGGGGCAGCCACCAAGAAAGCAATTTTTTTGGGTGGAATTATTTTATCTAAGTGTTTGTTGTTTAGTGTGGAAGTGGAGAATAAAGAAAAAGAAAAAGAAAAACAATATAATGATTATGTTTTTCTAATCATGATGTTTTCTTTAGCCATCATGATGTTTTTGTAATTATTATGCCATTATCTCCAAATCATGGAGACTATTGAAGGAGAGAGCTGCTGAAATTTTGCAGCCAAGCTCTCTTATATATTGAGTACGAGATGTTTATGAAGGGAACGCGAAAGAATTTTTGATTAGTTCCAAATATTTCATCTGTGTTCTTAAAACACTTGGAAATTTATAGAAAGGTGGAAGGAACAAGATTTTGAGAATATTTTCAAAAATATTTTTGGAAGCTATCAAAATAGCAGAAGGTAATAAGGTAATGTTATTTTATCATTTATGAAAGTTTCGGAGGTTAAAATAGAAAATTTTCAAACTGTGTAGTTTATGGAGAAAAGAAGAAATAATAAGAAATTTAAATTCCAATATTATGTCAGGTGTTGGTAGTCAACAATCAGGAGAAAATTCGAGGAAGATCGGGAAAGGCAAAGAGGTGGCCCACGAGTAGCTTTAAAGTACTACGTGGTGAGTTGGATTTACTCTTAGTAGTCTAAATAAAGATCAATTATTTGGTGATATTATTAAAATTAATTATTAAAGTATGCTAGGGTGATAGATGAAAAATTGATTTATGGGTATGATAGGAAATTTGACCAGGTAGAAATATTTTGGTGAGAAATGATATTTTTGAAAATCATAAGTTTATTTGAGGATAAAAGCAATAAATAAATTATTGATGAGATATATAGATGTTTTAATACGAATTATGACGAGATGAATTTTAGTGGATCTTGTTAAATTTTTATGGATGATTTAAGATGAATTTTAGTGGATTTCGACAAATTCTGATGGACAAGTTGAGATGAAATTTAGTGGATCTGGACAGACTTTAATGAATTATTTGATGTGATTTGGGTAGAGAAGAATCTTGTGGAATTTTTATAATTTGAATAAAAATCTGGATGATTGGATGTAAGAAATTTTAAAGAAACTTTGTTAGATAAAATTTGTGGATAATTAGGATAGTCAAATTAAGTAGTTTGAATCTTTATATTGTTTTTATATTACTGTTTATATTACTGTTTCATATCATTGGTCATGTACATATGCATTAAATAATATAACCGAAAGAACCGGGAAGGCAGCCGGTCTAATGAAATAACCGTGACAGCCGGTATATGCTGGGATGAAAAATAAAAACCGTGACAGCCGGTATATGCTGGGATGAAAAATAAAAACCGTGACAGCCGGTATATGCTGGGATAAAAGTTAAAACCGTGACAGCCGGTATATGCTGGAATTAACCGGGAAGGCAGCCGGTCTGATGAGAATAAAAGAACCGGGAGGGCAGCCGGTCTGATGAGAATAAAAGAACCGGGAGGGCAGCCGGTCTAAGATTATAATAACCTGTCGACAGGTGGGAAGACGTTCCCATCATAATCATTCATGCATCTGCATCTGTTTTAATTATCATTGCATTATTTGAGATGCTGAGTTGTGGTATACTTTTGTGAATTTAATTATAGAAGGTTGAGATTCATATAAAAAGACAGTGATAAGACTTATCTAAATGATGGACTTTTTGATATGAACCTCATTACGAGGTAATTAGGAAATAATTGATAGTCTTAAGGTGAACCAATGATTGAGAAGAAGAGATTGATAGTAGAAAGTTGTCATCAGGTTATGCGAAAAATAATTTTTAATATTAAAGGATTATTGATGGAATTTGGAATACTTTTAGTAAATTTAATTCGCTGAGCTTGTGAAGCTCACTCCTCACTGTTCAATAATTTCAGGAAGCAGTCAAGATAAATAGTCTGGTGGGTTGAGAATCAGTCGAGATCTTTTTTCTGTAAGCCAAGTACGTGTTAATATCCTCAGACAATCGAGTTAAAGACTTGTAAAAATTTTATTGTAAATATTCATGCATTTATGTATTTTATGTTTAAGTGAATATCAGACATGTTTACCTCTCCTGTAAAAAAAAAAAAAAAAAAAAAAAAAAAAAAAAAAAAAAAACTGGTAGTATTATATTTATTGTTGCATATATGTGTCGTGCTTGTATTTTCAAAATGTGATGACACCGTCCAGGGGTGGCCAACCTGGGATGGGTCGTTACAGTCTTGTCGTTCCCGCTATGGAAGCTGGGGGTTATTGGACGCTTATTTACCTAAATAAATAAGCAAATAATCGAACTTGTTTTACTTACAAGTACAGAAGTTCAATGGTAACATAGTGTGCAAGTGCGAGATCATTTCCACAGGGATTGGTTAATTTCGATTTAGAATTAGTTTCTTCAAAGTAAAAAGAGAAATAATTGTTCATTGTGGGTTAATAATAATAAGGACATAAGATTACGATATCCACCACTAATTATACTTTCTCACTAAGTAAGGTGCCAATGCTCTAGCCTTATCATGAATATTTAATGGTTGCCAACCTAAGGGCTTGGTCCACACCTTAGACTATTGATCTTCCTATGCAACAAGTTCGGCATAGTGTCTACTCTAACTCTTTTCTCTCTTAAAGGATTCAGCATGGGTGTATACTGAGTTGTTCCTTAAGAGAGCATAAGGGCTATGGAGATCGGCAACCACGCGGGACCTAGGGCTTAGTCTGCTCCCGGTTTTCCGTGTTGATTAACCCGAGAATCCGGTGTGGATATCTCTTGTTACTAATGTTGAACCCAGGGCTATATATAGGGTTCTCAGGGTGTCCCGAAACCCTAATTTCATATTTAAGATCCGGAGACTTCTTTCCATATCTGGCTCTATCACCTCTGGCGTGTTTACGATCGATCGTATGTGGGATGCGCTCGAGCACAAGTGTGCACTCGAGCCTTCTTCAAGTGCGCTCGTGTGCCTGTGCGCTCGATCACAAGGAAGGTACACTCAAGCGCACCTTGCTGGATGGCAGAACTTGACTTTTTACTCCTAAAAGCTCCAAAATATTATCTTTTTGTCCAAGCCCTGTGAAAAACACATAAAACATGAAAATGAAGTAAAATCTACTAAAATAGATTAAAAAAAATAGTCTAACAAGAGTAAATTAAGGGGCCTAAATATGACTATTTAAGCACTTATCAGGGGTGCCTGAAGTCCCTCATTGGCTGGGTTGGTGCCTCTCTTCCCCGAGACCCGGGGAACTCTTTTAGGTACCCCTGGCTAATGAGGGCTTCAATTTGCATCTTCAGACTATGGCATTCTTCGGTGTCATGCCCGTGGTTTCTGTGGAATTGATACCACTTTCTTTGGTCCCCACTAAGGTGCGATGGCTTGGGCGGCCACTGGAGGACTGACTTGTCCTGAAGCTGCATCAGGACGTTGGTCCTGGATGCATTGAGAGGGGTGAAGTTGTCAAGCCGGGGATGGGGCTTATACCTGCTTTCTTGGTGAAGCCTCTTGGCCACTCCTCTCTGAGGGTCAAGGTCTTTCCTCTTCTTCTCTGTTTCTTTTTCTCTTTCTCTTCTAAAAGCTTGATTTTCCTCCGCCAACATATACTTCTCAGCCCGGGCCAGGACCTTGTTTATATCTTTAGGCGGGCGCTTGGTGAGCTTGGAACTAAAGATATCGGATCTCAGTCCATTCTTGAATGCTAGCATCTGGACGTTTGGATCGAGGTCTGGGATTTCCCATGCCACCATGTTGAACCTGGATATGTAGGCCCAAAGCCTCTCTCCTCGATGTTGGACAATATTGAATAGGCTCTCCAAGGTCTTCTTTGGTCCCTTACTACTGAGAAAGTGAGAGGAAAAAATGTAGCTGAGCTCTCTAAAGTTGCCAATACTTCCCAGCTTTAAACGCAAATACCACGTGCCCACAGCTTTCTCAAGTGTTAGGGGGAAGGCGAGATACATGATCGGATTGGAATGCCGATGTAGGGTCATGGTCGTTTTGTAATGTTGTATGTGGCCCAGCGGGTCTGCCGAACCATCATAAATTTTGATTTGCAGCATTCTGAAGTTGGGTGGGAGCGGGGTCTCAAGGATATCCTCTGTGAACGGAAGGTCTTGTATGCTAAGTTCATTTAAGATATTATGGTTTCTGTGCTTGAGAGCTCTGTCTATTTTTTCTTTCATTTCTTCGATTCGTCTGCCTAGATTTGGGTTGCTTTCGGAGACTTTCTTTAGACCAGTCGTAGGGCAGCGATGGCTCGGCGGTGGAACGGCTGTAGGCCGGGTCTTTGCTACCAGAGGATTCTGTTTGCCCGGGAGTTTGGTGAGAATGAGAGGGTTGTCGTCCCCCATTTTGAACTTCGGTCGCCAAGTCGGCTATTAATCGGGAAAGCTCCTGGAACTGAGCCTAGGTTACTGGGGCGGTCAGGTGGCCCATGGCCACTTTTTCAGAATCATGGGAATCTGTTCCCGAGTGGTGTGGACGCTGCTCTCTGACAGGAGGCTGCCTACTTGACCCCGAGGTCGCACGCTCGTGAATCACGGGGAATCTTAACCTGGATTGTTGACTCTAGGTGTTGCCCCGAATGGGGGCGGAGCACGCCGTTGGGGCTCCCTTGCTGGTTCTTTTTGTGGTGTTTCTGGATGGCATTGCAACAGATGAGTTCTTTATACTTCTTCACTTTTACTGTTAGTGAGAGATGGTGGCTTCCCACAGAAGGCGTCAATCTGTTGATGCCGAGGGACCGTTGCTGACTCGGAGTCAACTTTTTGGGATCTGCACAAGTAAAAAGGGGTGACTTAGAGGGCCCACGAAAGGAGGTGAGGGGGAGACCTCCGAGGGCACTCAAACACTCTAGTTAGGATGAGGGCTTAAAAAAGACCGAAGGCTAATTTTAAGTAGCAGATTAATGTGGATTTTTCCTAATGCCCTTGGCTTTATATACCTCACATCTTTTATAGCATTCTGAGACAAGGTCGACCGCATGGGAGGAATAGCTCAATCCAATGATCCCGCGTTTTTGCAGTGAAGGTTACAGTCGCGTGCTCAGGTGTTCACTTGCTCAGACGATTGCGTGATCAAACGAGGGTTGGTTCGTTAATTGTGCTTAGTCATGGCGATTGCATGATCAGGCGAGGGTTGGTCCGTTCATTGCACTTTGATGTGGCGATTGCGTGACCTTCCGACTCCACGTTTTGATGGCCCATTGGAGAAGGATATTTCCACGTGTCGATGATCTATTGGCCGAGAGTATTTCCACATGTCGATGGTTTATTAGTCGAGAGTATTTCCATGTGTCGATGGTTTATTGGCCAAGGGTATTTTGTATCTCATCATGGTGAAAAAGAGAAACCATGATAAAAAAAAAAAGTGTAGAAAAAAGTCTTATGAGAGTTACGAATGTTGGTGAGTCGATGACTGAGATCATAAGGTGAGGGAAACAGAGATCTTTGGCTTTGAATTGAAAGAGAAACATAGATGAATGTAGTCCTAGACTCTGTAACGGAGAAGAATTTTTTTTGTTTTTCTATAGGTTTTTTTATGAAAGGTTAATGTTATTGGTAAGTGATTTTATTTAATTGACCACCACATGTAAATGGATATTATTTTTACTGTTAACCTCTCATTGGTTATGTGATTTTTTTCTTTATCTTTCTTTTGAATGGAACCCAACTATTTATAGGTAGTTTTGAGGAGTAATCTAGGTACGGGGAATGGGTCGGGACAGTCCGAGTATAGACTTTGGGTTTGAGGAAGTGAAATGCGGTTGGCCAATTCTTACAGAATGCCAGACCTAAACACTTGGTCCGCTAAGAATGGGTCTTTGACCCAATTTCGATTTTGTTAAGGCCCGAACTATCATTTAAAATAAAACCCAACCTGACTTTAGGCCTTAGTTTAAAAAATGGTTCTCAAACCTACTTTCATCCAAAGAGTCCCAAGTCTGGAATAATTGATAAGTTTTAGTTCATTTTCAAATGAACTTAATAATTCTTATAAATGATATTAGGGGCGATATGTGGTATTTGGAATTTTTAATGGGTCAAAATCGTTAATGTGATTTGATTTGTGATATGTCATTCACTTACGATAACGTGATGGTCTAAATAGAAAAAATTTATGATGATCTAATCCCATATTAATAGCGAAATGAAAAAAAAAATATAAGTATGCATTAATAGTTTTATGACTTCAAAAACAATTTTGTTATAATTTTTGAGAGATGGATGAGGATATCTTGTTTCATTTCAAAATTCATTTACTATTTAAATATACATTTTAAAAATACATGAACTCTAAATCCTAAATCGAATTATATCCAAAATTTTCAATGCATTTATCTAGAGAGTTACTTCAAAACACATCATAGTAGCTATTTACCACCGCACATTAAAGATAGTAAAAAGTATCTAGATAACCATATGTTGTAGCGACATCTACACAATAAAGAATTTCAACTTACATATATTGCCCTGGATTTATGTTAATGAACTCTATGAAAGGTTTTTTTTTTTTTTGGTGATATGTACAAGTACTTGTGTTCAATTTTTGGATTCTTTTTAACGGAATCTTTTAGTCCAATATTTTAAACATAAATGAGTTAGACACTTAAAAACATATTTGTATCTGATTTTCATACCCTAATACATATAACATAGTCCCATACAAAATAACACTGGCACTCCACACATCCACGTTTTTGGGGCTAAAAGCTACATGGCAAACAAACATCAAATAGAAAGAGTAGAAAATAAAATTCAAAGGAGATTTCAAATATTTAAAAGCAAACCTCAGGAGCAGCATGGTTCACACTTCCACAAGGGAGTCCGGAGTAAATCACTCGTAAAAACTTTGCTCAATCCAAAATTTGTCAGTTTAATCTTCTCGAATTGCAAAGTATATTCTCAAGCCTCAAATTGCGATGAACTACTAGGTTCTCGTGACAATATGCTAAAGCAGAAATAAGCTGGTGAAAAATTAAGCAAACATTATCTTCTTTCAAACTATCTTTACTGTTAACAAAATCGTATTAAAGTAAATGTAAGTTTCATCAAACTTCAAAGCACCTAAAATTAGGTATTATAATGATTTCCAAAGCAAAAACCGAATATTAGATGGCAACCCTTTTACATTCCAAATTCTATAAACACCTCACACCTTTAGAGAGATGATATTTATGCTACCAAAAACCACGACTATATTAGATTCTTCTGTAAATGTTGTATCTGTCATCTTTGGCAGCCAGAAAAATTAATGCAATCCTTATAAGAAATTATGCTTTCCATCCATACAAGAATTGAGATTAACATAATTAAAAATAGGTTATTTGGTATTAACCTTTAAAGACAAAATTGTGCATTTTCTTCTGGGTATGTTTGGATCCGAAAAAATGTGAAAGAAAATAAAATCTTGAGGAAAATGAAAATTAAAAGAAATAGAAAATTTTCATTTGAAACCAAATTTTTTACATTAATTTTTATGATGGTTATTTTCCCTCTTTAGCTTTTCCTTTGACATTTAAACTAAGAAAAGAAATATTCTCTCTTTTTATCCAACAAAATAAAAGAAAAACAAAAGCCAAAATTTTGCCTTTTCTTTCGTCCAACCCAAATAAAATAAAATAAAAAGCCAAAATTGTTGCCCCCAAAATATTACTTTTGCATGTGTAATGAATGAAGTAAGACAATCTCCATTATGTTCTTAAACCATCCCCTTTCCCTTTCCCATTCCCAAAAGAAGAGGATAAAAAAAAAAAAATTCTTTAAAAAATGTCTGGTTCATGTTTATGACAGTAAAGATGACATCAAATAATACAGTAAATCTTCAAATGGCTTTTTTTTTTCTCTGATTTCAAGACAAGCGGTTTTTTTTTATGCAGCCAAACAACAATTCGAAATAGAGTGAAAATAATAAGATAGATGGATAAAAAAAAAATCCTCCAAGAATAAACAGATAGATAGATAAAAAGATTATACCTTTGAGAGGTTTTGAAGAGCAGCCTCTCGGGTCTCATGAGATTGAATAGCCACAATCCACTGCATGATCAATGCGAGCATTCCCTCTAGAAGAACCCGGTATAACATTCCATACCTTAGTTACATGGACCCGGCACTAGGCCAGAGTACCTGTGTCGACGCGACATGACACAAATCCGGGTACAAAATAAGTACTGGATTTGTTGACTTGAAGCCAAATTATACCCGCAAAAAGTTTTACTCATGTTAATCGAATTCTCTTAATTTTTTCTATAATTTGTAATGCACTTTTATCTTATATTTTTAGGGCTAGTGGCCTCGAATGTTTAATTAAACATGATCTATGTGAAATATGCTTTGTACCAAGTTAAAAATGAGAATTTCTATAAATATAAAATTTTGGTATAAGCTAGCCATTTCCGAAGATTTTAGCTTACGGTTTTTGTGCATTATCGCTAAAATAGTTACGATGGTCTTGTCTTTTGAAAGTTTGCTACAAACTAGGTTTCAAAAAGTTATGTCAAAACCAAAGATATCATTTCCCAAAACGGAGCCTTGAATGCCGAATTATACCCTCAAGAAGTTTTGCTCGTGTTAATCGAATTCTTCCCATCTTTCCAACAATTTGCAATGCAATTTATACTATTTTTTAATAGTTGGAGATCTTGAAAGTGGAGTTTATCATGATATAAGTAAAACACACTTTGGTCCAAGTTAAAAATGGGAAGATCTAGAAAAAATAATTTTAGTATAAATTGGCCATTTTCGAAGATTATCACATTTTTTATCCATTTTCGCAAAAATACTTATGATGGTCATTTCCTTTCAAAATTTACCAAGAATTAGGTTTCACAATGTTACGTCAAAACTAAAAAGATCATTTCCTAACACGAAGCCCTTAAGGCTAAATTATGCCCTTAAGAAGTTTTACTCATGTTAATTCAATTCTCTCTATCTTTCTTACAATTTATAATGCACTTTTATCATATTTTTTGATTTATAGTGGCCTCAAAAATTGAATTGAACATGATTTAAGTGAAATATGCTTTGGTCCAAGTTAAAAATGGAAAGGTCTAGAAAAACAAAATTTTGGTATAAACTGGCCATTTTCAAAAATTATAGCTCACATTTTTTTGTACATTTTCGCTAAAATAGTTAAGATGGTTATGTCCTTTGAAAATTTACCACAAACTATGTTCCAAAAAGTTATATCAAAACCAAAAATATCATTTCCTAACGGAGCCATGAAGGTCAAATTATATCCTCAAGAACTTTTGCTCATGTTAATCGAATTCTCTCCTTCTTTTCTACAATTTGTAATGCAATTTTATCCTCTCTTTTTTTACGGTTGGTGGCCTCAAAAGTTGAATTAAACATGATCTAAGTGAAATTCACTTTGGTCCAAGTTAAAAATGGAAAGGTCTAGATAAATAAAATTTTGGTATAAACTGGCTATTTTCGAAGGTTTTAGCTAACTTTTTTTGTGCATTTTAGCTAAAATAGTAACGATGGTCATGTCCTTTGCAAATTAGCCACAAACTAGGTTTCAAAAAGTTACGTCAAAACCAAAAAGATCATTTCCTAAAACAGACCCCTAAAGACTGAATTATACCCTCGAGAAGTTTTGCTCATGTTAATCCAATTCTCTCTCTCTTTCCTACAATTTGTGACGCACTTTTATCCTATTTTTTGATGGCTGGTAATCTCCAAAGTGATATTTATCGTGACCTATGTGAAATGCACTTTGGTTTAAGTTAAAAATGGAAAGGTCTAGAAATATCAAATTTTAGAATAAATTGGCCATTTTCAAAGGTTATAGCTCACCTTTTTTTTTTTTGGTCCATTTTCGCTAAAATACTTACTATGGTCATTTCCTTTAAAAATTTGCAATGAACTAGGTTTCAAAAAGTTACATCAAAACCAAAAAGATCACTTCCTAAAACGGAGACCTCAATGCTGAATTATACCCTTAAGAAGTTGTGCTTATGTTAATCCACTTCTCTCCCTCTTTCCTACAATTTGTAATGTACTTTTATACTATTTGTTTGATAGCTGGTGACTTTGAAAGTGAAATGCACTTCGGTCCAAGTTAAAAATGGGAAGGTTTAGAAAAATCAAATTTTAGTATAAATTGGCCATTTTCGAAGGTTATAGCACATGTTTTTCGTCCATTTTTGCAAAAATATTTACGATTTTCATTTCATTTAAAAATTTAACAAGAATTAGGTTTCAAAAAGTTACGTCAAAACCAAAAAGATCATTTCCTAACATGGAGCTCTAAAGGCTAAACTATACCCTCAATAGGTTTTACTCGTGCTAATAAAATTCTCTCCCTCTTTCTTACAATTTATAATTCAATTTTTTCATTTTTTTTTATTTCTAGTGGCCTTGAAAGTTGAATTTAACATTATCTAAGTGAAATATGCTTTGGTCCAACTTAAAAATGGGAAGGTCTAGAAAAATAAAATTTTGGTATAAACTGGCCATTTTTTAAGGTTATATTCACGTTTTTTGTGCATTTTCGCTAAAATAGTTAAGATGGTCATGTTATTTGAAAATTTGTCACAAACTAGGCTTCAAGAAGTTATTTCAAACCTAAAGAGATCATTTCTGAAAATGGAGCCCTGAAGGCCTAATTATACCCTCAAGAAGTTTTGCTCGTGCTAATCGAATTCTCTCTCTTTCTTACAATTTGTAATGCACTTTTATCCTATTTTTTTATGGTGGGTGGATTCGAAAGTTGAATTAAACATGATCTAAGTAATATGCACTTTGGTCCAAGTTAAATATGAAAAGGTCTAGATAAATAAAATTTTGGTAAAAACTGGCAATTTTCGGTGGTTTGAGCTCACGTTTTTTGTGCATTTTCACTAAAATAGTTACGATGGTCATATCCTTTGAAAATTAGCCACAAACAAGATTTCAGAAAGTTATGTCAAAACCAAAAAGATCATTTCCTAAAACGAACCCTTGAAGACTAAATTATACCCTCAAGAAGTTTTGCTCATGTTAATCGGATCATACAATTTGTAATGCACTTCTATACTATTTTTTAGGGTTGGTGATCTTGAAAGTGGAATTTATCATAATCTAAATGAAATGCACTTTGGTCCAAGTTAAAAATGGGAAGGTATAGAAAGATTAAATTTTAGTATAAATTGGCAATTTTCAAAAGTTATAGCACATGTTTTTTGTCCATTTTCGCTAAAATACTTACAATGATCATTTCCTTTAAAAAAATTTCACGAATTGGGTTTCAAAAAGTTAAATCAAAACCAAAAAGACTATTACGTAAAACATAATCCTCAAGGCTAAATTATACCCTCAAGAACTTCTACTCGTGTCAATCCAATTTTCACCATCTTTCCTTCAATTTGTTACACACTTTTATCCTATTTTTAAGGGCTGGGGCCTCGAAAGTGGAATTAAACATGATCTAAATGAAATACGCATTAGTCCAAGTGAAAAAATGGGATGGTCTAGAAAATTAAATTACGGAGGAAACTGACCATTTTCGAAGGTAGCGCAAGTTTTTTTTGTGTATTTTCTCTAAAATAGTTATGATAGTCACAAACTATGTTTCAAAAAGTTTCTTCAAAACCAAAAAGATCGTTTCCCAAAAGGGAGCCCTGAAGGCCAAATTATACCCTCAAAAAGTTTTACTTGTGTTAATCGAATTCTCTTCCTCTTTCCTACAATTTGTAATACACTTTTATCCTATACTTTTAGGGCTTGTGGCCTCGAAAGTTTAATTTAACATGATCTAAGTGAAATATGCTTTAGTCAAAGTTAAAAATTGGAAGTTCTAGAAAAATAAAATTTTGGTATAAGCCGGACATTTTCGAAGGTAAGCTTATAGTTTTTGTGCAAGGTAAGCTTATAGTTTTTGTGCATTATCACTAAAAAAGTTACGATGGTCATGTTCTTTGAAAATTTTCCACAGACTAGGTTTCAACAAGTTATATCAAAACCAAAAAGATCATTTCCCAAAATGGAGCCGTGAAGGCCAAATTATATCCTCAAGAAGTTTTGCTTGTGTTAATCGAATTCTCTCCCTCTTTTTTACAATTTTTAATGCACTTTAATCCTATTTTTTATGGTTGTTGACCTCCAAAGTAGAATTTATCTTGATCGAATTGAAACGTGCTTTGGTCAAAGTTAAAAATGGGAAGGCCTATAAAAATTAAATTTTAGTATAAATTGGTCATTTTTGAAAGTTATAGCTTACGTTTTTTGTCCATTTTGGCTAAAATACGTACGATGGTCATTTCATTTAACAATTTACCATGAATTAGGTTTCAAAAAGTTATGTCAAAACCAAAAAGTTCATTTCCTAAAACGTAGCCCTCAAGGCTAAATTATACTCTTAAGAAGTTTTGCTCGTGTTAATCCAATTTTCTCCCTCTTTCCTACAATTTGTATTGCACTTTTATAGTATTTTTTGATAGCCAGTGACCTTGAAAGTGGAATTTATCATGATATAAGTGAAATGCTCTTTGATGCAAGTTAAAAATAGGAATGTTTAGAAAAATCAAATTTTAGTATAAATTGGCCATTTTCGAAGGTTATAGCTCACGTTTTTAGTCCATTTTCGCAAATATTCTTACGATGGACATCTCCTTTAAATAGTTACTAAGAATTATGTCTCAAAAGCTTACATCAAACCTAAAAAGATCATTTCCTAACACAGTGCCCTAAAGGTTAAATTATATCCTCAAGAAGTTTTTCTCGTGTTAAACTAATTCTCTCCCCTCTTTCTTACAATCTATAATGCACTTTTATCCTATTATTTGATTTTTGGTAGCCTCGAAAGTTGAATTAAATATGATCTAAGTAAAATATGCTTTGTTCCAAGTTAAAAATGGGAAGGTTTAGAAAAATAAAATTTTGGTATAAACTGACCTTTTTCGAAGGTTATAGCTCACTTTGTTTTTGTGTATTTTCTCTAAAATAGTTAATGTAAACTTTCAGAAAAAACGAATATTTGATGTATTGAATATGAGGCCTTTTTTGGCTATATGTAGAGAATAATCTTAGCTAATTACAAGGAGATAATTGAGATATTAGATAAATAAGAAAACTAACTCCTAGAAAATAGAAACAAAGTTATTTAGTGGGATTCCATCTTTTCCAACACTCCCCCTCAAGCTGGTGAATATGCATCCTTCATTCCCAGCTTGCATATAAGTCATTGGAATGCTTCACTGTTCAGTCCTTTTTTAAGTACATCAGCAAGTTGATTGTTTGTTGGGACGTACAGTGTGCAGATTAATCCGTTGTCCAACTTCTCTTTTATAAAATGTCTATCTACCTCAATATGCTTTGTCTGGTCATGCTGAACGGGATTATGAACGATGTTGATAGCCGACTTGTTGTCACAAAATAGCCTCATAGGTCCATCCCACTTAATCTTTAAGTCTTCCAAAATTATTTTGAGCCATAGTAATTCACAAACTCCTTGCACCATCGCCCGAAACTCTACTTCAGCACTTGATCTTACCACTACATTCTGCTTCTTACTCGTCTATGTTACAAGATTGCCTCCTAGGAAAGTTCAGTAGCCTGTCGTGGACCTTCTATCAATCGGTGAACCTGCATAGTCAGCATCTGTATACGCCTCAAGAACTAACACTGTGTTTCTTCTAAATAGAATCCCTTATCCTGGATTAGCCTTTAGGTAATGTAGTATGTGATGGACAGCTTGTAGATGAACTTCTCTCGGGCTGTGCATAAATTAGCTGAAATACTCATGGCATAAGCAATGTTTGGCCATATATGGGCAAGGTATATGAGCTTCCCAACTAGTCTCTGGTACCTCTCCTTGTCCACGACTGGATCATCTTTTGCTTCTACAACTCTATGATTTTGTTCAATCGGTGTGGAAATTGGTTTACATGCAGACTTTCCTGTTTCCTTAAGGAGATCAGTCACATATTTCTATTGTGAGATAAAGATTCCTTCTCTAGAATGAGCTACTTCAATTCTTAGAAAGTATTTCAACCTCCCAAGTTATTTTATCTCAAATTCACTGAGAAGACATCTTCATAGAGCTTCCTTCTCATTCTCATCGTTTCCTATGACTATTATGTCATCGACGTACACTAAAAGGGTCGTTACTCCCCCTGCATCCGAGTGTTATATGAAGAGTATGTGATCTCCCTGACTTTGCTTGCATCTGGTGGCTAGCATCACTTTGGTGAATATTCCAAACCAAGCTCGTAGAGATTGTTTTAGGCCGTAGAGCGCCTTCCTTAGCTTGCAAACTTTGTTGCCTCTCAGTTGTTACTCATATCCTGGAGGAATGTCCATGTATATCTCCTCTTCTAATTCACCATGAAGAAAGGCATTTTTACATCAAATTGCTCCAAATACCAGTTAAAATTAGCAGCCAGTGACAACAAAACTCTCACCGTGTTCATCTTAGCTACTAGAGCAAATGTCTATTGATAGTCCACACCATAGGTCTGCATGTATCCTTTCGCCACGAGTCTAGCTTTGTATATTTCAAGAGATCCATCTAACTTGTATTTTACGGTAAACACCCACTTGCAGCCCACAACCTTCTTTCTAGGTGGTAAGTCAACTATTTCCCACGTCTGGTTCTTCTCTAGTGCCTGCATTTCTTCACTCATGGCATTTCTCTAATTCTCATTAGATAATACCTGAGAGGAACATGAATAGAGTTTAGACTGACTAGAAAAGTCCTATGTAAGGGTGAGAATTTCTCAAAAGAGATGAATTTTGCCAAAGGATACATTGGGTGTTTTGTGCATTCTCTTGTGCTTTTCCTAATAGCAATTGGGAGATCATGATCTGGTGTTAATTGAGATTGGTCAAAAATTGTATTTACCTCATTCTCAGGATTAGAAGTTGAAGCTTAGACTTACATGGGATTAGGATCTGAATCTCTTCTCCTTGAATAAGCCTGCACAAATTTCATAGAGTCATGCATATCTCATTGACCCGCCCACAATGGGTCTAGTGTGGGCGGGTGTGGGTGTTGACACCGGCTGGAATGATTCGACCGATATAAGTGGGTCAGCTGGAGCTGGTTCGGCTGGAATTACATCAAATGGGGCTGATGTTGACATTGGTTGGAATGGTTCGACCGACACAGGTAGGTCAGTTGGAGCTGTTTCGGTTGGAATTAGAGCTGGAGCTGGTTCGGCTGGAATTAGATCTGATGGGGCTAATCTGGTGGACACAACTAACTCACGAGTAGGTAGATCGAGCAGAAACAGATCTTTATCCTTATCTTCACTAAATGAAGTTTCCCCCTAAAGATAAGGCTGGTTAAAGTATGGTTTTGTTTCCTCAAAAGTGACATCTATGGAGAAAAAGAATTTATGTGTAGGTGGATGGTAGCATTTGTATCCTTTCTGGGTGGACGAATAACCTACAAACACACACTTAAGAGCCCTTGGATCTAATTTTCCTCTGTTTCGACTATGAACATGGACAAAGGCAGTGCAGCCAAAGATTCTTGGAGTGGGGTTATTTGTTGTACGAAGGTCGGGATAGAATTGGGACATTGTTTCCATTGGTGACTTACACCCTAGCACCCGAGAAGCTAGACGATTAATCATATAAGCAGCTGTGAGTATGGCTTCCCCCCAATAATGTTTTGGAACATTTTGGTGAAAGAGAAAGGTTCGGGTTATAGCTAGCAAGTGACCATTTTTTCTCTCTGCCACTCTGTTTTGTTGTGGAGTATCAACGCAAAAGGATTCATGGATGATTCCCTCTTTTGAAAATATGGAGATAGAACTTAATTAAAATAATCCCTTCTATTGTCTTATCGGAATCTTTTGATTTTTACCCCAAATCGGTTTTGAATCAAGTTATGGAAGTTTGGGAGTACATTGCTTACATCTAATTTATGTTTAAGAAGAAATATCCAAGAAACCCTAGTACAATCGTCAACAAAAGAGACAAACCAATAAGAATGAGACACATTTGGAACTGTAGAGGGTCCCCATAGATCACTATGAATCAAATAAAACAGAACTGGACTTTTATTATTGCTGTTTGGAAAAGGTACACGTTTGTGCTTTACAAACTCACATATATCACAATGAAATTGTTCAGCACCTAGACCTCTAAACAAAGTAGGAAACATAGTTTTCAAGATTCCAAAAGATGGATGACCTAGTCTAAAATGGTGGAGCCAAATGGTGTCTTTATTGGATGATGATAGAAATGATAGAGATAAATTATTTTTGACCATATATGACTTGCTTGGTTCGTTAAGATAGTAGAGCTGGTTCTCTCCTTAGCGAGTCCAATCTTCTTCCCTGAAATCTAGCTCTGAAAAACACATTGAGAAGGATTGAAAAGTATATTACAATTCATATCATATGTGAGCTTTTGAATGGATATTAAGTTGGTGGACAATTTTGGGACATGAAGAACATTTTTTAAAGTAAGAGAAGGATTTATATGAATACCTCCTAGATCAGCTATAGTAGTTAAAAAACCATCAGCAGCTGTTATTTTTCGATTGCTAGGACATGGAGAGTAGGTGCTAAAATTTAGTGAAGAATGAATCATATGGTCTGTGGCTCCTGAGTCAATAACCCATAAATTCCTGATAGTTTCATCTAAGATATTTAGTCCTTGAGAAAATGAGAACCTACCTGAGAATGCAAGAGAGCATGAACCACTAGGTTTTTCCAGCGATCCCAGAAGTCCCCTTAGCTTCTCTACCTCCTCTATATTAAGCATACCTTGGTCTAAACTTGGTTGATTCCTGGTGAAATAGAACTGATTCTGCTGTTGTCCCAGATTACGTTGCTGTCTTCCTTGGTTTCCCCACTTCAGATAATTCTTCCCATTTAGCTTGTATGCTGCTTAAATATTCTGTAGATCACCTTAAGTTGGATGATTGGGAACATCTGTGGGCATGGTGGTGTTTTCAGCCATGGTGGGTTAATGATGGAGAAAAGGGCAAGATTATAGGGAAGAAAAAAATAGTGATAAAGGCTAAAGGTATGGTCGGCTATGAAGGCCAAAACAGATGAAGCGATGAAGGCTTTGGAATTTCCAGAAAAAACCTTGATTATGTCCAAAGAATAATGCGATAGTTGTAGCACAGCTTTGGGGTGTCGATTCTACAAGGAGACAAGCGATCTACAAGGGAAAGTGTAAACCTTAACATAAATGATAAAATCAAGTGAAAGAATATGAGTTTTGATAATGAAATAATGGGAAAAAGTTGTGTAAATATAATGAAGAATATAATGGAGAAATAACAAGGTTTCGGGAAACCTCCCTAGGTTCGTTGCCTTTTTCCAGTCTCGATTCAATTGTTTTTATCTCGATTGCTAGTTTCACATCCCAAACAAGCAATCGGCAAATATTCAATCAAAGCATATGAAAACCCTAATGTAATTGCTATAGAGTACTCTTTACTTTCGATTCAAGCACACATGACCTATCTCATAGATTTATCAAGAAACGACAATATATCTCAATGACAATATCGCAGTAATAGACAAACCTAAAAGATAAATCTACCGGAATCAATCACATCCAACAATCTTGACATAAAAAAAGCATGACTAGACTTATATAGAGGAGAAAAATGTAATCACCCGATTAAGAGAAAATCTTCTAATTAAATCAAAGAGAAAATCATAACAATGTTTAACAAAAAATCCGAACTATAACTGAATCAAGAATAGAAATAAGAACAACTACACCTAAGAATTCATCCTTTCGCCTTGCTTGGAGATTAGTTGGCCATAGGGCTCATGCTTGAACACCGTAATGGAGAAGAATGTAGCAGTTTTGTTGAGTTTTTTGGCCTCCTCTTATCAAACCCTAAGTGACCCTTCAGGCCGCGACACACATTGGTTGGCTATGGATTCTGAATGTTTGTGGAGGCTGCGGCTCAGCCCTTCTGTGTTGCTGCATGGAACAATTCTGAAACCACTCCTTTTACTCTGATATGCATGGACTCTTAGTGCTTTAAGCATTGATAGCTTTTCCATCTCTTTTGAACTCAAAGTACCTAAAAATGCACCGAAATAGATCAATGATCTAAGAATGACACTTTAGAATTATTAAGGTATAAATGAGTAATTCAACCCTAGATTAACCCTAAAATGCTAACAAGTAAGTACTGTTATGATGCATTTTACGACTCTCATCATAACCCCCAACTAGCTTATTGCTAGTCCCTAGGAATTCAAGCAAAAAATAAGACAACATGACATGAATTCTATAATAGAAATCAAAACAAAATAAAGCAATGTTAGCGTTAATCCAAGAGTAATTCAAATTTTCTATCTCAAAAATTGCAAATAACACACAACACATAGAATCATTAAATATGACCCAAGTCCAAAAGTATTCCAAACAACAACCTCAAAATTGTTATTGACTCTTAACATCCATCTTACCACAATCCATTAATCCGAACACCCGGATGATTTTATGCACAACATTCATGAATAAAAGTCTTGGCCTCTAAAAACATATTAATTTGCGTGACATCAATCACAAAACAAGCTCTATAGGCTCACTTTTCAAATCACTCTCTACTATTGTAGAAAAATCACACTACATTGGATCAATAGGTCTTTAATAAACTTGTAACGTTAGGCTAAGGTAAAGGTCAAGAAAGAATGGGAAGGATTCAACAAGTAAAAGAACTCAATCTCTTAGTTTTAAACACAACCGCTTTAAGCACTGGATAACCTTACTTCAACACCCAACTCTTTCAACCATTTTTCGAGCATTTCTTTCAATAAATCACCACTTTTTTTTTGGCATAAAACCATTCACCTCATTTTTTTATTTTTTTATTTTCTTTTCCACAGCCCCCAACTTATCTCCTTTAATGTACTTGGGTTATGGTAGTAATATTTTTTCATATTTCCATCCTTACTCCTCTTAAGTGCTTCTCAACAAATGTGTATAACTAAGTTCTTTTAACAGAAAGGTAAGAATAAAATATTTTTAGGCTCATAAAGGTAAGTAAATGGGTTATCGAAAGAAACAAGGCTCAGACTCTTTTTCAAGAAAAATGCTCAAACAGGTGACTAGCAATAAATATAACAAGCGTAAGTCTGAAAGGCTCAAATGGTCCAAAAATGGCCTACATCATATCCTAAGTAGTGTGCATTCTAGGATTTCGCCTCAAGTGATTATCAAATCAGTTCTAGAGCTTGTCAAGACCGCAAAAGTATTCACAAAAAAATCATACATAAAACTTCTCTAAATGTTTTAGACTAATCATGCAATCTTACCGTAACCCAGAGTGACAAACCAAATGAAGATTGACATTTAAATTATTCCAAAACCGAAGCAAGATTTAACTTCTTCTAAACACTATATGCTATCTCAATTAGGCTCATATCATTGACATGTGAATTAACTCCAATGTTAACACAGAGCATGCTAGGAACGAACGAAAAGGGAAAGTGACACCAAGCAGTTCAATGGAAAGAAGAAATGCGTTTCCTCCATCCACAACTTAAAAATTGCATTGACCTCAATGTGAAAGAAAAAGTAAAGGAAGCTCCCTTTGTAACCAAAAGTGCACAGAAGCTGAAAATTGTGCACCACCATTAGAACTGCATACAGTTCTTCTTGTTGAAATTTCGATCTATAACATAAAACAAAACAAACAAAAAGAAAGCAACTGTGGTGTAACATTAAGATTCCCACCGTATGTTAAGTTAACACATGAAATCGAAATAAATAATGAAAAACGAAAGAAAATTATGAAAAATAAAATAACGAAAAGGAATACATAATAAATGTTAGTACGGTCGTCCGATAATAAAATAAAATAATAAAATAAAAGGAGACAAACAAGATATAACCCAAAAACTAATCATCTATGTCTTCGTCCTCCTCTTCATTCTCTTCACCCTCCTCTAGAGCTGGATCAAAAGATGAACCCGGATAGGGTGGCAAGGTAGGAAAGTGATCCATATCGCAACTGGTGGTAGAGGCAAGGTGTTGGTACATCTGACCAAAAGAAGAGTACACCCTCACTTGATAATCTACTTGCCTAGCCAAGAATCGTTCCTGACGATCAAACCTATCATGCAAGAGTTTTTGATGCTCGTCAAATCGAATCTCTAAACGCTCAAAGGGTTCTGTAACAGTTAAATTCCTAGGGGGAGGAGGGGGGGCAGCAATCGTTGCTCTCTCACCTAGACCGGGCAACCTTGATGCTTTAATTAGATTGAGCATGCCATCATCGATGGGCTTCTTAGGGTGCTGGGCTTCTTCATCAGTACTGTACTAGACTCTGGCTCGGATGCATAATTGGGTAATTAATGAAGGGAAGTACAATCCAAGCTTTTGTCTCATAGTGTGTTGTTGTGAGAAAATATACCTAAATAAATAAATAAGCATATAATCGCACTCGTTTTACTTGCAAGTGCACAAGGTCAACAGTGTAGCATAGTGTGCGAAAGCAAGATCATCTCCACAGGGATTGGTGAATTTCAATTTTAGAATTAGTTTCTTCAAGTTAAAAAGAGCAATAGCAGTTTGATTGTGAGTGAATAATAATATTAAGAACATAGGGCTATGATATCCACCACTAATTATACTTTCCCACTAACTATGGTTTCAATACTCTAGCCTTCTCATGAATATTTAATGGTTGCCAACCTAAGGGCTTGGTCCACACCTTAGGCTATTGATCTCCCTATGCAACGAGTTAGGCATGGTGTATACTCTAACTTTTCTCTCTCTTAAGAGATTCAGCATGGGTGTATACTGAGTTGTCTCTTAAGAGAGCATGAGGGCTGTGGAGATCAGTAACCACATGGGACCTAGGGCTTGGTCCGTTCCTGGTTTCCCATGTTGATTAACCCGGGAATCCGGTGTGGATATCCCTTGTTACTAATGTCAAACCCAGGACTCGGTCATCCAAATTGATTCGACTAACCTATCCATACCACATGCATACGTTGATCAGGCACATACATATGAGGAATTTAAGTATAATCAGGCATTAATCAAGTTAAACATTCTAACAAGGCTATAGCAAAGATAATCAATGAATAAACATGTGGAAAAGCATAACTAGGGCTTCAATCAAGCCCTATAAGGGTTTAGTTACACATGCTATCTAAGATAAACATCATAAATAAACTAAACATAAAGGGAAGAATAAACCCGAGAGAAGAGGCGTCAATTCTCTCCCAAAGCTTACAACTCCAAGCTAAAGCAAAAACTAAAAGAAGGATCTCTCCAAGAGGTGATGATCTTTTGTGTGTGATTTACAAGTGTATTTATAGGTCTTTGAGAATTCCTAAGAGGCTCATGAGTTCCTAAACTTTCCTAAAACACAAAACTCCTTTATTTCCAAAAATAGAGTTATTTCCAAAACAGGGTTCTGCAGTTTACTGTTCACGCCCGTACATGTGCACTCGATCGTATATGTGGTGCGCTCGATCGTAATACTGCGCTCGATCGCACTCTAGCCAGTAGCTGCTTCAGGATTTCCAGATTTCTTCCTTTAAGTGCCAAAAATGCTTCTTTTTCCAAGACCCTATAAAAACGCGTAAAACACAAAAGTGAAGTAAAATGAACTAAATTAACATAACTAATGACCTAAAAAATGTAAATAAGGGGGCTTCATTATGATTATTTAAGCACCTATCACACCCCCAAACTTACATATTGTTAGTCCCTTAGCAATACAAAACTAAAAACTAAATGAAGAACAAAATTAAAGATAAATTAACTTCCATGATACTCAAAAATTTGGGTTGTGCATAAAACGATAATAACCGTTCATGAGTAAGCTTAAAATAAAAACACATTTTGGATTGTAAGAGGACTTTCAAAAGTTTTATGTTACTCACCTAAGGTTGGTTTAAGGCATCGCAAGTTCGATGTGTGTGTGATGAATCAGCACATATAAGAGGGGCTTCCACATAATTTTAGTGCGTAGTGTTTTGGAGCCCAACTATTATCGAATTTCTTGTTAAAGAGAACAAAATGGCATAATATTTGCTTCTTTTTTTTCTTTTTCCTTCATCATGCGATCTTTGCCATGTTGAGTTCCATCGAGCTTTCTATTTGACCCTTGTAACGAGTGTTTGGCCAATGACTCCCAAACCAGATGGTTTTAGGGTATTAGGTATAAAGACACCCCTAAGGACTTACTAACTCGAATCAAAAAGGCTATGGAACTAACAGGTTTTAATGCTTTTTAAATGAAATTCCCACCTTTTGACGTGAGCACTCAATGCTTACTGAGGCAAGAGGCCCAGTTACTCGGTGAAAATTTGTTATTATGATCATTAAAGGCTTACTTTCCACCTTTTGACGTGAGCACTCAATGCTTACTGAGGCAAGAGGCCTAGTTACTCAGTGAAAAGCTTTTTTATTACTTTTTTGCATGATGAACATTTTTCTATATATATGTATTTTTTTTTTCTTATGCCAAAGGGTTCTTTTCAACAAGTTATCAGATTCAAAGTTTAGGTTATGGAAACATATACAAAGGAATTATATGTCATACCCCACACAAATGCGTGCTAAATGTGCTTGTGCAAATTGAATCAAACTTGTGAATTCTTAGGTGCCTTGAGGTAGGTAACTAAACTTTGTAAAACTCCCATTGCAAAACTATGTGTTCTAGCTTTTAAGCTTACTAACGAAGTGTTATCAAATTTTTAAATTAACCAAAATTTTTGTTTACCAAAAGAACATGCATTTATCTTCCTAAAAAAAAAAACTGGGACTTAGTGTGTGCATGTGTTTTAGGAGCTTGTGTGATAGTATCTAGTATCTCCCACTACCCCCAAACTTGAAATACACATTGTCCCCAATGTGTGTGTCATAGAAAGATCTGACCTGGGAGATGGAGAACTAGGTTGCTTGCTTTACTTGTAACACGCCCCCAAACTTGAACTAAGGCACACATTGTCCCTAAAAAGAAAAACCAACGTAATACGAGAAAACAACAAAAAACTAAAAATAAATAGTAATAAAAGCTATGAAAAGCAATAAAATTTAAAGGATAAGCTGTGGGGTGCCTCCCATGAGCGCTAAGTTTAACGTCTTCCGCCAGACGGAGTATCATCTCTCTGCTGATCATCATTGAGTGCAGACTGCTTGTTTAAGTGAGGAAGTTTAGCTTCTGGAGTAACTGCGCTTGATCGCACTGTGTCTTGCGCTCGATCGCAACGCTTCAGGCACTGAAGTTAAGTGCGATAGAAACTGGGAATTCAAGTGTTTCAGGTGTCCTTGGATCAGCTATATATTGAACAGGTTGAAGTGCCAAGTCCTCATCTTGAGGAGGTATATTGAGGTCGAGGTATGGTTTGACTCGGTGTCCATTGACTGTGAATGTCTGATTGTCATTTGAGCCATGAATCTCCAAAGCACCATGAGGAAAGACCTTGGTGACCATATATGGAACAGTCCAGCGAGACTTTAGTTTACCGGGGAATAGCCTTAATCTTGAGTTATAGAGTAGTACCCTTTGTCCCACGTGAAACTCTCTCCTCACCAGTTGTTTGTCATGATAGATTTTTGTCCGTTCTTTGTAGAGCTTACCATTCTCATAGGCATCGTACCTTAGTTCCTCTAGCTCATTTAAGTGCAGCCTCCTCTTCTCACCCGCTTGTTTCATATCAAAGTTGAATTGCTTTATGACCCAATATGCTCGATGCTCTAATTCTACCGAAAGATGGCATGCTTTTCCAAAGACTAGGCGGTATGGAGACATGCCAATTGGAGTTTTACAAGCAGTCCGATATGCCCATAGAGCATCATTGAGGCACAAAGACCAATCCTTCCGATTAGGCTGCACAGTCCTCTCTAGGATTCCTTTTATCTCTCGGCTACTTATCTCCACTTGGCCACTGGTTTGAGGATGATAGGGGGTTCCAACTTTATGAGTGATCCTATATTTTTGGAGTATTGCGGCAAAAGAGCGATGATGAAAGTGGCTGCCCCCATCACTGATGATTGCTCATGGAGTCCCAAACCTGGTAAAGATGTTAGCCTGCAGAAACTTGACAACAACTTTGTGATCATTAGTCTTTGAAGGGACAACCTCGACCCATTTGGACACATAATCCACACCCACTAGAATATATAAATAACCAAAGGAGTTAGGAAATGGACCCATGAAATCAATACCCCATACATCGAAAAGTTCTACTATATAGATATTTTGGAGGGGCATTTGATTTCGGGAGAAGATGTTACTTGTCCGTTGGCATCTATCACAAGAGTTGCAAAAGGAGAAAGCATCTTTAAACAAGTTAGGCCAATAAAAACCAGATTGTAATACCTTAAGAGTTGTTCGTTTAGCCCCAAAGTGTCCTCCACAAGCCAACTGATGGCAGTGTTGTAATAGGCTCAAGTGCTTCTCTTCTGAGACACATTGTCTAATGATTTGATCAGGGCAGAATTTGAAAAGGTAAGGATCATCCCAATGGTAGTGTCTAGACATAGATATCAACCATTTTTTTTCTTGCGTGGTCATACCTGGGGGAAAAACCTTAGTTGTTAGATAATTTACAATATCAGCATACCATGGAAGTTTTACCCCTATTGTGAACAGTTGCTCATCAGGGAATTTCTCATTCAAAGGTAGCTCATTATCATTATTCTCATAGGTTAGCCTTGATAAATGATCTGCAACTACATTCTCACTGCCTTTCTTGTCTTTGATCTCTAAATCAAACTCTTGTAATAGGAGCACCCATCTGATTAGCCTAGGCTTTGCATCTTTCTTAGAAAACATATATCTCAAAGCAGTATGGTCAATGAATACAATAACTTTAGAACCAATAAGATATGATCTAAACTTTTCTAAAGCAAAAATAACAGCTAACAATTCTTTTTCAGTAGTAGAATAGTTAAGCTGAGCATCATTTAAAGTTCTAGAAGCATAGTAAATAACATGAGGTATCTTATTGACTCTTTGACCTAAAACAGCTCCCAAGGCGAAGTCACTGGCATCGCACATTAATTCAAATGGAAGATTCCAATCTGGTGCCATCATTATTGGAGCAGAGGTGAGCATATTCTTCAATGTGTTGAAAGCTGTCATACAGTTATCATTCCATTCAAATTCGGTATCTTTAGCTAATAATGCACAAAGGGGTCTCGAGATCTTGGAGAAATCTTTGATGAATCTTCTATAGAAACCCGCATGTCCAAGGAAACTCCTAATGCCCTTAACTGTGAGAGGAGGAGGCATTTTTGAAATGATGTCTATTTTAGCCTTGTCTACCTCAATACCTTTGTTGGAGATGGAATGACCCAACACAATGCCTTGTTGGACCATAAAGTGACATTTCTCCCAATTCAACACTAAATTACTTTCTTCACATCTCTTTAGGACATTTTCTAAATGATTTAGGCATTCATCAAAATTAGAACCAAATACACTGAAATCATCCATGAATACTTCAATATATTTCTCTACCATATCGAAAAATATGCTCATCATATATCTTTGAAAAGTAGCTGGTGCGTTGCACAAACCAAATGGCATTCTTCGATAAGCAAATGTACCAAAAGGACATGTGAAGGTAGTCTTTTCTTGATCCTCGGGTGTTATGGCAATTTGGTTGTACCCACTGTACCCATCCAAGAAGTAGTAATAGCTGTGACCGGCCAATCTCTCTAACATTTGATCAATGTATGGCAAGGGGAAATGATCTTTTCTGGTCACTTTGTTCAATCTTCGGTAATCAATACAGACCCTCCAACCAGTTGTCTCTCTTGTAGGTATAAGCTCCTTATTTTCATTTTTCACAACGGTAATTCCACTCTTTTTCGGAATGACTTAGATTGGACTTACCCATTTACTATCTGAGATGGGGTAGATAATGCCAACATCTAGTAGCTTTAATACCTCGGCCTTTACTACCTCTTTCATGTGTGGGTTAAGTCTCCTTTGAGGGTCTCGAGTGGGTCTTGCTTTATCCTCAAGGTAGATATTATGCATACATTTAGCTGGACTTATCCCCTTAATGTCAGCAATGGTCCATCCAATGGCAGATCTATGCTCCCTCAGAACTCTTAATAATTTCTCTTCTTCCCCAGAACTCAAGTTAGCAGCCACGATCACAGGTAAAGTTTTCTTCGCTCCTAAATAAGCATAAGTGAGATGTTCTGGCAGCTGCTTTAGTTCCAAAGTTGGTGCCTGGACAATAGATGGTAAAAGAGTAGTATTAGTAGGTATGAGAGATTCAAATGGAGGAGCATACTTATTTGAGTGTTTTGGAGAAGCTTCAAGGTAGTGCACAGTTTTGATGATGTCATCAGTAACATCTTCAGGTTCTTGCTCAATATCCATTGTCGTAAAGCTCTGAGTAATGGTGGTCTCTAATGGATCAGCGTGCTGGACCTGAAAAGCATTCTCAACAAAACTTTGCATCATACTTACATTAACACATTCCATGTCATCTAGAGGTAGCTTTAATGCATCAAATATTTTAAATTCTATTTTCTCACCATTGATCTTTATACTTACTATGCCCTTTTTCACACAAATCTTAGTATTGGCAGTTCTCATGAAGGGTTTCCCTAATATGATGGGTAGGGGTAATGGCATAGGGCATTCCTCCATATCTAGCACAATGAAATCAGCAGGCAAAATGAATTCTCCTACCTTAACTAGGACATCCTCAAGAATACCCCTAGGCCTTTTTATACTCCTATCTGCCAACTGTAAAGTAATGGAAGTTGGTTGTAACTCCCCCAAACCTAGGGTTTAGCAAATTTACTCCTGCTCCCAAATCTAGTAATGCTCGTTCAAACAACTTATCACCTATCCTACAGAAAATAGTAAAACTACTCGGATCTTTCAGTTTTGGTGGTAGTTTTCTTAACAATACCGCACTTACCTCTTCAGTTAGAACCACAGTCTCATGTTCTTGAAACTTTCTTTTATTAGTGCAACAATCTTTTAAAAATTTAACATAAGCAGGTGGCTCTATCGTTGATTCAGCAAACGATATCAAGTTTAAAAAAAAAAAAAAAAAAAAAAAAAAAAAAAAGACTACATTGTAACATTTGATTAATTGAAAGTTGAAACTGGTACTATTGAGAGAAGGACCAAAATGAAACTCAATTAGTAATTCAAGGATGAAAAATATAACTAACACAAAAGGATTTATAGTTTATTAAAGATTAAAATTTGACTTACTTTAAGCCAAACTAGCATTGTGCCCCTAGGAATATCATAAAACATTTGTGGAGACTGAACAAATCCGCAATTGTTTTCTTTATTGGAACCAAACATAAAACACATTGCATGACGAATAACTTATGGATTGTTGGTAAACATGTCACAGTCTACGTTCAACATAAACGGTGCGTTTGTCATCAACCCTGAGACTCTAGTCTGTTGTCATTTACAAATATTAAGAAGAAAAAAAAAAGTAAATTGATTAGTTATTGAAAGTTATTTCTAATTTTTAATTAAATATATATATATATATAATATTAAATAAAGGTTATATAAATTGAACTAGCATGCATAGGTCATGAATATCTTACTAATACGTTCATGGCATCTGCCTTGTAATGATGTGGATGACTTGGCCGCTTCTTTCTAGATATGTAAATTAAATGTGGCATCATATCTGATAGACCTTCTTTGTTCTCCCATATAAACTACAAAGTAGATGAATGGATATTTTTTGGAAGATTTATTTATGATTCATAGTTTTGTTTTTTATACTTGAAATTAATTCAAGCTTTCGTCTTATTTTGGAAAATGAATTTTTGTTTTCCGGGAATGAAAACCGTTTTCATTTTTACATTTTCATTTCATAGAAAATCATTGTTTTACTTTTGTTTACAGTATTACTAAAAACAATGAAAATAATCTTTCCATTTTGTTTTTTTTTTTAATTTTGACCTATTTTTATTTTCAATATTTAGAAAATATTATCAATCTGTTTCAGCCATCAAATGCATTTAGTTCCATTTTCTAAATTATGTAAAATGAAAACAGAAAAGAGGTATATTTTCTAAAACTAAACACGCTTGCCCCGTATTAATTGGTGACATAATTAAAAGAGTTTCATTGGTACTGTGTTAGAGTATAAATAATAATCAATTGTTTTTGTAAAATTAAATTTTTAAGATAATTAATTGTCCAACTATCTCTTTAATATGATACCAAAAATTTTATATTTAATTCTTGAAAATTTACTTTTCATCTACCATTTTTTATTATTTATTTTCATCTAGTGCTTTGTCAATCTATTTTCGGTTTACATTATAATCTTACATTTTGGTTCACGTGCAAAACCCACTATAAGACATGAAACTCTAATACAAGATGAAAAAGATAAATAGTGATAATCATCCAAAGAATTAAATTAGGCACATACCTTAATTATTGTTGGATGGTTCTTACGTTCTACATTAGAGAAAATAGCCAACTCGTCTATTAGCTCATACGGAAAAATGTTTTGTGCTGCATCTTCCAACTTTCCGCTAAGCTGCTCGTATTCATCCTACAAACAACAAACACAAGCTATGTAACTGGCACTACTTGAAATGATTTTTTTTAATTATCACAACTCTCTTGTATTTTGTCTTATATTTTAATATTTCTTTATATTTTAAATTCAATCAATTTACACCCTATATTATATGGGAAATATTTAATAAGTTATTTTAATCAAAATTTCGACCAAATTATAATTGGTATACACGTGCAATTCACATGTATACGGTCCTTATTTGAATGGAAGAACACATTTTTGACATTATTTTCTCAGAGTTATTTTCTCAAATTGCAAATTGGGGAGATGGATTTTGAGTTTGCAGAAAATAAGAGAGAAGATTTGTTGTTGAAAATAAAAGAGCACAAAGTTGTCTTTTTGCATTCAAATGAGGCATACGTGTGTATGCATTTTAATTTGATCAAAATTTTGATTAGAATGGCTTATAAGATATTCTCATATAATACATAGTGTATTAAAACATATTGGAGACATTGAAACATAACGAAAATGCAATAGTATTTTGTGATAATAACTTTTTTACAAGATAAATGATACATTATATTTAGTCTACAAATTAGGTACCATGGTAGGAAAATTATATTAAATAGGTTTTCCAAAAAAATACATTAAGGATATAATCAATAATTGAGATAATTAAGATGAATATTCCCAATTGAATGTAACAGAACTTTGAATTACCTTAATTTTCTTCCATTCTTGTTGGAATTCCTGTGAATTAGCACTAGGGCCCTGTATAGGCTCATTCAAAAAGTATCTAAAGGGAGTTCTAACTTGAACATTGTACTTCTTACAAAACGGAACCCAAAGTTAAGCAAACTTAGAGGCTTCCACGAGAGAGTAATAGGTGAGAGGGGAACAACCATCGTCCGATACATAGCAAGTAAGCCTGTTAGATGGATAATCGATGGCCATCAAAGAGAGTACAGTGTTTACGGTGACGGTGACGATAGGTAGTTCTAGCACGGGGTCTGTCGTTGTTACAAATATGTTTAGCGGAGGAAGCTCAGGTACCTTGACAAAATCGTCTTAAACGCAAACTTTTGAGCAATTACTATCAAAATTTTCACACTAATTAAACATTGATGTTGTGTTTTGAATCTTAGAAATTTTGGAGGAAAGAAAATTGAAAAAACATATATATAGTAAAACACAAAAAAAAAAAGGAAATGGATTGTTTTGATGTCAAAAGAAAAGTTATTGAAGAAAAATTGCAAAACTTAACATAACAAAATGAAAATAATGGGTGTAAATGAAATTTATATTTTTATTTGTATTTTCAATTCCTCCAAATTTTCTTTTTCTTCATATATTTTCCAGGATCCAACAAAATGTAAAAACAAAAAGTGAAGGAGAGAATGATATAAAGATACATGAGAACATTTAGGATGTCTTTAATAGGAAATAAAAGTAAGAAAATATAAAATAAAAATGATAATCTTACTTTCATATGGTTGGAAAAAAATTTAGGTACGAGGTACAATTATAATGTTGATGAGGAAAGACAGACACATAATTTATTACTTTCTTTGGCTGTAAATGATGCTGACACAACAAATTTCTTGTATGCCTGAAACATTTGAGAATTTTTCATTTGGTAGGGATGGAATAAGTTATTAAATTCGTTATATATGGATAAAAAAATTATTATAGTATGGTAAATAAAATTGAATATGTTATTAGATTCATCGTTATAATAAAAAAATGGTATACAACTTATTGTTACCGTTGTTCGAGATTGCTGTGAAACATGCAAACAATTATGATGAATAATACGAAAAACAAAGAGATTGAGAAAGCAATTAAACACACAGATTTGATGTGGTTCGGCAGTATGCCTACATCCACGGGAGCGAGCAGCGTCTAAATTTCACTATATCAAAGTAGGGTTACATCATATGTATTTATACTAACCCTAGCCGTATAGAGGTATTAGAAAATTCCTCAAATACCCCTATACCATACCGCACCCCCAACCTATTAATCGTCCCTGCCAATAAAACAATAAATTCCAAGTCCAAAAGGGTTGATGTCGTTGTTCCGCTCCGCTTCACTCCAGCATCAGCCTGATTTCTCTATAAATATGTTTCACTCGATATGAGCCATATACTACAACAATCTCCACTTAGCGAATATCCACCCCTTAGGAGAAAAACATAACCTGGAACTCCACCTGGGACAATAGGTTGGGACGCCTCCCATCTAGCACCTAGAGACATTAATCAAGTCCAAGCTTGGACTTATCTGTGGTAATAGACTTTGTCAACATGTCTACTGCATTCTCATAAGTGTGAACTTTTTCAAGCAATAGTTCACCAGAAGAAACCAATTCTCTGATCCTGTGAAACCTCACATCTATGTGCTTGGTTATCTCATGATACACCTGGTTCTTTGCCAAATAAATGGCACTCTGACTATCACAATGCAACTGAACTCCACCTTGTTGAATACCCAGCTCCTTGACCAGCCCTGTAAGCCACAAAGCTTCCTTGGCAGCCTCAGCCTCAGCCACTGCCATATACTCTGACTCAGTAGTAGATAGTGTAACCAGAGACTGAACCATGGACTTCCAACAAATAAGCCCCCCCACAAAGGTGAACAAATAACCTGTGGTAGACCTCCTATCATCAAAATCCCCTGTATAGTCTGCATCCACATATCCCATAACTAAAGGATCACCATGTTGTTTGCCAAATATTATGCCATAATCTGTAGTACCCCTCAAGTATCTAAAAATCCACTTGACTGCATCCCAATTTTCTCGTCCCAGATTTGATAGAAACTTGCTCACCACACTGACAGCTTGTGCCAAATTCGGTCTTGTACAAACCATAGCATACATCAAGTACCCCACTGCACTAGCATATGGAACCTTTAGCATGTCTTAAACTTCATCATCTGTCTTCGGGCACTGAGCGGTAGACAGTCCAAAGTGATTCGCCAAAGGTGTACTCATTGGTTTTGCATTATCCATGCTGAATCTCTCTAGCACCTTCTCAACATAGCTACGCTGAGATAACCATAATCTCTTGGAAGCTTTATCCTTATGAATCTCCATTCCAAGAATCTTCTTGGCAGTACCTAAATCCTTCATGTCAAATTCTTTGCTCAACAAAGTCTTCAACTTGTTGACCTCACTCATACTCTTCACAACAATCAACATATCATCCACATAAAGTAACAGAAAAATAAATGAACCATCATCAAGGCTCTTCACATAAACATAACAATCATACTCACATCTCTTGTAGCCAATCTGGATCATGTAGGAGTCAAATCACTTGTACCACTACCTCAGAGACTGCTTCAGCCCATAAAGTGATTTCCTAAATGTACAGACCAAGTGTTCCTGTCTAGGCTGACTGAACCCTTCTGGCTATGCCATGTATATCAGCTCCTCCAAATCACCATAAAGAAAAAGCTATCTTTACATCCATCTGCTCCAACTACATATCGAAATGCGCTACCAAACCCAACACTGCCCTGATGGAAGTGTGTCTGACCACAAGGGAGAAGATCTCATCATAGTCAACCCCTTTCCTCTGTGAGTAACCCTTTGCTACAAGACGAGCCTTGAATTTTTCTCCCTCTTTTTCTGATACTGTTTATTTCTTCTTATACACCCATTTGCATCCTATCGCTTTCTTCCCCTCTGGAAGCTCCACCAACTCCCATGTCTGGTTCTTATGTAGAGACTCCATCTCTTCCACCATAGCACCCATCCATCTACTCTTCTCTTGGCTGTGTACTGTCCCCTGAAAAGTAATAGGATCCCCGCTACTAGTAATGAGTGCATAAGAAACCAAATTTTCAAAACCATACCTGGTGGGTGGCCTAATAGTGCGTCTAGGCCTGTCTATAGCTATATTGTGATGCTGTTGATCTTCTGAACTAGAGCTCCCTGCATTCTGAGCATTGTCTTTCTTACCATGTGTCTCTAGCTCCACCTGCACCACATGCTCATTTCTGCTGCAATTTTCTGGCACATGTTTCTCTTCTTCTTGAGTACACTGCAACATGGTTTTCTCATCAAAAACCACATCTCTACTAATCACCACCTTGTTTTCCTTTGGATCCCAGAGCTTGAAGCCTTTCACCCCTTTCTGATACCCCAGAAAGATACATTGTCTAGACTTTGCATCAAGCTTTGATCTTTCCTCATTAGGAACATGCACGTAGGTTGGACATCCAAACACTATTAAACCAGAGTAGTCTACCTCACTGCCTGTCCACACCTCCTCTGCTACTTTCCCATCTAGTACTGCTCTAGGTGACTTGTTAATCAAGAAACATGTCATATTCACTGCTTCTGCTTAGAAGTTCTTTGCAAGCCCTGCATTGAACCTGAGACACCGAGCTCTTTCAGCTATTGTTCTGTTCATCCTTTCCACTACACCATTTTGTTGTGGTGTCTTGCGTACTGTGAAGTGTCTCTTAATCCCATGCTATTCACATAACTCCATAAACTTTGAATCTGTGTACTCAGTACCATTATCGGACCTGAGGCATTTGATCTTCCTTCCTGTCTGGTTTTTTACTTCAGCTTTCCACAACTTGAACTTGGCAAACGTTTCTGACTTGTGCCGCATGAAGTATACCCAAACCTTTCGTGAGTAGTCATCAATAAAACTCACGAAATACATATGTCCTCCTCGTGATGCTACCCTTACTGGCCCCCAAACATTTGTATGAACATAATCAAGAATTCTCTTTGTCTTGTGTGTGGCTGTCTTGAAATACACCCTATTATGTTTCCCAATACACAATACCTGCCGAAATCAAGCTTGCATGTTCTGACACCCTTCAATAGATTTATCTTATGAATCTCCATCATCCCACGCTCACTCATATGACCTAACCTTATATGCCACAAGATTATTCTATCTGACTCAGACTCTACACCTACAACTCCACCTACAATTGTGGTACCTAGTAGTGTATAAATATTTCTTGCTAGTTTATGTCCCTTTATCACTGTTAAGACACCTTTACTCACCTTCATTACTCCACTTGCAGACTTGTAACTAAACCCATTACAATCTAAAGTGCCCAATGAAATCAGATTCTTCCTTAAATCCAGTATATGTTTAACATCACACAACGTTCTAACAACACCATCAAACATTTTAATTATGATATTTCCTATTCCAACAACTTTGCATGATGTATCATTACCCATCAGAACATAACTAAAATTTACTAACCTGTAGATGTCGAAACAATCTTTATTTGGTGTCATGTGATATGAGCATGCTGAATCCAGAATCCAAGAATCTATGAGATGATCTGAACTGGATGAAACAGAAAGCATATCCCCGTCACCACTCTCTGAGTCTTCTTCTTTCACTACATTCGCAGACTTTAATGGACCCTCTTTATTCTCTATATTCCTCTTCCTTAAATCTGGACAATCTCGTTTCATGTGCCCCTTTTTTTGCACTTAAAACATTGTATGTCCTTCTTTTTCCTGGATTTAGATCGAGATTTATTGTTACTCGATCCGTTTGGGACTTGTTTCTCTCACGTTCCTGGTTACCTCTCACCACAAGCCCTTCACCTTGTAAATTCTCATCACTGGCCTTCTTCCTCTGATGAAAACCTAATAGAGCACCTATGATCCCCTCTAATTCGAGAGTTTCTTTCTCCCACATCAGAGTTGTAACCAAATTTTTGTACGTAGGAGGAGCTGGTAGGGAATTCAATAACATCAACGCCTTGTCTTCATCTTCGAACTTCACATCAACTCGCTTCAAATCACTGATAATCTGGTTGAACACGTTCATATACTAGTTCAAATCTAAGCCCTCTGACATCTTAAGACCATACAGTTTCTGTTTAAGATAGAGCTTGTTCATCAATGACTTGGACATATACTGACTTTCCAGTTTCAACCAAACTGCCACCGGTGAGTCCTCATCCATGACGTGATACATCACATCATCAGCCAGACAAAGCTTGATAGTTGCCATAGCTTTCGCTTCCAGTTCTTTTTAATCTATATCGTCCATACCTTCCGGCTTCTTTCCGTATAACACCTTCACCATACCCTTCTGTACTAACAAATCCTTGACCCTCCTCTGCTATAATCCGAAATTTTCAGATTCGTCGAACTTGACCATTTTGAACTTCGCAGAAGAAATCGCAGACATCGTGACCTGGGCTCTGATACCAATTGTTGTGAAACATGCAAACAATTATGATGAATAATACAAAAAACAAAAAGATAGAGAAAGCAATTAAACACACAGATTTAACGTGGTTCGACAGTATGCCTACGTCCACAGAGTGAGCAGCAGCTAAATTTCACTATATTAAATTAGGGTTACATCATATGTATTTATACTAACCCTAGCCGTATAGAGGTATTAGAAAATTCCTCAAATATCCATGTACAATACCGCGGGGCCATTGCCCCCGTACCCCCAACTTATTAATCGTCCCTGCCAATAAAACAATAACTTCAAAGCCCAAAAGGGCTGATGTTGTCGTTCCACTCAGTACGCTACACTCCACTCCAGCATCTGCCTGATTTCTCTATAAATATGTTCCACTCGATATGAGCCACATACTACAGCAGAGGTGTTCCAAATATGTTATATAATCCACAGGATTCCATTTGATATTGGTGGTGAGAACCCAAACGAAGGCAAACCAAGACTCGCAAAGAAAAGCAAGAAGTCAAGCGAATCAATATTGACTTTTAATATATAGAAGATGGCAGGCGAGGAGAGAAACATAAAAGAAGAAGATGGTGATATCTAAGCTTCTTTGCGTTGCGTTTTTTCGACTAATTTTTTGGTACAAGGGGAGAGAATTTGGGTTATTGAGGTTTTATCTTCAAAGGCAGGAGGAACAATATTTGTTGAGAGTGTTCAAGTGAGACTCTTAGTGAGGGTGTTGGTTGTTGTTATATAGAGAAAGTATAGCTGGCTTTGTCTTTTACGGCTGCCTAATAATGTTACACGTCCATGCGGTGAGTCTAGCAAATCAGAATTTCTTTACAAAAGGAACAATAAGATTTTATTTTATGAGGGGTAAAAAATTAACTGGAAAAAATGAGATTTAAACATTAGAGAATAAAAACGTGCATATCATGAACTGGGAAGAAGTAAACAAGAAAGGCCGCATCATATATATGCTTCTTAAGTTCCAATGTTATATATATGTTTTTCTTTGTTGTCTTTTAGTTTTTTTCTTTGTTTAGTTGTTGAAACTGAATAAAGTTTTTGAGTGGTCGGTAGTGTTTAGCTGAACCAGTAATTGCTTCTTAAGTTTCAATGTTTAGTCCTTCTAAGGTGTATTGTCTATTGAAGTTTGTCTCTTACTGTCTGTATGGGTGTGTTTAGCTGCATTGGTTTTCCTCTTTCTAGGTGTATATATATGTATATAGGATACAAATTAATAAACTTTGTCTATAAATGTTTAGTCCTTACTTTTTCGAAATGATTTTTTTTACTAAAGTGATGTCATACAATTACGGTATGTGTAACAAGAGAAAACAAAGAATTGTAACAAGAGATCATGGCAAACCTAGGTGGTTCTCTCCTTGTGCCTTCTATTCAAGAGATGGTAAAGAAGCTTCTTACAGAAGTTCAATCGCGGTATGTGTTAGAGTTGGTGCATACTTCATAGGACCAGAGCTGTAGAACCTCGAACGAATACGGGGTCTCGCTCCCCGGAGAACAGGTGAGGCCCCTGAAATTTTTAGGCTATGTACATGAGTTGAGTCTGGTTTTTTGCTTGGCGATTTGGGCTTGGGTCTATGAAGAGTCGTAGTTCTGCAGCATAACAGAAATCTTAATTAGACCCTTATTAGGACGTCTTAAGTTGCATATAAATACTCTTTATGTACTGATCATACATTGTTACAGAGAGATTTGTGAGGTTAATAATAACAAACTTCTAGCAGGACGTAGTCCTATTGGGTGAACCTGGGTAAATCTTGTCTTCTTTTCTTTCTGTTTATAATTCGCGTGATTGACAGGTCTCGAATAGTTCAGTATGTGTGTGCTGATCAAGACTCTCCAATCGTATCAAATATCACTTCATCGCCCCAAGTCCCAGTCTTCGATATGCAAAAGTTACTATCAAGAGATTTCATGGATACAGAACTTGAGATGTTCCGCCATGCATGTAAAGAACGGAGATTCTTCCAGGTACATTTATTACCTTCATGACTATCTAGCTTCCTAAAAATTCTGATATAAACTTGATGATCCAAATAAAAGTAGTACAATATAAAAGAAAACAAATTTTTGTGGTCAAACGGATAATGAAAAAGTTTGTTTGGTGCAGTTGGTAAATCATGGAGTGAACACTTCATTGGTGAAGAAAATAAAATTAGAAATTCAAGATTTCTTCAATTTCCCAATGGAAGAGAAGAAACAGTATGAGCAACAACCAGGAGATATGGAGGGCTTTGGGCATGCATTTGTTATGTATGAAGAGCAGAAACTTAATTGGGCAGATAGTTTCCTTATGATCAGTCAACTAACTCATTTAAGGAAGCCCTATCTCTTCCCCAAGCTCCCAATCTCATTCAGGGCTATCTCTCTCTCTCTCTCTCTCTCTCTACCCTACTAGCAATTAAATTATCATGGTTTATTTACAGAGATACCCTGGAAGCTTATACAGCAGAATTTCAAAACCTTGCCCTGGAAGTACTTAACTTCATGGCAAAAGCTCTAAAAATGGACCCCAATGATATGAAAATTTTATTTGAAGAAGGGTTGCAGACAGTAAGAATGAACTACATTCCCCCATGTCCACAACCAGAGCTTGCGATTGGTCTCAACGCTCACTCTGATGATGTTGCTCTTACCATCCTCCTACAAATCAATGAAATAGAAGGTCTCCAAGTAAAGAAAGATGGGATGTAGATTCGTATTAAACCCCTTCCAAATGCTTTTACAATAAACATCGGAGATATTTTGGAGGTTTATACTTAACATTTTCTAAAGCATTCGTGTCAATGGTTCAACACACAATTGTTTTATGGACATGACTAGGGACTAATGGCTTTATTGTATTTATATATATGTATGACATATGTTCTATTTAATGGCATGGTTTTACAGATTGTGACAAATGGAACTTACCCTAGCATTGAGCACCGTGCCACTGTTAACTCTGTGAAAGAAAGGCTTTCTATTGCCACATTTTACAGTCCGAATTGGTTTGGAGATATGGGTCCAGCACCAAGCCTCATTACCCCTGAGAATCCTGCATTATTTAGGAGAATAAGTGTTCAAGATTACTTCAAGGGATACTTTTCACGTGAGCTAAATGAAAAATCAAACGTTGATGTCATAAGGATTAAAAACGAGGAAGGAGACAACCAGTTGTTAACCATATAATGATTATAAATTCTTGAGTCTGTTTGAGTTTTTTTGTACTATTTGTATTTCAATAAAAAAGATATATCTTATCACCAAAAAATAAAGATATGATGAAAGAAATGACATAATTAAGTTCTGTAGCTTTCAAAAAGGTATTTCTATATCTTTTGTTGTCCATTGTACTTCAATAATATTAATGTTTAGTTTTCCAAAAAAAAAAAAAAACTTATAATTACAAGTAACGCGAATGGAACAATATTGCTTATAAGAGTTTTTCTCTTTTGGTTAGAGTATTGCTCATAAGAATGTTGAACAATATACGACATAATTTACAGCATGAAACTTGAGGGAAAATGAGGTACCACTCACGTCGAGCTCTATCTTTGTTTGGAAGATCCACCATCAAATACTTTAAAATAAAAAATTCATTTTGTGTGATTAAAATAAATAAAAAATCAAACCGTCAATTAAACCAATTTTCTGCATTTTTTTTCCTTTTTATTGTGAACTGATCTTTCTCTGTATTTTCTCTTTAGCGACTGCCACTTTTTGGGGTTTAAAAACCAATCATGAAGCCACGTATACAAAGAATTCTATATCGTTAGTATATGAGACATACAAGACCTTAGACTTTTCGATATGCCCACCGACAATTCAACTGATAGATTACTCAAAAGCCACACGACAATTCAAATGATAGATTACTCAAAAGCCACACAACAATTCAAAGGCCAAAGTTTTGATACCTTTAAAAGAGAATTTTTATTTTAACTAGGCAGTTTTTGCAATTCAAAACATGATTTCTATAACAAAATCAGTTTTTTTTATTATTTACAACAATGATCTAATCTATCCATAATCCCCACCTACCTAAACAAAAATTCTCTTTATCTATAAAAGAGTTATTGGTCCAAGAAATCAAACTCAATACCTTAAAGTACTTAAGTACATAAGATTTGAAGTGATAACCATTGAGATAAAAGTTGTTAGTTATGATGAAATAAATTTTAAATCTAATAAATCAATTTCCTTAATTGAAACAGTCAATTAGGTGAGAGGTTCTTTTGTAGCACAGGTTCTTAAAAGTACATAACATACAGATTTAGGCATTCAAGTCTTTTTGTCAGTCTTAAAACGGTTTAATCTCATTTTATTATAATGATTAGCAACATTGTAAAGTTCAAATCGAACATTGTCTCAGCTAAAGTTTAATTGGGAATATGACAAAATGATCCAATTGGGTTAATACTAAATGTTAAGTACCAAATTAAAAAGATTTAAACTTTAAATATTCAAATAGGACATAGGCCATAGTTGAAGGACAACATTTACGTGTCTTGTCTTTTTTTCAAGGCACAAAAAACTGTCACATTTGCTAATAAAATTGTCACATTTGTTAGTAAAAATGTCAAATTTGATAGTGAATTGTCACATTTGATTGTAAAATTGTCACATTTGAAGCATTACACCCAAATGTGAAAATTTACTATCAAAAAGGATTATTTCCCTAGAAAATGTGATAATTTTTTTTTGTACCTTGAAACAAGGCAAGGTACCTAAGAAATCCTTCAATCTAAAAACCAATCAGAATTTTTTATTTTTTTTGAATCTATCAGATTCTTTGTGGTACTAAGGCTTATTATGATTTAGTGACCTCCTTATTTACATTTATGTTGATAGTTAATAAGTACTATATATAAATGAAAATAAAATAAAAACCCTAATTAATTGGGCAACCTAGTTAAGGCAATTTTTTACAAAAAGGTAAAAGAGAATATTTTATTGATAAACCTTAAAGGTGTAGGATAATTAGTAATTACAACATAAATATATCCAATAACAACAGCAGGGAGGGACTCGAGCTGATTCGAGCCCAAATACTAAAGTATTTGAGCATGGCTCGAGCTTAAATTAGCATGCTTGAGTTTGAATCGAGGTCGAAAATTAGGCTCAAGCTCGAGTTCAATAAATTTTGTGAAGGTTCGAGCTCTGTTTGGCTCAAGCTAGATAACAAACGAGCCTATTCGAGTCGAGCCTTGGAATTCCCATTCAAGCTCGAGTTCGAGCCTAAACTATAATTTTAATAAATAAAAATATTAAATAAATATTGGTTCGAGCTCAAGCTCAGCTCTACTCGAGCTAGATAATACTTTATCGAACTGTTCAAGAGCCTTTCGTATTCGAGGCTAATTTTTAGGCTCAAGCCGAGCTTTGACCGAGCTCGAGCTCTAATAGTTTGATAAAAAATCGAATTGATTCCAACCCTAATCAATAGGATATTTTAGAAGAAACCATATCACCAAAAACAGACCCATAATAAAGACTAAAACCCACCAAACTAAATCTCCTAACATCCAACCAAACAGCAACTATAAAACAAAACCCAAACAATACCTTAAGATAGTCTAGATTAGGCTTTCTATTCTGTCATAACTCATAAGTGTTACTTTATTGCTTTTTGTAGGGACTCTATTTAGAATGTGATAGGTTGTTAAAGGAGGTTCACCCTAAAACTCATGTCCTAGACCAGAGTCGGAAAGCATGGCATTAACCATCTCTTTTACCGTTCTATTTTCCCTCTCTGCTACACCATTTTTCTATGGTGTATAAGGAGCAGTGATTTCATGAATTATACCATGTAATTTTGTAAATTGAGTTTACACAACAAATCCAGTTTCTTACCAGATTTACCCAAATTCTTCTCATTATTGGACTTCTTCCCGGTTCTTTATGCTTCAACCTTGCCAATAGTCATGTATACGATCAAGATGTCGAAAAGTATAAAAATTTCCACCACCCAAAAGCCCTTATTTCTCTATAAGGATAATTGTGTATAGTTTCTCTCTCTAGATTATGGGAAATGCTATTGCTATAAGAACATGTTCTATATTTTTCCTATAGGAAAAACTGAACTCTCTAGCAGTTCTTACACATCAGCAATAAGGGGACATGGGTGTAGAGGAGTTAACTAAAGTTATTTAACTTCTTCAAAAACCGTTCCCACCATTTTAACAATTCAAAACCCAAATTGATCTTGGGCGGGTCAAGCAAACCATGATGGGTGCCCGACCCGACCCAAATTTCTTATAAATTCAAAGTATGAAATATCATACTACTCACCTCTCCTATATGTTCTTAAACATTTAATTTTATTGTCACATTGAAGTTCTACTTCATTTTTAAATACAAAATATATATGCATAACCTTATACTTAGAATGTAGCAAGTAAACATAATAATATCTTATACTATCATCTATGAATATCACAAAATATTTATTTCCTCCTAAAGATTGTGTAGCATGCATATCACATAAATTACTATTAACTTATTCCAAAAATGTTGAATTTCTTTGAACATTTGAAAATGGTTTTCTATTGTTTTTAGTAAGCATACAAGTTTTGCAGTTTTCCACACTTGTATCTATTTTTGGAAGCAATTCTAATTTAACAATATCATTCATTCATCTAGCATTAACTTCTAAGCGATTATGCCAAAATAAATAAGAAGATTCAATGATATAAACAGAAATCATACTTTTATTATTATTAATATTAAGCTTGAACATTCCCTCATACATATGTCTCTTCCCAACAAATACACCACCATTCGATAACACAAACTTATTAGCCTTAAATAAAAAAATTAGTTTTGTTGAAAAGGTTATCAAACACTAAGTTCTTCCTAATTTCAAGAACATGGTACACTTTAGTGAGGGTAAGAGTCTTTTCAATAGTGAACTCAAGTTGCACATTGCCCTTGCCTATCATTAGAACAGTAACAAAAATTCTTACGTATAGAAAAGTTAATTCCTTCAGCTACTGGTCCATAGGTCTTGAAAATTTTTGTTTTCCTTGCACACATGTCTTGTCGCACTAAAGTAGATCCACCAAGCCTCATTTTCCTCATGGGCATTTGCCTCAGAAATCATAGCCACAAAGTCTTGCTGAGTTTTCCCTTTTTTCTTCAGCAATCAATAATCTTTCTTGAAGTGCTCCTGTTTTTCAAAATGGAAGTAGAAACCCTTAGCCTTCTTATTATTAGAAGACTTTGCAGGTTGATTCTTTCTTTTGTGATAATCTTGGGAGTTCTTCTTTGAAGTCTCTCATTCATCTACCGTGTTAATTTTGGAGTGGTCTTCTTCGTTGCCTTCTTTTTGTAAATCCTCCTCAATGTGAAGATGATTGCCTAACTCCTCAAGAATCGTGTCTGTTGTTTTTAAAGTTGCAACAGAAAACAAAGACAACTTTGAAGGAAAGAACGATGATAATTTTGAAGAGAATAACACAAGAGATTATATCAAAGGAGAAGTAATTTTATTGAATTCAGAACTTACATTAAAAGACTTGAAAATAATAACTAACCACTAAGATCATGGTCCTAAAAATAAGCCATGATTACACACATGATTAATCAGAAAATAACAAACTCCTAAAAACTAGGAAACAATACTTTGAAATATTAAAAACAAAATAAATGATGTTTTTGACAACGTGGCAGCAGTTGTAAACAAATCAGCTAACACTCCTCCTTGCTTTAGAGACTGTAAACACCAAGTTTCAATCTCAAAAACTCGAACTTGCTAACTGGTAATGGTTTAGTAAAAATATCAGCTATTTGCTCATCTGTTCTATAATAAATAAGAGTTACAGCACCATTCTTTTGCACTTCCCTCAAGAAAAACAGCTTGATGTTGAAATGTTTAGTTTTCCCGTGAAAAACTAGATTATGAGAAATGGCTATTGCAGCTTGATTATCAACAAAGATCTTAGTGTTTTCTTTTTGCTCAAGATGAAGATCACTCAATATCTTCCTCAGCCACAAAGTTTGATTTACAGCAGCAGTTACAACAACAAAATCTGCTTCAGCAGTAGATTGAGCTACTGTTTCTTGTTTTTTCGAACTCCATGAAAAAACTCCTAATCCAAAACTAAAGCAGTACCCTGAGGTACTTTTCATGTCATCAATGGATCCTGCCCAATCACTATCAGAAAAACAAAACAACTTGAACTCTTTGTTTTTCTTGAACTTGATGCCAAAGTTGATTGTGCCTTTGATGTATCTAACCACCCTCTTAGCAACCTTCAAGTGAATTTCACTTGCACAGTGCATGAACCAAGATAAAATACTCACAGTGATCAAGATGTTAGGTCTTGTTGCTATAAGATACATTAGGCACCCAATCAAACTTCTAAAGTGTGCCTCATCCACTTTTTCAGTTCCATCTTCTTTGCTCAACTTTTCCTTTTGATTCATAGGAGTGCTCATTGACTTGTAATCTTCCATATGAAACTTCTTTAGAATTTTCTTTGCATACTTTTTTTTACAAATGAAAACTTCATCTTGACTCTGCTTGATCTCCATTCTGAGAAAGTAAGTCATCAATCCAAGATTAGTCATCTCAAATACTTTCATCATATCCAGCTTAAATTCATCAATCAAAGTTGCATTGTTTCTAGTCACCAAAAGATCATCTACATAAAGAGAAATAACAAGAATATCAACCTCACAATGCTTGACATAAAGAGTGGACTCGGATAAGCTTTTTATGAAGCTTAAACTTAGCAGATGATCATTAATTCTGCTATGCCAAGCTCTTGGAGCTTGCTTCAATCTATAGAGAGTCTTCTTGAGGAGATAAACTTTGTCTTCTTCTTCTTTCTTCACAAAACCTTCTGGTTGCTCAACATAAATTTCTTCTTGTAAGAAACCATTTAAAAATGTTGATTTAACATCCAACTGGTACACTTTCCAGCCTTTTTGTGCTGCAACAGCAAGTAGCAGCCTGATGGTGTCAAGTCTAGCTACTGGTGCAAACGTGTCTGAATAGTCTACACCAAAAATTTGAGCATATCCTTTAATAATATGCCTTGCTTTGTATTTGTTGATGGAACCATCAGCATTGAGCTTGGTTCTGAACACCCATTTAACCCCAATGATTTTTCTATCTTGAGGTCTATTAGCAAGCTGTCATGTCTTATTTTTCTTGATCATGTACAACTCCTCTTTCATTACAGTAATCCAATTCTGATCATGTTTTACTTCATCATAACTTGCAGGCTCACAAACTACAATGTTGCGTCTCTGATAAATATCAGTGAGCAATCTGGTGCCTCTAGCTGGAATGTCGTCCATTATCTCACTCTGTTAATTGTCATTTCTCTACTCCTCGACATTTCTGACAGGAAAGTTTAGCTTCCGTTGATTTAAGTCCTTTAAAGTCTCCCAGTTCCATTCTTCATTTTCCATAAAATGCACATCTCTGCTTATAACAATATTCCCCGTTTGTGGCTGAAAGACTTTGTAAGCCTTGGATATTGTGTTGTAGCCTACAAAGATGCCTTGTACTGCCTTCTTGTCTAGTTTATCATGCTTAACCTGAGGAACATAGGTGAAGCACAAACAACCAAACACCTTAAGGAAGTTTAGAGACGGTTTATATCCATATCAAGCTTCAAATGGTGTATGCTCCTTCAACGCTTTTGTGGGTAGCCTGTTTTGGAGAAAAATCGCAGTGTTTGCTGCCTCTGCCTAGAATTTCTTTAGAAAATTCTTCTCATGTAACATACATATTGTCATTTCCAGGATATATCGATTTCTCCTCTCACTGACTCCATTTTGTTGTGGAGTGTAGGAAGCCGTTAGTTGATGTTCAATGCCTACATCCTCACAAAATTGATTGAATACTACAGATGTGTACTCCTTGCCATTGTCTGATCTCAATATCTGAATTTTGCAGCCACTCTCATTTTCAATTCTAGCTTTAAATTTCCATAATATTCTAGCAACTTCTGATTTGTATTTAAAAAAGAAAATCCAACATGTTCTTATTAGATCATCAATAAAAGAAATATAGTAAAGGCTACCATTGAGAGATAGTGCTTTTTGTGGTCCTGTTAGATCAGTATGGATCAATTGTAGCTTATGTGTTGCTCTCTAAGCTGTTTTTGGAAATGGTTGTCTGTGTTGCTTTCCATATTGACACGCTTTGCAGTGAGGAAGATGATCTTCTAAAAAAGGTAAATCCCTTACTAATTGCTTTGTTTAAAGTAGTAGTAGTCCTTGATGATGATAATGATCGAGCCTCTTATGCCATATCTCCATGCTTTCCTTGGTAGGAAAGGCAGCTTACTCTTCCTCAAGTGGGTTAAGTGTGAAGCTCTTTCCTCTCATCTTGATGTTGAACATCTCTTGACCAGATGCATCCTTTATCAAGTAGTATTTGTCTTCAAAATGTACTTTGAAGCCTTTCTCTATCAACTGACCAACACTTAACAGATTTTGGTCAATTTCTGAAACATAGAGAACATCAGAGATAAGTTTTTTACCTAAACAACTTGCAATTACGATGGTGCCTTTTCCCTCGACTGCTATATGCTATCCATTACCAATTCTGACTTTTAAAGTCTCTGTGCTTCTTAATTCCTTGAACAACTCTTTGTCATATGTCATATGGTTAGTGCAACCACTATCAATTAACCCGCTCTCACTTGAATCACTGTCTAAGAAGCAAGTAGTAACAAAGAGCTGATCCTCCTCCTTTTGATCAGCAACTTGAGCATCTACTTCTTGTTGCTGATTTTTACTTTTGCAAATCACAACTTCATGACCAAGTTGGTTACATCTGCTGTATTTTGTATCAGGTCTCCTCTAGCATTTGAAAGGAGGATGACCCTTTCTGCCCCAATGTTGGCATGGAGGATGATTTCCCTTTGTACCTCTGATCTTGTTCTTGTTGCTGTTTGTTGTAGCATCGCCACTTGCAGCAAAATTCTTCTTGTTCTTCTCTCTCATTTTTCCTCCTTCTTGATGCTTGACTGGCAGTGCTCTTTCAACGATTCATTCTTGCCTCATGACCCTTCTTTGCTCTTATGCCTGTAAATCATTTAAGAGCTCGGTCAAGATAATCTTGGATAGATCCTTGGTGTTCTCCAAGGTTGTAATGGTTGCCTCAAACATTTCAGGCACCGTTACTAGGATTTTTTCAACAATCCTTGAGTCGGGTAGATCAGAACCGAGCAGTCTTACCTTATTGGCAATGCTTAGAAGTTTTTCAGAATACTCTTTAATGGTTTCTGATTCCTTCATTTTCTGTAGTTCAAAATCTCTGATTAAATTCAGCACTTGCATCACTCTGATCCTCTCGTTTCCTTCATACATTGTTTTGAGATAATCTCAGATTGCTTTTACTGATTTAAGTGATATGACTCGGGTGAAGATAGTTAATGAGACGACAGCAAACAAACAGGCCTTTGCTTTTGACTTCCTTATTTTTCTGTCCTTGTGATTCTTGATATGGGCCATTGTGGGGTTATTTGGCAGAGAAGGAACTTCGTAATCCTCTTCTACAGCTTCCCAGAGATCCATTATATCCAGATAGGTCTCCATTCTCACAGCCCAAATCTGATAATTTTCTCCGTCGAATACTGGAGGAGTAATGGATGAAAAACTGGCTTTTGCGTCCATAGTGTCTGTACTGAGTTTTAATTTACTCGCAAGTGCACGAGTCGTTTGCAATATAGCGTTGTGCAAGTGCGAGGTCGAATCCACAGGAAATTGCGTTGTGAAAATATAATTTAATCTAAACTAACTCTATTTTAACCTAGTTCCGAATTTCAGATGATAATTTGCAAAAGAAATTAAAATTAAACTAAATTGATTTTTAAAAACTAATAATTAAAACACTACGGTTTCCAAATCCACCCCACCGAAGTTAAGCATATATGTTCTAAAAATATAGCCTATCAAAACATTCCATGAATCCAACTATAAGACAAAAAACAAAGAATATCCCAACTAAACCAAAAGCATCCAATGTATCCGCTCTCAACAAATCACAAAAGAAATCCAATTTAATCGAAAAGCATTCAATATATCCATCAGATGAAACACAAGGAATATCTAACAAGCAATTTAAACTCAATCAATTATAAGATTAACTCAAATAATTGACAGAACATTTATACTAAAAATTGTCAGATTTGTACAAGCAAATCTGAACTACAACGCCAAACAACGGCGGGGCTTCATCTTCAACCTTAGCTGAAAAGTCTAGCCACTCATAACTATGAAACTACAATTAATAATAAAAGTGCTAAACATTTAAACAAAAACAACTAAATGTAAAGAAATAAATAAATAACTTTACATGGGAGAAACTCCACTCGCTGACGGGCGGCGCTTCCCCTTGTGGTGACAAAGCCTTCGAGATCCACCAGAATACTAGCGGACGTCCACCGGTAAACACCAAAGTGGCTCAGGAATTGTACATTAAAGATGAAGTGAAGAAGGGCTTATATAGGGAAATATCACAAGTGCAATATGCTTCCAATCCGATGTGGGATACTGCAGATTCCAGTTTTTGCTCTTTGACCTTTGTCTACTAAAACTGCCATAACTTTCTCTAGAAAAATCATTTTATTGATCCATAAAATTTCCCAGAAAATAGACATCGGGATCTTTCCAAGCATATATGGTTCATCTCGTGGTTCTTCCTGAATCAATACAGTTAAATCCTCAAAAATGGCTGATCTGCACGAGCAATTCTAGCAATTTAGTGAAACTTCTTTCCAAGCTTGTAAACATGTAAAACAACGAAAACAACTCAAAGTGACAAATTCATAAGCTAACAAATGTAAATTAAAGGGCCAAAATATTGAATATTTGGCACTCATCAGTGTCCACTTGAATTCAATCTTAGACTCTCACAGGTTCCTTAAAAAGAAAGCTCTGATGCCAATTGTTATTTTTAAAGTTGCAACAGAAAACAAAGACAACTTTTAAGGAAAGAATTATGACAATTTTGAAAAGAATAACACAAGAGATTATATCGAAGGAGAAGTAATTTTATTGAATTCAGAACTTACATTAAAAGACTTAAAAATAATAACTAACCACTAAGATCATCGTCCTAAAAATAAGCCATGATTACGCACATGATTAATCAGAAAATAACAAACTCCTAAAAACTAGGAAACAATACTTTGAAATATTTAAAACAAAATAAATGACATTTTTTACAATGTTGCGGCAGTTTTAAACAAATCAGCTAACAGGGTCTTTCTTTTGGTGCTTCATATGGTTCATGAAATTCTTGCAAAGAGGAGGCAGTTTGTCAATAACAATTGTGATCGTTATGGTCTCATCCATTTTCAGATTATGTTGAGAGAATTCATCAAGAATGGTTTTTATCTCACTAAACTAATCCATAACATAATAAGAATTAACCATTTTTAAGCATTGAATTTAATAATTATAAAACACTTATTTACAGCATCCTTCTTCATGTATATTGCATGTAGTAAATCCTATAACTCATTTACAATCTTGACATTATGGTAGGCATTAAATAGACTGTTGAACATTGCATTCAAAATATGCCCCTTACATATATCATTATCTTGATCCCATTTCTTCCTATCTCAAGTTTGAGCAATAGGTTCATTTTCTAGAGGTTCAGTCATTGGTGTAATGATCATACATTACACACACAATGAAGTCAGGAGGAAAAACATATTATTTTTCTAGCAATAAAAATGTTCACCATCGAAATCTCCAACTTGTTGAAGTCTAGCATCATATCTATCAGAGAACTTAGTGGGGTAGTCATCTTGATAAACAAAGAAAGAATTTAACTTTAAGATTGTTAGGGAAATTTGAGAGACTATTTATCAAAATGACAAGAAAATAAAAAGAGAATTGGCTTCAAAGAATGACCAAGTGTTGTCCTTAAGGTTTAATTTTCCCCTCTATGATGCAAGACAGTTATAGTGAATTTTCTCTAAGATACAATGAAGCTCTGTTGTTGTTCTGTACTATGCACTTGTGAAAAATAACTCACAACAACTTCTATGAGTTTATGGATATAGAAATTGAACGTGTTTGGAAATTTTAAATAATAAGATGATCAGTTTTTTAGAGAAAAAGAAGATGATGATGAAAGAACTCTGTAGAAAATAGCAGTTGACAACCCCTTTTATAAAGCTACTAATTGTCTCTTCACAAGAGACACTTTTGTTCAGAGATCAATTGTCACAATTATCTTTAACGTTCAAAAAATTTGAATTTTGCCTTTTGACAGACGATTCACTACAAGAGAAATGGCAGACGTCGACGCTTTTTTTTGCATATTTCGGCGCTTTAAAGTGGGAATATGAATCACCGGCACTTATTGCAAGCACCGGATAAAGCGCCGATATGTGTGGTGTCGAAGCGCAAATACTGGCGCTTAAAGAAAGCACCGCAATATGCATATTTTTCGGCGCTTAAAAGCGCCGCTATATACTAGTCCTTTTAAGAGCCGAAATATAATGACGCTTCTAAGCCCCGCAATATGCTATCAGAAACAGTCCATTTGAATCTGGGACAGGCAAGATATATACCATGTAATCTTATTTCCTGCAACCACGAGCAAAAAATATTCAGATAAATGCCAACTATCATGGAGAAATATACAACAGAACGACTTGGCTGTGGGTTTAAAGTTCAATCGTGCAATGGGAAACAAACCTTTTCAGTTGATGACTCTAGATGAGGGGATGCCTGAGAGACTTGAGCTTTTAGATTTCTAGAATCCCAGAATTTTACAATGCTGAAAAAAAAAATTAACTGCCAGAGGTAGAGTCACTATGATAAAGCTTCACCTAAAAACTCAAAATTTACTTCAAAAAACATTGCAACTGGCAACTGCCACTCACATACCTGTCTACTGCTCCAGTTGTAGCAATAGAAACCCCATCTTTGAGATAAAGTACTGATCTAATGCTCATGGAATCAGCCTGAAAAACTAAAACATGAACAAAGGATCCTTAAACTGGAATCAAGAAGAAACTTGAGCAGTGTCCAAACCTTGCCACGCCTAACTCGCCTTGCTTGAGGTGGAAGATGAAAAACTAATGTCACTGAAATGAAAATTTTGGGGGGGAAAAAAATGGTGGCAGCTAATTTATATGTGAAAATTTTAGCGTATACCGGTGCTTCAAAGTGCCGGAATACGAAATGGGTTTCGAGCATATTTCGGCGCTTTCAAGCACCGGAATATGAAATGGGTTTCGAGCATATACTGGCACTTGAAAGCATCGGAATATGTGAAATTTTTATATAGAAAATGGCGGTAGCTAATTTATATTTGAAATTTTTAGCATATACCGGCGCTTCAAAGCGCCAGAATATGAAATGGGTTTTGAGCATATTTCGGCGCTTTCAAACGCTAGTATATGCAGAGGAGCATATTCCGGCGCTTTTAAGCGCTGGTATATTACCGGCGCTTTTAAGCGCCGGAATATGTGAAATTTTTATATGGAAAATGGCGGTACCTAATTTATATTTGAAATTTTTATCATATATTGGCGCTTTGAAGCGTCGGTATATACATAGAAGCATATTCCGGCGCTTTGAAGCACTGGTATATACAGAGAATCATATATACAGAGAAGTATATGTGTCATTGTTCGTATCGAGCCGTGCCTCGTGTCGTGCCTCAGATCGGACTGTGTTGGATCTCGTACCATGCCGTGTTGTATCGTGTCATATTATGTTTTTTTTCGTGTCGTTCCGTGAGCCTCAAAAGCTAGGCCCAGCATGGTACAAGGAATAGTATCGTGCCAAGCACGGCATGACCCGTCCCGTGGAAGTGTGAGCCATACCGAGCTATGTCAAATTTGTTTCAAACCGTGCCAACCTGTGGCCGCCACAACCCATTGCCACCCGTAGTTTAGAGCAAGATTGGGATTGATAGCACAAAGGGGTAGTGTTATAAGTAGATTTGTATACCAGTTGCATGAAAAAAAAAAGTCAGAAAGAGTTGTTTTCTTTGGCCTTTACTCTTTTTGGGTTGCTTGGTTTCATGGTCATCGATTCCTTTGCCCTGAGTTATTATCAATAAACTTCTTGCGCCTTCAAAAAAATTATATATTAATATATCCTATTTTCTTATGTCCGAGTTGGCGTGCGATGACTGAAATCAAACCAAGACCTTTGAGTAGCCACCAAACAAGACACTAAGCTTGACTTGATAGACCATTCAAAACCAGCGGTATGGGGCAGTGACAAAATACATGGTAAGATAATCGAGCCCTGGCGTTGTCCTTATTCAATTTTTTTCTCAAAAATAGTATAGATCTAGTAGAAATTTTTTACTACATAATTAATATTATTGGTCAGTGCCTTGACTGTTACGCAGCTTGAGATTTTAGACATCTTCAAACTTCATTTCAGAGGAATATTTATGCATATAGTGCAAGAAACAAATAACATATTGATGAATATTACCTCCGAGTAAAGATATTTACTATTCAAGTTTGGCACCTGAAAAATAAATAAGTAACAAGCTAACAATTATGAAGTTTAAATAGTAAAATGATGGATTTACCTTTAAAAAATACTATAACAAGTGGGATTTATTGAATTTAATTGATTGTACGAGGGTGGTTGAAAAAGGTGGCACTTACGAGTGTCCTCTGGCAACGTTCTATTATCTCTATGAAACTCAAGCCTACATATTAAACCGAAAAGATGTTTCAATGCCTCAATAAATATCTATTTTTAACACTCGTATATGAATCAATCAGAATTCAAAGATAATTTATTATAACAATGTTAAAGTGATTTTAAGAAGTTTTGTAACTCATTCACTAATGAATTATTGAGATGTAAAAAATTGATTTCCAAAGTAACTGTTAGATTTATCCATCGTTGCCCTATGCTAAATTAAGAGATCTAACAATGTAAAGAATCATGTAATATATCATATAGTTTGCTGACCACGTGATTGGACTTTTAGCAAGCTATAGTTATCTGAACTGTCCATAAAATGACTATTTTTTCCTTACCCAAATAATTAATTTTATTTTTCTCACGTGACCTTTGAATTTTATCACCAACTAGACAAGAAGCAAGAGATGATAAATATTGGTTGAGAGGGAAGGAGAAGTATCAACTATCAAGAAATCACAATCCATCAGAAAGCAAAAGAAAAAAAAAAACCATCAAGAGATCAAATGGCACAGCTTGGTAATTCTCTCCCCGTGCCTTCTGTTCAAGAGATGGTAAAGGAGCGGTTTAGCGCACTTCCATCTCGGTATGTTCATCATGATCAAGACCCTACAATCATACTAAATGCCACTTCTTTGCCTCAAGTTCCAGTCATTGATATGCAGAAGTTATTGGCAGAAGATTTCAAGGATACAGAACTGGAAATATTACATTATGCATGTAAAGAATGGGGTTTTTTTCAGGTACATTTATTATCTCTTTGCGACTTAATTTTTAGGTACTTAAAATTTGATCTAAGATTGATGGTGCTATTTATTAAAGTAACATCAAATAAAAGTACAAGGTGAAATACGAATTTTTGATTTCTTTTGGTGAGAAAACTAATAAGTGAAAAAAAATATATATATGGATGGTGCAGTTGTTAAATCATGGAGTGGACACTTCTTTGGTGGAGAAAACGAAATTAGAAATTCAAGATTTCTTCAATCTATCAATGGAAGAGAAGAAAAAGTATGAGCAAAAACCAGGAGAAATGGAAGGCTTTGGGCAGCATTTTGTTGTGTCCGAAGAACAAAAACTTAATTGGGGAGATAAGTTCTTTATGATCACTCAACCAGCTCATTTGAGGAAACCTGATCTCCTCCCCAACCTTCCAATCTCATTCAGGTCTCTCTCTTTCTATTTCTTTTTCTCTCTGAATAGTTGGTTACCCTACTAGATATTAAACTCATTTCCTCGTTTGCATACAGAGATACCATAGAAGCTTATTCGGCAGAACTTCAAAATCTTGCCATGGAAGTACTTAACTTCATGACAAAAGCTTTAAGAATAGACTCAAATGAGATGAAAGAGTTATTTGAAGGAGGGGTGCAGGGGATGAGGATGAACTACTATCCCCCATGCCCGCAACCAGAGCTTGCCATCGGTCTCAACCCTCACTCTGATTCCGTTGGTCTTACCATCCTCCTACAGGTCAATGAAATAGAAGGCCTCCAAATAAAGAAAGATGGGATGTGGATTCCTATTAAACCCCTCCCAAATGCTTTCATAATCAATATCGGTGATATTTTGGAGGTAATGTTTAACATTTTCTACAACATTTGTGTTAATGGTTCAATACATATAACTGATTTATAAACATATCTTGGCCTAAAGTGATTTATGGTATATATATATGATATTCTGTTTTCTGATATGGTTTTGTAGATTGTAACAAATGGAATTTACCGTAGCATTGAGCATCGTGCGACTGTTAACTCTGTAAAAGAAAGGCTTTCTATTGCCACATTTTACAGCCCAAAATGGGATGGAGATATGGGTCCAGCACCAAGCCTAACAACCCCAAAGACTCCTGCATTATTTAGGAGAATAGGTGTTGCAGACTATTTTAGGGGATACTTTTCACGCGAGCTAAATGGAAAATCATACATTGATATCATGAGGATTCAAAACGAGGAGGAAGAAAAAACTTCTTGAAAATCATATGGTGATGCGAAATTCATGAGCATGATACTCATACGAAGCAAGAATGTGTATTGGGGCTGAATTTTCATTGCTAAATTTGCTGCATCACCAGAGATTTTGCCAGGTTTTCAAGGAGTTGATGTTAAAACTTACGGTTGTTTTGTCCTTTGAGGTGTTGAAACTGAGTCATTCTAGTCGTGACGTTAGTACAATGCACCGGCTTTGTAAGTTTATAAATTGTACCGGACAATAAACTTTATAGTATTCACAAAATAAATCTAGTCAATGTTATCCAGAGTTTTCTTATTTACTTTTATTAATTTTTAAATATCATGCATATATTTTATTTCTTGGAGTTAATATTATTTGTCAAATATATATTATCTTAAATAGAGAATATTTTAATATATTACATGGTATTAAAATTAATGAATTTAGACAAAATTTATAGTAAACCGTTTGGAAGAGTATGCAATGATACGTTTATGTTTTTTATAAATATAAGTGTTACTTCTGAAATGGTTTATGAAAAAAGTAAAAAATTAAGAAATAATATTTAATTATATTATTATTTTATCAAAAACTGATTTAAAAGATAGAACAAATTTTATAGACTTTGTTATGTCACGGGAACTCTTACCCCATATTTTGAATGATGCAAAAACAGTATGATAGAAAAGGGCCAATAAAATCCATTTTATCTAAAATTTATTAAAATCTTTTTATAAATCATAAATCCAACTACTGTTAAATCGACCAACACCTTAGTGAAAAAACAAAAAACACAGTCGACCGACATTCAGTAGTGTTAAGAAAAATAACAAGATTCGAACAATGCACACACACACAAAGAATTGAACAAAGAGATTTAACGAGGTTCGGCAATGTGCCTACTCCTCGGACTCACACCCAAAGTATTTTACTATTTGGCAAAAGCCCAGAGAAAAAACCAGAGCAGTGCTCCATTACAAATAAACCGCACACTTGGTTTTGTACAAGACACTTATACCTCACAATATTTTCTCTCTACACAAGACACTTTACTTGTCTTCTATTAGAACCCAAGTCCTAATGCCAATTTATAGGCTTAGAAACAATTGTGCATTAATGAGAGTTGTTGTTGCATTTACAACTTCTTACTAAAGGCTGCAGCTCAACATTAAGGAGTGTTGGATTTCAATTAATAAGCACATGGCTTCTTTCTCCACCTTTAACAGCTCACCATTAATGATGCACATGGCTTGGAGACCTTTAACAATTCACCATTAATGATGCACATGGCATGCTGTCCTTATTGTCTCTACCACTAACAATCTCCCACTTAGAGACAATTTGCCATTTGTAACGAAATTCCAACATAGTCAACCTAAGTGTGAGTCTTCTCCCGCTTCTTCAAGCATGAAGATCGATCGAAGCTGAACATCTTTTCAGCTTCTCAATCGTAACAGTCTTGGTTAACATGTCTGCAGGATTCTTGCTGGTGTGAATCTTTTCCAGCATAATAACCTTTTCTTCTAAGAGCCCCCGTATGAAATGATACTTGATATCGATGTGCTTTGTCCTGGCATGAAATGCAGAATTTTTTGCCAAACGAATTGCACTTTGACGGTCACTGTAAATCTTACAGTTCTTCTGTTCTTTGCTTAATTCTCTGAGTAGACTTTGTAGCTACACCATTTCCTTACATGCTTCTGTCGCTGCCACGTACTCTGCTTCTGTAGTCGAGAGAGTTACGATCTTCTGTAATCTCGAGACCCAACTCACTGTTGCACTGCCCAGTGTAAAGACGTACCCTGTAGTACTCTTTCTACCATCTAGGTCTCCTGCCATGTCAGAATTGACATAACCCTTCAAACTGATCTCTGATCCATCATAGCATAAGGATAGATTAGTGATACCTCTCAAGTACCTCATAATCCACTGCACAGCCTTCCAATGCTCCTTGCTTGGATTATTCATGAATCTGCTCACGACTCTCACTGCTTGTGCAATATCTGGTCTGGTACAGACCATAGCATACATGAGGCTACCAATTGCTGAGGCATATGGTACTTTTGACATGTATTCCTGTTCTTCAACTGTCGTCGCACCTTGCCCTTTTGAAAGTGCGAAGTGACTTGCTAGTGGAGTGCTCACCGATTTAGCCCGATCCATGTTGAACCTTTTTAGTACCTTTTCGATGTATTGTTCCTGAGATAGCCACAATCTCTGATTCTTCCTGTCTCTGCTAATCCGCATACCAAGGATTTGTTTAGCCATACCCAAATCCTTCATAGAAAAATCTTTAGAGAGTTGTTCCTTCAACATTGTTATTTCCATCATGCTTGATCCTGCAATAAACATATCATCCACATACAATAGAAGAATGATGTATGAATCATCAAACTTCTTGAAATAACAACAGTGGTCAAGGTTATATCTTGTATACCCATTTTCAGACATGAAATTATCAAACCTGATATACCACTGTTTGGGTGCTTGTTTTAACCCATACAAGCTTTTCTTGAGCTTACACACCAACTCTTCCTTCCCTAGTTCTTCATACCCCTGTGGTTGCTTCATGTAGATATCTTCATTCAAATCACCATGAAGGAAGGTGGTTTTCACATCTAGCTATTCTAGATGTAAGTCTTCTACTGCAACAATGCTCAATACAGATCTGATGGTACACAACTTTACAACAGAAGAGAAAATCTCAATATAGTCGATACCTGCCTTCTGTTGAAATCCCTTGACTACCAACCTAGCTTTGTATCGCTTAGTTCCATCGTGTTCTTCTTTCAACTTATAAACCCATTTGTTATGCAAAGCCTTTTTGCCTTCTGGAAGCTCAGCCAAATCCCATGTCTGATTTGTTATCAAGAAGTCCATTTCTTCATTCATTCCAGCCTCCCACTTGAGCTTATCCTCAATCTGCATCGCTTCTTCAAAGCATTTTGGTTCACCATTGTCAGTTAAAAGCAAATAATTCAGAGATGTTAAATAACGAGTCGGGAGTTGACCTTTGTTAACTCTTTCTGATCTCCTCAATTCTTGAGGAGGAACTTGGGGAACAAGAGTGTGAGATTCCATATTCTCATCTCTGGGTTGTAACACTCCTTTTGTAGAAATTTCCTCAAGTTCTACAAACTCTTTCTTTTCTGTTTCCCTTTCCATCTTTTTCATTATGTCCTTATATAGAACATTCTCGTTAAACACTACATCTCTACTTCTGAAGACTTTTCGATTTTTTTGATCCCAAAAACGATAGTCAAACTCATTAATGTTATATCCAACAAAAACACACTTTTTGGATTTTGGGTCTAGCTTAGACCTTTCATCTGAGTTTATATGGATATAAGAGGTGTAACCAAATATTCTTAAGTGTGATAAGTTTACCTCTTTTCTTGTCCATACTTCTTCTGGAAGTCCAAACTCAAGTGCAACAGATGGTCCTCTGTTGATTAGATAGACTGATGTGTTCACCGCTTCTGACCAGAACTGTTTGGGTAATCCAGCATTAATCCTCATGCTTCTAGCACGTTCATTAATGGTTAGGTTCATGCGTTCTGCCACTCCATTTTGCTGCGGTGTTTTAGGAATTGTCTTCTGTCTCTTGACACCATTAAGAGCACAGTAACCCTCAAATTCATTGTTGCAATATTCTCCACCATTGTCTGACCTCAGACACTTTAGCTTCCGACCTGTTTCAGTCTCAACCATAGCTTTCCACTTTTTGAAGACATCAAATTTATGCTTCAAAAAATACACCCATAACTTCCTACTGGCATCATCAATAAAAGTAACATAGTAATGAGACCCATTAAAAGATGGTACCTTGGTTGGTCCCCACACGTCTGTATGGACCAATTCCAACTTTTCAAGCTTTGGTTTTCTGGCCATCTTAAAAAAACTCACCTTTTTTCTGCTTTCTATAGAGACAGTCTTCACAGAAGCTCAGGTCCAGATGTTTCAAATTTGGAATCTTCCCTTTTGATAGCATGACCTTCATACCTTTCTCACTCGGTGCCCAAAGTCTGCGGTGCCAGGTGTCTGCGCTCGAATCTGTTGATGCAGCTGTGAGAACACTATTTGTTCCACTTATCACATAGAGAGTGCCTTCTTTCTTTCCGTGAACTATCACCATAGCCCCTTTCGACACCTTCCATGAATCACTTGTGAAAGTGGTTCTGCATCCTGAATCTGATAGCTGGCCTACTGATATCAAATTCTGTGTGAGATTCAGAACATGTCGCACGTCCTTCAAATGTAGGGTAGTCCCATTGGCCAGGTTTATCTGTACACCTCCTCTTCCAGTTATGTTGCATGGTTCATCATCTCCGAGATACACTTTCCCGAAATCACCCTGCACATAATTTTGGAGTATCTCCTTCTGACAGGTAGCATGAAAAGATGCACCAGAATCTATCACCCACAAATCATTACGAACAGCAACAGAAATGATCAAAGCATCAGAATCTTTATCAGAAAGATTAATAGAATTTTTACTTTCCTGATTATCATTCTGCTTTGGTGCTTTGCAATCTCTCATCAGATGTCCTTTCTTTTCGCAGTTCCAGCAACCTCTACTTCTTGATTTTGGTCCTCTTGATTTACTCTTCCTAAATTTAGAACTTCCACGGTTCTTGTTTCCTCTATTTGAAGATCTTCCTCTTTCTTCTACACTCAAAGGGTTCTCAAACGTTTTCACAAATCCTGAAGATCTTCTGCGCAATTCTTCGCTTAGAAGAACTCTTACAACATCATCGAACTTTAGCTTTCCATAGCCAAAAAAGTTACTACCAGCCATTACCAGACTATCTCAGCTATCTGGTAATGTTGACAAAGTTAGCAGTGCTCTAACTTCGTCATCGAAGCTAATCCCAACGGATTCCAACTGACTTGTCAGTGTGTTGAAACCGTTCAAGAGTTCAGCGATGCTACCGCCATCTTCTATCTTCATATTGAAGAGTCTTTTCATTAATAATACCTTATTTGAGGCTGATGGCTTCTCGTACATTTTGGACAGAGCCGCCATTAAATTTGCAATGGTTTTCTCCTTCGAGATGTTGAACGCGACAGTTGCAGCGAGAGAGAGTCTGATCGTGCCAAGAACCTTCCTGTCCAGCACTTCCCACTGTTCATCTGTCCACCAAGAGGAAGATAGAGGTCTTTCTGGTAAAGATAATCCTCTATTTGCATCTTCCACAAACCGAAGTTTGCTCCATTGAACTTCTCGATCCTTGTTTTACCTTCGTCTGCCATTACTCCTACTCGAATATGGCTTTCTCTAGATCTTTTCTGACAATTCCTGAGAACCTCCGTTTATTATAACACCGTTGTCGATGAATCGGTACCACCGACAAAATTTCACTATTCATGAAATTCACTATTCATATGAATAGTAACCTCGCAAAAAAACAGATAGAAATTTATCACCAAACACTCTGATACCAGTCATTAAGAAAAATAACAAGATTCGAACAATGCACACACATAAAGAATTGAACACAGAGATTTAACGAGGTTCAGCAATGTGCTTACTCCTCGGACTCACACCCAAAGTATTTTACTATTTGGCAAAAGCCCAGAGAAAAAACCAGAGCAGTGCTCCATTACAAATAAACCACACACTTGGTTTTGTACAAGACACTTATACCTCACAATATTTTCTCTCTACACAAGACACTTTACTTGTCTTATATTAGAACCCAAGTCCTAATGCCAATTTATAGGCTTAGAAACAATTGTGCATTAATGAGAGTTATTGTTGCATTTACAACTTCTTATTAAAGGCTGTAGCTCAACATTAATGAGAGTTGGATTTCAATTAATAAGCACATGGTTTTTTTCTCCACCTTTAACAGCTCACCATTAATGATGCGCATGGCTTGGAGACCTTTAACAATTCACCATTAATGATGCACATGGCATGTTGTCCTTATTGTCTCTACCACTAACAAGTTGTCGTAAGAAAGACTTGTAACAAAGCATAGTCACTGATATGCCTTTTCTTTTTCTCTCTGCCGGATGAGTAAAATAAACCGAAGACCTTCGAATAAGACAATTCAACTTGACAAGAATGATAAATGATAAAGGCCCCGCTAGGTAGACACTGCCATTCAGAATTTTAATTCACATATAAACCGATGTAATGAGTTAGATTAGATTGAAGTTTTCGAAAATTAAGTTGGGTTTGGATTGAGAAATTTTTTAATCTGGTGGGTTGGGTTGAGTTACAGATTAAAAAAATTTAATCTGACCCAAACCAATAACCCGGTCATTATATAATTATATTATATTATGTTACGTTGAGAATTGATGGACTACATTACTATTTTGATAAGTTAGTTTGGATTGAAATATATATTTGATAGGCTACATTCATATTTTGAGAATTTAGTTTGGATTGCAATATATATTTTGTGTGTATGTATGTATATATATATATATATATATATATATATATATATATATATATATATATATATCTTTTCATTTCATTTCGTTTCGTTTTTCTTCTTAGAAACTCTGCAACAAAAAATGTTACTTTCCATCAAAAAGATCGGTTAGAATTTAAATATGTGAGGAATATGTTTTTTTTAAGTACTTTTTAGTTGAAAAAAACTATTTGTTCTCGTGAAAATATTTTTTTTGGACATTCAATATGCTTTTCAAAAGCTTGTTGAATTAATTTGTTTATCCCATGTTCATTCACTTTATGTTTTTGATATGATGGAACTTGGTTATGGAAATTCTAAGACCAAGTCTATACTAGTGTTGAGGTTTTGAAGAATTTGATTGATCAAACACTTTGAAAATCTAGTTTTTATTTATTTTTGTGTGGTTTGTATTAAATTAAATTTATTTGAACTTTGTGTGAAATGACTTAAGGTACTTAATATGTAGTAAATGATAGTTTGTAAGATTTAATAAGTTTTTGTATGAATTTTATTTTGGATCTAATGATTGATGAATAATTGTAGTAAAATATCTTTCTTATGAATATTTTTGCATTAATTTTAAAGTGAAAAACATACTAAATTGGTGATCCAAACCGCCTCAAACTGATTTGAATGGATTGGATAGGATGGGATTGGATGGATTCTTGGGTTGAGTTGGATCGAGATTTTTCTAACTCGGTTTAATTGGGTTGGATTGATTTTTTAGATCAACTCGATCCAAATTGACCTATACTCACCCCTGATAAATTTGGCCTCTACTAACACTTCTTTCACTAATAATTAAGTAGCAAGTATAGCTAAATTTTTAATTTGTTCTTAAAAAATTAATTAAAATTATCAAAATAAAATTAAAAGTGAACATTCAACGTTTAATTAGGAATGTAACTCCTAAGAAAAAAATAGGAACATAATTAATAATGGAAAAACTTTAATTAATTAATTTCTCTGGTATATTGATATATACATATATGTTTGGCAAAATGAATTTAACAATGGCCTTTTTTTCTTTTATAATGCATCCATGAACACAAAGACGGTTCCAAAAAATTTCATAAGTAGGAGTGAAGTTATTAAAGCATATTTACTTATAATTTGAGAAAAAATATTAAGACAATTTCATAAAACATATTTTAAAATATTTTATGTAATATCATTAGTATAAATATTTTCATATATAAAAGTTTACGCAAAAACAATAATACAACAAAAACCATCTTTGCATATAAATACAAAACCCTTTACAATTATTCCTTGCGTGTTTTCATATTTTGAAAGCATTTTAAAAAATGTCATTATCAGTGCTACTAAATATGTCATTTTCAACCACAATTGTGTTTCATTAGTATTAGTTTCTTTTGGTTCAGAAGTATTTCTTCAATATTGGCTTCCTCTTGAGATATTTTTCCGTAACTAATTCAAAATTATTAGTTTAATTAGTTCATGTAATTAATAAGGTAAGACATTATATGAAACAAATATTAAAAAAATTGTTTTTTAACTAGGACAACTTTTCACTTGACTTTAAGTGATAGTGAGGACAAACTGTTAGGATTTTGGCTCGAATCCTCGTAAAGACTTCTAATTAGTTTAGAAAAAATAGTTTTCTATTGGATGGTTGCTTATTCTAAATTAGTAGTAATCTTCTATGTTATTGTTCTTTTCCTATTAGTATTAAGAAAATTTCTTTTATATAAAGGGGATCTTAGAGAAGGTTTGAAGCACACTTATAATTCCAATATACATTGTAAATCTAAGGGCTTTACTACTAGAGTTAAGTTGAGAGTTTTAAGTATATTGGAGTTTTGTGTTGTCAAGTAAAGAGAGTACTTACAACTAGAGCTAAGTTGAGAGCTTTAATTGTACTAAGACTTTTGGGTTATGAATTAGTGAGAGTTTAGTCACTTTATTCTAACTAAAGTTGTAATTGAAGGTTAACAATTATTTTTATCAAAAAATTTTGATTAGTTCGGGTCTAAATTCAATGGTTTAGATCAATTGAAAATTTCACTGATAATTTTAAAAAGCTTCATTGATAACGTCAATATAGGTATAAGGTCCAAAAATTAAAATTACCAGTAAAAAATTTAATATTATCAGTAAAAATTTTAACTGATCTAAAATATTGAATTTAAATTCGAATTAATCAAAAAAAAATATTTTTTATTAAAAAAAAGGTAGGTAAACAAACCGGCTATCCTACGCACCCACTAGAAAAATCCTGAATTTTTACTAAATAAGATTCAGTCTAATTTATTTCTTTATGTTCAATAAAATATAGTCATCGATGGAACCAAGCATTTCTTTGTCCTTTGTCAAAATTATGAAAAGATAACTACAAAAGATGCTGTCATTATAATATAATCTTGACCAACCGAATTTTTTAGCTTAGCCCACCTGTCCCTTTGATATTTAATCCCTAATGTTGCCGTCAATGTTGGCGGTTTAATGTAATTAGAACAAAAGTTAAATACGATAAATCGTTGTCAATTTAAAGCTTTATTTATTTTCATTCGATTGAGTTTGCTTTGGATTAACAGTCATCTAAGTCAACTTGACCTCTTCTCAATTGAATGCGCTTTAACTCTTGATGAATTGTTGCTTGAACTCGTGGGTCCAATCAACTGGACTCTCCTCTAATCGACTGATAAAAGCTACCGCCTACTGCCTACAAAAACATTAGATGCAATTTCGTCCCGTCAATTGGAGCACTTGTTCTGAAACAAAACTCCGACGAACATATTTTTTCTTCTCAAAATATTATAGATTCATGAAACTTCTTACAGTATTTTTGAGTATATAATCTCCTTTATCATGCTTTGTCTTCTATGAAGAAAAAAAAAATCTGTTTTGAATTTTTTATCTTTTAAAATTATAAAAAAAATCTTATTTTAATGATGTCTTAATTTATCGTCAATGATATTTCAGTTCAGAAAAGTTATAGCACAATATTAACTTATATATGTGTTGTAGAGTTTGATACCCCAATTGAAATATTTAAACCATGCTTAAAGTATATTTAGTATATAAAATGGTTTTTGAGCTACAATTTTAAATGCATAGGAGGGTGAATGTAAAGGAAATGGAAGTACTGTAAAGACATTTTTGTGAAAGAAGTGTCAGTAAGAACGTTGGATTTATTATAAAGAGTTGAAAAAGTTAAGAAAAGTTATAAAATTAGTTGAAAAACGCGAGGAATGGCTTGTAAATTAAATTAAAAGAAATGGTAACGGCAAAGAAGTAAAAAGCCTTGTGTTAGTGGGACTATAAAAAGCTAAAATACCTAGAAGATTCAGTACATCTCCTTCTTCTTTAGAGAAATCGTGCACAGAGAAAAAACTAGAGAAAAGACAGCAAAATTTCGAGAGAAAAATTCATTTCTTCTTAACTTAGCCCACCAAGAAGACTTTTGTTGTACCTCTCAAATCCCAAGTCCTTTGTCGTCAAACTTCATAAACCTTCTACTGTAAGCTAGAGGAAGAGGTCAGTGCCGGAGGTGGGCTATTCTTTAAATTCACTTAACAATTTTCAACACTAACTTAAATTAATTCACATAACTTTTCAAAATACTCATTTAATAGAATTTTTTTTAAATTTTAATTTCATCACTAAAAATCATTTTAACTTGAGGACTTTCTTTGATTTCAATAATTATTAAATTTCACACCCAAACATACACGTTTAAAACTATCCCAAAATCAAAAAGTTTAAAATTAAATCAAAGTTCCACCATAATTCACATTTCAACTTCAATAATTCATAAATTCATCAATCTTTATACTTTCTTATATTTAAACTTATTCTTTTAACAAAACCCAACACAAACTCTTATTATTTCATTTCAAAACTTTCTTGTCTCAACAAGTTTCATGAAAAAGTTATAACTCTAACAAAGAAACTCTCTAATTTATGAAATTAAGTCAAATCTAATTAAACTCATTCTCTTTTGGGTATCAACTTTCATACTTTACAATACCCATAACTCAAATCGAACTCCAACATCATAATTTTACAGCATAAAATTTTAAAAAAATTTCACAATTCTTCTCAATTTCAAATACATCAAACTAAATCAATTTAAACTCAAATCATCTCAAACAAAGTCCTAGAATTAATTTTAAGGAGCCTACTTTAACTTAGAAAATGTTAAAACTCATAATTACCTCAAATTCTTCCTTAAAAAAAGCCCAGAAAAACATCCTCTACCTGACGTGTGGATCCCATGCGCCACCTCCCACCGCTCGTGGCAGTCCACCTTCGGCACGGACCTCTTCCTCTAGCTTCCAGTAGAAGGTTTATGAAGTTTGGGGGCAAAAGGGCTTGGGATATGAGAGGTAGGGCGTATCTTATGTGCTTATAATGATTTTGATATACTTTGTAGTGAGGAATAATTAATTGTTTATTTATACTTTTAAATTGTAAGAGTTAGAAACTATCTAAGGATATTGTTGCTTGAAAAGACGATTACTCTGAGTAATGTGATTATTCACTGAGCTTTTTAGCTCACCCCCTCTAACATTTCAAGGAAGTTGTTGAATTAAATGGAAGCAAGTCAATGATGGATAAACGTATTCTTAGGTGGGTTTGTAATCGAGGCTTTTCTCAACCTATCTTTGTTTGAGAGTTAGATTAATGTTTATGTCTCCATTGTTTGGAACAATGTATATGTTTCTAAATTGTCATGGATGTAATTTCATCCAAAGTCTACATATTGTATAAATTCTTAGGCTTAACCAAGATATAGTGGACATAGAGTAAAGATTGTGGAAGTATTCATGCTTATAGCAAGAAAGTATTGTATGATGGAAAGAGTAAGATGGGTTACAGGTCCATGTATTAAATGCTTAAAAGTAATGATGTTGTTCCGAGTAGGGTCCGCTTGGGATGGGTCGTTACATACAACGTTGAGATTAAGCCCAAAATTTAACTAAGCAGTATTGAAAACCCGTTTAAAGCATGGAAGTTTTGATCGGGTGAAGGCAAACCCGATGCAAGGATCAAACTGTTTGGGGATTTAAGTTAAAGGAGGAATTTATTGGGATACTCCTCGAATCCCACATCGAAGAGAAGTGTTATTATAACTAGTTCTAATCTCACATCATCTATGTATCAAAAAAATGTGGATACTAGTTATTATAAATATGAGCATTAAGAGAGTTAGTCCATGACCCTATTCTTGAAGCACGAATTGTTGGTCAGACGTAGTGTGTAACAAACCAAGCACCAATATAACTTGTAAAAGTGAGTTTTACAGGGATTTAAAGGTTGAGTGAATATTTGATGTATTAGGGTTTGGATTGTGAGATTGGAGAGACTTTTTACACAGTTTTGTCTAGAAAATTTGTGTATTGTGGGTATGGTGAGTTTTAATAGATGTAGGTAAAGAGTTGTGCCGAACCATGTTAAATTATGATCTTGATAGGTAAAATAAATTCAGAGAATTGATGCAGTAGATCAGATTTTAAGTCTAGGTGGAGGATTGTTGGGATTAAGGCCAAAATCTGATTGAACAGTATTGAAGACTCGAGTAAAACATGGAGGTTTTGATCGAGTGAGGTAGGGATCGAAGTGTTTGGGATTTGAGTAGAGGGAGGAATTTGATGGAATACTCCTCAAATCTCACTTTGGAGAAAAGTGTTATTGTAAGTAGTTTTAGTTCCACATTATCTACATATCAAAAAGATGTGGATACTAATTATTATAAATATGGGTACCAAGAGAGTTAATCCATCACCCATATTCCTAAAGCGTTAATAGTTGGTCAGATGTAGTGTGTAGTAAACCAAACACCAATATAACTTGTAAAAGAATATTTTACATAAATTCAAAAGTTGAGTGAACATTTGGTGTATTGGGATTTGGATTGTAAAAGTTACAAAAGATAATGAATAGTGATTGACTCATAGACATAGGCAAGGAGTAGTGTTGAACCATGTTAAATTTCTTGTGTTTATTTTCTCTTTAGGTGTCAGATTCTCAACATACAGTGAGGTAAAATAGCATTTCCCTTGATGTAAAACTGCAATTAAAGTCATCACAATTACAACAAGTTCATTTAAGGAATCAATTTAGTATTCTCAAATGCAATTGTTTCCTTTGATCTAGCGGAAGAAGTTTTTTCCAGGAACTTCAAAGATTGAGTTCAGAAAGGTATTATCGGAAGGTATCAGGTCTCGGGTTCAACTTTGAGTCTCTCCCATTTATTGTATGCAGACATTAAGTTATTATTCCTAAATGGAAAGAAAAACTCTATAGATGTATGCACTGGTTTACTTAAGATGTATGAGGATTGCTCTGGTTAGAAAATTAACTAGGATAAGAGTTCTTTTATTTGTAGCTCTACCTAGCATCGGAACCGTATTTTGATGATGCAACGATGGTCCAATTTGAAAAAGGCTTGTACTCCGATTACTTAATTTGGGTGCCACTGTTCCAAGGCAAGTGTGTCAATCGATATTTTTTACGCTTAGAGGACAAAAGTCGCAACAGGCTAGCAGTGTGGAAAGCAAAGTTCTTAACCTTTGGTGGGAAACTAACATTACTTAAGAATGTATTGTGTTCAATTCCTTTGCATACGTTGGCTTCGGTGTCATTACCCAAGGGTTTCCTTTTTAATCTGGAATGTCTCTTTGCTTCGTTTTATTGGAATGAAGGGGACACAGTTAAGAAACACTGGATGGCGTGGGACAGAATCTATAAACCGTTTGAAGATGGTGGTTTGGGTATTCGCAGAATCTTGGAGGTCTATAATGCTTTGTAAGCTAAGTTGGCATGAAGCTTCATTCAAAGTAAAACTTTGTGGGTAGTACTTATGCAGCACAAGTATGGGTTACCGTCGAGTTTGTTAACAGCCCCAAGTTTTAGCTCCCATGGTTGGAAATGTATCCTTCCACACATCCTGAATATTTTGGATGAGTTAGGTGACAGTAATTTCTGGAAATCCCATTGGCATCATTTGCCTTGTCCAGAGGGTGTTCTTCCTTTTTCGGCTACTACGATCAATGAAGTGCTCTCTGATCAAGGTTCAATGGAGTTGTTGTAGGAGTTATCTCCTGAGATTCATGATGTTGCTTCAAAGTTAAGGCTAAATAACAATCTTGATGTTCTTGTCTGGAATCATTCTTTGTTGGGTAAGTTCTCCACACAGAGCTACTAGGAGTACACCAAAGTGAAGGGTCCAATTTTTTTCTAGCACAAAAATAAAGTGTGGAACAAATGGGTTCCTCCAAAAATTGCTACTTTTGTCTAGCGTGTTCATCTTCGGGTTGTTCCGATAGATACTAAAATACAATGTATTGGAGTTCCTTTAATGTCAAAGTGTATATGTTGTAAACATCCAAAGGAGGAATCGTTGGACCATCTTAAGGTCACAAGTTAGTTAGCCTGGGCAGTGTGGAGATACTTTGGTTCTCGGATAGATATTGTTGAGGCTAATTCAGGGTCAGATTTATTAGTGGCTTCGTTTCATAGAGCAAGTTTAAATGATCTTCACGGTTTTACAAGGGTGTGCATCTTAGTTCTGAGCCTGTGGGCCATTTGGTGGGCTTGGAACAAGGCGATTTATGAAGATAGTTTGGTTCAAGCTTATGCAGTCATTCACCGGGTTCTTCATGGGCTGCAGGAACTTAATGGTATAAATAGTCCAAAGCATGAAACCTCGCACGTGCGGATGCAATGTATCAACCAGTTAGGCTTGAAAATTAAAGTGGCAGTAGCTCGGACAGGTAAATGGATTTCTTAGGCTGGGCTTCAAGGGGGTCTAATGAAACTTAATACGAATGGATCGGTATCTGAAGCTGGGTATGCTGGAGGAGGAGTATTTTGGGTTGGGATTTCTTTTAGGCTTGCGTTTTCTAACGTGTTTGCGAACTGCACTAACATGCACGTAGAGGCCTTAGCTTTGCGGGATGATTTGCAGCTAGCGCAGGCCCATAATCTTGAGCTTTCGATGGTCGAATGCGATTCAAAGGCTTTAGCGGATATTGTACTTCGGCAATGTGACTATCCATGGGGCTTGACTTATCTTATCCATGAGATTCAGGAGCTTTTACCAAAAGATGTTTCTATTCATCATGTCTACAAGGAGACAAACAGAGTTATGGATTGCTTACAAAATTGGGCCCATCTATAGGTGGCTCAAATATGTTTTGATCTTTAGAGGAATTACCTGATACTTGTACATAGGCATTTAAGGATGATATCTTAAGCATTAAGTCGTATAGGAAATTATAATTTCTCTAGGGTAAGGCCTAAGGCCCTCTATGCTTGTACAGGTTTGGGCTCTTTTGTCCTCCAATTTCTGTGTATTGAGGTTTGGGCTCTTTTGTCCTCCAATTTCTGTGTATTGATTTTTTTTATTAATAAACGGATAGGGGTCTTACCTAACCTCCCTCCACCTCAAGGAGGTTTTCTTAAATAAATAAAAAATCATTATTGTTTTTTATTCATTTTTTTCCTTCAAATTATGCATTTGGGATGTCCTATATATCCAAGGTTATCAATGCCGTGTCATACAGGCCGGCACCAAGACGCATCAGTTTCTATCGAGTTCTTGAGCTTTTCTTGTTAGTTTCGATGATTAATGTTATAACCCCAAAAGTTTCCTTGTTTTATATATATATTTGGTTGAATTTCCTTGTTTAGTTGTTTTAAACTAGCAATTAGAATTTTTTGGCCTTCTTTTCAGCCGGCTTATCTTGTTCTTGTTAATAGAGTTTTCGTTTGTTGTTTGTTATGACTATACTTTTATTCTTTTATGCCTTTTTTTGTTTACTCTTCCATGACTTTGGTAAGAATGCTTATGCATATAACAGAAATGTATGCACAACAATATATTGAAGGAAAATTTTAGTGTTGGCTTCAAATATAAATTAGGTGACAGCTGCTTGGTTAATTACTATAAAGGCTGTGTGATTTGACTTACAGCAGATATTTTTCTGATGCGGAAATAAACTTCTCAAGTCCTCTGTTTTTTCTTCCATTGTAGAAAACCAGAGATTGTTGGTGGAGAGGGAAATAGAGGTATCAAGAGATGGCAGATCTAGGTAGTTCTCTCCCTGTGCCTTGTGTTCAAGAGATGGCAAAGGCGACTCTCACAACAGTTCCACTGCGGTATGTGCGTCATGATCAAGACCCTCCATTCATATCAAATACCAATTCTTTGCCCCAAGTCCCAATCATCGATATGCAAAGGTTATATTCAGAAGATATCAAGGATACAGAAATGGAGAGACTGCATTATGCATGTAAAGAATGGGGTTTTTTCCAAGTGAACTTATAATCTACTTGAAAATTTTGATTTAATACTATTAAAGTAGTATCAAGTAAAATATTAGGTAGTAATATTATGAGAAATCTTGCTTTAAACAAGTGATGTTAAAAATTTTATGATGCAGTTGATTAATCATGGAGTGAGCACTTCATTGGTGGAGAAAGTGAAGTTAGAAATTCAAGATTTCTTTAATCTACCAATGAAAGAGAAGAAACAGTATTGGCAACAACCAGGAGATATGGAGGGGTTTGGGCAAATCTTTGTTGTGTATGAGGAACAAAAACTTGATTGGTCAGATATGTTTGCTATGGTCCCTCTACCAACTCATTTGAGGAAACCCCACCTCTTCCCCAAGCTCCCTACCCCATTCAGGTCTCTTTCTCTCTCCTCCCCTCTCTTAAGGTTGTGCGTTATTCAGGAATAACCAAAAATTTTGGTTTCTTTATTTCAGTTTTTTTTTTATTTTTAAGAATTTCAATAATTCGGTACTTATATATTTTGATATTACCAAATTAACAAAATTTTAGGGATGGAACTTGTGTCTGTTATGTAATTCGATAATCTTATAGAAAAGTTTTCATGAAACCGAAATATTTTTGTTCAAGATAAATTACAAAAAGTGTAACTGGAATTTTTAATTCAGGAACCGAACCCACCAACGTTTTGGTTCGGCAACCGATCGATTTGCACTTTCTATGTCTCTTTGAATTGTTGATTACCTTACTAGCAATTAAACTGTCCTAGTGTATATACAGAGATTCCCTGGAAGCTTTATTCAATAGAACTTAAACATCTTGCCATAGAAGTACTTAACCTCATGGCAAAAGCTCTAAGAATAGACCCAAATGATATGAAAGAGTTATTTGATGAAGGGTGGCAGGGGATGAGGATGAACTATTATCCCCCGTCTCCACAACCAGACCTTGCCATCGGCTTCAGCCCTCACTCTGATGCCACAGGTCTTACCATCCTCCTACATATCAATGAAATGGATGCTCCAAATAAAAAAAGATGGGATGTGGATTCCTATTAAATCCTTCCCAAATGCTTTCCGTAATCAACATTGGAGACATGTTAGAGGTACTGCTTAACATTTGCATAAATAGTTCAACATATATAATTGGCTTATAAACATGACTAAATACCAAGTGACGTGGAAAAATATTGTGTTTTGTTTCCTATCATGGTTTTGCAGATAGCATCTAATGGAACTTATCGTAGCATTGAGCATCGCACAACAATTAACTCTGTGAAAGAAAGGCTATCTATTGCCACATTTTACAACCCTAAATTTGATGCAAATATAGGTCCAGCACCAAGTTTGATTACTCCAGATACTCCCGCATTGTTTAGGAGAATAAGTGTTGTAGACTACTTCAAGGGATACTTTTTACGCTAGCTGCGTGAAAAATCATATGTTGATGTCATGAGGATTCAAAATGATGAGGAAGAAAAAACCAATTGATCCAAATACTAATACAAAATTCTTGAGTACGATATTGATATGAAGAAGGAAAGTCTATTGAGGCTGAATTTTCAAATCTATTAGCTTTTGCTATGGATATTAAGAGATGCTGTCAAATTTTCAAGTTGTGTTAAAATTTTGTCATTTTGTTCTTCTAGCAGTAGTTGAAACTGAATTATATTTAAGTGGTTAGTAATTTTTAGCTGAACTTTTAATTTGCTTCTTCATAATTTCAACTGAACATTGGGACAGGGATAGAAGCAAATTAAATTATATCAATTTATTCTCATCAAATCCCTCAAAATAACGTTTTATAGAGTATAATTGTAAAAATTATACTTTCTACATTTTTTTCTCACGTTTTTCCATTCTATTAAACAAATACAAAAAATTATTGTTTTTTTTCTAATTTTTCATCCTCTCTACTAAATAGTAAAACATAAAAGAAAAAGTCATTTTTTTTACTCTTCTAATCCTTCTTATTCTCATCCTATCACTTTTTTATTATGCTAAACACACCCTTAATTTCTACCATATTATCATATTGTGTACTTGATGCAAATTCGTCAGCCCGAAAATAATCCACTGGCAAGTTAAAAAGGATGGATGCATGCAGTTCCAGCCACAAAATGTGGGAAAATCAATGTAGATAATTCTGAAGCTTAAAGAATGATATTTCACCAATAGATAATCCACTAATAGAATGTTCTTCCCAACTACCTATTATGCATTCAAGAACGAGATTTCAGATACTGAACCATATAATCTACGAGTGCACCGCGAACACGAGACATGCATGCATGCACACAGCGAGAGAAGTTGGCACGAAAATCAAAAGAGAACCAAAAAAAAAAAGAAAAGATTGCACCAATATTTCTATTAACTAAATAATTTCAAAATAGATCAATAATTTACAGTAAACATCAATATACTACGTTTATCCTACACTACACTGGACCAATGGCTTCATTCCCTATTCCAAACCTGAACTATGTCAAACCCATAAATTCCAACAGTACCTTAAATGCGAGATCTTTCATCTTAATGTTGGAAAAGAAGAAAATCTTTACAACAGGCATTAGCTGCATCCCTGTCCATCCCTGTTGTCTCTGAACCTAACATTAATAAACCAGAAAGTATCAAGATAAGCAACTTTAAAGAATGATAGCTAAACACAAAAAAGATAAAATGAAACAAGGAAACAAGGAAAAAGAGTACAAGTCCAGAAAAGGAACTTTATATTGATATCATTCATGCACCCCAACCCCAAAAAAAAAAAAATTTAAAAATCTAATTGAATGTTACAGCAGGATAGAAATGAATTCTCATGGATATTGTACATCCTAGAACACAATCCTGGGCTGACATAATGCCAATATACAACAAAAGCATCTCAAGAAGCCTTACTTGCTATGATTTACCAAATTATCTTCCTTCTTTCTTCTCATTTTTTTTTTTTTTGCTAAGTAAGATTTAAACCTAAAACCTAACCCACCTACCCCATCTCAAAACTTAGGGTAAATTATAAAAACACCCCTCAGTTTAGGTTGAAAATACACTTGCATCCCTCTAGTTTGAAAATCTACAGTTTACTCCCTAAAATCGCACGAAAGCTAGTCAATCGTTTATGCTAATGGTCAAAGATGATGCAATCTTACTGTCACGTCACATATTTTCTGTAAATGACAAGAAAAACCTTATGTAGTTAATAACAATTCAACAAACATTAACATATAAAGAATTAATTAAGCACAATTCAACATAACTCAAATAATAACATGGTTAACTATTACAATAACAACATCTAAGGAGTTAATTAACTTAAAAATAAATTTAAAAAACTAAGAAAACAATAAACACTTATCTTCATCCAAACGGGAAAAACCTTATGTAGTTAATAACAATTCAACAAACATTAACATATAAAGAATTAATTAAGCACAATTCAACATAACTCAAATAATAACATGGTTAACTATTACAATAACAACATCTAAGGAGTTAATTAACTTAAAAATAAATTTAAAAAACTAAGAAAACAATAAACACTTATCTTCATCCAAACAGGAAAAACTCAATTATAATTTTCTCTCATCTTCTTCTCCCACGATCTCTCACTCAGTTTTCTTCCATTTTCTTTTCTCATCATCATGACTCCAACTCCGTCTCAACCGCAATGATTCTCTCTATTCAACACTCTCTTTTCATTTATTTTCATCTGCCAAATTCCCAACCTTCTCTCTCACGAAACCTCAGCCCTCTTCTACAGCTAAGGAGAAACTCTCATACTTCGTTGATTCTCCTTCTTTTCCCCTCTTGTATGAACGATTCCCTCACTACTGACCTCTCAAATCTCAACCATTCTCTCTCACCAAATTAAATTATTTTCTCCCTAGACAAACAGTGGCCAAATCTATACATGTATTATAACAGATTGTTATGCAACCAATTCGGGCATCATCAGCAATTGTTCTGGTAGCAGCAAGCACTTGTGTTATGTTGGATTTTAAATGCGTTGGGTTATCCTAGTTTCCATTTTCTAAAGAGAGTACTAAAAAGAAAAAAAATTGGTTGGTTGAAGAGGATGACTTGGCCGGATCTGTAGAGATCTGGCGGGTCTATTCACTTCAGATCTACTTGGATCTCTATAGATCTTGGCATTGTTAGAATTGTTGAGAGGAAAGAAAAAAAGCAGGGAGAGGAGAGCTCTGTTTGGTTTGATTACCGAAAAATTTGAGGAAAGTGAGAGAAAATAGAGTTTTTGTTGTTTTTACATTTATTCTTTTATAAATAGTTTTTACATTTATTCTAGTTTATAGAATTTAAACTTTTAATTTTAGTCATGCATAAACGAGAGGCAGTCTTTTATCATCATCACTTAACAGACGTTGGTGTCCGTTAGATTTTAGGGAGTAAACTGTATGTTTTCAAACTAGAGGGATGCAAATGTATTTTAGACTTAAAACTGGTTTTTTATAATTTACCCCAAAACTTAAGCCAAACTATAGGCCCCATATTCTTGTTATCAATACCACCACATGTATTAAAACTTTCCCTCACAAACTACTCAAAAGTCAAAATCATTGCAAAAATTTCGACTTAATGTTCAATGAATACAACAAATCATCATAAGAAGATGTCCTGCACATTTAGAATACCTTAACTAGACAACATAGCATCTTAAAACATAACTTTTCAGAACTTAGTAGTACTCACTCCTCAGTCTACTAAGTGGTCTATTATTTACCCATCTTCGTGGTAACAAAGAAATGCAAATTTAACATATTATTCACCAAAAGCAGGGGAAAAAATAAAGGAAAGAAATGCAACATGTGATCTTGTATTATTTCCAAAGGAGCTAATTGCAAATGTACTTTTAGCATGTTAGTTTGATAACAAAACCATTTGAGAATCATATTCTACATCATATAGCCATATCAACAATGCTACATACACTTTTAAAATACACACCCAAAATGCATAATATTTTCTTACTCTTATATCATCATATCCCATGTAAATTACAGGCCCATGTGCAATTTTGTATGATTAATGTGTGCTTATAGTGGAATTGTGACTTGGGTGCGTATACTGAGGGTGCATACTTGCAATCATCATGTTCGATAGCAATATACAAAAGACATACCATTCCTTTTTTTAACATAAGCTTTGGTTTTTGTGACCTATGGTTATATCATTTTCCAAATACAAATGTTTCTATTGCCTATGACATCCTCGAAATACCAATTTCTATGGCCTATGACATCCTCGAAATACCAATTTCTATGGCCTATGTCATCTTCAAACTACCAAGGTCCAAGTAAAGAAATCAACATAAACTAGACTACTAGATCATTGAAAACATAGGTAACTAAAAGCTTCATCTTCACTCATCATCATCCCCAAGTTTCAAGATGATCATCACCATCTTCATGTTCTAACACAATCATCTCCTCTTGCTCTTCTTCTTCTTAATTTCCTTCTTCATCATCATTCATTTCCTCAACAACTTTGATTTTTGGTTTCCTACCAAGCTTTCAGTTCCTCGCATTTCCAAACATTGTAAAAATCCACATTACCAAAATCACCTACAAAATAATAATACTTCATTCTAATTATACCAGCTCACCTTTCAAGCCAACAAATGATTGCACTTCAAGTGCATTCTACTTTCACCAACTCGAGGACACTTTCCATGTAGGATTATCACTCTTTACTTAAGAATCCTTTATTAATCTTCTTTCGATAAGTAAGAACCCTTTTCTTAATCTTAAGAATCATCCTTATTCAACACCCAAACAATAACATATAATAAGTGACTACAAACACAACCCCTCAAACCATGCAACCTACAAAATCAGGGTCAGGTAAAAGCTGATGTGGATGGCTCCATTGAACTTTAGCATACAAAGCTTGATCACATTAGTTAGAAATGACTTCAAATTCTAGCCAGCAACAATCTCAACCTTCTCTTACATGTATGGCACTGAAAACTAGTGTTCATTGCTTAGCTAGAAAACAAAGTAGAGTTTCATTTCTTAGATCACCTTCATCTAGACGTAAAGGTGTCACAGATCTGATTCATACCAATGTTTGTCACATGAAAAATTGAACTATTTGGGAACTCTCTACTTTGTTACTTTCATTGATGATCACCCAAAAAAAGTGTGGGCCTTTCCTTTGAATCTATATACCAAGTGTTAAATCTCTTTAAAGATTTTACATGAAAATCATTAAAGAAAAACAGCAATGGAAATGTGTTAGAGAAGACAATGGTGGTGAGTACAAAGGAGTAAGGGACCATTTGAGGTGCACTGCAGAAAGATTTAGTATCAAGCTTGAGAAAATCGATCCTAAAACACCTCAAGAGAATGGAGTGCTAGAATGAATTAACATAACCATTGAAGAAACATTAGGAGTATGCTTTCTCATGCAAATTTGCCAAAATCTTATCGGGGTGAGGCAATGAGAAAAGTTGGTTATTTCCCAATAATGCCCAAATGCTTCCTTATCAAAAAACAATGTCCAAATACATTTAACTTCCAAACAAACAAATCTTAAGAGAATCAAACAAAAGAAGACTTTTTAGGATTCTTTATCAATTCAAAATTTTTAAAAACCTAAATCTTTTAGAACAATTCAAAAGAGACATAAAAGTTGGTAAGGCTACTTTATTTTAAGCCTAAAGGTCTTGGGCAATGTGTTTTAAACAGTTCTGCAAAAAAAATAGAAAAAAAGAGTTAAATTTAGGTTTTTATGGTTAGGTTTGAGTAGGATCCAACTGGATCCAAGTCAGGTCCAACTATCAAGGAATCCACCAAATCAATTAGTTCAAATCAATTCAAGGTCAATTCGCATTGTTGTTCAATTCTCCATGGGTTTTGATTCTTCACTACTATTGGTATCAATTTGTTGTTAAGTGGTATCGAGTACCCCGATTTGACTCGTGAATCGCTCGATCTTGACAACATAGATGACAAGTGCCAACCCCAACCAACCGTTTTCCTGTTCTCTACTTGGTAGGATTTGAACCTAAGAGCTAGCTGAGCTAGTGCCAAAGGGGAAGTCCATGCCCTAACAACTTGAGCTTTCAATCACATAGACCATGCCAAGCAAAAAGCAACGGCAATTGATGATCCTACCTGACCACCCCTTTCCATATCAAGGGAACAGATTACACCTTCTCATGAATATTAGCACCTTAGAAATCCCTCAATTAGGACTTAGGTAAAAGTGTGGCAACTTAGCTCTTGATATAACAATATGAATTTAAATTTGCATACATTGGGTTTGAAAACTAACTAAAATACCTCCTCGAAGTTCTCTGATCAGATGTAAATGCCTCAGTTTAAAGAAGCAGTAACTCTTCCACAAAAGAATTGAGCATTTAGTATCACAAAAGTTTCATATGAGCTTATAACAACCTCATCATTTCCAGCACGAACCTCAATATGCTTATCCCAAAGAGCTTATAAACCTCCAAAGTGTACATTTACTATACACTGCTAGGTTCATGATTTGAAATAATAAAATATATAAACAGATTCCCCTTATCAATTTCTCTGTATAAAAAACATATCTGAGACTCGTTAGATTAATTGAAAAGAACCAAAGATCATCACGCAGCAGCTACAAAGAAATTTCTTAAATCCTCCATCTTCCGTCTTTCGGCATACTCTTTGTGAGAATTCTAAGGGTAATGGGGTCAATCCCCTTCTTTTTACCATGTATGTAATGGAAAATTAGATTCATCTACCTCCCTTCATTACAAGGCCTATAATCTTTGACCAAACGAAACCTCTTGGATAAATGCGGCTTAAGTTACTTTGAGAATTAGTAGTAGCCATGGTTTCCTTTATGCAATAGCATAAAATCAAGCAAAATAACCAAAATTCCTATGCAAAATGTTTACACAATCAACAGACTATAAGAAACATCAAAGCATAGCCCAATAACCATGTGGCAAGAAAGCAAAAAACCGCACATAATCAGAGCAACCAGCAGCAAATTTAACAAAGCCCAAGTTATTGAATTTGATAGTAAAGCCAACTAAAACCCCTTCACAATTTCAAAAGGTTAAACCAAAAAAGTTGAGGAAATCAGCAACGTATGTCTGCTAATCTACACCTTGAAAACCCTAACAAACAATAACCCTTAAGGCCATGGCCAGCTTGAGCTTCAGATTGAGTAGCAGGGTACAACTTAAAAATATAAAGATTTCGAAAAATAAAAATGAAGACCCGGAAGCGAACAAAAAAAATGTTACCTTTTAGGCCAAAACCATTTCTTAGGGGAGTGCACCACCATGAGAGAAAAGCCATGGACAGCGTGGGCTTCAGATTGAGTAGAAGGGTACATCTTAAACCCTAAAATTTCTAGAGAAACAAAGTTAAAAAAATCTGTTTCAAAGGGAAAAAGAAAAAAGAAAAAAGAAAAAAGAAGAAAGGAAAGAGAGAGAGTTGTGTCTAATGGATTTAAGGAAAGTAAAGTGTTCTTCTAGGTTTGAGCACAAAGAGAGAGAAGGTCTGTGTGTGCTTAGAGTTAGCACGAATCTCGAAGAGAGAGAGGGAGAGAGGGTCCTTTTCATATACGTATCCGAGGAGTTTTGTTGTTGTTGATGATGTTTTGCTGTTTGGTTTTGAAAATGCAACCCCGCGCTTTGCTTTTTGTCTTTACCAAAATGCAAAAAAACACACAGCTCATTTAAACGCTGTCTCTCTCTCTCTGTGCTTTGTTTGCTGGCTTCAGGTTGAAAAGAATTCGCGTGATTGCATTTAGGGCGCGTTTTATGCAAGCCCCAATGATATGGAGACTGATAGGCTCCGTCCGGTTGTTCATGAATATCAATTTTCTTTTTTAGATTAGAAATTTTTTTAAATCTACTTTAAAACTACGGATGAAACAAAGAAATCATTGAATTTGAGTCTCATTTGTTAAGGAAAAATATGGGTATGTTTGGCTAATTGTTTTTCGATTTTCAGTTTTAGAAAACGAAAACTGAAAATAATTTTATGATGTTTTCTGAAGAAAACATGTTTGGATAACAGTAACTCGAAAACTGTTTCCAAAACAGAAAACAGTGAAATGTTGTTTGATAATCTTATTTTGAAAACTGTTTTGATACACCTTGTAATTATTTTAGTTGAGTTTAAATTTAAAATCTATATTAATTTTATTTCTTATATTTACTAAATATTTAAAAATAATTAATATTATTTTATTTTTAAAATTTTAATATTTTTTATATACTCATTTTTTTAAAAATAAATTGATAAAAAGTACTCATTTTGTTTCATAATTTTAATCACTTATCACTTTTTTTACTTAACTTTGATTTTAATTATTTTTTATATATGTATTATTTTAAAAATATAAAAAAATATATTTTTAGAAATTTTTAAACTCTATTTATGTATATATGAAGAAAAAAAATTAAATTTCCTTAATGATTTAACAATAGAAAAAAAACTATTCATTTAATTGATTAAATAGCAAACATGACAAAAATTATGGGACAGATGAAGTTTTTTATGTATATATTATAATATTAATATACTTATACTTTTTATTTAAAAATTATAAAAATATACTTGAATATCCAACTTGTTAGGCTCGAGTCTTATTTTTGGGTTCAATTCGAGTATCGAGTTTAAACTTGTATCTTTTAAATTTGAGTCGATTCGGTTCGAATTCACCCTTAATCGCCGCCTTTTAATGTTAATAAATATTTTTCATAAAAAATTAGTTATTAACATTAAAAGCTAGATAAAAAAATTTATTTAATGACTTAAAATGCATTATCAAGTTTCAGTTGATCTTTACTCATTATTCACGTCTATATATAAAAAGGAAAAAGAGTTACTACTGCCAATAAGCTGTGGTAGTGTTTCCCTATGGAGCATTAAAAAAGAACTATGATGGTGTTCCTTCTCTTAATAATTATAGAGTAATTAAATTTCTCTTTTTCAAAAGCAACACTTCTTGTTACAAATATGTGTTAGAACTTTACTACAAGTGAGTTTATATTAATTGTGCATTTTAAGTTTTGTAAAAACAGGTTTAGTAATTAATTTGGGTGAGACTTAAAGAAAGCCAAAGTAAATTGATTTGTTTCAATTTGATTTATCTCTTATCGTGTTAAATGTGGATTAACTTGTATAAAATTTAGTAATCCAATTATTGGGTTTGATGGAAACTCTAATGGGATACTATATAAGGGTTGGTTAGGTCTCCTCATCTTAACTCAATAAAGAGTCGGTTCTAAAAGAAAAATGATGGGAAATTCTTATCATGTAAGTGTATCATATAGATAAAATCACACTTTTCGTTAAGGATTTTCGCTACGCTAATAACAAGGATAGTAAAATCAAGTAAATATATGTTTTCTATTTATTAATAAGTATTTCTATATTTCATATATGGTTGTTCTTGATATTGAATTGTTCATACTAATTTTTACAAAAAGTAGCTCCTTTTAACGAGAAATACTTGGTTAGATCGGATCTGAAACATTAGTTTTAGACTCATACAAAATTTCACTGGTAATTTTATAGAACTCCAATGTTGATATTATTTTTTGGGTCTCACGCTTATATTGATATTACCAGTGAAGTTTCTTAAAATTACGAGTGAAGCTTCTGACGGGTCTAAAACAAATATTTTAGATTCGGTCTAGCCAAGTATTTTTACCCTTTAACATGAATACTTGTCTTTTCAATAGTAAAAAATTGTTAATAATAAGCATTCTTCTCTATTCATAGGGTTTTTTTTCTCAAAAGTTTAAGTAGGATGAAATAATTGAGATTTTGTGAAATGACTACAAGGTGGTTTCAATCTCTATATTTGGCGAAGGTCCGACCACAAAAATTTATTTTACGAATTTCTTTGATCGGACATAAATAATTTATTTTTTATTTATCCAAAAAATTAAATTTAACATGTATAAACTGACCCATCGTATCATTTTTGGCTGTTAAACTTAGGAGGCAACGACTCTTTTTATCAAAGTAAAAAAAGATGATACTTCTTTAATCAACACCTTTATGAACCTGAAGCAAGGTAATAAAGACCTAGCAATTCAACATGACAAATCAAATTAGACTCTTTTCTTGGCTACGAGATTTATTAATAGTTACTGTATTTAATTAATTTCAGGGTGAAGTTAATTACTGACATTATCTATTGCACCTATAACGTCAAAATGAAAAAGACTATTTATAGGTTGGGCTTTTAACTGATATAAGTAATAAGGAATTGTCATATTTGGTCCAACTTGCTTTTGCATCTTTTGGGGGCTGAACTAAAGAGGAAAATAGCCTAGCAGACTGCCACTAAGGCCTAAACCCAAGAAAAAGGAACCCTCTGTTTCTTTTGCTTTTGATTTGTGGATTTAAGGATGAGTACGCTGCTCTTAAAAAGTTAAAGTCGGAATGAACATTGGTTTGGTTACTCAATTTAAATTTAACACTCCTTTTTAAACCAAATAAAATATATTTTATTTTATTTTTAAATAAATTAAAAAAATTATTTAAAAATTTTAGACAGATCCATGATAAGCTTAATGGAGGCATCCACCCCTGAAATATAAAAAATCTTGGAATATTTTAAGAATTTTTTAAAATGCCTTTACCAAAATATTTATTTAGTTTGCCCATCTCTCCATTCAAGTTTGTCCCTTAAAAATTCCGTTGTTTTTGTATTTGTTTCATATACTGTCTTATCTTACATGAACTACTTAAATTAATAATTTTAAATTAATCATGAAAAATTATCTCAAGAGAAAACTAATATTGAAAAATACTTCTGAACCAGAATAAACTAATACTAATGAAATATAATTATGGTTAAAAGGGCATATTTAACAATATTGATAATGAATTTTTTTTTACAATGCTTTCAAAATATACAAACACGACAAGAGTGTAAAAGGGTTTTGTACTTACATGTAAACATGGTTTTTGTTGTACTCTTGTTTTTGCATTTAAACTTTTGTTTATGAAAATATTAACATTAACGACATTACATGAAATTTTTTCAAATATGTGTTTTGTGAAATTGTCTAAATATTTTATCTCAAATTATAAGCAAGTATGCTCTAATGATTTCGTGTCTTCGCCCCACTAATGAAAAATTATGGTTTCATCCCTGTATTAAAAAGTAGAATTCAATTGAAATCTCATATTTAAAATGTTTGTAATAAATTAAGTATTCAAAAGAGGAGGGAGAGAAAAAGGAGAGAGGGGGGAAAATAGTATTTTGGTCAATATAACCCTTTACTTTTCATTTTAGATAATATATTTGTGATGTAGGGAAAAATTCAATCTCCAATGATATTATGACACATGGTAACTTTCAAGGGCAAAAAAACAATTATACAATCTAAACAGATCAACTAATCAAATCTCCACACTTGGCGATGGGCATTACGGTAATTTTACACCGAGGAGTGTCATGGTAATCTCATGTCAATGTCTCTCAATACTACTACAACACACTAAAATCATTATCTTAATCAGACTATGCTCTGACACACTATAAAAGGGGCTCTTACAATTAAAAGGTACATTCAATTCATTACTCACAGCTCTTGATTTCACATAGCTCTCATTATTTATCCAAAATCTATATACTAACTTAGGCATCGGAGAGTCTCCCGGAGGCAAACCCCCTCCGATCCTCCAATAACTTTTAGGTTATCTCCTTGTTTCGTATGTGCAAGCTCCGCTCTCTGGTTGTTCTAATTCTCGGCAGATTTTCAATATCAACAATTAGTAAACTCTATCAATTTTAATAGAACTTATAACAAACTAACTAAATTCTAAAATGAATTTATTTCAAAATGAATTCTATAGCTTTTATCTTTCCAAACATAACAATCATATAATTACAAATAAATTATATAAAATTCAATAGTTCCAACTGTAAACTATTTGGTAAAAAGAGGTAAAAAGTTGTTTACTAGAATGTAAAGGAAAAAATCATCCATACATTGTTAAATGAAATTTATTATAAACTTCTTTAAATAACAGTAAATTGTAGCTTGAAAGCATAAATAATTATTATACTTATTATCATAAAAAAAAAAATAATAATAAATAATTCATATAAGATTTTAATTATTTTAATTCTAAATATTGTGCCAATTCGTGTGTGTGTATATATATTGTAAATGTTATCAAATTAGAAAGATAGACAAAAGTAAATCGATATAATAATATGTATAGTAACGGGTAAAAAACGAAGAAAAAAAAACAGGTGTGTGTTGCTCGGTACAATATTGATGACCTTATTTCTAAAAGAATATAAGATAATCAAAATGAATTACAATTATTTATTATTTAAAAATTCCAAAAAACCTCCACCTTAAAATGAATCGATTTAAATGTAATTTTTGATAAAAATATTATCAGTCATGATTGACACAATAATTCAATTTGAACTACACGTGCATGTACTTTACACACGATCACTTGTGCGCATGCGATGCTCCTAAGGTCAAGTTCAATTAGTTTGGTTCCTTTTTTGGATTCATGTAAATGACAGTTCAGCTGAATCTTAGATAGGCGTTGTTGGGGCTCAGGGTATGTTTAGTAACTGTTTTTTATTTTTAATTTTTAAAAATAAAGATTAAAAACATATTTGGATAATTATAATTTAAAAATTATTTTGATATATTTTGTAATTATTTTTATTTTTGAATTTAAATTTAAAATCTATATTAATTTTATTTTTTATATTTATTAAATACTTTAAAATAATTAATATTATTTTATTTTTTAAAATTTTAATATTTTTTATATACCATGGAAGAAGAATGAAATAGAAAAGTGAATATTGATTTTATGGCTATTTTTCGAAAATTATGTCAAAAAACACAAATTTGGAGTTTTCGAAAAATTGTTTTTGAAAACTAGTTTTTTGAAAACTATTTATTAAATATAAAATCGAGTTTTTGAAAATTAAAAACAATTTTCGAAAACCTTATCCAAACATATCCTAAATTCTTCTCAAACATCGTCCGTTTAAAAAAATAAATATTAGGCCACTGGCCCATTTGATTTTAATGAGATTTTTATTTGCATTGGGCTCTGGTTGTCTGGTTGCATAAATGTGAAGGATAATAAGCACAATTATTTGTTTTGGGTCAAAATTATAGCTAATTGGTTAACTATTAGGCCTACTGCCCATTATTTGAGGCTTAGCCCTTTTAATGTGCTTGTTAATGTGTAGGCCCTTTTGAACCTTTGGGTGTAGGGTCTTGAGAGTGAGAGTGAGAGTGAGAGCTAGAAACATTCAAACCCTCTTTTTTTCTGTGTAATTTCCTTCCAAAGGCTTTATAATGGGCTAAAAAAAGCCCACGTCTTAGTTTATGTAATGTTCTTCAATATAAGGTTTCCTTTTACTCTGAATATCAACAGCAAAGTCGAGAATGTCGACTCTTCTAACAGACTGTCGGATAATCTTGACTAAATTTAAAGAAGTCTAGATTTGATTTTGTTATCGAAAAGTCAATCAAGTGGGGGATTACTTAATTAATTTTGGAGCAATTAATGTTAATTCTAATCTTATTTTAGCTGAGCCACCATTGTACTTAATGCAACTTTTGGGTGTTATATTGTGCAATTTTTTTTTTAATTCAATGAAGAATAATGTATTATTTAGTTCATTCATTTCCTTTTGAATAAGTATTCGTAATTCCTGGGGGATTTAAATTTGCAAGAAAAATGATCGTATAAATTCACATGATTACGCAAAACGTCATAAAAGATCAAAACGAATGGAAAACATCATCAATTGTAATTTTAAGGTTGTAAGAAAAAATTAGAGTTTAATTACTTCACGCGATAAAAAACATGAGTTGATCAAAAGACTTATTTCTAAGGTATAAGTCTTAGAACATATAAAAATTAGTAGAATTTATTTCTATAAATAATTAATCATATATTTCATGGCCAAAACAGAAAATCATCCTTCTTACCTAATTTAGCAAAGAAAAACCTCATTATAATTTTGAAACATTAAAGAGGACAAGCAGTTAATTTATTTTAAATAGTAAAAAATAAGAAGAAAGTGAGGAAAGAAAGAAAGGATGATTTTTTTTTTTTTTTTTAAAGTCTTTAATACCTCTCCCTTTCTACGTAAAGTTAAATCTGTAGATCACAAACAAAATCCATTGAGATCTCTCTCCTTCTTTCCATACCTACTCTTGTTCATTTTGTACGTCTGCACTTATAATCTCTTTTGGTTTTCTCTAATGTTTTTGTGATCACAAAAGCAATATATAATATATTAGGATTGAAAGATTAACTACATAAAAAAAAAAATAATGCAAGAAAACGGAGAAAGCCAAGCCATGATTGATGATCAAGAAAATAGTAACAAGAAGAAGCAGAGAGCAGTAGAGGATCAAAAGGTTCCATTCTTCAAGTTGTTCTCTTTCGCAGACAAATCAGATGTCGTTTTGATGAGTGCAGGAACAATCTGTGCCATTGGCAATGGGCTTACGCAGCCTCTCATGACTCTTATTTTTGGCCAACTTATCAACTCTTTTGGGGCCTTCGATCAATCACATGTCGTCCATGAAGTCTCAAAGGTCACAACTTTATTAATTACACTTTTTTTTTTTTTGGGGGTAATGTGAATTTTGAGGATGCACTAAAATGGTGCATTGCATGTTTTAACTGAAAGTCTGCTTTCAAGTAATATACTACATGTTCATAGAAACATTTTTTTAGCACATGTTCATAAAATTTGATGTTTCTGTAATTAAACAAAAAGATTTCAAAAATCTTTGTTTTAAAGATTTAGACACATTTGTTGGTGGGAGAGTTTGCTTTAAAGAAAAAATATATTTTTTCTTTGCATGAAAAAACATTGCATATTTGGATGATTCTTTCTTTGTTTTAAAGGATCTCCAAAAGACAAGGTTTGTAAATTTTGCACAAGACAACGTTTCGGTTTAGCTATTAAAATGAAATATTTTGATTTCGATCCGTTTTAGATTTGATGATATTTTCAAATACATTCCCATCAAATTACATATATTTAAAAAAATTATAAATATAAATCATAAAAAACAATCACTATTAAAATATACAAATTAATCCTATCTAAATTTTTGTTTTAAAATCAATTATAATTTCTTGAGTATAAATCCAATTTGAGATTTTGTCCTACTATCAAATTATATACCTTATATATAATTATAATTATAAGTACATATCATAATAAAATAAATCATTATTCAAACATCAAATGATAAAAATAATATATCACCTATATCATCAAATATTCAAATAACCTCTTAAAATTTTCAAAAATATATAAAAAAATTAACACTGAAATATTTCAACCTAAATTGATCGAAACATACCAAAACTGACTGAAACGAATCGAAATAGACTGAAACGGGCCGAAATAGAAAATAAAACAAATAAAAGTTTAGTTTTGAAACCGAAATATTTCAGCCAAAAGAAATTCACAACTTTGCCGGTAACTCTAAAAACAATTCCATGATTTGGGTCAAATTAATGTGAGAAAATTAAGAAATGCCTTCACCAATCTGTTCATTAATTCAATCCCTGGGAAGTGAATGAATGTGATAGGCAAAAAATGAGAAGGAAAAATAATATGAAAGATTTGGATTTGCAACCATTGATTACTATTTTACTTGTTTTTCAATGTCAATTTTTTTTCACTGATTAAATGAAGAAATTAAGGTACCATTTGCATTAGATTCTTTTTCGCTCTCAAAAGGGTTTTTGTTACATTTTTTAGTAAAACATGTGGAGCTATAAAATCAATTTAGGTTTTTAGTAAGACAGTTGAACGTGCTACATTGGACAAACTTATTTGAGTAGGAAGAGTGCTTTCATATATATATATTTTTTTCTCGAGAAAATGGGTTCCTTACTTTGGAAAAATTGTTACAACTTTCACATTAGTGGCTGGATTTGGAATGTTGTTAAATTCCAGCATGTTGTGGAAATTAGTTAGCTAAAGTAGATTTTTGTCCTAACTTTCATAGGATTTGTTGGTTCGGTTTTCAGGTTTCCCTGAAGTTGCTGTACTTGGCAGTTTATGCAGCTATTGTTTCGTTCCTACGTAAGTAAGCATTTTCTCCTCTTTTTTCTTCCAGGATTGCATCATGTGAAAATCATTCTGTTTCTGTTTCTGCAATACTAAATTTGATTATACAAAACTGTTATCCCGTGGTTAAAGAATTGCAAGCTCAGATAAATTATTGATGAACTGAAATGCAATATACTAGGTTGTTACTTGTTTCTGTTGTGCATTTTAACAGAGGTGTCATGTTGGATGGTGACTGGGGAAAGACAGGCCACCCGGATTCGTGGTCTGTACCTGAAAACTATATTAAGGCAAGACATTGCCTTCTTCGACACTGAAACAACCACCGGGGAGGTCATTGGAAGGATGTCTGGGGATACTATCCTGATTCAAGATGCCATGGGTGAAAAAGTAAACTTTTTCTTTTTCTTTTTCCTCTTCAAAATGTCATAGGGATCCTTGATAGTCATGATTTCCAATTTTTCATGTCACTTTCTTATAGTACAATCACATGCATAAGTTCTTGAATTTGAAAAATGTTCTATGGGCATCTTATAATGGATATTTTGAAACAGGTTGGGAAATTTATACAACTTATCTCAACTTTTGTTGGTGGTTTTGTAATTGCCTTTATAAGAGGATGGCTTCTCGCTCTAGTTCTGCTTTCGTGTATTCCTCTTATTGTAATTGGTGGTGGAGCAATGGCAATGATGATGTTAAAAATATCAAATCGTGGGCAACTTGCTTATGCAGAAGCTGGAAATGTAGTGGAGCAGACAGTTGGAGCTATTAGAACAGTAAGGCCTAATATAAATGATTAATCATCTGCAAGTTCATATGGGTTTTACAAAATATTGCTTCTTTCAATACTAACTTACAGCATTCTCTTTCTCATTGTACTTAAGGTCGCATCCTTCACGGGAGAGAAGCAAGCAATAGGAAAATATGACAGCAAGCTGAGAATTGCCTACAAAACTACCATTCATCAAAGTCTGGCCTCAGGCTTAGGACTTGGTACCATCATGATTATCATCTTTTGCACTTATGGACTTGCCGTATGGTATGGATCAAAATTGATCATAGAAAAAGGGTGTAATGGTGGACAAATCATTAGTGTTATAACGGCGATCATGACTGGCGGATTGTAAGTACTGCAATTTTTGATTGTATGGTTAACATGTTTATTTGCACATGCACCGTTAATTTATTCTGTCCTTACTTCATAACCCTATTCATTCACCCTTATGAAACAAACCACAAATAGTTAAGACATTTTAAATTGAGAGCTAATTCTAGTCTCATTTATCAAAAATTTGTTATGGTATTTTGGATCAGATCATTGGGTCAGACATCCCCAAGTGTGAATGCATTTGCATCAGGCCAAGCTGCAGCATATAAACTGTTTCAGACAATCAAATGAAAACCAAAGATCGATGCTTATGACACTAGTGGGATAACACTGGAAGAAATTGAAGGTGAAATTGAACTCAAAGAAGTGTATTTCAGATACCCTGCCAGACCAGATGTGCAGATCTTTTCTTGGTTCTCACTGCATGTTCCAATGGGAAGTACTGCAGCTTTAGTTGGGCAAAGTGGAAGTGGGAAGTCAACAGTTATCAGCCTAATAGAGAGATTCTATGATCCTGATGCTGGTGATGCTCTAATAGATGGTGTTGATCTAAAGAAGTTTCAGCTCAGATGGATAAGAGAGAAGATTGGGTTAATTAGTCAGGAACCTATCTTGTTTGCTACTACCATAAAGGAGAACATAGCATATGGCAAAGAAAATGCAACTGATGACGAGACTAGAACAGCAATCATGCTCGCTAATGGAGCCAAATTCATTAACAAACTGCCCAAGGTAAATTAGCTAGTTCTCTTTATTGAAATACAAAGTCATTAAGCAAATAGCTACATGCATGCACCACTGAACTTATAATACAATGCCATTAAGTTCAAGTGAGTGATTAAGATACTTGAATTATATTTACAGGGACTTGACACAATGGTAGGTGAGCATGGAACTCAGCTTTCAGGAGGACAGAAGCAAAGAATTGCAATTGCAAGGGCAATCTTGAAGAACCCAAAAATTCTCCTTCTTGATGAAGCAACTAGCACTCTGGATGCTGAGTCTGAACGCATTGTTCAAGATGCACTGGTAAATGTCATGTCAAATCGGACAACTGTTGTCGTTGCACATCATTTAACAACCGTCAGGAATGCTGACATGATAGCAGTTGTGCATCAGGGGAAAATTGTGGAGAAAGGTAGCAAGTCTAAACCTTTCCTCCCCTCATTTTTTGTTTTGTCAATCTGTTCACCAGATAATAAAATTTGGGATATGAAATGTAGGATCCCACGAAGACTTGATAAGGGATCCCGAGGGGGCTTACTCCCAGCTAGTTCGCCTTCAAGAAGGAGCTAAACAAGTTGAAGATGCTTGCATAAGAGATGCTCCAGAAATGCTTGAGATTGATCGGCCAATGAGTAGGTCAGGTAGCCAGAGATTATCTATGAGAAGGTCTACAAGCATAAATTCATCAAGTGGACGATGGTCCTTCATGCTTACAGTTGGTGTACCTGGTCCCATCAATATCTATGAGACTGAAGTAGGAGGTGATCAGACAACTCCAAAAGCTGAGATGGACAACGAGAAGCACAGGAAAGTATCCATGAAACGGCTGGCCTACCTGAACAAGCCTGAACTTCCAGCTTTGTTGCTTGGGTTAATTGCTGCTTCCATACATGGTGTGATTTTCCCAGTATTTGGTCTCTTACTCTCAGCATCGATTAACATGTTCTATGAACCTCCAAAGCAATTGAGAAAAGATTCAAGGTTCTGGGCACTCGTGTATGTGGGTATGGGTTTCATCAATATGTTTGCTGTTCCAGTGCAAAATTATTTCTTTGGAGTTGTTGGTGGTAAATTGATACAACGAATTCGTTCCTCAACATTCGAGAAGGTTGTGCACTGGCAAATCAGTTGGTTTGATGATCCTGCAAATTCAAGGTGCGTCTAGTCAAATTGATAACTTTCAACAGCTGCAGATACTTCCTCGTCCAACTGTTGAATACCTTTTGCTTTTTTAGTGGAGCAGTTGGTGCAAGATTATCTACTGATGCTTCTAATGTCCGTAGTATTGTTGGTGATGCCTTAGCCTTAATTTCCCAGAACATAGCAACAATCATAGCAGGCCTAGTCATAGCATTCTCAGCTAACTGGATATTAGCTTGTGTAATCCTTGAGGTATTACCCTTAATATTAATTCAAGCATACCTTCAGGTGAAGTTTACAAAGGGTTTCAGCGCAGATGCAAAGGTCAGTAATTGGCCAAAGGTTTCGCATTCTATGAAAGGAAAGTTTGTTGGGTAAGCTAATGACGTAATTTATATGCAGGTTTTGTATGAAGAAGCAAGTCAAGTGGCTAATGATGCAGTTAGCAGCATCAGGACAATTGCCTCATTTTGTGCAGAAAATAAGGTGATAGATTTGTACCAAAAGAAATGCCAAGGCCCCATGAAAAATGGAGTACGACTAGGGCTTGTTAGTGGTGGAGGTTTCGGCTTCTCTTTCTTTGCACTCTACTGCACTAATGCATTCTGTTTCTACATTGGATCAGTACTTGTGCAGCATGGGAAAACAAAGTTCGAAGAAGTATTCAAGGTAAATCTGGAGATGTTAGATTTGGCTTCTTCTGCGCTATTTAGGATCTTATTAGTCTCTTATCCTATCAAATTCTGAATGTATTCAGGTTTTCTTCGCGTTGACAATTTCAGCAGTTGGCATCTCCCAGTCTAGGGCCATGGCTCCAGACACCAACAAAGCAAAGAATTCAGCAGCTTCAATATTTGAAATTCTTGATAGCAGGCCCGAAATTGACTCGAGAAGCAATGAGGGGACTACACTACCAAATGTACGTGGTGATATTGAGTTTGAACATGTCAGCTTCAGATATGCGACACGGCCAGATGTTCAAATATTTAGAGATTTGTGTTTGAGCATCCCCTCCGGAAAGGTATTTTTAGTCTAGGAGCTTAGTAGCTTTTCAACTCATTCAACGAATTTGCTGCTTAGCTTTTACATTCTCTGTTGCAGACTGTTGCACTTGTTGGAGAGAGTGGTAGCGGGAAGTCAACTGTTATTAGCCTTATAGAGAGATTTTATGATCCTGATTCTGGCCGTATGAGTTTGGATGGAGTGGAAATCAGGAAATTCAAATTAAGCTGGCTAAGGCAACAGAGGGGTTGGTCAGTCAAGAACCGATGCTCTTCAATGAAACAATCCGTACCAACATAGCTTATGGAAAACAGGGAACTGCTACTGAGGAGGAGATCATGGCAGCAACAAAAGCAGCAAACGCGCATAGCTTCATCAGCTCATTACCTCAAGGCTATGACACGTCTGTTGGTGAACGAGGAGTGCAGTTGTCTGGTGGACAGAAGCAGAAAATAGCGATTGCAAGAGCGATACTAAAGGACCCAAAAATCCTTTTGCTTGATGAGGCAACAAGTGCTCTAGACGCAGAATCAGAGCGTGTGGTGCAGGACGCATTAGACAGGGTGATGGTGAACAGAACAACTGTTGTTGTTGCTCACCGTCTTGCCACAATAAAGGGGTCTGATATTATTGCAGTAGTAAAGAATGGTGTGATTGCTGAAAAGGGAACGCATGATGTGCTCATGAAGATTACTGATGGCGCATATGAGTCCTTAGTTGCCCTTCACGAGTGCTTCAACATAATGAGAAATGAGAAACTTGGAAATTAATTAGATAAGCTCAGCTTTCTTGCAGAGAAAAGGCGACTGAATGGGAGGATTTTCACTTGCAGCACAAGCAAATGAAAATCTATTTAGTATTTGAGTGGTGAAGTTGTTTCTTCTTGGACTCTTTAGGTTTCTTCATTGAAGATTAGATAATGTAATTCAGATGAAAATCTAGTTAGGGTTTTATTGCAGGCTATAAAAACACAATTGTAACATGTGAGAAGCTGCATTGTGCAACCCAAAGAAAGAATAGTTTACTGTTAAATTATTCTCTTTGTATTCGTTTTGTATTTTAGGAAAGCCACAATTATTTTAAGATATTCATTTTTAAACAAAATGAGATTGAGAGAGTATATCTCATAAAGGATCATATATGAAGAAAAACTTTTTTTTCTCGCAAAAAAATATTAGATATATATTCAAAATTTTGTTCATGAACTAATGCCTATGCAACATAATCAATTAAACCGCTTCAAACTATCAATATGAATCGATTTGGGTTCAAACTGAGAAGATACATAAATCAACGGTTTGTGTTCAAATTGAGAAAATTTATAAACTGCGCTCTTAATTGTAGATGATTGGCTTTATTAAATGTTGAGTTGACTTGTATATTAAATCTTATAATCATCTTTCTTTTTTGTGTATATTTCTTAAATAAATTTTAAATAAAAAGATGATTGCCACATTTTATATCTAATGTGCCACAAAACTATACTAAACAAATTAGTATTGCAAATGCCATTCATTAATTCTTCAAAGGATAGTTTATATATTATTTTGTATGTAATATATTTAAATTAATTTTTAAATTAAACTAAACTAAATTGATTTGATCGGTTTACTTGAGTTACAGATTGGATTGGAGTTAAAAAATTTTCCAACACGATGTTTTACCTCTCCATTAATAATCACTGTTGTCAATATTAAAGCAATGAATAGTAATCTCTAGGATCTCGATTAAGCTTTTTATAAGCCGTTAGATTTTTTGGAATGATGAGGGTATTCAGATTTTGGACTCGACTAGTCTTTCAGATATATGTAAATTACCCCATTCATGTATCTAGTAAAACTCAGAATAATTTCAATTTAATTATTAGCATAAAGTAAGATAATGGAATATCATAAAGGGCCCCAGAAGTTGAATATCTGCACCCAGCATCTAGGGATTCAGATTTTTATCTACAGTTCAAGTTAAAAAGCAAGGTGGAGATGTTAGGGAGGAGGATTGTTTCTTCTTTTCTTTTAATAAAAAATTAGGACATGGATTCTATTATTTAAATTTTGTATCTATATTCTTCTTTCTCAGTTGGAATAATTGATAAATTATTTTGAAAAGATGGGCAGTAGTTATCCCTTTCCCGTCCCCTGTCACTGCAAAATTGAATAATCCATATTAGACTTGTCATCTCAATCAACTCATCCAAATTAGTATATTTATAATTTTTCACTTTTGAAATAAATTGAACTGAGCCAAATTATTACTGTTACTCTCATATTCTTTTTTGATTTAATAACAAAATATCTTGATATTCTTCTGACCACAAAGACAACATTCGTAGAAAAAAGAAATCCAACATGAAATTTGTCGGCATTTTGATCGAAAACTTGTTAGAAATTGTAATATTTTGAGTAATTTTGAAGGAAAAAAAAAATTGAAATTTAGTGTATGAAGCGAAACGATTTTTTTTTATCCGTTTTGTAACCTATATATAAAAGTCTTTGTTAGTAATTGAAAAATAAATTGTTTAGATTATTTTTGTACTTTTTATATAGTGATTTTTTTTTTTTATTTTTGCAAGTGAATGTAGGTCTAACTAGTTGAACAACGTAAATTTTTATGTCTTTTACTTTTGTAATTGTTTTGTTATTTTTTTTGGTTATTTTTATCGATCCCGACAGAAAAATGTTTCATATCTACCTAAGATTTCCATTTGTAAAAGATAAAAGAAAAAGGTTGTGATGAAAAGTATATTTCTTTTTGAAGTAAAAGGACTTAAAGGAGGGGACCAATGCAGGACATAACATGGATCACATACGAAGTTATAAATCACTTTCTTTTTTTGTTTGTCTCTGTCTTTAATTTGCATTAACTCTCTAGTGCTTTCCCTTTTATTTTGATTCATTCTCCATTAACTCTCTGGTGCTTTCACTTTTTATTTAGATTCATTCTCCTTTCTATATATATACCTTGATATTCTTGTGATAAATAAAAAAAAATTACGCGAAAACAATGGAAGGAGAAGGAGAATTAGCAACGAGATGCGAAGCCAATATTGTTGGTGATCAAGGAAATAATAATGATAGCAAAAAGAAAGGAGATGGTCAGTATCAACAGGTTGCATTCTACAAGCTGTTCTCCTTCGCGGATAAACTTGATGTTGTTTTGATGATCGTCGGGACAATCTGTGCCATTGCCAGTGGACTTACGTCGCCTTTGTTGACGATCATTGTCGGCCAACTCGCCAACTCTTTTGGTTTTTCTGATCGTTCACATGTACTAAAGGAAGTTTCAAAGGTAAGACATCTATCACAGTTCTTCATTTGCAGGCTAGTGTTTCTTTTTGTATGGGAAGGGGGGAATTTTTGAGGGTTTTTTTATATTTATTTTTTGGTTTTGTTTTGTGAATGTTTTAGGATGGTTAGTTGTAAGTTAACTGAAAGAGTGTTGATATTTGCTCTTAAGTAATGTTAATAGAATGAAACAGTTCAACTTGAACATAATGATTTTCTTTGTTCGATAGATTACTTGTTGAAACTTTGCTTTTAATTAAGAAAATATACATGTAAAAATAAATATTTCAAAATTTTTTATTTTCCCTTGAAAGCAACTCATTCGATCCACTTTTCTTGCAAGGTATCAATTGGTTTAACTACCGTTTCAGTTGTTGGGAATAAAAAGTGTTTTTGAAATTGTTGTGTTTGACACAAATTCAGTTTTTTAGTATTTATTGTTTGGCTTTTGATTTTTTTAAAACATATTTTTGCATTTTCTTAGTTTCGGTTTTTTGTAAGCTAGAATCCGGCATAGAATTAACAAACATTCCAAAATTAATTGGTATGACTATTTTTTCTGTTTCAAAGAAACCCAGAAACTTTAATATTAATTTAGATCAAATTATTAGGAGAAAAATCAAGAATGGAATGAGAACATGAGTGGCCCAAAAAGAAAGAAAAAACAATGGACCACGTTTATCCAACGAAGGAGTTCAGTTAAGTAGTTTTCAGTAGAAGTTGTTTTCATGAATGCTACATTATTGGTTAAATGTACGGCCAATTATGTCATTTTCCATGCAGATATGGATCTTTACTTTTTGTTGTAACTTAAAAAAATAAATGGTTGAAAATGAAACGCATGTATAAATGTGATTCTGGTCTTTATTTTTATATCCTTGAATTGTCATAGTCATTCAAAGAATTACATAGCTGCAGATTTACGTGCAGAGTTAATCTCATCACTTTTATTATCGTTGATGTCAAAAAGATGAAGAAGGGTAGTCTTGTTTTCTTGACTTTTAACTGGGTGAAAGCTACATTAGAAGACTGTAAATTCGGAGGTTGAAAGGAGAGAAAGTTGAATCGGACCTCATTTTTATACGTATGTTAGCTTAATTAGTACTCAAATCCCTATGAAAACCATTCGGAGTTTCCTACTCCGAAAAAGATTTTTCGATGGTTAAGTCAGTGAGAGTAAAAAAATAATGTAAAAAAAAGATTTAGAGTGATATCGAAATGAAAGAGTGAAGGAGGGGGATAGTACCGAGGTGGTTTTCTATGTTTCCTTGGGTTTTTACTCTCTATATAGCTTTTCTCCTGGGTCTCTCATATTCTCTTTTTGGGTGTGTCCGCCCCCTTTCATCACAAGGATTGGAGTCTCTTTAAATAGACAGTTAGTGATCCTTTGTTTAGAATTCTAAAATGAATGACGTGACTTCTCAAACCTCGAGTCTCGTGATAAACGACCTTTACTTATGAGTTCTTCAATCAAAAATGGAATATCCAAGTTTTAAGGTGACGAGCCCATTATCACGATCAAAGTAAGCTTGATCCCTACGCTGCCCGAAGTAACCGATCATCATGACACTCCACGTGTCTAGTTCATGCTGGACCGAATAATTTTGATCAATTAAAATATCATAATAATATCCAACTTTCATTTTTTTTTGTTTCTTTAAGTCTTTCTCTTCATAAAAAAAATTATTAGGCAAAGTTATTAGCACTAATTAACTTATCTTTGTGAGTTTCCAGGTTGCTGTAATGTTGTTGTGCTTGGCTGCTTATTCAAGCATCGCTTCATTTCTTCGTACGTTCCTTCTTTTCTCCGAAAGAATTTTATTATAACACAGTCAAAATGCATATAAAAAGTAAACCAAGGCTTAAGGATACCTTAAAATTGCAATGATCATATATTCTAGTAGTGCAACTAAACTAAATTACTGATGAATTTAAATGTATTGACTCAGTTTTTTACTATCTGTTCTGCATTTAACAGAGGTGTCATGTTGGATGGTAACTGGAGAAAGGCAAGCCAACCGGATTCGTGGTCTGTACCTGAAAACAATATTGAGGCAAGACATTGCCTTCTTCGACACTGAAACAACAACCGGAGAGGTCATTGGAAGGATGTCTGGGGATACTATCCTGATTCAAGATGCCATGGGTGAAAAGGTAATCTCCTTAATTCCTGATTCAAACTACCATGGTATGATGCACCATTTCTGAGAGGTCATGAATTCTTAGTTTTAACCCTAGAAGAATGAGGGGAAAGGAAATAATGGGGTACATTAACCTCAATGTTTGTGAGTTTTTTTTTTTTTTCCTCTCTTTTTAATGGAAATGAGAGGATCTGGAGGGTAACTTTATCCCTCATAATCCCCTCAAAACATTTTAATTCTGTCTTGTTTGGAGGGAGAGTAAAGGAGAGGAAGTGGAAGAATTTGGAGAGATACTCTTCTCCTCTCCCTTGATCCATACATACCTAAGTGAAATAATTTGTTTAGTATGTCATGCTTGCAGGCCTTGTGTTTTCATTTCTTTTACTATCACTATCTCATATTTTGAATCAAATGCATATTGTTTTAGAATTTGAACATACTTTAGAGTCATTTTAATTGAGAATTCTGTCACAGGTTGGGAAGTTTATACAACTCATATCAACTTTTATCGGTGCCTTTGTGATTGCCTTTATAAAAGGATGGCTTCTCTCGCTGGTTCTGCTTTCATGTATTCCTCCTATTACCCTTTCTGGTAGAGCCATGGCAATAGTCATGTCGAAAATGTCAAGCCGCGGGCAAGCTGCTTATGCAGAAGCAGGAAATATAGTTGAGCAGACCGTTGGTTCTATTAGAACAGTAAGGAAAATTTGCTTCATCTTTTACAACTTCACATGCATTTACGAAACTAGTACTTATAAATTAATTAAGTACCCTCTTGCCTGGTTCTCTTCTGTAAACAAACAAGGTTGCATCCTTTACTGGGGAGAAGCAAGCAGTAGAAAAATATAACAGAAAGCTGAAAATTGCCTACAAAGCTAGCATTCAACAAGGGCTGGCCTCAGGTTTAGGATTTGGCACATTTATGGTTATTGTCTGCTGCACTTATGGACTTGCCATATGGTATGGATCAAAACTGATCATAGAGAAAGGATATAATGGTGGACAAGTCATCAACATTATTGCATCAATCATCACAGGCGGAATGTAAGTATTGTACTGATCATCATCACATCTATAGCTTCCTCTGTTCATTTAACAAAAACGCAGACCATTTAAATGGCTAATTTTTGTCTTATTTTCATGACATTTTTGTGGCCTTTCTGTATTAGGTCATTGGGCCAGACATCCCCAAGTGTAAATGCATTTGCATCAGGCCAAGCTGCAGCATATAAGATGTTCCAGACAATCGAAAGAAAACCAAAGATTGATGCCTATGACACAAGTGGGATAACATTAGAAGAAATTGAGGGTGAAATTGAACTCAAAGATGTGTATTTCAGATACCCTGCCAGACCAGATGTGCAGATCTTTTCTGGGTTCTCGCTGCATGTTCCAAAGGGAAGTAATGCAGCTTTAGTTGGGCAAAGTGGAAGTGGGAAGTCAACAGTTATCAGCCTAATAGAGAGATTCTATGATCCTGATGCTGGTGAAGTTCTTATAGACGGCATTGATCTAAAGAGGTTTCAGCTTAGATGGGTAAGGGAGAAGATTGGGCTAGTTAGTCAGGAACCCATCTTGTTTGCTACTACCATAAAGGAGAACATAGCTTATGGGAAAGAAAATGCAACTGATGAGGAGATTAAAACAGCAATTAAGCTCGCTAATGCAGCCAAGTTCATTGACAAGCTGCCTAAGGTAAACTGGCTTTCTTTGGGAAGGGGAGTATACAGTGTCATAGCTTCTCAGCACCAAGTCTACCAAACAAGAAGTCTACCAGTAAAATGCTTCAGCTAAATTAACTGATACACCAAGTTTTCACTGTGTTTGCAGGGGCTTGACACAATGGTAGGGGAGCATGGGACTCAGCTATCTGGAGGACAAAAGCAAAGAATCGCAATTGCAAGGGCAATCTTAAAGAACCCAAAAATTCTCCTTCTTGATGAAGCAACAAGCGCTCTGGATACTGAGTCTGAACGCATTGTTCAAGATGCACTGGTAAATGTCATGTCGAATCGGACAACTGTAGTCGTTGCACATCGTTTGACAACAATCAGGAATGCTGACATGATAGCAGTGGTGCATCAGGGGAAAATTGTGGAGAAAGGTTGCTAGTATAAACCTTCTTCTTTTCTCTTCTTTTCTTCCATTGTTCAGCAGAAAACAGTAACATGTTAGATATGAATTGTAGGAAAACATGAGGAGTTGATCAGAAATTCAGATGGGGCCTACTCCCAGCTAATTCGCTTGCAAGAAGGTACTAATGAATCTGAAGATGCTCAAGCAACAGACGCAGAAATGTCAGTCAGAAGTTTTGATATAGATCATAAGCCCATGAGTACATCTGGCAGCCAAAGCCCCTCTACTCTTACCTTTAGTGTTATCAGTCCTGTAAATATCCATGAAACTGCCAAAGGAGGTGAGCAAACCACTGGAAAAGGTGAGATGGACATTGAGAAGAGCCGGAAAGTTTCCATCAGACGGCTAGCCTACCTGAACAAGCCTGAGGTACCAGCTTTGTTGGTTGGATCGATTGCAGCATCCATACACGGTACGGTTTTCCCAGTATCTGGTTTCATACTCTCATCAGCCATTAGAATGTTCTTTGAACCTCCAAGGCAGCTACAAAAAGATTCAAGCTTCTGGGCACTCATGTATGTGGGTATGGGTTTCATTAGTCTGGTGGCTGTTGTAGTGCAAAACTATTTCTTTGGAGTTGCAGGCGGTAAATTAATACAACGAATCCGTTCCTTGACTTTTGAGAAGGTTGTGCACCAGCAGATCAGTTGGTTTGATAATCCTGAAAATTCGAGGTGCGTTAATAGAAATTGTAAACTTCCACTGCTCCAAATTCTTTGCTCCTCACTGTGAAACCTTTTTGCATATCTCAGTGGCGCAGTTGGTGCAAGGTTATCTGTTAATGCTTCTATTGTCCGAAGTCTTGTTGGTGATGCCTTGGCTCTAACTGTCCAGAACATAGCGACAATCATAGCAGCACTAATCATCGCATTCACAACTAACTGGATATTGGCTTGTATAATCCTTGCAGTATCACCCGTAATTTTAATTCAGAAATACCTTCAAACTATGTTTCTTAAGGGGTTCAGCGCAGATGCAAAGGTCAGTCTTGCTTTAACCCCTTGTTTTGATTAAGGGGAATGGAAAAAATTGAAGGGAAAGGAAAGGAAGGGGATCATCCATCCCCTTTGTTTGAAAAATTCTTGGATAAAGGGAAAGGAAATGGAGGGGAAACATGTACCCATCCATTTCCCTTCAAATTAGGAGAATTTGTAGGGAAAGTGTACCTTCTTTCTTTGTTTTTAAGTATCCAAACAAAAAGTAAATGTACCCCTCCAGATCCTTTCCTTTTTCCCCCTCAAACTTCCAAACATACCTATGTTTCTATTCTATGAAGGGAATTGTATGGATCTGGTAATAACGTTGCAAAATGTATGTAGGTCAAGTATGAAGAAGCAAGTCAAGTGGCTAGTGATGCTGTTGGTAGCATCAGAACTGTTGCCTCATTTTGTGCAGAAAACAAGGTGATGGATTTGTATAAAAAGAAAAGCCAAGTCCCCGTGACACATGGAGTTCAGCTAGGGCTCGTAACTGGTGCAGGTTTCGGATTCTCTTTATTGGCACTCTACTGCACAAATGCATTCTGTTTCTACATTGGAGCTGTACTTGTGCAACATGGGAAAGCTACATTCAGAGAAGTGTTCATAGTACGATAAGAACTATTTGACTCTATTTTTTCAACGCCACTTAAGGATTTCATTAGTCACTTATCCGAAACTCTGAATGTGTGCAGGTTTTCCTTGCATTAACAATGGCAGCTCTTGGTGTCTCCCAAACCAGTGCCATGGCTCCAGACTCAAACAAAGCTAAGGATTCAGCAGCTTCAATATTTGAAATTCTTGACAGCGAGCCCAAAATTGACTCAAGCAGCAATGAGGGCATGACACTATCAAATGTACAAGGTGATATTGAGTTTGAACATGTCAGTTTCAGATATCCAACACGTCCAGATGTTCAAATTTTCAGAGATTTGTGTTTAAGCATCCCGTCTGGAAAGGTAATCATCATTACTCAAATTCTGGGAATCGCCTAGTTTTTCAATCTATTCAGTGCGATTATGCTCTATGTAGATGCATGTGTGCATGCTGTTGCTTACTTTCATATTCTCTATGTAGACTGTTGCTCTTGTTGGAGAGAGTGGTGGAGGGAAGTCAACAGTCATCAGCCTTATACAGAGATTTTACGATCCTGATTCTGGCTGTATACTTTTGGATGGGGTGGTTATACGAAAGTTTAGACTAAGCTGGTTGAGGCAGCAGATGGGATTGGTCAGTCAAGAGCCAATACTCTTCAATGAAACCATCCGCGCAAACATAGCTTATGGCAAACATGGAGGTGCAACTGAAGAGGAGATCATTGCAGCAACACAAGCAGCAAATGCGCATAACTTTGTCAGCTCATTACCTCAAGGGTACGACACCTCTGTAGGGGAACGAGGAGCTCAGTTGTCTGGTGGGCAGAAGCAGAGAATAGTGATTGCAAGAGCTATACTAAAGGACCCTAAAATCCTTCTGCTTGATGAGGCAACAAGTGCACTAGACGCAGAATCAGAGCGTGTAGTGCAAGATGCATTAGACAGAGTGATGGTGAACAGAACAACTGTTATTATTGCTCACCGCCTTACCACAATCAAAGGTGCTGATATTATTGCAGTAGTAAAGAATGGTGTGATTTCTGAGAAGGGAAGACATGATGTGCTCATGAAGATTACTGATGGGGCCTATGCATCCTTAGCAGCGATTCATATGAGTGCTGCAACATAAAGAGAAAGGAAAATGGGAAAGCAGTTTGATTTGCTCTGCTTCCTTTCCAGCTAACATGCATGAACAATAAATAATAAGCATAATAGCAATAGTCTTAAAAGCTCTAAAACAATCTTTTCGAAGTCAGTCCACGAACCTGAAATGTAGGCTTGAAGATTGCATGATTGTGACACGCTAACATGCTATCTACTAGAGAATTTCAATGTTTTTGTTTGTCTTCCTTTCCATGACTACTTGGGTAGAAGTAAGGCGGATACGTCATCGAACTGCCTCAAAAATGTCCAAACCATGGAAATATAATCAGATGAAGAGGAAAAAAAATCGGCATGTACTCTTGAAAACAGTTAATGCACCTGCTTAATCTGGCATTTCCTTGTCAAGAAGAAAAGCCTTGTTAACAGAGTTTCTATCTTCAAATGCCCCTATAATAAGTCAGATGACTAGCCATATAGCTGCCGAGCAGCTTATAATAATGATAGGTATGGCTTAGCATTGTAATTTGTTTTTGTAGGGTAAGGCCTAGGGCCATCTGAGGTCAGGTTTAAGCCCCCCTTAGGTATGGCTCCACCACAAAGAGATTTTTTTTAATAAAAAAAAAAATCAAAATCATCCAATTATTTGAAAGAGTTGGTAACTTCAAGTTACAAGTTGACTATGGAGTCTGCTACTTCAGACAGAAGGAAGGGGGGGGGGGGGGGGGGAAGGAGAAGTAATAGCATTTACTTATTTGGTGGGAGTTATTTTTTTAATGATGTGAGCATTATATATTGTAGCCAATCTACCAATCACAGAAAGTTATCCTCATTTCTCCAGAAATAGTATGATAAAAGTCTTATTTTTCAAAGCAGATAGATACATAAACAAGGACAGATACACTGATCCACACATTTGACAGAACTCAACAAAGCATCATTTCTCTGAACGATGCTATACTAATTGAAAACTTAATAAAAGAACAAGAACACCTAATTATGATGACTTCTGTATCATTACAATATATAAAGGAATGACTTGGAGCATGAACCCAATAACTTCTTTTCCTACTTTCACATTAACATCTAAATAAAGCATGGCCTTCATTGCTTCATATATACAGATATTTTTTTTTCTTTATGACCTGGATTGACATATCTGTCTAGCAAAATTCAACTTTAAAGCAACAGAGATATTGGTCACAAGAAGGTATGACAGACCTTTCGCACCACAACATAGTCCCCTACAGCCAAACAGAGTTCATTCTCCGATGCAGCAGTAAATGGATGCGTTGCCTGCAAGAGATAAACAAAATACTCAGTGGTTCATGCGCTAAACGTATCCTATATTCCTATGCATGAATAATGGCTCGCAATAACTAGATTAGTTTCTGATGACCAATTCCAAAGAAAACCAAACCCGTAACATAACATGTAAGTTAACATATTCAGCAAGATCCTTCCCTGTACAAATTAAATGTTTCTTTTCATTGTCTTATAAGATGGTGCTATTTGCTTCTTGCAACTTTCACTTCCATAGTTCTTTTTTTCTCCGTTCTTATTTTTAAATAGTTCTATATTTACAGAAAAGCCATCTTTTATATAGGTATTTACATAAACACAAGAATGATAACAGTTTGAAGTTTTATGTATCAAAACTGGCACACTTCTCCTTGCCCTCAAAAGGAAAATGAGGATTTTGTATCTAAGTGATTTATCAACTTCAACAAAGACATCATTGCAAATTGGCATGGAATTTTTGCTTTGAGCAAGAGTGGTCACAGTTAAGTGACACTTTTTGCTATGTGTGGTTTCTTAACTGGTAGCAAAAGTATCTTCTTTTACCACCTAGATTTCTGGAAAAGCATCATGGAAGATATGTAGTGTCTCGCTCACCAGCAAGTGGGGAATGAACGGGGAATAGTATTTCGGAAGGACTAGTTATCTCGGCAATGAGTGTCTACAGCAAGACTTCCCTTTATTTATGCCAATCAAGAAGATTTCACAAGGTCCAAGCTTTTCAGAAGAAATTTTTGCGGTTGGGAGATGCTATGTGTTTCCGATCTCAGTAGACTGGTCTTTCATTCCAACATCGAGGTAGAGGGGTTTAAGGTAATACCTGCGGCTGCCTGATTGAAAAGATCATTTGGACAAGAAATTACTCTCCTCTTAATAGTTTGGGCCTTTGTTCACCCAAACAGCTTCATGGAAAACATCAACATATAAAGATAGCCAAAGGATTGGTCATAAGTTTGTATTTACTTTCAGTCTACTTTTTGGTTCAATCTTGAATCGGGTTATCTAGGGATTTCCAATAATGATTGAGGCTCAAGGCTCCAAGACAAATATGCTGGTGTTATCACCTCCAGATTTTCTTTTTCTTTTTTGATAAATTGTGTTGCCACCTCCAGGTTGCTGAATACATCTCTTTCCACAAAATTAGCTCTGCTTAAGGGGCTTTCACTCCCCAAAAGGTTGGAGCTTGGAGACCTGTAGCAGAGACTTCTTCCCAAACATGGAGACCAATGTCCCCCAGTTTTTATTAAATTTTCCATCAACTGAAAAAAATTATTCCTGATTTTTTCAATGGGCTCAATGTTTTCCAGGGTCCCATTATTGCTTTCCTTTGCCGCTGAACCTCTCAACTCTCTGAAAGAGGCAGCTCCATTCTGTCAGTGTATATATAGCTACCAAATCAGATACAGCCAAAAAAATGTTTCCCCTTCCTTAACAGCATCAGCCCTGCTCTGATGTTGTTTCACCTACAAAGAGGGGATTTCTGCTGTTATCCTCCTAAGCATGCAAACAGTGCACCAAAATGATGCAGATTGCTCCGCAAAATCGTAGTCATAAATTATCTCCTAACTCTAATCTATCAAGAGCATGACTATAAGCATCATTATGATGTACTCCACTATCTGCTAGTCATTCATCTTCCTTCGAAGAAATTCCTTGTTCGGATTTTCACAATCTGAATCACTCATGAGTCATGAGTCTATGATTGTTTAGTTAAAACTATAACCAGTCAACTTCAAGCCCTCCCAGAGTTATTTGATTGCAAAATTATCTAGATTTTTTAAAATAAAATAAAATAAAATTTAGGTACAGGAAACTTACTTCAGCCAAGTAGTACATTGTTTTCTCTGAGCCGTTCTTCTATTTGTTTTCCTCCCATGTTCCTACATTTTCTCACCAGCCAAACAGAACATTCACCCATTTCTTGAAGACCAAAACAAGAAAACCAGAAAATGAAAAGCAAAAGGGTAGTGATAAAAACACCTTTTTATTGCTGGGCAACTTGTTCTCTGAGCTTGCTGGCTTGTTACGCATTCCAAACTATCCAACTTTTCTCAACTTAAAAGGAACGCTCGTCCCTTGCCTACACTTTATCTCGCTCTAACTTAAGCTTCGGAGCATCCCCGGAGGCACCCCCTCCGGCGACCCCATAGCCCTTCTCACTTTCCTTGTGCATGTACATTCGAGGTTCGACCTCCAGCTCAGCAACGCACATTTTTGGCATCAATAGATTGGCGCCGTCCGTGAGAAACCACCATCTCTCGCTGACAGTAACAGTGAAGAAGTTTAAAGAACTCATCTGTTGTCATGCAGCCCAAATCCCCCGCTAAGGATGCCGGTAAGAGAGCAGTAGGGGCCAGTACTCACACCCTTCTGTGTGGGTCAAGTTCCTCAGCCGTAGTGCGCACGCCCCTGTCCGAGCAATCGCATAGCGCACACAGGTGAGCACAGTAGTGCGCACGCCCCTGTCCGAGCTATCGTATAGTGCACATGGCCAAGGGCCATAGTGCACACGCCTCTGTCCGAGCAATCACATAGCGCACACTGTTGAGCACCGTAGTGCCCACGCCCCTGTCCGAGCTATTGTATAGTGCACATGGCCAAGGGCCATAGTACCATAGTGCACATAGCCGAGCGCCATAGTGCACACGCCCCTGTCCAACCCATTCCATAATGCACACTTAAGGCCGAGCAGATGGATTGCTCCTTCTGTCCTCGTGCCATTAGCTTCAAGGTCTGAGCAGATGGATTGATCCTTCAGTCCTCGGACTCAAGCCTTCATGGTCGAGCAAATGGATTGCTCCACATGTGCTCGGCCAGAAGCTCTAAGGGCCGAGCAGATGGTCATGAACCCCTGTCCTCGGCCTCGACCTCGACCCACGGTCCTCGGCCTCGACCTCGATCCACGGTCCTCGACCTCGACCATGTCCCGCTGACCTTGGCCCATGGTCCTCTGTCCTCGGCCTCGGCCTCGACCCACGATCCTCGGCCTCGGCCTCGTCCCTCCAAGGCCGAGCAGATGGATAGCTCCACATGTGCTCGGCTAGAAGCTCTAAAAGCCGAACAGATGGTCATGAACCACTGTCCTCGGCATCGAGCCACGGACCTCGGCCTCGACCATTGCCCACGGTCCTCAGACTTGTCCTTCAAGGGCTATGTCCTCGGCCTCGGCCTCGGCCATGTCCCACGGCCCTCGGTCTCGGCATCGTCCCTCCAAGGCCGAGCAGATAGATTGCTCCACATGTGCTCGACCAGAAGCTCTAAGGGCCGAGCAGATGGTCATGAACCACTGTCCTCGGCCTCGGCCTCGACCCACGGTCCCGCTGACCTCGGCCTCCACCTTGACCCACGGTCATCGGCCTCAACCTTGACCCACAGTCCTCGGCCTTGGCCATGTCCCGCTGACCTCGGCCTCTACCCACGGTCCTCGGCCTCGGCCTCAACCCACAGTCCTCTGCCTCGGCCATGTCCCGCTGACCTCGGCCTCGACCTCAACCCAAGGTCCTCGGCCTCAGCCTTGACCCAAGGTCCTCGGCCTCGTCCTTCCAAGGCCAAGCAAATGGATTGCTCCTTCTGTCCTCGGACTCAAGTCTTCATGGCCAAGCAGATGGATTGCTCCATTGGTCCTTGGCCTGTTCTCTTCAAGGTCTGAGCAGATGGATTGCTCCTTTTGTCATCGGACTCAAGTTTTCATGGTTGAGCAGATGGATTGCTCCACTGGTCCTCGGTCCGTCCTCTTCAAGGTTCGAGCAGATGGATTGCTTCTTCTGTCCTAGGACTCAAGTCTATATGGCCAAGCAGATGGATTGTTCCACTGATCCTTGGTCTGTTCTCTTCAAGGTCTGAGCAGATGGATTGCTCCATTGGTCCTCGGCCCATTATCTTCAAGGCTGAACACGTGGATTGCTCCTCGTGTCCTCGGCCCACTAGCTCCAAGGTCCGAGTAGATGGTCATGAGCCACTGTCCTCGGACTCGTCCATCTTGGGCCATGTCCTCGGCCTCGACCACAAGCTCCAAGGTCCGAGCAGATGGATTACTCCAATGATCCTCGGACCGCTACCCCAAAGACCTAAAGAAGCTGACCAATACTCTTGAATGAAGAAGAAGCCAATACTTCCTTAAGCATATAGTTGTACTCAAGGAAGTGGGGAGCCTCTGATACTGCCAAAAATACTCCTCCAATAGGAAGACAACACATGGATCATCTTGATGACAGGACACAAGGAGACACGTGGACAACCTGGGTCTGGGTAGCTAAGCCTCCAGGTCATAACTGCCCTTCAGGGCTCCATTGCTCCCAACTGGGCCTCCACGTCACCACCGCCCTCCAGTCCATCATTGCCCAACCAAGTTGGGGCGTCAGGTCCACAGACTGCCCCAGACACATAAACGGCTCCTGATCAAGCCAGCAAGACAAAGCCCTAGCAGACGGCCCCCAGCCACCTAGCTAGGCCTCCTAGGCATCATTGCCCAACAAAGTTGGGGCGTCAGGCCACCAACCGCCCTTATACTTGGACGGCTCCTGATCAAACCAGCAAGGCAAAGCCCAGCTAGCTGGGCCCCCAGCCACCTAGCTGGGCCCCCTAGGCATCATTACCCAACCCAGTTGGGGCAACATATCGCTGCCACCCTAGGCCAAATGCCGCCTCCAAAGCCCTATAAAAAGGGTTAGGTACGCATTCCAAACAATCCAACTTTTCTCAACTTAAAAAGGGAACGCTCGTCCCCTGCCTACACTTTATCTCGCTCTAACTTAAGCTTCGGAGCATCTCCGGAGGCACCCCCTCCGGCGACCCCATAGTCCCTCTCACTTTCCTTGTACAGGTACATCCGAGGTTCGACCTCCAGCTCAGCAACGCACATTTTTGGCATCAACAATATAAAAATGTTATCAACAAATTTTTTAAAATCATGAAAATTTTTACGCAATTCGATAAAAACTATCTTCATCAACTCGAATTAGAATGTGGGACTAAGCATTTCAAAATTATAAAGAACAATTTTTTTTTATACTAGAGGGAAAATGATGTAAAGGATTAAAAGGAATCACTAAGAAATTTTGTAATTATGTCTGTCAATTTATGAGGATTTAGAATGGTTTTAGGAACTAAATATGTTTTTACAAATTTATAGGGGAATAAAAAAAACACAGAGATAAAAATAGGAAACACTTTTGAAAACTATTTTAGGAGAGGTTTTTGATTTTAAAGCCTCAAAACATTCGAGTAGAATTAATTTAGAATAACAAGCATTAAATCAAAGGTTCTCAGTTTGTTTAACAAAAAACTTACTAATGAAAAAAGGTATTAGAACATGAAAGTTAACGTCAATGATGTAAATATAAGTTTTAATCACTAAACCTCAAGGATAATTTTGTAATGTATCGAAAATAAAAAATATTGTTAAAAGTTAACATCCATAATAAAAGTAAGAATTCAACAATGGCACTGAAAATTATGCTTATTATCTTAATTTTTCTATGCACTAGTTTAGCATATTTTTTGGAGAATTTTTATTCAAAAAACAAATATATAGAGAGGCAAAAAAAAAAATAGTTACATATAAAACTAACTATACAAATCAATACCATTTTTTTTCAAAAACTTCAGTTTGACATAGAGATAGCAAACGAGTCGGGTTGGATCAATCGAGTTCGAGTTCGAGTTCGAATCATTTCAATCTTGAGTCGGGTTCAGGTCACTTCGAGCTATGATCGGGTCGAGTTTCAGGTCATGTTGGGTCAGGTCGGATGAATAAAATAGATATTTATGCTTAATTAAAAAAATATTTTATTTGCATGTAATAGGATTAAACGAGTTTTATTGTCAAATACATGAAAATTAATTAATAATAAATCAATGCTCAATTTTTTAATGCAACATACAATGTAATGGTTTTTAGTTCCAAAATTTAGTCTTAATTGATCTCTGACTACTGGTCCACAAAGTTATTCTCATTAGTAACGTCTTATATCAAACTTTAGGTATTAAATTTCATATAATCACTTCATTCCATTATATTTTTCAGGACAATTAAAAATAAAATTTTATTGTGGCTTGAAGAACAATGCAAAATTCACTATTCTTCTCGATTTTTTATTTGAAATTAAAAAGATTACTCATATTAATAGAATATTGAATCATGTAAATTAATAATTAATTAATTATGATATAATTTATTTTATTTGACAACTAGTAAATTAACTATTATCCTAGTTTTAGAAAGAAAATTATTTTTACTAAAAAATGTATATATTCAAGCCATTTCGAGTCGAGTCGGGTCGGGTCTTTTAAGGTTTATGGGTTGTTTCGGGTTTCAAGTCGTTCGGGTTCAGGTCATTTTAAATTCAGATTATTTCGGGTTTTGGGTCACTCTGATTAAGGTCGGGTTGAGTTCGAATCATATAATTTTGATGTATTTTTAGGTTAAGTCGAGTCTGGACCAGATCGGGCCGAATTTTGCCACATCTACTTGATACCCTCAGTATGTGCGTATAAAATACTTTAGTTTAGTTTTTAGGATGCTTTGTGAATGTTTATGTGATTTGATCCTAATTTTATACTATCTCCGTCACACACATATTAGTATGTATAAAAAATCCAACTTTTTAAAGAGAGATAATAATTAATGCTATAACTCATTAAATTATATAACATACTTTGTAGAAATACTTTTATTTATTACATAGTTTTTATGATAAATTATTCAAAAACTCTAAATTTAAGGGTAATTTAAAAAAATTAAATAAAGTTAAACTTTAACTTATTAAAATGAACAAACAATATAAAATACCTCAAAATAAAATACTAATTAATATATATTAAACGGAGAGAGTACATAAAAATGCCTATTGATTGGTGAACATACGTTAAAATCCCTGAGATTTTGGTGATTAATTTGAAAGAGTTACGTACGAATCTTAAATTTGATCATGCTTTCAACTTTTTGAGTAGACTTATTAGGTAGAAAAGTCGAAGTACAAACCTGCAAACTTTATTCATGTTCGACTATTAATTCACATTAATTATATGTTGATGGGTTCCATATTGATCAAATGCAAGGGATATAGTGGTTGTCCACATTAATCCTACATTTTGGATTTGATTTTGAAATTAATAAATATTTTTCTCGTAAAAACAAGATGAATGATGAAATCACAAAGTCTATTTTGTTTGGACAAATGAATATATTTGGTAAAAAGAAAAATAAAGAAAGAAACAACTTAACCTACCATGTTTAGATTATTTACACTTGCATGGTAAACTTGATGATATGGATTATTCAAGATTTAAACGATTTTAGGTGTAATTTATGGATTTAAATGATTTTATTATTTTGTTATTATTTTTTTTACCAACTAATGAATTCTTTGCACTATATGCGAGATTTAAAATATATATAAAAAATAAAATAAATTTGTATTTTTTTGTGCATATTATTATAACTCACTCAAAAGCGAGGTATTTATGTCTTATTATTACATTTTTAGTAAACCTATATATTTGGTGATAATAATTATATTTAATGGTAAAACATAAGCAATCGGTGATATTTTCTATTTTACCATTAAATTTTGGAATTTTGATATGCTGTCGGTTAGATTTCGAATCGGATGCTCATGATGAATGATCTGACTCACCCAAAATATATTTGAATAGAAGTGTAATAGCAATTAAAAGAACAAATCTTCCAAAAGACAACTCATGTATTTTCCTATATATTTTGTTGGTTATTGCCTTATTGGTGATCAACTTACGGCTGTTGGAAATGAAAAAAAGTGGACAGAAAAAAAAAGAGAATGGCAGCACTTGTAATAGGGAGAGAGAGAGAATCTAGAGAGAGAAAATCTTTTACTATCTTTTTAGAGAGAAATAATGGTTCTTGGATTGTGAAAGTCTTGTAATTTTTTTCACTGTAATTTCACACACGACTTAAGGCGAGGTTATGAAAATTAACGATATGAAGACTTGAAAAGGAGTCTAAAGGAAAAGAAGTTTCGAGTCAAAACTGATAAGAAACCATTTTTTACTTTTTTTCTATTGCGTTACTTTGTAAAACTACTTGTAAATCTGAGACTTTATTGTATCTTAAAAAATATTTATTTGTAATCCATTAGCAAACTCTTTATAGAATTGAAACGAATAAATCTTTATAGAAAACGATTTCTAACGTGTCTCAAAGTCTCAATTTGTTTTTCTTAATCTTCTTTACTTTCAGTTTTGATTCTTATTCCACAAATTCTACCTACACAATCGAATGTCAATATTTTTTTACTACTTAATGTATTGTTCCTACTGAAAATGTAGTAATGAGATATGAATGACTTGTTTCTGAATGAGACATCATAAAACTTATTTTTTTAATCATAATAATTTAGTTGATGTTTATAGTGTTGAATGAATAGGACATTATTTATTTTTGGCTATTTTTTTCTTAAAGTTTTCGTTTGAGTTCACACTTACATACGTCACATGTACATGCTCTAGGCTTAGAAAACGGTCCAATTCAGACGACCTTTTTTTAATTATAATTACAATAATAGACTATTATTGCTTTAAAAAAATCAATGCTTTGCCTTTTCCTATGATTCACTTTAATATTGAAATTCAATTTGACAACCCACCTCAGATCCCAGATTCCAGTCCCCACATGATCTAAAAAGGAGAAAAAAAGCTTGCACTTACACTTTTTTTCAAAGTGCTTCGGTTTTATGGACTCGATTTTGTGAAAATTATTGTGGAAACGAAAAAATTTATTAGTAATCATAAAAAAATCGAGTAAAAATTTTGATTTCTTTAATATAATTACTATTGAATTTCTTCATGATTATTAATAAATTTTTTTAATTCCATGATAATTCCCATATAACCGATTTTATGTGATCGGGACTCTTATCATATCCATCTTAATTAATCACAATAATTCCTAATAAATTAATGTATGATGTCAATAAACCCATTTAATTTTCTCATGAAATTCAAAAACAAAAACAAAAACAATTACTAATCATCTCTTTTTAATCCATAAAATGACTTTTTTTAATTTAAAAAATAGTCACTGGAAAATTCAGGTTAAAAGATTTAATTCCTTCGCAATTGGGAGGAAATTGTTTGAGATTATTTTAATTTACCCCTTATTAGAATGAAAGAAATGATAAAAAAAAGAGGGACACGGGTATTGTTCCAAAGATTATGAAAGGAAAATAATTAAAGGGGAAACATGTACCTTTCATATATTTTTTCAAATTTTTACTTTTTAATTCTTTCTAATTACGAAGATTTGATGAAAAATATTTTTTTTAACAATTTTTTCACTATACTATCATTACACCTTTTAACTCTTTTGATACTTTATTTTATTAATAAATAAAAATGATATATCATTTTTATTTTTTATTTTTAGACATTCAAAGGGTACATATTCAACATCATTTTCTCTCATTTCTTTTGTCTTCTTTTTTTTTTTCCTTTCATTTCTCTCTAAAGCTCCAAACATTTATCATTATTCTACATAAAAAATAGATTTGATGGCTTTGGTTATTAATGTACCATTTGGCTTAGTTTTCGGTTTTAACTTCAAAGAAACATATGTTACATCATACACTAAAGGAAACATTTTATAAAAGAAAAAAAAAAACAAAAGTTGAAAAATAGGTTACTAGAAAAAAAAATTGAAATTGTGTCGGTTGTAACTTCGAAAGTATTTTATCAAATATTAAAAAGTTTTGGGCTCCATAATTGTTTTATAATAAAGTATTTCAAAATCTTTTCCACAATAAAAACTAAAACTACAACCAGGCATCACTCCTCCCATTGATAAAGCTTCGCTCTCGATAAACATCAAATTTGGAGGAGATTTTATTTCCAAGGAGTTGGAGGTGAAGATTTTTAAAATATTTGACATGGGCGGAACGAGGATAAAAGAAACACTCTTCAACTCCATTATTACTCGTGCCCAACCCCGATTTTTATTAGTGTTTGTGTAGATTGAACATTTATTTTATATATCAATATATACTTACTATGAATCATTTGGTATCTACCTTACAAAATATCTCATAAACTCTTATTTAAATATATATATAAATCAAATATTTAAATAATGTTATATATTTAACTCAATTGACTCCAACTTCAACATGTTTATCATATGTTTTTCTCTACTACTATCTCACTCATACTTAACTTCTCATCCACTCTCTTTATCTCTTTTATCTTCAACTCATGATTTTTTTCTCCTACTACCCCACTCAGACTTAACTTCTCCACTCTCACTATCTCTCTTATCTTCAACCCAGATTGATTTTCTCTATTCCTTTTTATCTTCTCCACATTTTCAATTGCTCTTATTTCTTTTTAGTGATTCTAATTGAATTATTCTTCTCTTAATTTCTTTGCAGGTTTAGTTTTCTAATGGAGAATATGCGACCATTATACTTTGCATATTGTTTTATCACCTAAAAGAGCATATCAACACAAGTATAGAGTGTGTTGAGATGCTAGTTATGATAGTGTTTAACGATGTTATGGATTATCTTTTTTTTTTAATAAATGTTGTGGATTATCTTATATCTAGTGACATTATGAAGTAAATATTTTTAGTTAAATCTAGCATAATTGAGTATTTGATTAAAAAAAATGTTTAATGAAAAATACCTGATTTGTTAATGAGGAACCTCCAACCCATTTTATAAATAGAGGTAGAGACAAAGATTTAGGGGGGAAATAAACGACCAAAAGAAAATACTGTCAGAGATAAACATAAAAATGATTTAGGTGAATCAGAATGGATACAAAATGACATTATTCATTTGAAAACCGACTTGTTACCATCCATCAAAGCTTCTAATTTTTCTATTTTCATGAAAATTTCAAAGTTCAAACAAAACCATCACAAACTTTTTAATAAAACCAACAAATAAAAGAAAAGGAAAAGGAAAATATTTCAGTATGTACATAATAAATGTGGTATTTTGCCACATAAGAAGACACCGACATCTACACCATTCAGACTTAACAAGTGCACATTTCTGTTTGGTTTGAACACTAAACAAAAACAGCAAACAAATGAAAGCTGAGGGAGAATCCAAAAATTCCAATTAGATAGAGGGAGAAAGTGAGTGTGAGACAGAGAGAGTCTTAAAAACGCTCACTTCCACAAATGACGCTCTAACAAATTTCAACAGATACATAAACTCATCATATCTCCTAAACCCCTTCTTTGCCGGTAAGTACAAAAAACACTCAAAAAAAAAACACACACAACCTACTGGATTCTTTAGAGAGAAAAAGTTGAGAGAGATAGGGGGTTCAACTCAAAAGACAGGCCACGATCCGTGATAATTTTACTATACCCCGCGAAGAGAATAGAAGAGGGTAATCAATCATGCCATCAGGTGCAAAGAAGAGAAAGGCTGCCAGGAAAAAGAAGGAAAAGGAAGCCCACCACATTAACAACAACAACCACCCTCGTGGTACTTTTCTTTTTTCTCTAATCTTTTAGTTCACAGCTCCATCTCTCACCAATTTATACTTTCTGATCTGTCACTTAATCATTTACTCACTTTTTGTACGATCTTTAGGGTGGTGGCCCTTTTATTTTGTCGATTTGGGTTAGTAGGTACTCGTTAATGTGCTTTCGTTTGGTTGTTTTGATTGGGATTCAAGTTGCTTATATATATCTTTCACTTTAGCTCGCGATTTTCCTTCTGGTTTGGTTTTCTGGTAGATTTGAATAAATGGGTAATTACTAGTGTGCCTTGTTTTGCTTTGTTTCGATTGGGATTATTGCGGTTGAATCAGGTTACTCATATGTCATCCAATCATGGACTCATATTAATGTTTGGGAGAGTTTTTGTCTGTTTGGGTTTAACAATCTCTCTTGTTTTGATTGATTTTGATTCGGATTTTATAGTTGAATAAACTTGCTCACCCATCTGTCAATTAATCGTTAATATTTTTGTCACTTTGGTTTGATGGGTATCTGTTAATTTCCCACGTTTGTTTGCTGGTTTTTTATTTGAGTTCTTGTCTTGAATTGAGACATTCCTTATCCATGGCTGAAACATAATATCATTCTTTTCAGTACTTGTTGATTTTTCTTAGTTGAATTGGTTTATGAGTCTTTGATAATTAAGTCATTTTATTTTATTGAGTTAGATTGGAAATCTCTGGTTAAGCTGATTTGTAAATTTTCTACTCAATTATTCTCTCCTCTTGTTTTATTGATTATTTTTGTTGTTTTAGATTGTGTTATTTTTCATTTTTATTGAATTTCTTGTGATTGAATCAAATGGTGCTAGGAAATGATGATCCAAGGAGCCAAGATGAGAGGGAGAGTGAGGGTGATGTCAGTTCCCCTGCATCTCGTGACCACGATAACCACCAGAATCCATTCAATGAGGGGAATGAAGAATCTGGGAAGAGAGACCCATCTTCTGTTCAATCACTTGTTTCTGAGAAGGGGTCCATGAAAGAAGTCACAGGAGATGCAGAAAATACCCAGAACGTAGGACTAGATGAGGGTGCAGTTAAAATTGAAAGTGAATTGAAACCTGAGGAGAATATAGAGGGCAAAGATATCAGCATTGAGCATGATAGGAGCTCTAGCAGCAGCTCAGATGAGGAGTCTCAAGTCATTGAGAGGAAACCAGAGAAGGAAGCCCATAGTTCAGCTTCTAAAACGACCTCTCACAGTAATCTGGATAAGCCTGTCAATTCTTTGTCAGAAGTGATGCGGGTTACTGGAAATGCTTCACTTCAGGAGGCTACTGTTGATTCAATCATGGAAACTGCTCCTGTCGTTGATTCATTTAAGGCTGTGTGTGAGGAGGTGATCTATATTACAGACGGTATAACAGATGAGACTTCAGTGGTTTGTGATGCGGTTAAATCGAGGTTGAAGGGAAACGAAGAGAAATTGGATGAGGTTAGTGGAGTTTCATTGGCTGTGGATTTGGCATCAAAGGGAAATGTGGATAAAGTTTTCTCTTTATCTGATGAGAATACGAGGTCATCTTCAAGTCTGGTGGAGTCTGTGGTGAAACAAAATGAGGGTAAAATATCACCATCATCAGGTGCTCCTTTTTCTGAAACTAGTAATGGTGGGGAAAGCATCAAAGCCTCTGAGGTTCCTGAATGCTCCGAAAAAGAGGTTTTGCCCCTATTTCCTTTTTTCACTCTGGATTGGTGTTTCACTCAATTAAATTGACTTAAATTTGCATTTTTGTTGCTGAATTCATATGCAGCCTCTTCTAGTATCAGCTCCTCCAGTGGTGCAGAGAACCTCATGGTTGAGTTGCTGTGGATTGTTTGATGTGATAACAGGATCCAGTAGATAATTACAGGTTGGGATTATTTAGTTTTGTCAAATATACTAGACCTTATGTTTTTTAAACTTGGTTAGATTCTGAGATCTGCTCATTTTCTGTGGCTTTTATACGCAAACATACACACACATAAGAGTGACAGTCACTAGTTATTGTTTATCTACTCGGTTGAGAATCAGAATAGTTATATAGTATTGTCTACAATATGTTTTGTGCCTTGAATGTATCCCCAGAAAATTTAGTTTTCTTTTTCCTCTTTAATAGCTTGGGCTTATGTCCAAGGTTCCTATCAATTATGGAACAAAAAGATGACGTGACTTGTCAAAGGCCTTACTTGAGCAGTTGAGCCAAGTCAGTTGTCTTTTAATAAAGGTGTATGCTAAACAATAACTGTCGTGTTTGCATTTATATCATTCTTATAGCTTCAGATTTTGTTAAGAGGAAATAGGAAAAAAGGTCCTACGATGTTGTCGATTGTTTGATGGTATGGTACACATTTGATGTTTCATCTATCAAAGAGTGTATAGTATTTGCTCAGTATGGGCAAGTGCTTTCTAATCAAAGGTTTGCAGTTAAGCTAATAATCTATAATAAGATCCATACATATTCTGTAGACTATTGTATTTCAAGGCTTGTGAGGTTGTTTGGATGCATTAATAATTGAAGATTTATTTTTTTGTATATACATGATATTATCTAGTCGCTGCTATCTGCTTGGTTGATATTTAATGATATAGCAACATTTACAATCTTTCCCGTTGGTGTTTTATAGTTCTGTAGAGATTTACTCCGTCTCTACTTAGAAAAACTTGTCATACTATCCTGGTGAGAATGGACTGAATGGCTAATGATCTAGAGAAACTGTGGCACACTGAAAAACAGAAATTGAGGAAGTAGGTTTTCCAAAATTGTAAAACAGGATATCTGTAGCCAACTTATAGAAGCAAGTACTTTGTGTGTGTTTGTGCATGTGTTGTTGAGCCAACTGTCATTGATGGTGTCTAGGTTAGTATCCATTTTTTTGTGAACTGGTGAATTTTATTGAGGAAGACTATCTAAGATAGTACCAATTACATCCCTTTCAATCAATCTCTGAACCTCAGCAGGGAACTCATGAGGATGCAAAATCACTTCTTCCTCATTATTACAAAAAGTTAGTTCCCATTTGTAGTTATTTTACCCTTTCAAGATCTTCTATTTTTGTGTACTTACAAGGGAAAAAAAGATCATCTACTTTTGTGGTCTCTTAATGTATAACTCAAATCAGTAGAGCCCCAGGTTCCACCAACACCGTGTCATCCTCAGGTTTCTCTAAAATCTTATTCTCTTTCAAATTATTTTATTAAGACTTCAATCCTACTGCCTTCACTTTTTGTTTGTATTTATATTTGTCTTTGTTGGTGGAATTTAATGAGATAGGTTCTTGAAGCTGGGTGTTATGTCATGGTTGTTTTAGCATTTAAATCCCTGAAACTGGTTTTTGGAGATAAGAAACTATATCTTTAGCTTGTGAAACAAGAATGTGATATAATATTCATCAAACCCAATCTAAGCCCACATGGCTAGGCCCTAAAAATCTAGTCTAGCCTGACCCTACAGGTTTAATACTGTAGCTCTAGCCTTGTCTATTGGGCTGGGTGGGCGGGCTCTGGGTTACCTACGTTACATGGACTTGTTTACAAGAGTCGGATACACGTATATATCCATGTGTCCGACTCGTCAAAATTTAAATTTCAAGTCTCGGGGACTCTGCTGAAAAGGATCCAAAAATCAAACACGGATGCGGGGATACGACAATTATGTTTGAAAAAAAAATTATAATTTATAGCATTATTTTTTGTGTACAAATTACTCTAAGTTTGCTAAAATGACACTAACATACTAAACATTTTTAAAACACGATTCACCTCAAAACATTAATTTCCACCATCAAGTAGCTCAAAAATGAATTTTTTTTGAAAAATCAAATTTTAATTGGATATTACTTTTCATGATGACTAAAGTAAACTTAGTGTTAAAATATCTCAAAGTGATTATGATAATTTTAATAATTTTATTTATCAATTATTTATCTCAAAATTGTTTATAACACAAATTTTTAGGTTATTTGAAATCAAATTCATATTTTTCTAAAAAAAATGTAGTATCATTTTAATTTTTAAAATAGAAAAATTTGTTTTTGATTTTTATTTTATGATGGTCTTTGATATTCATTTATTTGAGATGTTATGCTATTTAATTTTATAAAAAAAAACATATCAACAACCTTTCCATTTAAAATATTTTATTTTATTTTATGATGATCTTTGATTTTCATTTATTTGAGTATGTGATAGAAAATGATATCATAATATTTTTTTAAATATAAAATATATGAAGTAAAATTTGTTTTATACCATATAATATAATATAAATCCATTTAAAATACACATTTAACAATTTTCGAAAAAGAATGATGATAATTTTATTTTTAAAAAAAATATAAAAATTCATTGTTAAATATGTTCCATCCCTAATACTTCTATTTTTTAAAAAGTAACATTTATGATACCTAAAGGTACTTTGGTCATCATGAAAAGTAATATCTAGTTAAAATTTTGATTCTTTAAAGTAATTTATTTTGGGGTTGCTTGATGGTGGAAATTGATCTTTTGGGGTAAATTGTGGGTTTTAAAAAGGTTTAGTATGTTAGTGTCATTTCAGCAAATTTGAAGGCAATGCTATGTAATTTGCCCTTTTTTTTTTGGTTAGTAAATTGGACCATATTTTGGGGTTATCCATCTATATAGTTAAGAAATGCTGGCTGAATTAGTATTCACTTGGGCGTTGTTTTTCTCAGCTGCAAAGGAAAAATAGTTGTATTTGTTGGGCTTGATCGAAGCCCACCTATCTATCATTGGCCCAAAGAGGTTGTAAGACTACTTGCTTTACATTTTTGAGTCTGGGCTTGAAGAAAAAATTTCTATTTTATTATATTTCATTTTTTAAAATGGATAAATGGACCTAGAGGCTAGAAACTTCTAATCGAGCATTGAATATGACCAATTAGGAGCACCAGATATCTATTCTTCTTCTCCTTCTTATAATCTCTCTCTAAATCTTAGTTTTTTAGATGATTACACCTCTGTTCATAAAAAAAATTTATTCAAATCAATTCCTCGTCATCATACCACCTCCTGAATTCTCCACTAGCAGATCCGTATTTCTTCCCAAATAGGACCTGGAGCTTGTCACCTGCAACAGAGGAATTGTTTGCATCAGCCCCCTTGAAGGGTAAATTACAAGAGGCTTTTGCATCTTCATCTCCATTGTTGATGATCTATGCACTTCTAGCTTTTGTGTTTTGGTTAACACGTCCAAACTGCATTCAGGGATCCATGTTGTTTCGTGTCGACAAAGGTACTCTCGACTGAATTGCCGAGTCCATGTAACATAGTGGGTTACACATCCTTGAAGAAAGACAAACTGATTTCATCATATGAGCTGCCATGTTCTCGCTGCTTTTCTGCTTGCGTATATCTCTCTTATCTTGCAGTTATACACTGTCAAAAGAGGAGGATTTAAAAAATGTCTTGTTGGAAAAAAGTTATAGGCAAAAAGGTGTGAAAAACGGTTAGTCAGGTGGAAGAATCACTTTCTCTCAAAAGGAGAAAGACTTAGTCTCATTAAAAGTACTATCTCTAGCCTCCCTATCTATTTTATGTCTCTCTTTCCCATCCCTAGTTCGTTGGCAAAGCGATTGGAGGATATTCAAAGGAGGTTCCTTTGGGGCAATTTGGGGGAGGAATATAAGTATCATTTAGTGATGTAGGGTGTGGTTAAGCAAACAATGGAAAAAGTGGACTTGGTATTAAATCCTTTTCTTTATTCAATAAAGCTCTTTTAGGGAAATGGTTATGGAGATTTCTTGTAAAGAGTGATCATATTTAGAGGAAAGTGGTGGAAGCTAAGTTTGGGATGGATTCTAATCTGTGGATGACTAAGGAAGGGAGGGGGCTATGGCGTAATGGTTTGCAAATGGATTCAGAAAGGACGGAAAGCTATGGGTCCTCTTCTTTCCATGGTGTCCTTGTCTTTTCATGATGGTGGGTAATGGGGAGAGAACTCGTCTTTAGCATGATACATGGTTTGAGAGGATTCAAAGTTTTTTGGAAGCGTTGTATAGTTATAGGATGGATTTGTCTAGAGAGGATATGATTAGATGGAGGGATATTCCGGATAAAGGATTTGAGGTGAAATCTTTCTATAAGATTCTTCTTGATGGGGCTTCTTCAGATGGTTCCTCCAATTTCCCGTGGAAAGCAATTTGGTGCTCTCATGCCCCCAAAAAAGTTTTTTTTTTGTGTGTTGGAAGCCTCTTGAGAGAAGATTTTTACTATTGATAATTTACAGAGAAGGGGAAAAGTGATTGTTAATAGGTGCTTCATTAGCAAACGTTGCGGCGAGTCCATGTTTCATCTTTTGATGAAGTACTCTTTGGCTCTATCTTGTGGGAGATGGCTTATAGAGTTGTGGGTGTTTCTTGGGTTTTTGCCAGCTCTGTGAAAAATAAAGTATAGGCTTGGTGTGGGTTATGGGCTCTTAAGGATCTTAGGAAAGTTTACTTGTTGATTCCCTTTCTATTTTTTGGATCATGTGGTATGAGAGGAATCGTAGAGTTTTTGATAGTATTGAAAGATCTATTGATGTAATTAGAGATAGCTGGTTCAATGTCCTTAATTTTTGGGTAGAAGAGAATTTTTTTGTAAATGAGGTAGATCTTGTAGATTTTGCTGGAGTTTCTATCCTTTAGATAATCGTTGTACAGGGGTTGCACTCCCTTGGTGAGTTTCTTTTTATACTTTTTCACTTATAAAAAAAGCTTAGGATAAGTAATATTAATGGTTACTTGGTTACTTCTTAGTCATTAGTTTGATATGCTCTTATTACTCTCCCTTTTTTCCTTCTTTATAAAGATCTCCCATTCAATTGATTTTGCAATAGTTATTTTAAACGAGGCTGATGTAATTGGAGCGTGTCACCTATATGTGCTGGTAATTTGGAAAGTCCATACTTATCCGGTGTCAATAATTAGGAAGTTTCTGCATTTTGGGCTGTAGAAGACAGGGTTATAGATTTGGCTAGGTGGAAATTATATGTGTAATGCATGAGCTCCGTCATTCGAATTATGTGTCTTTTTTTTTATGTTCATGTTGGCAATATATTAAAGACAACCATGATGAACTCTGATGTCTTCTCTTTCTCAAAGCTGGTGGGTATAGGTTTAGTCACAAGAAATCGCCAAAATGAGTTTGTTGCAGGTGGAGTTTTCATGTTCTAGCTTCATTTGTATTTATTTCTTAAGCTTTTCAACTCCGGTGTCAATAATTAGGAAGTTTCTGCATTTTGGGCTGTAGATGACAGGGTTATAGATTTGGCTAGGTGGAAATTATATGTGTAATGCATGAGCTCCGTCATTCGAATTATGTCTTTCTTTTATGTTCATGTTGGCAATATAGTAAAGACAACCATGATGAACTCTGATGTCTTCTCTTCCTCAAAGCTGGTGGGTATAGGTTTAGTCGCAAGAAATCGCCAAAATGAGTTTGTTGCAGGTGGAGCTTTCCTGTTCTAGCTTCATCTGTATTTGTTTCTTAAGCTTTTCAACTTAATTAGTAACTCTACTTGCCTGGTCCCTGCATGTTGCTGATGTATCATAAAAAGTGATTATCATGCTTGGTCTTAAATTCCCATAAAATCAATGGTTTCTGTTCCTCACTGATTCTTTCACACTTAGTGTTCTCCATGTTAAACTGGCCGGTAAGTCGTAACAATGTGCTGTATTGTGCCACCCCAAAAAAAAAAAAAAAAAATTCTTACATTTGTATTTGTATTTTTCTTTGGGTAGCCTAATCCTTTCCATGTTATTCCTTTTGTATTTTCAATATGAGGTCACCAAGGATAGATTCTTGCACACCCTTAATTTTTGGTTCAACGGATATTCTTTTGTAAATGAAGAAGAGCTTATAGAGATTATTGAATTTTTGTTTTGTAGATAAATACTAGTTTTTTAAAAAACAGAGTCTGGGCGTGCCTAGGGGCGAAACGGGCTAAAACGCCCCGAGGCGTGAAAGTTGGGGCGAAAGTGTCGTTGGGCTTGCGTTCAGACCCGGGGCATACACCTTTTACCCCCCGGGCGTCTGGGCATACGCCCAATGCAACAAAAAATGAGACTTTCTATATATATGTTTGTTAGTAACATACTAACTATCAAGCACTAGTGGTCTAGTGGTTGAATAGTACACTGCCACGGTACAGATCCGGGTTTGATTCCCGGCTGGTGCATTTGTCGGTATGACCAACAAGTACCGTCTGAGCTTCAAATCTTCTTTTTTTTTCCTCCTCTGTTTCCATTGATAAGCAAATTCATTAAATAGGCTCCATATTATCTACTATGCATTTCACTAATATCATTTTATAACATCTTTAGGATTGCATTATCTATGCTATCTAATTTGTTGCTTTTAATAGATTTATGTATGTGAATTTGTTATACCAATGTAAGTGTGTAAGCAGTAAACATTTGACACTTAACATTGTGTTATTTTTATATTTGTTGGAATTTGAAACGGTCAATTTGAAAATTAGAATTTGGTTTTTGGAGTGTGATTTATGATTTATTGATGAAAGATGAGATGTATGTGAATTTGTTATATTATTGTAAGTGTGTAAACAATAACCACTTAACATTGTGTTTGTGAAATATTTTGATAAATATTCATTCATAGGTCTTAAGTTAGTAAAGTTTATTGATAATTAATTAATTTATATTATTTCAATTTTTTAGTAATTTTATAATTTAATTAATATTATTTTATTCAAAACATCCCAACGTTTCAAAAGGCTTACATCTCAACACCTCGGGGCTTACACCTCGCCTCATTGAGGCAAAACGCTTCGCCCAACGTTTTCGCCTCTGAAAACACTGATAAATACTACTCAATAGTACATGGGTTGGCAGTTGGCACCCCCTTGGTGCCTTTTTATAAATGTTTTTACTTAAAAAATAATATATTTATGGCGTATATGGTGATGTTTGGGGTAGATTAAAGCAAGCTTATTCCAAGAAAAAAATTGCTTTGATCATATTTAAGCAAGCTGGTTTAAGCTTAAATCTGACCCCAAACAAATGCTTGGACCTCTGCTGAACCTTCGAGTTGCTAGTTTACAAATATTGAATTAGGTCTTGCTAACATCCTCATTGGTTTTCTTTGATGCAGAAACGGATCATGATGAGGCGTCGGCAGACCGGTAAAGGTTGTTAAAGTTAAGATGGATTCGGTTTGAAGATTTGTTTAAGAAATTATATGTCAAATTAGGACCTGATAGATGTCCTTTTCAATGAGGGTCAGGAGATCTGAGCAGCAAACTATTACGAAGCTTTGTGGTAGTGATAGTGTAAACATTGGTAGGCAGTTCCAAGTCCCTGGCTTTTGCTACATATCTTACAGGGTTAATTTTGCAGTGAAGTCTCTTTTAGTTGGTTTGTGTGTTTTGTATCCTTTTCCTTTTGCTTTGGTGGTTTGAGAGATTTGTGACCTTAAAAAGTTTTACTATAAGATCAATGTTTACTTGATCATTCTTTTTAATGCAGCATTATCGAGGTGTTTGTTTAAGGTTTTCATGTTTTGTGATCGAGCTCTTTTCGAATACAGATCTATTTTTCGAAGACTTGAGTGTTAAAAAAGAGAATCACACACAAGAACTATGATGTGGTGGACTAGACTGGTAACTTTACTGAAATTTGTATTCTAAATTACATGATGTTTTTGTATTTGCCACTCTTAAAAGGTGGATGTGGCGCTTGAACAGATTCTTGTTTTTAGCTTGGAGTGTTTTGGCTGAGTTGTGGACTTATGATTGGACTTGATTGTGTTTGATTTAGTTTAAGGATGCTTTTATGTTTTTTCATGAAAAAATTAGGGTCCTTGTGGAAAACGTAAACTTCATGTTGCTCAACATTTTTCTAACAATTTGCATTCGTAATATTGTTCGGAAAACAACATTCTTTTTTCAATACAATATTAAGAAAGAAGGAAAGAGGAAAAAAAATTGTTTTTTTATCTTTTTCTAATATTATATTAAAAAAATATTTTTTAAATTATGATAGGAATGTATAAATTATTAAATAAGATAAAAATGAAAAATATTTTTTAAAACTAAGTGCATTTTTAACTTTTCCATATGATAAATTACTTATTTCAATAGCCAATAGGGAGGGAAGAGACACTAAATTTAAGCCTTTACAATCATTTTACCTTTTTTATTAATTTTCTTTTATTTCCTTCTTCTCAACTAAATAATCAAAAGGACCAATGGTGTTCATTCCTTCTTTCACCTTGTTCTTTTTCTCTCTTCTATGCTCTTTTTTTCTGGGTTCGTACGGTAACAATGTATTTGGTACAGAGAGAGATTGGAGCAAAAGATAGAGACTGATAGAAAATTAAATATTATAACTTCGTTTGAGATTTTTTTATAGAAAGGAAGGGATTTAACTCCCTTCAATTCCCTTTAGACCTTACTTTTTCACATCTTTCTATGAGAATGAGAGATGAGAGAGGACGAAATTGAAACTTATTAATTTATCATTCTTTACCTTCATATTTTATTTTAAAATATTAAAACAAGATAAAGATGATCATCACGCCTCTATGTCTCAATCCCCATTTTAATATTTTTCTTGAATTTTCTTTTCAAACTCTCAAACACAATGTAAAGAAACAAAATTTTTATTAATTTTTTTAAAATTTTTTTTAAATTTTCATTAATTGAGAGAATAATCATCTGATCGATGTGTCATGCTATTTTCCATTAACTAAAACATTTGTTAATAAGTTAACAAGAGAAAAAGAGACAGAATAGTAAGAAGTACACTCAAAAAAATCATGTTCATTGTATACATTTTTACTATATTACATGCTCATAAAACTCAAAATATCCAATCAAATCACACCACAATCTGCCAAATTCATGGCAATATTTGTACACCTCAAAAGGAATAAATTGGAAAAAGTAAAAATAAAAAGAATAGTTTTACAGTTTAAACTCATGCACACCAAACGCAAACCATGACTAAACTTTCAAGTTTATCCCCTCGCTCCGTGAATGGCAGTTATGTAGAAGAGCTGTGTAGCTGAAAGGATGATTACAAATGCCTCCATTATTCTCTGCCAAAAAAAAAAAGTTCATCTTTCAATTTATAGCTGAAATTCAGTAATTAAAAAAGGAAGCTGAATTTCATAATTCTTACCAGGGGAACGTTCCTTATTTCAAGCTCGATTTCTTTGCAGGCGAAGCTGCGTAAATAATAAGATGAAGATTGAGGATACTTCTATGAGGTAATTGTCTTAATTTTACATTTCTCTCTAGATAAAGAATAATTAAGGATAATGGTTAATTTACCCCATGGCAAGGAGAGTAAAGGTCCAAGCAATGGCAGCAGCTGTGGCTGCAGATGGCAAGCTACTGGCGTTCCAAGAACGGATATGGTTTAAACCATAAATGGCTGATGCAGCACCAACAACTCCGGCAAGCAAAGCGAACGTCACGAAGAATCCAGTGGCAGCGTTTCCCATGGGGAAATATATTGGTGAGAAATGAGCAGGAAGACTAAAATCAGGTCCTGCAAAAGTCACATTTCTATACACCATTAGCAAATATATGCAACTCAAAAGGCACAAGAAAAACAGACTTACAAGATTGATATTTCTTTTGGGTATTGATTATGCTAAATTATCTTTTAATTTCTAACTATGATCATCAATTTTTAAAAGGGTAATAAACTATAAAATAAAATAAAAAAAAGAGAGGGGGAAGGGGTGATTTACCAATGATAAAACCATGATCAATAGCTCTATTCATAGCCCATCCACCAATACCCAAAACTATGGCATATATGCAGAAATTGAGGACCAAAAGTAGGGAGGCAACAGGTTTCATTTGCTCATTGGTCATTTTTTGTACTTTATATTATGATTAAAAAAAAAAAGCTGTGAAAAGAAGAAAGAAATTAGGAGTTTTCTGGCTACAATGCAGGAAGGGTTAAGCAGAGCTGCATGTGTTTTGAGCAAGTTAAAAGTATATATATGGAATTTGGATGAAGGGTTTGGTTCTTTTCTTGCTAAGGCTGTTGGTTCCAAATGGTTTTGTGAGGTTGTAAAGGGCATGCTTCATGTTCAAGGCAAGTCCCTGCCCCCAAAAAACCAGATTCTTGCTTTGTTCACATTCTTAACAATTTTTTTTAGGTGATGCATTCCCCAATTAGGATTTTGTTTGTTCCATCAAAACCTGGGAGGAAAAGTGATATTCTTTGCCAGTTGGTGAGGTGCTTATGTGTCAAATTATGTGCAGCCAATTTGTGGCATTATGTTCTGTCACATGTAAAGCTAGCCTCTATGAATTATTAAAATTGTATGTACGCGATGTTTAAGAGTTAAGACACCTTCCTACCCGATTTGTGGACGGGTTTCACCTTCTAATTATAAGTTTCTTTCAAATGATGTTGTTTTATGTAATAAAAAAGAATTATTGAAATTATTTTTTTAATTAAAACGATAACCCTAAATCAGGATATTTAACTCCAATGCAACCGCTGAGCAATAGGGTAGTGCATCGGTCGGATAATTTCAATTGTTTGTTAGGTTTCAAACCGATTAAAAAATTCGATTCGGTTGAATAGGATAAACGGTACGATTTGGATATTTCGTGTTAATAAATTGGTGAGTTGGGTCGGTTGACGAACAAAATAGTTCTAAATCGAACCGACCGATTAGTCGATTTTTATTTAATTAATAAATTATTAATAATTATAAATATATAAGCAAATTTTAACTCGTATTATATATGTATTAGTAAATTATTAATAATTATAAATATATAAAAAAATATATATATATATTTTAATGTTCAGTTAAGTCGATTAATAACTAAAACTAACTGATAAAAAAAATTAAAATATGCTAATAAAATCAGTCGGATCAAAACAAAATGTTTTATAAAAAAAATCGATTACTTTTTTTAACCGACTCGAACCGTCCGACCTGACCGTTTGAACACCCCTATGAGCAGTGAACTTGTTGGTTAATTGTTTTGTAATAACATAGTGGTTAGTGCTATAGTCTATATTTTGCAGTGTTTGATAATCAAACCATTCAAAATGCTGTGAAGCTGTTACAACTGGAAACGTTATCCAAGAATTTTATGAATTCAACGGAAATAAATCTTCACAATTATCTTAGACGTACATAGTTAGGATAGATTCTTACCTTTACCAGATGTAATTCATATTTACATCGAAATAAAAATTTAATTAATAATTTTTAAAAACTTCATTGATAATAATAATTGAATATGTATATATGTTATCAATGAAATTTCTTAAGATTACCATCAAACAAAAATTTCTCAATATTTATGACAAAATCTCCTATCAATGAGAAATACTTACCTATACTGAGTATAAACTTTACTTTTACATCGAGTGGAAACTTTACTAGTAATTTTAAAAAAAATTATTGATAACATTTGTACAGCTACTATTCACGTTACCAATAAAATTTTGAACCCGATATTCAAATAAAGTTTTACCACCGATCCAAATAAGAATTTCACCCAATTTATACTTATATATTATTTTACAGTACGTTTACGTGGACCTCTATGATGAGGAATTTTGTAGATTTAATTGATTTTATGTAAAATTATTTTAAGGTTATGAATTTTTACAGCAACCTATTTTTTCCCCCTCTATTTTTCAGTTCTAATTAATATGTCACAATATAAATTTTTTTTCCTTCTTTCGTAGGCTTTGAAAATTAAGATCGAATCTTTTTCTCCATTTTTCTATTACATGATTCAACAAAGTGATTGTTAAAAGGCATGTCTCTAGCATAGTATAGATTATAGTACCAATTGCTTTCAATTGATTTCATATAATGCTTTCTATTGTTAACATAAATTTATTCAAAAGTATTCTTGAGTTTGAATTCTCGGTCGCTATTTTATAATTAAGATAGAATCTTCTTCTCCACTTTGTCAAACACTGTTTTATTATGGGTAGACTCGAGTTGGGCTTAAACTCAAATATTTAGTTTGACTCTAAATAAATAAGATTGCTCATATTTGATTCGAACTAAAAAATTGAGTTTAAGTTCGATTTCGATCAATTTTTTGTTGACTCGACTTGAGCTCGATAATAAACGATTTCATTCGAACTCAAGCTTGAGTTTTAGATTGTTTATTCGAGTTTGAGATTCAGCTTGGACTCTAATTTTAATAAATAAAAATAAAAATATTAATACCAATTTATAAATCTCGAGCTCGAAAATACATTAACAAACTGTTCGCGAGTCTCACGAACCGAATAGTAAAGTATTTGGTTTTGATTCGAACTTATTTTTTAGGTTCAAGTTAGTTTGGCTCGAAACTCGACGAGTCGAGCTTTAACCTAAATTTGACGGAACTCGAATAATTCGATTAAAGTACTCCACCCCTTGTCATTATGTTGGTTGGAATAATATGCCCACTAGTTAGATTACTTAATGCCATTTATTAGGATTTTGATCATTCAAGTAAGTATCAAGTTATAAGCCAACCATTCTTAAAAATGTTTAGAGCAAATACTTTAAAAAATAATAACCACTAATTATGTTCCCTTAAGTTAAGGATCGCATGGACAATATCACAAAATCCCTAAATTATGATTCTGTTGTACATGATGTGAGAAATTCACTCGTTATTCTATTACAGCTACTACTGTCTCCTTAATTGACTATACTTTCTGCATGCTTGATTGGAGATGGAGTCATGGCTAATTTGATGTGAGGAAGAGAATACTGTAACAAACAAATTGATTATTAAAGTGAGTAATCACTAGAGGTGGGAAACGAGCAAGTCGAGTTAGGGTATGGATCAAGTTTACGTGTAACGATTTAATGGGTATGGATTAAAAATGTTTGTTTTTTAATAAATCTTATTTTTTATGATCATATCCGTGTTTTAGCGAACGAGTAACGTGTCAAAAATTGGTGTTGACAAAAATTCTCTTATTTAGATGAGAAAATAACGAATCAGACCAGATTTTACAAGTACAGAATAAAAATATATGTTTCCTAATAAGTCTTATTTTTTATACTCATATAATTATTTTAAAAAACGAATAACGAATCAAAAATAATACGAAGTAAAAGTTTCACCAAGAGTAATCACACAATTTATTGGTTAAAAATCGGTGTTAGTTGCACTTATAGGAATACTTTTGGGCCTAACGTACTCTAGGTATTAGGTGAGTTATTCATATCAATATGACAATAAGAAGATAACACCGAAAGCAACTTTTGAAAATGAGTTATTCCAAAGTATTTTACTATCTTTCTTGGAATATTAATTAGGCTTAGTTTCAATACCCACTTAATATTTTTAGATAATGTAGAAGAAAAAAAAACACTTTTTCAGTATGTATAGAGATTAATAAAAACTATGTTTCTAATCAATACATTTCACAATCTTTTTTAGTCTTTTGCAGATTTTATTTTCACTTTTGCAGCCTTAAAACACTGCTCTCTGCTCTCTGCTCCTCTCGATCGAGTGTTCAGTGTTCAGTGTTACTCCTCTCTCTCAGAGCACTCTCTTAACCCATATCCTTGCTCTCTCTCTCAGTCCTTTCTCTCTCAAACCCACAGATTCTTTTAACCCATTTCTCCATCTCAAATACGTGTTCTGTCTCTCAACAATTTCAGTCATCTCTCTCTCAAACCCACAAATCAGTTTTCTCCAAACGATGAAGAACCCTAAGCCCGAGCTACTCGCGAAGAACCCACCCTTGCTGTGAAGAAACCGCAAGCCCCATCGCCGCTCCACTGACCCTCCGCCGCTCCACCGCCCCACCGCCCTTTCCGTGAAGAACCCACGAAGAATTGTCTCTGCTAGTGTCGATGCCAGCCTTTCCTTTTTGTCTAATTTCGATTTCTTCTCTGATTCGTCTCTCTCTTGCCGTCATTTTCTCCTTTTCAATTTCTCTTTTAAAGTAAAATAAATAAATCAATTTCAAAACCCCTTGACTTACTCCTGAATCCTCCATCTTAAGGGCCCACATTATCTCCTTTTTATCTCTCTTTATAGCTGTGTTTTAATTTTTTTTTTGGGTTGTGTTTCTTTGCTTGGAGAGATTGATAAGAAAAGAAAAGGAATCTCTGGAATCGAAAGAGACAAATGGCGACGAACATTGGAATGATGGACAGTGCCTACTTTGTTGGCAGAAGTGAAATTTTCACATGGATCAACAACCGGCTTCAACTCAATCTTTCTCGTATCGAAGAGGCATTATGCATTTATATACTCACATATATATTGTAAGCATTTGTCAATTGTTGACTGTTTACTAAGTAACGAGGGTAATTTTTTGTTTCATTTCTCGATTTTAATATGGTTTATGGTATGTAAATAGGCACCGACTGGGTGTTAAAAGTTTGTTTCTTTATATCGTTTGGTAGATGATTGATAGGTTTCTTGCCAGTGATTTGTTATTGTGATCTTTTCCTTCTTGAATCTAATGGGTTTGTTTGGTTATTGGAAAAAAAAAATGAACGAAATTAGGAGGAAGTACTATGAAATGGGTTTCAAAAGATAATCCCAAAAAGAAAACGATTGTGATGGGGAACTTCTTTTGGTTGAAATGAGGTTCTTTTAGCATACTATGAAAGGGAAGATGTTATCGGATTTCTTAATGATATGCTTATCTAGTTAGTGCTTATTTTCTATCCTCACATTATAATCTGTGTCTTTCTTTCTTGTAATTCGACATGATATCTATACAAGCGAAAACCCAACAGTCTTCTAGGTTTTGGACTTTAGGACGTGAATTATTGTGAGAAATTAAGAGGGTAATCTAGTTCAGTATGAGGGTTTTGTTCTCTTTATAGGGTTTAATTTGGTGTGAACTTGGGTGACATATACCCTACTTTTGGGCTAAATATCAGTATCAGTATTTATTGATTCAGCAGTTGTAATAGGTAGTTCCTTTTTTCCATCCTTGATATAATACTAATGACTAGAAAGGATAGCTACACATGGTGAGAGAATTATGAGTAGGATTGATGGTTATGTTGACTGAATATGTCCATCATAGTCATTGTCACCGAATGCTTTAGTGGTTGCACCAATAGAAATTATATCTTTCTTTTATCAGTATTTTTGCTCCTCTGAAATTTTAATGCTTTTCATTTCTCTTCAAATGGCTAGGCTGCATCTGGTGCTGTGCAGTTTCAGATGTTGGACATGACCTATCCAGGAATTGTTCCAATGCACAAGGTATCTTCCACTAGTTTTTATCTTCATCTCTTCTTTATTTCAATAATTTTTGTCATAACACGGCTTACCTGATTGTAATTTCCTTAATTGCAGGTGAATTTCGACGTAAAAACAGAATATGATATGATCCAAAATTACAAGGTTTTGCAGGATGTATTCAACAAGTTGAAAATTGATAAGGTAATTACCATAATTTCATTGTGATTTACAGGCTAAGTTTTTTGTGCTGGGCTTGTGTGAACTTTTTGTTGCTTATTTCCTTTTCTTTTAGTATTAGACATGCATTTGAACAACTGATTGTTGGGTGAGATACTGAGATCACCTGCTAAGTATTTAAAAAGTTAAAAAACAAGAATGATGTTTATTACCATATGGGCTTGGGGGGATTGGTTATTAGTTTCTATATTTTCTGGCATCCTGTCTGGCTCTAAGAAAGCTCGGCCTGTGTGAATTTTGTTCTGGTTTGCTTTAATCTAACCAAATTCCAGGTCCAAAGCAGTATATAAGGAACATAAATACTTGAAAGGAGATCTGAGATGTAAGGAATATAAGAAGGAAGTTGAGGAAATACTAAAGAGCCAACAAATAGTAGGAATGTGGCCTAAAAGAAGATTATAAGAATAGTGGGATGAGCTCCCTTGGCTAAATGTTTCTCTTGTCATTCTTCTTCCGTCTGGAGAAGGTATTCGAATTGGCGAAAAACTAAACCTCTTAATGCTGAGGATCATAGTTCAGATCAGTGAATATTTTTTGAGTGCAAAGTTTTCCTTGTCATCATCTTTTATCTGGGATTGGCTCTCTTAAATTCCACATAAATTTGTCAAATCTCCATTTTAGAATAATCTCCAATACTAGCCTGCTCACTGCTATGTCGGATTGTGGATACGGAGGAAGCAACAACTTTCCAACTTCTAAGAATTTTAATATTACTGATGCTATAATTCCACTCAGCGTCACACATACATATATAGTATGCAACCCTTTCACTTGTGAAAAAAGTTGAAACCTTCCCATCCGGACTCTCTCTTAACTGATTTTTTTTTTAATAATACAAAAATTGTATATTGCATAATTGCACTTTTAACTAAAAGTTCTATATGTTGACAACAGGGTTTTTGGAATGCTCGGAATGTGGGAACTTCCATAGATTAGCTTGGTGAATATTCTGACTTTGAAAGGCCTGATAGATTTGATCGCAGTCGGAGCACAAGAAGAAGTTCCACTGGCCAGAAATCCCATCCAAAGATGAGAGAAACAAAGGACGATTGGGAGCTTCCATTAGATTATTTATGATCTTTAGGGTCTTGATGCCTTCTGATTTCTCTCCCTTTCTTTTAGATGTATGTATATATTGAAGGCTGCGCGATATTTTCTCGTGTTCTTCACTCTTGTTTTTGTTGTCTTATGAAATAACCGGGTATTAATCCATACAGTTAATTCTTCGATGGGATGGTAGCTGCTGGCCATTTGAAGCTGCCTTCATACTATTACCATGTTATATTTAGTAGTTGTGTTGTATATATAAAATTATAGGATAAAACAAGAAGCCGAATAAACAATACTTATTGTTTGTGAATTGTGATATTGACTTTTTTCTATTTTACCGGTTCTTCACTTTTTTTGCTGCTCTGCACCTAGCATTTTGTGGAAGTCCCTTAAAAACTTTCTATGAATTATGCATTGATATTAATTTGAAAAGGATTGGAACCAAAAGTGAAGTTGAAAATTTCATTGAAAAGTTGAGAACTCCATGTCATAACAGATAGCAACTGAGGACTGGGCCAATTAATTAACGTCTTTATTTGTGTTAATTTAGTTTTTTTAAGTTATTGAATTTTTTTTTTCTTAAGAATAATATTGCCATTTTTTATCGATGATATATAAAAAATACTAGCATTTTAAAAATAAAATAATATTAATTATTTTCAAGTATTTTGTGTGTGCTTAAAAAATTGTATTTAGTAAATATAAGAAAAAAATTAATTTTAGATATTAAAATTTAAACTGAATGAAAACTGAAAGCAGAAAACAATTACAAGAAGTATAATCCAAACAGTTTTCGAAAACTGATTATCCAAACAACATTTCACTTAAAACTGTTTTGGAAACAGTTTTCGAACACTGTTATCTAAACATGTTTTCGAACACTGAAAACTGAAAACTGTTTTTAGAAACTCTTTTCAAAAACAGTTTTCGAACACTGAAAACTGTTACTAAACATGCCCTAAATTCTTCCCCTCCTTGGTTCTCCTTGATACAATAGCTAGATAAGATCATTTGTTCCAATTGATAGATTATATGAATTATGAGTATCACGATGTGGGTCTAACTTATTCTTTATACAGTGATCTTATGGCTCACACCCAAAGATTAATTACAAGCTACACTAGCTAACTCATGTTCACATTAGAGTATAGAGCTCACTTTAAAGAATTTGCTCTATTGAGCCCATTGTATGTCCCAATTAGTAGACCAATCACTTAGCCTGTTTATAGTAAAACTCAAAAACCCAATTAATGTTAGCCACACACATGAAATAATTTTAGCATTCTCTTATTTGGGTGACATTAACCGAGGTTATTTTTAAAAAAAAAAAAACAGATTTTATTGTTTCAAAATGACTATAAAGTTGTATGCTTTCTTTTAAAACATTGGTCTAAAAACTACTCTAAGTGTCAATCCGGTCCAACACAGTCATCAACACTAAATCATTACGATAACGACATCTTTTATACGATAGAGGATCTTTCATGGTCATGAGAGTCAATAAACTCCACAGACATGAATCCAATATGATAATGTAGCACAAGCACACTAGAAAAAAAATTATTTATAGTTTTCTACACAAAATCCTGTATGTCTTACCTTTAATATCTCGAGATATATTGTATGTACCACAAGACATACACTTTAGGCAATTAACAGATGCTCCAACCTTTATTTAAGATTCACACATTTTAAGACTTTTAATGAATATATGCATACGATAGATAATACAAATATATAAAGCATCCATATGCTAAATATAATTGAATTTGCATGCAATGATCATTGTTAGCATAATATCCCGAAGACTTGCTATGTCAAGAATTTGATGAGAAAGAACATTAGATATCTCATTTTTTAAAGTCAATAACATAGTATCTCTCACGTGAACAAGATCAAAGAAACACTCCCTCACAAAAAACAGTCGAAAAACTTCAAAACAATTGTCATTTGTTCTCTCATTGATTCATCAAGAACTTCGTCAACCAAAAGATAAAATTTTGTGTCACGGATTACCTTTTGAAATTTGCTTGATTAAATGCTTAAAATCTCCTTTTGTATTGTTGAAGTAACATTTTATGCATTTATTGGAGCATTAGTTAAGACAACATCATCAACCATTTTATCAAAACTTGCATCATATTTGATCAATTCAATAAAATTCTTTTGATTATTTGAACCTACACTTTCATTATGACCTCTAAATGGACATGCTTGAAATGCTAACCATCTCACAACATTATTGGAGGTCTTGAGACATAGTCTATTAGCTGATATTTGTTCGACATTTGCCTATATATCAAATGTTATCTCAATATGTTGGAGCCAATTTCATCAAATCTATGCAAATGGCATGGGTATCCAAAGAATGTCATTAGAGAACAGCATAAACTGAACCAACAGAGAGAAACCTCCAAGTTCTTGATATAACTGAATTTTTGAAACACAATTGAAACTTAACTAGAGCACTAACGAGCAGGAGCCTTCAATCAATAAGATTACTATTCATACCAATATAAAGACAAGATATGCCAGTATATCAAGAAACAAAGTGAATTATAGATTTGGGATTTTAAGACTACTAACTTGAATAAAAACCATACAATCTTCTGAGAACACAAGAAATATCCAAAATTGGTACGAACAAATAAACAACAATAATATCCAAGTTTATGCTCATTCATCCTCCTGGCTCCGCAACCTAGCAAGCTTGTTAGTAACAACAATGTCAAGCTGGCCAGCTCGCTCTACAATCTCTTTCCTTTTCTTTGTAGAGACATTGTGGGCTATTTCAGCACAGTAAGTCCTGAGAAGCAGGAGCAATAGGAAAATAAAATAATTGCATTAGCATTAAAAGGGGTTAAGAACTCAAAGAGTACATTAAATTGTTATGGCAAGTAGAAGTTGACTACACTACCTGTTGTGCATCATCAACAGCTCAAGCTCTTTAGCATTGTGCACAACAAACTTCTTGAAGCCATTAGGAAGATAATGGCGAGTCTTCTTGTCAGAACCATAGCCAATATTAGGCATCAATGTACATCCCTTGAACTTCCTTCGAACTCTGGAATCAATACCCTTTGGTCTACGCCAGTTTTCCTGTCATATACAAGCATCCACAACATACAAAGTAGTTTAGCATCACTAAGGAGAAAAAGTAAGCACAATGAACAAGGGATACAATTCATCAACTAATGTCAAGCAAAACACCTAGGCATACATTTTAAGGACTTTAAACACAGAAAATCAGTTCTAAAAACTTCAATAATTCAAACTAATAATTCAGGTGCATTGTTACCGACAAACAGAGCAAAAACTAGGAGAAAGGATAAAGAATTGGTTATCAGCTGCAAGATGTAAGCAGAGTTAGGGTAATAGAAAGCAAATTGGAAACCAAGCTAACTGTATCGCAAGACCTGTAACAATTTTATATCTGCCCTAAAAAGGAGATGCCCAGCTACATAAAAACTATGGACATCAGATACCAGGGGAATACAGCTTCCTCTTACAACTCCCACTAAGGATGAATAGGAAAAGATATATCATACCCAAGTAACAGGTTAAACAAAGCTAACTGTATCGCAAGACCTGTAACAATTTTATATCTGCCCTAAAAAGGAGATGCCCAGCTACATATAAACTATGGACATCAGATACCAGGGGAATACAGCTTCCTCTTACAACTCCCACTAAGGATGAATAGGAAAAGACATATCATACCCAAGTAACAGGTTACCACCAAACAAGCAAGAAAAAAAACTAGTAGAAAGGATAAAGAATTGATTATCAGCAGCAAGATGTAGGCAGGGTTAAAGTAACAGAGAGCTTTTTGAAAACTAAGCTAATTGTGTCGCAAGACCTGTAAAGATTTTATCTCTGCCCTAAAAAACAAGATGCCAAGCTACTCAGAACATCAGATACCAGGGGCATATATCCTCTTTATCACACCCACTAAGGACGAATAAGAAAAGATCCAAGTAAAAGGTTACCACCAAAGAGCAATTAAAAACTAATAGAATGGATAAAGAATTGATTATCAGAGACAAGATGTAAGCAGGGTTAAAGTAACTGGAAGCCTACTGGAAAATAAGCAAACCGTGTCGCAAGACCTGTTACAATTTTATTTTTGCCCTTAAAACAAGATGCCCAGCTACATATAAACTCTGGACATCAGATACCAGGGGCATATCCTCTAAAAACCCCGACAAAAGGATGAATAGGAAAAGACAAAAAACACCCAAGTAATAGTAACAAGATACCACCAAACAGCAAGTAAAAACTAAGAAGAAGGATAAAGAATCGATCATCAGCTAAAAGATGTAAGCAGGGTTAAAGTAACAGAAAGCTTATTAGAAACTAAGCAAACTGTGTCGCAAGACCTGTTACAATTTTATCTCTGCCCTTAAAACAAGATGTCCAGCTACATATAAACTCTGGATATCAGATACCAGGGGCATATATCCTCTTACCACCCCCACTAAGGCTGAATTGGAAAAAACAAAAAAAAACTCAAGTAAAAGTAACATGACATAAACCTAAAAAATCAAAAAACTCTATCAAAATCTGCAACCTCAGCCGAAAGATGGTGATTTTATAATAATAATCACGGTGAATCAGAACTGACAAAGAATTTGCATCATAGATTGCAGTAAAAGTATTGACAGTTATTAGATGTAATAAACAATTATTTAGGATAAAAAATAGAGCAAGATTACATAGGCTCATAAATATAAAAAAGAGATCAGATGGTAGTGCATGTTAGTATTCATCATTCAATTTTCAGAACCGATGGATAAGTATCCTCACACCTCTTTGAATATGTCCATCATAAGAAGTATAAAACTTTACATTGTAAAAAGGAACATAGTGGGAAATAAGGAATAAGACCATTAGTTTTGCTTGACATGATAAGATAAACGTATCACTAGGATGGTAGTATGAAAGGCAATCCACTAGAGACGACAAAAAAAACCCAGAGATAAAGTAGAAGAGATCAGATGGTAGTGCATGTTTGTATTCATCATTCAATTTGCAGAACTGATGGATAAGTATCATCACGCCTCTTTGTAAATGTTTAGTATCTTCAGAAAAAATTAGAAAAAATGAAGTGCGTAAATAGGAAAATAGGAAGAAAAAAAACATGAGATAAAGGAAAGTATCTTTTTCTTGTAGGGATCAGATAAAAGTTCAAAACTTATCACCAGCTTCCATCAGCAGATGGAAGTATGACTGGGTGTCAAAAAGGATCATCATGCCCCGTAAATCCACCAGAGCCAACTTAAAACAAACGACAAAGATATGCAATGAAACAAAAACTGCCATACCACAACCTTGAGGTTTAGCCAACTTGAAAAGAACGAAAAAATAACTCATAACATAAATATATAGTTAGAAGGAAACAAAAAAAATGGACTCATAAAGGCCAACAGGATCAGATGCTTTATTTCTTCTTCACCATATTGCTTCAAATAAAGCAAGTGAGACTGGGTGTCAAAAACAATCATCATATCCATCAATCATTTTAAATCCTTTGTTCAACAAAAGCAAATCAGAAATGAAGAAACAAACAAAAATATCACTGGGAATATGCAATGGAGATCTACCTAGAAAAATCGAAGAAAATTAGTAAATATCCAAATAAGAACATTTGTTATAGCACTAGTGGATCAGATAGTCGATCGATGACTCACCATATTGCATCAAAAGAAGCAAGTAGGACTGGGTGTCAAAATCAATCCTCATTTCCATAATAAATCCATTAGGAAAACTTTCAACAACAAAGTAAAGAACAACAGAAGGAAAACCAAAAAGCCCATAGGTATCAAAATCAACCAAGACTGAAGATTGAAACCTTTTCCTATAAGAATAGTGGTACTCTCAAACAAAATAATCCATATTTATCAATTCAAAAGAGTAATTCCAAAAATATAAGTTCTCAGAATCAGATAAAAACGTCAATCACCACACTGCATCTATAGATGCAAATAAGACTGGGGCGACAAAACTTATCATCATTTCCATCATGAACCCAGCAAAAAACTAAAAAAAATAAGAAAATAGGCAACAAAAAACACATACAGATCATAGCTAACCATCAATACACATGAGAAACCAGTCAGCAATGGAATAGAGAAATCAGATGCTGAAACACTATTAATGCAGCTCGTTAAGTAAATCATAGCACAGAGCATAAACACATATGAATATGCGTATACCTTGACGGAGATCTTGCGGTCGCTCTGCGGCCTCTTGAACTTCTTGACCCTCTTCTTCACGATCTTCTTAGTCAGCAACGGCACCGCCATTTCTACTTACCTCCTCCTCCTGTTATCATCTCAAAATCACTCAGCAAATACATACATACAATAACATATATTGATTTTGATAAACAGATCTGAAACTCAGAGAGCTAAAGATAGAGAGAACTCACACTTGAACTAGGGTTTTGCTTTGGCCGACGAGCTCATACCTGAGAGAGAGTAGCTTCAGTTTATATAGAACGAGAGTGATGGCTAGGGTTTTCTTTTTCTCATTTGGGGTTATTATGGTCAAATACATTTTTGAAAGATCAGGGATTTGGTTGGGAAAATAAACGGTGGATGATGGAGGTCCATTGGATGATCGATGGCTGATGCTTACTAGACTGACCTTTTGCTTAAAAAACAGGCCTTTATGAAACGCACCGGATTATCATAGTTGACTGGGCTAAGACTAATATGTCCTATTGGATTACGTGGCCATGGTTTAGAATTTAGTTGGGCTTAGCCGAACTATATGTAGTGCAAGGCCTAATGTGGCAATGTTAAAAAGGGTTTTTATCTAATTGTCATCATCTATTTTATTCATTGTCTCAATTTAATCTTAGTTTTTTTTAATTGCATCAATTTACTTCTTGCTTTTTATGGTGACTTCTAATATGCTCTCCAATCAAGAATTCTAGTTAAAAGTCAATAAAAGTGTGAAGGGCCCCGTGACCATTAAAACGGGCAAATAAATTAATGTGACGTAACTAATTTGCAGAGTATAATTTTTTCTTCCATGCTTAATGTTATTGAAAATAACAAAGGTTATAAATCTCGCTTAATGTTAAATCAAACCGCGTACAGTTTGACAAACAATTTGAATGCAACGTAACATGATGTGAGAAAACTAAAAAGCTGGAGCTGGAGCCCACGTAATACATGGGCTCAGCTCTAATTGATAAGTTGAAAAGGGTGTTATCGTCGCCAAAATTGATGAAAGAAATGGGAGAAAATTTGTGAGAGGGCTAGGGTTTCTGTAGTTTTTCAATGAGGAATGTTACAGAAGTGTTTTTATTTCTATTAGATCATTTTTGTTAAAAAAAATCATTTTATTATTTTTTATTTAAAGAGACAAATTAATCAATTACCATTTCTCTCTCATCACGTGTTGTGTCTATATGTACCAAAATATTGATTTTTTGGTTGAATGTCCAAATGAAAGTATTGTCGGAGAGTACTTTTAAATATAAGGAGTTAATTGAATTAACTGAGACAGTAAAATGTTAAGAAGCAATTAGATAAAAACCCCTGAACTGCACATTTCTTCTCTCTTTTTTGGAAATAAAGGAATTAATTTCCTAGCAACACCCATGTATATAAAATATCTGCCTGTAGTGAAAATGCCAAAAGTGCTCTCTCCTCCTGAATCATATAGCGTATCCTCCCCTTTTCCAGTCACTGTTTCAAGACAGTGTTCTATAAAGCCTCGGGAACTATATCCAAAGAGATAAAAAAACCCTTCCAAAAATCATGATCACGTATACCAAACAAGAAGAAGGAGACACAAAACGGAAGCAATGAAAAACTTGTATATATGTATTATTTAGAGGAGCAAAAATTTATTATACATTATTCTGTAATCTCCATTAGGCAAATCTTATCAATAGAACAGGCATTTATACAACTGTAAAGGGAAGAACAAAGTTCATATGAGTTAGGAGAGGAGGGGACAACATTAACCCACTCTTTGCCTACCTTCTCAACATGTGAATTTGGCTTTGCGACGGCATAGAACTGAAGCTTATCGATCTGTTTTGTCAACTTTTTCATGGCATTCATGGAGAAAATCATATCGAAACTATTCTCAAGATTCTCTGTATCTTTGGAAATTTGGATGCCAATTTCTGCTTTTCGTGAATCAACAAACCCAAGCAACAGTGAGTTGCTACCAACATGTATTGCATTTGTGCTGCATATCTGCAACAAGAAGAGAGATGTGTACCACAGAAGAAAAAAAAAAAAGTAAACAAAAAATGAATCTGGAGAACACCGGGATTTTTTTAATTGAAAAAAAAATCAAGAATTTTAATGAGCAAGAGCACCAATTTTAGACATGCATGGGCAGGCCACATGAGCATGTGCACACGCACAATCCGGTACACATGAAAACAACAAACAATCTGTATCTAAACCCATCAAAATCCACCCAACCCTTTTCAAGGGGAACAAAACTGCAACGAGTGGGACATGTACCCACATCTTGGTGGTGAAGCATCATATACTGCCAGAAGCAGTTAGGATAGCAACTGTCGAAAGCTACTAGGCAGTGGCCTGGCACCAAGAGAATTATTTCTACGGGCAACTTTGCAAAAATACACAGAAAAGAAGCTAAGCATTACCATGATTCTGGTCTCTTTTTTTTCTTTAACAAGAATAGAATCTATCAGTACCTTCTTTCCATGCATATTTGAAACAGAATTAGAAAGGCACCACATTCACTAAAATACTTGTATATTGGAAGACTAGGCAAACCTTTCTTTTTTCATCTCTGACCTAGTATCTTTCCCTTTTCTTTTCTTTTTTAATACCAATCCAGCACGTTACTCCAAAAGAAGTACTACCGAGTTTCAAAATCAAGGAGATTCACTAATATGTAAACTGCCTCAAAGGTCAATCCCTAGAAGAAGCTGCAGTTTAGCTCCAGCTGAACCAAGCTTGACAGGTTGATTGACTAGTAGAATATAAAACATTTTGCTGTGAAAATGTGTTCAGAACCTGAATTGGTTAAAAAGAAAAAGTTGGCAACAACTACCACCACTGGACACAAGCCTAGGGATTTCACTGTAAATTTAATGCAAGATAGGGGTCCTCTGAGCTTCAGTTATCTTGAGCTCCTTTAGATGTATTTGCAAGCCAACAAACCACTAAACATTTATAGATGGTGGTCCTGTGAGCTTTTTTTAATGTTGAGCTCCTTTCGATGTATTTCCAAGACAACATTAAAATATTTTGGTCATATCTTGCAGTTTGCAAGGGAAAATTTAAAATGCACACACACAACACTAGACTATACAGTGAAATGTCTAACCTGAATATACTCCACTCCCCCTTCAGTAAGATTCTCTAGAATGCCATTCGAAGAAAGCAAGCTAATGATTCCTCCAGACCCAACAGGTGATTGCAGTATTTCCCAGGGTGATTTCATCAAAATCTTATGCTTGTTCTGCTCTTCTAGCAAACTGCTAACAACTGGGAGCTTCTCTTCTTCCAAAAACCAGACCTGTATGTTTGAAAATCATATGCTTCTGTATAAATGTGATTTCTTACTACAATTTCCAAATGATATGTGACAAAGGCACACCAGCACATGAATAGTTTGGAGAGAATTAGATAAACAGTTCACATTCGTTAAAAATCTTGGTGTATATAGAGTGCCTATATCAACAAGGGTGAAAGGATCCAATTTGTCAGGAATCCACTCATGTTATTACATTGGACCCTGCACGCTGTGGCTTCAAAAGATTATATATTTGAATGTTTCAGATTTCACATCTGTATAGTCAGTCGAGATTAAACGTTTAATGAAAATCCAAACAGTGTGTTCCTTAAGAGATTATTGAAATTTACAAAAATGATATGTATAAACAACAGATGTAAATTCTAAACCCAAAAAAAAAATTATTGAAACAATGAACAAGCAAAATGCCTTAAGAGGTTACAACAGTCCAATAACAAAATACCAGCAGTTGAACGCGAGGTTTTGCCCATAATGTACAATTTCTATACTTTTCCTCTGTACACCTAAAATCGTACAGCAATCATAGGAAAACTAGTATAGTACCATGCCATAAGCTTATATCAAAACCTTTGATCCTAAAGAAAATGGAAATCAACAGTCTGCATGAAAACTTAATCTGCTACTTCAATGGTATCGCATCTTAAAATAATTTAAAAGAAAAATTATTGAGGTGATTCCACTTCATTTATACTTACCTTTTCTGAATCAAATGCAAAATGATCATTATTTAAGAAAAGATTCTGCAGAGGTGGGATTGCATGAGTTGGGCAAACCAAAACAAGCGGCACATATGCACGGTCTTCTATCTGCAAACAAACTACAACTTCATTAAACCATTATCATAAAAATGCTCTCTCTAGGAGGCTATTCCCTGACCATTATCACATAATTCATGCACACAAGAATCAATTAATTAGCTAGACACACACGCGCAGAGACATGTAAGTCTGCATTATGATCCAAGTAAATTAGAAAAAGCTTAACAAATGAAGAGTCAAATTGTGAAACCACCTTCACAAACCTCTGGTCATCACTTAGTAATTCCTTAAGGAAAGACAATGATGAATTCTCTTTGCTTTCTGGGTCAACAAGATCAGGTTCACATCCCGGATGTTGCTTTTCACTATCTTTCGCAACTAAAGAAATCGCAAGTTTGCCTTTAGACAAAAGATGGAGTCCCCTTTGTTGCAAACTGAAATTTTCACGGAGTTTATCTTCACTTGCACAAGGAGTGAGGCACTCCTTTGATATCTTCAAAGTACTTCTCAGTAGCTTGTTTCTTGCCACGCTGATTTGCTCAGTTACATTCCATCTGATTCAAGAACCATGACAAAAGTAGAACTTAATACAGCCGGAACTAAATAAACAATATGATAGACCATATGTCCCTATGATGTAAAGCAGATGCCCAAGTAAGGCCTCATAATTGTAATGTAAGTCTTAAGCTAAAACAAACTGGCAAGTTTTAAATCATCTTCACACAAAACTGAGTACATGATCAAATGAATTAACAATTATAAAAAGGAAAAGTGTGAAGACAGTGAATCATCAGCATGGGGCTTTCATTCAAACATATCCTGTTGATAAAACTGATATAGTACGCTGAGAACAAATCTATGCAATGTGACCATCGTGAGTAATATCATTAAGTTAATGCCTCATACAATGACTTCATGACTAAAGAGTTCAAAAACTTCTTGGATAGAATGAATCGGCTTGCATCTTCTCCAGTTCCCCATACAAATGAAATGATGCAGACATGTTAATATGTATTCACTCAACATAAATGTCACCTTTTCGAGGATATCTCAATATTTTGCAATGCTTGTTGAAGCAATTTGGAATTAACACCAATAATCTGCTCCCCCAGTAAACTAGTTTGGGATTTCTCTCCAAATCTAAACCCATGAAATACATGTTGTTGCTCCAGTTCACACAATTTCTTTTTCGCTGCTATAAGGTGCTTTTGTAACTTTTTCCTCTCTTTCCATTCCTGAAACAAGTCAAAATAATGTTAAGCAATCATACATTTCATTTCAAGGTAAAAATAATCTACATTTAGAATGCACAGCAGTAACCTAAACAGAAGTTTTGGAGAGAGATGAGGTAAGTATAAAAGGAACGACCAGAATGGCATCTATGTAGTGACCAAGGATTACGACAAAAAGTTAGGATCAAGAAAATGTCAGTCCCCTCAAGTCTTAGAACAATATTCTATGATGGCTATTAGGGGAAAAAGAGAGAATCATTTCAGTCCTTCACTTTATGTTTGCACTTCTACGCATAAACCAATGTTAATCATTTATTTGTATGCATACAAGCATACAAAATATAGTTACTTTCAGCACATATAATTTTAAAATAAGTGCATGTCATAATATAGAATAGAAATTGTTATACTTTTCCCAGCTCTACACTCAATAGCATGAAATTTACTAGAAAAATAACACCAGAAACAACAAAAGAGAAGGGCTCCAAATAAATCACACTTGAAGAAGCAAATATAAAATAACTCAAATTTCATTTAAGAATACCAAGTCCCCCAGAAAAGCATCATGAGTTTGCAAGTTGACTTTCTAATCATTAAAACTAATACGAGCAAAAGGCAAGGAAGCAATCAACAAAACTAAATACACCCCAAAAAGAGTGTAACAGACGCCCTTTCTTTTACCAACAGTGGAGAGGGAGAGAGACAGAGAGACAGAAGGAACGGCTCCAATGTCAAAATACCGGTTCCATTCCCCCACCCCACTCCCTTCCACAAACAAACAAGAAAAGTGCAAGGAAAGAAGAAATGTTGGCGAAGTCATAATGCATGCATGAACATAATTTTAGGAAGAAATAAAAATGAACCATTAACTCCTATTTGATCAAAGAAGTAGAGTACAAAAGAGTATGTCTCACAATCTGGCGTCTTTCTTTTTTGGACCTCTCATCAGAGCACAAATTCAACTCAAGGAGTCCCTTTGGAGGTATAATGTGCATCTCTCTTCTATTTAAATCAACATCTGGAACAATTGCCTCAACAAATGGTACCCATACAAGGGGACCAGATTCACCATTTTCTGTGGACAATGACTTTGTTCTTCCATTATGCATATCTACAGATGAATCAAGCAAGACATGTAAAAGATCATTTGCTCCACTGTCAAAAACATTAACGACAGTTCCAACAGATTCACCAGTTTCCTGAAACAGAGAAGTAAGATCAACACCTTGAAAATCCAAAGTTCAAGTTACTAATCATACCAGAAAGAAAATCTTATAAATAATTAAATAGAAATCAACATCCATCAAAGAAGAAGAAAAAAACAAAGAGAAATGCAAGCCACAAGAACCTATAAAGGAATAACTTATGAATATGATAAGAAGACTATAAATTGAATGGGGATAATCATTTACATTCGCTTTCCATAGTTTTTAGCATGAACAAACAACAATATCCCACCCTGAACTATAGATGGAAGGAAATTTTTGGATACAGAACAGTACCTAGTTCCTTTAAAGCAGACCACAGAAATACAACTGACATACAACTTTTAACAAAAATAGTATTTTTGCCAAATTTATCAAATTTTCAATATACTATAAGACGTCGTACCACAAGAACAGACCTTGAGAATAACTCTCATGCCAACAAGATCACGAGTATAAAATTCTCCTTCTTCCAATTCTGGCCTGGCATCTTCCATTGCAAGCAAAGTTGAACCGACAAGTTGCTTAGCCTGAAGAGAGTTCAAAAGTTACGATCAGAAAGAAATTAATATATGCTAAAACAAATAAATAACATTAAAACTGTTTAAATTAATTGCATGTGAAGTAGTAATAGAAAGGTCAAACTTCAATGTCAAGCAAATATCGCAAAATAATTTGCTTGGCTAGTCCTGATTATTCAGGGTAATGCTTTGTAATTGTGTTGAGCAGAGAGCCCATGAAACTGAAGATAACTTCAGAATCATAGTGCAAATTCATCATCAAGAATGAAGTTGAAGTGATTGAACAAAACTGCAGCATGAATTTTTGCATTAATATCAGTATCATTTCTCATATATGGGCTTTAGCAATCATTTATAACCAGTTTTTCCTCACCTTTCTTAGTATTTTACAAAACATCTAAAATCACTTAACATATTGTTAAAATTTGATGTCCATTTAGAAGAGCTATTATTTTTACATGGCATAGCGTTCAACGATTACAAACCTATCATACTAAATAATTATTTAAAGCAAAAAAAAAAAAAACAAAATCACATTAGGAAAATAGGCTCCATCTCATATTACAGCCCCCTCTCTAAAGATAACAAATTTCACAAAACTAAACTACTCAATCGAAGTCAACTCAGTACATTTAATACAAATTTACCATTAACACAAGAATATAGATAGGGTGAATTAAGACATGAACAAGCCCAAATTACGAACTGCTAGTAATAAGTTCACCTGGTCAACTGTATCAATTCCTCTGAACTTAAGCATCCAACTCTTTTGTCCAGGGTGTTCCCTACCCTCAACCAGCTCTACTTCTTGAATTTTTTCCCTTCCTAAAACTTGTTGCCTTAACCATCTTCTCCCAGGCTGGAAAAACACCACTTTATGATAAGGAAACACATAATACTGAATGAAATCAACCCATATAAAAAAAAAACTCATTATATCCCCCGCCAACCTTGCTTTACCTCGGAAAATCGCAACTCAGGAAAATCAGTGCTAGGTTTTACACAAATCTCTCCTTGAAGTCCATGAACACGGGATAAGTACCCAACCTCAACATAACCCGATTCAGTCTTACTGGTTTCAACCATCTCTTCAATAACTGATGAGGGTCAAGTAAATGATAATAGAAGGAATTCATACTCATTAAACCATTGTGAACATCTCATCTTATGTGAGTGTAATACGTTCCAAAACAATATTACTGTTTCGTACAAATTCTTTTGTAGCAGAAGATAATTTACCACTTAAAAAAGAACTGTAACACCAAACCACTTTGTTTCAACATAATTTAAGCCAATGAGAAGTTAAGGGTGTGTTTAGTTGTACGAAATTTTTTTAGCTTTCTAAAAGAAAATTCCAATAAAAAAAATTCTGAACACTAAGATAAAAATTTACAAAAGTAAATTCAAGCCCTTAAGGGAAACTTACGTGAACACTAAATAATAAATATTCATCCAGTTCAAATGAATAATTATTCAATATACTTTTACACTCATTTCTTGAGTTGCTAAAATGACACGAACAAAGAAATACACAAACCCAGCAAACAAAATACAATAATAAACAAAACCCACTAATAATAAAGCTATAATTAATCAAACAATATATATTGAAAATCTGAAAAAGTTCGAAGTATGGATTACCAGAGCTGTGCAGATGAGAGATGGCATGCCTGTAATTTCGGAGAAGACTCACGGGCAATTGAACACGAACTGAGACCGAGCCAGAAAGATGACATCGAAATGGAGATAAGAAACGATTACGAGTAAAGAGAGAGATTGGTGATTGAGAGATTGAATTTGAAGAGCAGAGAAGCGAAGTTCTCTGCATCGTCTAGGTTCACTTCCAGTTCAGTTTTAGTCCACTGATAATGCGAATGCCACACAAAATCAATTGGCTAAGTTAAAAAAACACAAGAAAGGTACCAACATCGGAAGCACGAGGTATAAGTAAGGTTTTCTTTTCTTACATTCTGAGTACTCCCTAATTCTTTTTTATTTTGAATATCTTACTTTTCGGGTTTAAATTCTGTTTTAGTCTCTTACATTTAATTGGATTCCTATTTTAGTTTTTGATGATTTCATTATCAGCATTTGTAATTCGAATCAATCAAGTCTTTTTCTTAGATTTCTCTATCCAATCTTGAATCATTTTTAACCACGTAAGTCTCCACCTCAACATTTATAAAAAAAATTCTCAAAAAATCACATTTCTGAAAAGAAAAAAAAAATCATACAAACCCCATAATTAAAGCATTTAATTAACTTTTTAAGGTTTGCCTCAGTTCATGGGTTCTTTAACAAAACATATTCCTCGCAGAAACATAATGATATTGGAGTTTCCATGGCAAGAGATGAGTTCGAAATCTTTTTCTCTCCTTATCTTTTTCTTTACCGGTAATAGAAGTTTTTCTTTTCTCTCAATCAGTCTTTCTCGCTTCTCTTTATCTTTCTCTTTTCTCTCTCCCACTCTTCTTGCTGCTATTTCAAAATTGCTTTGAAAAAGAAGAACGTTTGGGTTCTAGAAACCCTAATTTAAAGAGAAGTGTGATTTTTTGGAGGAAATTTCCTTTCTTCAGATGTTGAGGTGGAGGCTTAGGTGGCTAAAAATATCCACGTCGGTTTTTTGTTCAACATTTGACTTAGAAATCCAACAGAAAGACTTGATTAATTCTAATTGCAAACGTTAACAATGAAATTATTGATTTTAGAACGTCAGAAGCTACCACGTCAGACACCAAAATAGTATTTAAACCTACTTTTCGACGTACATATCTTATGTTGGCTATTTAAAAAAAAAAGTAAAACAATAATTCTTTAGATATTTTATTTTCTTAAGTTTATAAATTAGTTTTTGAAAATGTTTAATTGGATGAATAATAAATAGTTAATATTTGCTTCACGGACTATGTATAACTTTTATAAATTGATAGTGAAGGATACATTGTCACATCATTATTGTTGCAAATTTATTACTTTTAAGCCTTCAAAAATAAATATAATAAAATTGAGATTAAGTAATTAAAATAAATTGATTAAACAACCTAACATCTTAATACGTGTTACACGCGTGTTGATTTGCACTTCAATTAGATGAAATAAAATAATAAGATTAACAGAATAAAAAATAATAACAATACTTTTAATCTTATAAACATACATGTGTTCGAGTTTGATTTGGTTAGAGTAGATTAGTGTATTTTTTTTTTCTTTTGTTTGTTTGCAGCCTTGCCCAAAGTTAATCATTGAGTACTAATGCTAGTGGTGGATGTATATAACGACCCATCTCGGGTTGGCCACCTCCGAGACGGTGTCGTCACGTTTTGAAATCTCAGCACGACACATATATGCAACCATATAAAAACATCAACTGAAATTATATATATCTATACATCAATCCTCAATCTTCAATAGGGAAGTTACATTATTAAAATTTCAACTGAAATAATATATACAACATATAATGCATGAATATTTACAAATATTTTTTGTATTTCCATTAGTCTGAGGATGTGGACCACGAGGCTTACAGATAATCATTCAGTCTGAATCATAGCTCAATAATCTATTTGTCTTGTCTGCTACTTGAAATTATTTAACAATGAGGAATGAGCTTCACAAGCCCAGTGAATTAAATTTACTAGAAGTATTCAATTTGTATAATTCCAGTCACATCTTATAATTCAATCTTTTCTAATCTGCCAACATAAATCATCAATTTCTTCACAGATAATCATCAATCTTCCAAATTACTTTCCCATATTCATTCATTTACATCTAATATAATTTGATCATAACATTCTATTATCATTACTCATATTATAATCTTCATCATTTATCAATCTCTTCTTAAGTTAATCATCAAATATATCAATCTTTCTTCTCATATATTTAATCATATTGAGACTCTCCATTCAACCTCATTATTTACCTCGTTATGAGGTTCACTAACATATAATCAATCACTCAGATAATTCTTTTCATATCATACTTTCATATTTATTTTTCATCATGTCTGTCTCTCTGTGAGACTCGTTAATCTATCAATAAATTCACAATCAAGAATAACATTTTAGTATCTCAAATAATAATAATCAATATTTAAAACAAACGCAATGCATGAATTTAAATTATCAGATCATTTCATATTATCATTAGGAACATCTTCTCACATGTCGACATATTTTAGCTTAGATCGGCTGCCTTCCCGGTTCTTTTATTTTTAGCATATACCGGCTGTCACAGTTCTTTTATTTCATTTAGACTGGTTGCCTACCTGGTTTTTTTTATTTCCAGCATATACCAGCTGTCACAGTTCTTTTATTTCATTTAGACCGACTGCCTTCTCGGTTTTTTTATTTCCAGCACATACCGGCTGTCACGGTTCTTTTATTTCATTTAGACCAACTATCTTCCCCGTTTTTTTATTTCTAGCATTCATGGTTCTTTTATTTTATTTAGACCGGTTGTCTTCTCAGTTATTTTCATTTCATGCATATGCATATGAACAATAATATGAAATATGCATATGAGTACTAATATAAAAATAAGCATACATTCAAACATTCAATTTAGCTATCCATCTCTTTCTCAAAATTATTATTTTTAACATATTCATTAAATTATCTCCTTATATATCATATCAATTATTCCTATAATATCAATCAACTAACTTTTATATATCATCCAATCATAGTTCAATAGTTAATTCAAATATCATCACTGTATATTTTATATTTATCTCAATTATTAAAAGTAAATCTAACTCACCACGTAGCACTTAGAGCTACCCGTGGATCACCTCCTTGCATTTCCTGTTATTTTCAGCAATTTCACCCGATTACTGATCGTCAACATCTGACATAATATTTATATTAAAATTTCTAATTTATTCTTTAATTCTTCCAGAATTCATACCCTTCAAAATTTTCACATTGAATTCTGAGTAATTTCATGTATGATAAATTTCAAAAAATAAAATTCATATTATTTTCTTTTGTTTTTCTTAGACCTTTCCTCGATTCTCTTTAAAATTCTCTCGTAAACCGCTTCAAAATTTTACTCTTTCAACCTTTTTTTCAGTCCCCAAGTGTTTAAAGAAATAGAGTAATTTGAATTGAAGAAAGAAGAAAACCAAACAGGATTTGGTAAGAAATAAATAAAACAAATAAAAATACTAAACTTTTTTCTCAAAACCGTCCACATTGTGCCACTTTCTCAGGCTTGTTGTCCAACATGCAATCTTTGCATGTTGGGGAGCCAACACCTTGACGCCCAGGTGTTGGTTTTTTTTTTTAAATCACTAAAAACATTACACCTTCCAGGTGTCCCATTTTTTTTTCCTTCTTTTTATCCACCCATGCTACACTTGGATTTTTTTTTCGAAATAATTATTTTATTCAATAATAAATCTTATATATATATATATTTATATTTCATATCATATCATATCTATCAAATTACTTATTTACCCTTACTTTAAAAATAAGGATATTACAATTCTATCCACCTTATAAAAATTTCGTCCCCGAAATTTTCTTACCTAATTCATGAAAAGGTTGGGGATATTCTTTCCTCATTCTTGCCTCATATTCCCAAATAATTTCTTCAACATCTTTGATCTGCTATAATACTTAAATCAAAGGAATAACTTTATGACTCAAGACTTGTTCCTTTCTGTCTAGAATTCTGACTGGAACTTGCATAAAGGTAAAATATTTCTGAAATTCTATAACCTGATTCGGAATACTATGGGATTCATCATGTAATCACTTTCTCAAAAGTGAAACATGAAACACACTGTGTAGTTGCTTTAACTCTATAGACAAATCCAATCTATATGCGACTGGTCCAACTCTTTCAATTACCTTATATGGCCCTAAAAATCTCGAACTCAATTTTCTCTTCTTTATAAACCTCAATACACCCTTCCATGAAGATATCTTCAAAAATACTCAGTCACCAACTTGAAACTTAAGAAGTTGTCTTTTATTATCAGCATATCTCTTCTGTCTATTTTGTGCTGTGCTAAGGTTCTCTCTAACCAGTTAGATCCTTTCAGTAGTCAAATCTATCATTTCTGGACCAAATATCTTTCTTTCTCCAACTTCTTCCCAACATACTGAAGTTCTGTACTTTTCACCATATAAAGCCTCAAATTGTGTCATTCCAATACTAGTTTGATACTGATTATTGTATGCAAACTCAATCAAAGGTAAATAAGCATCCCAGTTCACTGAGAAACTCAATACACTTGCCCTCAGCATATTTTCTAGTATTCTGACGATTCTCTCTGTCTGCCCATCAATTTGTGGATGAAAAGTTGTACTGAATTGAAATTGCATGCCCATAGCTTCTTGAAAACCCCTTTAAAATCTAAAAGTGAATCTAGAATCTCTATCTGATATAATGCTTAAAGGTACTCCATGTAATCTTACAATTTTTGCTACATACAATTCAACCAACTTTTCAGGACTCCAAGTAGTTTTAATTGGAAGAAATTTAGATGACTTATAAAGTCTATCTACTATCACTTACACTGTATTGTGACATTTCTAGGTATGGGAAAATCCATAAACAAAATCCATACTCACATTTTTCTATGGTCATTCAAGCACAAGAAGAGGCTGTAGTAAGCCTTCCGGATGTTTATTCTTTGGCTTTGCTTGCTAATAAACCAAACATCTAGAAATATATTCAGCTACATTCCTCTTTAATTCTGACCACTAGTAATTATGTTTCAATCCTCAATATATCTTATTGTTACTCGGGTGCATCGAATACACATCATCATGTGCCTCTCTCAATATTTCCTTTCTCAACTCAGCATCATTGGGAACACAAATCCTATGTTTCAATACCAAAACATCATCATTTCTTATTTTGAACTCATATTATTTTCTACTAATCACTTGCTGCTTAATTTTCTCTATCTCCTCATCTCTACCTTGCATTTCTAATAAGCATTCTACAATGGATTACTGTACAACTATATTTTCTAATAATACTCATCTATCACTAATATTCAAGTTCATTATCATCTCTCTCAACTCTACTATCAGATTCACATCATGGTTATCTATAGCAGCTAATCTTCCTATAGATTTTCTACTTAATGCATTAGCTACTACATTCATTTTTCCTATATGGTAATGTATCGTACAATCATAATCACTAATCAACTCCATCTAACGCCTTTGTCTTAAATTCAATCCTCTCTAGGAATTTAAGTATATCAAACTCTTATGGTCAGTAAATATCTCACAAGTGGCTTCATATAGATGATGTCTCTAAATCTTCAAACCAAACACTATGGCAGCCAACTCTAAGTCATGGGTTGGGTAATTTCTTTCATGATTCCTCAATTGCCTAGAAGTATAGACTATAACTTTTCCATGTTACATCAACACACATCCTAACTATTGATGTAACGCATCATTTTCACCACAAATCCTTCATCATCAAAATGAAGCACCAATACTGTAGCTGTAATCAATTTCTCCTTTAGTGATCGGAAACTTTTATCACACTCCTCAGACCATACAAATCTCACATCTTTCCTGGTCAATCTAATTAACAGTACTATAATAATAGAAAATTTTTGAATGAATCTTCTATAATAACCAACTAACCCCAAGAAGATTTTAATCTCAGTCACATTAGTTGGTCTCTCTCAACTTAACATCGTCTCTACCTTTTGTGGATTAACTGTTATGCCATCTCCAGATATTACATATCCCAAGAAGGTTACTTCATTCAACCAAAGCTCACATTTAGAAAATTTTGCATACAATCTCTCTCTCCTCAAAATCTCCAACACAGTCTCTAAATGTTTCACATGTTTTTCCTAATTTTTTGAATATACCAAAATGTCATTAATAAATACAACCGTAAACTTGTTAAGATATAGTTTAAATACTCTATTCATCAAGTACATGAATGTAGTTGGAGCATAACTTAACCCAAATGGTATCAAAAGAAACTCATGGTGACCATAACATATCCTACAAGCAGTCTTAGGCACATCTCCTTCTTTTATTCTCAAACGGTGATAACCTGATCTCAGATCCATCTTAGAAAATACCCTTGCTGCTTGCAACTTCTCAAATAAACCATTTATCTTGGGTAAATGATATTTGTTCTTAATAGTTATCTTATTCAACTATTTGTAGTCTATACACAATCTCATTGTTCTATCTTTCTTCTTTACAAACAACACATGGGCTCTCCAAACACACTAGGTTTGATAAATTATTTATCTAACAATTCTTAAAATGGTACTTTCAACTCTCTCAACTCAGCTGTGTCATTCTATAAGGTGCTATAGATATGCGTGTTGAACCCAAAATCAAATCTATAGAAAACTAAATCTCTTTACTGGGAGGTAATCTAGAAAACTCTTCACGAAACACATCAGAAAAATCTTTCACTGTTAAGATTTCTTCTAACTTCTTATTTTCTTTTTAGAATCCATTATGTATGCCAAATACTTATCACAACCCTTCTTCAACTATTTACTAGCAGTTAGGGTAGAAATAAGACAATTTGGAAGTATCTTATGTTTTTTTCATGAAAGTTAAACTCCTCCTGTCTATGTATTCTAAACAATACATTTTTTTTAAAATGATCAACCCATACATGATACGCCGATAACCAATTCATCTCCAAAATCAAATCAAAATCAACTTCAAACTCTCTATCATCCATACAGATTACACAACCTCAATAAATAATTTTCATCATAATTTTATCTTCAATAGGAATTTTAACAATAATATTATGCATCAAAGGACAAATATAAACATCAATACACTTCATAAACACACTAGATGCAAAAAAATGAGTTGCACCAGGATCAACCAATATTATATGTTCACATTTTCTACATACAAAGTACCTCAAATTAGGATAATTCTAGGACAAATATCTTATCTGATTACATCTATAACACGTTCTAGTCTTTCTATCACCTTACCACATCCCCTAGGTAGTACACTCGTCTCTACCATAACTTCCATTTCCCACAGATTGTCTCACAAATCTAGGAGTCCCACCAATATTACTCTGAGCTATAGAAGCAATAAATCTTGTTTGTCTATGACTCCGTATTATAATTCCATATGACAAAGAACACCCCTCTCTAGGGTGATCTTCCACCTTTTACATTCATACTACTACCACCTCTCAGTCTCTCAATTCTAGACCTTTTCAACTAATCTTTTCTACCTCTAAACTTCATCACACCATTCTCAATCTAAAATGCTATATCCGCTAATCCCAACATAATTTATATGCCTCATGTAAGATAGTTTCGATCAAATCTCAAAAAATAATCCATTTAGGAACCTCTTACACTTCTTCTCCATTATGTCTACCATTTCTGGTATAAACCTCGACAAAGCCACAAATCTCCTATCATACTAAGTCATAGTCAATACATTTTGCCTCAAATAAATAAAATCTCTCTCTCGTTGGGCTCTAAAGGTATAAGGAAAGTATTTATCAAGGAAAACCTCCTTAAACCTATTCAGGTTAAGGATCTATCCATATCTGCACTTATTCAAGGAAGAGTATCCTTTTACCATTCTAAAGCTTATTCTTCTAACTTAAACGAAGCAAGGGCGACCCTCTGCCTGTCAGTCACTAGTAAAATACCAAATAATCTCTCTGCATATTTCACCTATAGCTCAGGCTCAAAAGGATTCATAGATCCTTTAAACAATAAAGCATTCAATTTAATATATCTAAGAAAACAATCTTTATGCATCTCATTCATAAACTCATATTTCCCCTTTTGAACGTCTACCATTATTGGATTTACAACAACCTCAGGCACTGTTCTAACCTATTCATCAAGTCTATGCTATAGACTATTAACTCTATCATCTGTTACATTCATTTTCTCAAGAGCATGAGCAAGAGCTTCTCTTAGCTCATCTTGTTTAACTCCAGAGTCTCTCACACCCCTACTAGTATCAATTACACTGTCAACACGTTCCCTTCTAGGAACCACAGACTTAGACTCAACTTCCATCTGAACCTCAGATTGTCTAAAAATTGAGGGCCTACCATGCCCTCTCTGGTCAGAACTCTACCTCTAGCTTTAGCACGTCCACATGTCATCCTCAGACTCTACATTAAACTATAATTTGTTTTAATCTTTCACTTCCTTTCTTTTTATGTAGTCTATAGTATCATAAAACCTAATACTCTGATACTAAAATTGTAACGACCCATCCCAGGTTGGCCACCTTTGAGATGGTGTCGTTGCGTTTTGAAATCTCAGCACAACACATATATGGAACCATATAAAAACATTAACTGAAATTATATATATCTATACATTAATCCTTGACCCTCAAAAGAGGAGTTACATTATTAAAATTTCAACTGAAATAATATATACAACATACGATGCATGAATATTTTCAAATATTTTTTTTCTTTCCATTAGTCTAAGGATGTGGACCACGAGGGTTACAGATAATCACTTAGTCTGAATCACAGTTCAACAATCTATTTGTCATGTCTGCTACCTGAAATTATTTAACAATGAGGAGTGAGCTTCACAAGCTCAGTGAATTAACTTTACTAGAAGTATTCAATTTGTATAATTCCAGTTACATCTTATAATTAAATCTTTTCTAATCAACCAATATAAATCATCTATTTTTTTTTACAGATAATCATTCAATCTTCCAAATAACCTTCCCATATTCATTCATCTATATCTCATATAATTCGATAATAGCATTCTATTATCACTACTCATATTATAATCCTCATCATTTATCAATCTCTTCTTAAGTTAATCATCAAGTATATCAATCTTTCTTCTCATATATCTAATCATCTTGAGACTATCCATTTAACCTCATTATTTACTTTGTTATGAGATTCACAACATATAATCAATCACTCAAATAATTCTTATCATATCATACTTTCATATTTCTTTCTCATCATATCTGTCTCTCAGTGAGACTCATTCATCTATCAATAAATTCACAATCAAGAATAATACTTTAGCATATCAAGCAATAATAATCAATATTTAAAACAAATGCAATGCATGAATTTAAATTATCAGATCATTTCATATTATCATTGGGAACGTCTTCCCACATGTCGACATGTTTTAGCTTAGACTAACTGCTTTCCCGGTTCTTTTATTTCATTTAGACCGGTTGCCTTTTCGGTTCTTTTATTTTCAGTATATACCGACTGTCACGGTTCTTTTATTTCATTTAGATCAGCTGCCTCCTCGGTTCTTTTATTTCCAGCATATACCGGCGGTAACGATTCTTTTATTTCATTTAGATCGGTTGTCTTCTCGACTCTTTTATTTCCAACATATACCAGCTTTCATGGTTCTTTTATTTCATTTAGACCGGCTGTTTTCCCGGTTCTTTTATTTTCAGCATATACCGGTTGTCACGATTCTTTTATTTCATTTAGACCGACTATCTTCCTGTTCTTTTATTTTCACCATATACCGACTGTCACGGTTCTTTTATTTCATTTAGACTGGCTGCCTTCCTGGTTATTTTCATTTCATGCATATGCATATGAACAATAATATGAAATATGCATATGAGCAATAATATAAAAAACAAACATACATTCAAACATTCAATTTAGCTATCCAGCTCTTTTTAAAAATTATTATTTTTAATATATTCATTAAATTATCTCATCATATATCATATCATTTATTCCTATAATATCAATCAATCAATTTTCATATATCATCTAATCATAATTCAATAGTTAATTCAAATATCATCACTGTATATTTCATATTTATCTCGATTACTAAAAGTAAATTTAACTCACTACGTAACACTTAAAGCTACCCGTAGATCACCTTCTTGTCTTTCCTGCTCTTTTCAACAATTTTACCCGATTACTGATCGTCAACATTTGACATAATATTTATATTAAAATACGGGTATTACAATGTAGTACTCTCTTATGGATTTATTTTTCCCATGATGAGTTTATAGCTTAGATACCATGAGTGTGTTCATAAATTGTTACGTGGAGATTGGATTGATACATTGAATATCATGTTAAATAGATTATTGAGTTTTCAAAAATACTACTGAAATATATGGCAGAGATTATTTTAACAATTTCATGAAATGCCAAAAGCTTAAGTGCTCAAGTATAGCCTTGGGAATAGGAAGTTGCAATGCTGAAATATATCCACCTCTACTATACATGAAATTAATTCATTTGAAAGTTTCATGCGAACTGAAAAATATTTTCTCTGTCACTTTGCTTTTTATTCTGCACTTTCATCTCCAACTATGAGTTAAAATGTGTTAGCTCGGTTTCTCAATTGAGTAATGAAAAGAATTTCTATAGACATTTTTCCCATGATCAGTTTACAGCTTGCTCCATGATTGCACTTAAATATTGACTTAATTCTTAGTATTAAAGCTCTTTACTGTGATTCTCCAATTCGTATGATAAAACTTTTCAAAATGCAACATTTAACCACACGTAGTTTTACCTAATCTACACATAAGGATCTATAATTTTAAAATATACATATACTTTATGGAATAAACATTTTTCGATGTAAGAATACAGATTCTCCCTTGAAATATGCCTATCCAAGAGATATATGTATATTTTGAAACTATGAATCCTTATGTGTAAGTTAAGTCAAACTACAAGGGTTAAATGTAATTTATTCTTTAATTTATAATGATTTATTTTATAACTCCTTGAAAAAAATTAGTTAGATAAATATGAAAAATTGTAAAGCTCGATTTGAAAAAAAAAATCCACTACAATGCTTAAAAAATTCCATGTTTACCGTTAAGAATTGATTTACTTTTTGATAGGATTAAACAAAAAAAATGAGATTAAAAGAGTAAAACAAGAAAAATATAATAATTAGTCAAATTCTCTCACAAGATTAAAAATATAACATTCGTACAAATTTGTTATGATATTAAATTATTTTTATTATTTTAATATCATTATTTTGTTTAAACCAGCAAAATATTGCTCCATAGTGTGAAATTGCATTTTATTAGTACAAATTAACTTATGAAATAAGGAGTAAAAAAACTTAAAAATGTTAATGTCACAAAACCATGAGATCAATCCTAAGTATATTAGGGAAAGTTGGTGGTGACAAAAAGCTCCAAGATTATATATATTAGCTTTTCAACACGCGCTTTGATCTGCTCTTTTATCGGATTAAATAAGCTAGCATCTCAATACGTGTTAACATGTGTGTTAATATGCTATTTTATCAGATTAAACGAAATATGATATTAAAAGAATAAAAACAAAAAAAGTATTTTTAATGTTAAGACCATACGTGCGCACACGTTAAATTGCATTGTTAGCATATTCTTTGCATTTTACGTGCGCACGTATATGGTCATAAAATTAAAAATATTTTATTATTATTTTTATTATGTTAATTTTATATTTTATTTAATTCGATAAAAAAACAGATCGATACGCATGTTAACATATGTTGAGATGTCAGGACCAATTAATTCAAAGAAAGAAAGGAATTTGGTCATGCAAAAATCATTTTAAGTATCTCATGAAAAAGAAATCATATTAAATACTTAGATGCAATTATCAAATCTCTTCAAAGGCTTCTCTCTTTATGGCCCCATTTTTTCTTTCTCATGACAGGTAGGCCTTCAATTTTTTTTTTTTCTAGGATTGTTTTTCTTGTCTTATTAATTCAGGCACCAAAATCTACTTATGAGTTTGAGTCGAGGGACGATGAGTGGAAAATTTAAGGCCACGTTCCCAAAACCATCACCTTTTAAGTAAAGATTTTGTTTTTAAAAAAATATCAATTTTATATATGTGGATGTAGTGACATCATTATTTTGCTTTTACTTATGGGAAATAAATTGCACCGTTTGTAGTAGGAAGTATTTAGCTTGACGGTGGAGTTTAATTTTTATAAATTTAAAAACTTCATGTATTGCACGAGCATGATGATTAAGTAATTAAATAAATTTTCTTTTTTTCATTTTGGTTTTTTTTTGGAAGCGGTGATATCACGAATTCGGTTTTGTGAGAGTTATCATAGAATTAAAAAAATCTACTAATAATTATAAAAAAATTGAATAATAACTTTGATATTTAATTTTTTAAAATTTTTAAACAATTATTATATAATTTTTCTGTGATTACTATTATATTTTTTTGATTGTATAGTAACTCTTACGAAACTGAATCGATGGGATCATCACTGTTTCTTAGTCTACGTTTAAGGTTCTTAGAAAAATAACAACCCAATAAAAGTGAAGGAAGAAAAATATGAAGCCTCATTCTCATTTAATATTTTATGTATTTTGGTAAAAAAAATATATCTTATGCATCATTTTAAGATGTTGGTGGTAAACTGAGGAGGGAAACAGGTGGGTCAAGTCAGGTACCGATCGGGTTTTATGGTTAGCGAATCAATGAGTACAGACTAAAAATATTTGTTTTTTAACGGGTTTTATTTTTCATGCTCATACTCGTGTGTTTAGTGAATGGATAACACGTCAAAAACGAATACGAGCTAAAAGTCTTACCTCTAGTGGTAAATGCATAAAAAAGCAATATTGCTTTTCAAACATAAAATTTAGGCTTAATTACAAAAAATATTTTGTCGTTGAATACATTTTAAAAAAGTATAACGGTTTTTTTTTTGTGATAAAAAATACCCTGTGGTATGTTTATGTTAGTAAAAAATACCGTATGGTTGACTAAAAGAAACAGATCACATAGTATTTTTTTGCCATTACAAAGTATTTCTTGCTAACAGAAACATATTTCATGCTATTTCTTACCATAAAAAAATCTTGAGGCATTTTTTAAAAATACAGTTAATCATAGGGTATTTTTTGTAATTAAACTTAAAATAGAACCACGATACTCTCCATTTAATAATTGAAATGAAAGTCAAGTTCATAGTAAGATTGAATGTTACCTTGATAAATTTGAATTTGATTATGAATATTTCTCTATTTGATGATGTGAGATTTAATCTCACTATAAACTAAATTCAATTTCAATTTTCAAATGGAGAAAATCATGATCCACAATTTAATGGATGAATTAATTGAGAGTGAATCAAGTTATTGAAATCTTTCATCTTCACAAAATTTATAGAGCTACATGTTCCACTAAATTCAAGTACATTCATGGTCTTAATTGTTAGTAATAATCAAAGTAATTAAAGATGCATAGTATTAAATAACGAAGCCTTATTTCTTTTGAAGAATATTATTATTAAGAGTCTTTTACTGTATAGTTTTGCAATGAATAGATGATGATTTTTCACACATCCATTATTACATGCAATTGATGCATGAAACTGATCACAAAATTTATGATCACCAAACTTCACAAATAATTCAAATGGATAATCACTACAATTAATTAGCCGTTCAATTGGGTGATTCAACAATTTATTCAAACCACATTGATTGCTTTTAATAAATGTGCCTTTCCAAGAAAACAAAATCATATCCAATAAAATAAAAAGAAAACAAAATATACCATACTTATTTCAATTTTTAAAAGGGTATCCATAATTACCTCACTCACTCTAAAGTAATTTTTTATTATATCGGATTTAAAATATTATCTAAAATTCTATTGATAATTTTAAATTTTTTTATTAATAATATCATTTTGGGTTTCATATTTATATTGACGTTTCAATAAAATTCTTCAAAATTAATAATAAAATTTCTAACAGATATAAAAACAATGATTTTAGATTCGGTCTGACTCAGCTTACGAGAGGTTCTTACATGTATCGGATGCAAAACTCTATGTTGAACATGGTGGAAAGTTAACTAATAATTTTTGAGAATTTCATTGATAATGTTAATTTAGTATATACGAACATTACTAATGAAATTCTAAAAAATTATCGGTCAAGTTTCTACTTCAGCGCAAAAATAAATTTTACATCATGTACAAACAAGAATTTCTTCAACCCTCAGTTCTATCCTATTTTATTTAAGGTATTGGATAAAAAACACTCACAATTAACAAGTTATTTTCAACATTGCCCGCATCCACTAATTTTTTTTATTTACCCTTAAAAATTCTAAGGTTTTATTTTTTTTTTCACTTTTTAGATATGAGTTGCAAAACGAAAGTTAATTCTTAGGGGTGGTTTGGATTGAGAATAAATGATTATTAAAAAATATTCACTTAAAGTGGATTTGATTGTTTGGGTAATGTGTTTAAATAAGGTTTTTGGTTGCCAAATGACCAAAAAGATCATAGTTACTTATATGTGATAATAAAAACTTTGTAATTATCTGAAAAGTTGAAAGATAAATAAACGATTCTTCATGTGTCAATAAAAGACAAATAAGTGATTGATTAAAGTTTAATTGATTTAAACTTACTTAAATGATATCCAAATGAGGTCTTAATCTTCTCATATCCTTTATCTCTTATATCTGATATGAGCGAGATTCCATCTCAAATCTATTATGAAACAACTAATAGTTTTACATTTCTAAATTAATGTATTTGAGTAAAAAATTTGACACTCTGATCTCATCATTCACCGTTATGATAAATTTGTAATTAATAGCAATTACAAGGTTAATCTTTTGTCTCGAGTCTATTCAAGTAGTAAATTTTTGCCAAGAAATTGTGGAGTACTATATATTTCTTTTTAAGTCGTGTTTTGGTAAAAAAAATTGTTACCTTTATTCTTCTATTTACTGTTATTATAAGTTTGTAATTAATAGCAATTACAATATTAATCTTATGACTCGAGTCTTTCCAAGTGGTAAATTTTTGGCAAGAAATTGTGGAGTACTACTAAATATTTCTTTTTAAGTCGTGTTTTGGTAAAAAAAAAAAAAATTCACCTTTATCCCTTTATTCACCGTTATGGTAAGTTTGTAATTAATAGCAATTACAAGGTTAATCTTTGGATTCGAGTTTATCTAAATAGAGAAAAAATTTGGCCAAGTAATTATGCAGTGTTATCGGACCTCAAAAGCGATTTAAATGCAGTGAAATCTCCCCGCATTCACAACACAATCTCCCCCTCTCTCCCTCTCTCTCTCTCTCTCTCTCTCTCAATCATTCTCTTTCTCAACTCTTTTTACTTCTCTGGGCCAATCGTCATCGTTTTCTCTCTCCAAAAAGAAAAACAGAGAAATTCCAGTTGGTCTAGAGAGAGAAAGTGGCAGCACTACTAGTGATAAAGCACTTAAAATACGAAAAAAAGGAAAAAAAAAACACAAGTGTGTTTCGTGTGTTGTGCGTGTAGCAAATTGTCTCTCTTCACGTCTCTCCCTCTCTGTCTCTGTGTTTGTGTGATCGTGGTGTAGAGAGGTAGTACTAGTAACTGCTAGGGTTCGTTTTTCGTTTTTACTTCATTTGGTAATTCTCTTTCTCTATCTATCAGTTTTTGTGTTATATTCGATTTTACTGATTCGAAATTTTTATTTCTGTGAGAACACTGATACTCTGTGAAGTTCTTTTTTTTTTCCCCTTGTACTGGTGTATAATGGGTTTATTCATGATTTTGCTGAAATTGAACAGTTAAAAATAGAAATTGGGTATTGGGTAGTGGATTTTATTTATTATTATAATGATTCCATGCTGTGCTAAATGGTAATTGACGACATTATTAGCTTCTCTACTTACCTAGATTCCGTATCGTTTATGATGTGTTGCTTTGGTTGATTGCAGCTTTAGGTTTTAAGAGTTATGCGTTTCTTTTAAATAACCCTTTTCTAATTATTTGGGTTAAATGCTTTTGCGCTAGAAGTTTTTTTATTTATTTTTAAAAGTTTTTTCCTTTGTAGTATCTCTTGGTTCAAGCTTATTGCAGCTATCTCTTACTCTATTTACGTAGTAGGAGTATATGTTTGTATAATCACTTGGTATTCTTGACATCAGTTCATTCCCAATTGTTAAGATTAATGATGCAATGGCCTTAAATTTGAAATTAGAATCATTCTTTAGCACCAAAGGAGGAAAAAATAAAAAAGAATTGAATTTTGTGGCCTCCTGCCAATTCTTGCATTCGGTCGTTTAAATAATCTGGAATTTTAAGAAAAATAAATTTGTTATGTTATATGAGAAAGTGGGTTTGCTGGTACGAAACGGAAATGATGACAGTTTACTTTGTTTTAAAAGCAGAGGTACTGCTACTGATAAAGAAATTTGGAGGTATTGAGTTTTTGCACGTAGTGATAGCTGGCTTACAAGAGTGCACTTTTTTGCTGTTATGGTTATAGTGATTGTAGTAATCGAGTGTTTAGATCTGTGATATAATATTTTTTCTCTTTGTAGAGAGTATTACTTATTTAAGTGTATATACTCTAAACAGTTGGTGGTATTATTCCTTTTAATCTCTCATGGTTGTGACTAGAACTTCTAACTTTCTTTTCCTTTTTTTACGGGGCTTTATAGTTTTTTAAGTACTCCTCTATTCGTTGTGGGGCTTATGTTCACAAAAAATTCTCAGCATGTGTGGCCCTGTCTTGTGTGGGATTTTAATTTTATATCCCTCAAATTATTTACTATATTTTTTGTTTATTACCATTAACATTAGCAATTTAATAATCAGTTTTCCTAAATCTTTGGACACATAAGCTAAGATAGATGTGCCTTTCGGTTCTCTTATTTTTAGCAGATAGCTGATGCAATGAAGCAGTCTTCAAACAATTCAACTTTAGGTAACCCCAAACATTCCATGTTTTTTTTGATAAGTAACCCCAAACTTTCCATGTTATATAGTAAAATAAGTACCACATTTGTTTTGTCATTAACATGTGTTGTGAATCAACAGGTCCCACTTTTATTTCACCAGCGAATATACACAAAGAAATGGGAAATGGTGCTTGGGGGATTTTGTCAAGATCTGATGCCTACCATGGCTCAAGTGATGCTACCTTTTTTTCTAGCTCGTTACCTGTTCTTCCACATGAAAAATGTATGTTTCAGCTCTTTCTTGGAGACCCTATTCCTTTTGTATTATGCGTGCTCTTACCTGCTTATCACTTCATGCAGTGAACTTGAATGATACAGAACATGGTTGTCAATCTGTTGATGATATAGCATCTGGCTTAAATGAACATCAAGGTGTGGAGGGTAATGATTCACTTGAAGGTGTTGACACTCATGCAATTGGGAGCTTGCTCCCTGATGATGAGGATGAGCTTTTGGCGGGCATAATGGATGATTTTGACCTAAATGGGTTGCCTGGTTCACTGGCGGATCTGGAAGAGTATGATCTTTTTGGCAGCGGAGGAGGTTTGGAATTGGAGACAGATCCACAGGACAGCCTAAGCATGGGTATGTTGAAGGTAAGCTTATCGGATGCTGTCATTGGGAATGGGATGCCTCATTATGGTCTTTCGAATGGTGGGGGAGCGGTTGCTGGTGAACATCCATACGGTGAGCATCCTTCGAGAACGTTATTTGTTCGGAATATCAACAGCAATGTTGAGGACTCGGAACTAAGAGCTCTCTTTGAGGTAGTCCATTTTTCAGATTAGGCAAAGCTCCTCATAGTAATATATTGCTAATATCCATGTTTGTAAATCATCCAATTTGGTTGAGTTACCTCTTTGATTATAGAACTTATCTATAGTTCATAAATATGCATTAATTATGAATAAAAGTAAAGTTGAAGATGGATTATTAGTAATTACAGTAGATCCCAGCTGATTATCTCCGAGAATTAAATAAATAAATTCAACTTGGTTTAATTTCTTTGACTAAATGGCTTGAATCTGTTATCATGAAATTTGTTGTGGCAGGTCTAGTCTGTTGGCCTTAGATTGTTATCAATATGACTTGTGAATCCATCCAAAAAGGGAGGCATTTAAAGTGTTGAGTTTGACACACACACACACACATATATATGTAGCATTTTATCACAAATTAGTATGCAGTTCGTAACTAATTTTACATAATCTGGAATTGTATGCTTTTTTGGAACATCTGGGTCTCATACCAGAAACATATGGTTTCTTAAGTGCTGCTACAAATATGTGGTGCACATGAAGTATGGCAGATTGATTGCTCAAAAAGCAAAAGAAAAAAAGAAAAGCATAAGTGATTGTTTAACTTTTAATTATTCTAGTAACAGATGTTTTCTGCTGGAAGTAAAAGTAAGATAGGATGGAGGAAATTCAATCACCTTAATAGCATGTGAATTTTAAGACTATTGTTACCAGGATCCCTATTCCCCATTAGTATGCGATCCGGATTCTACGTTCCAATTCGTGTTGCATTCACAAACCGGATTCCTAAAATTGGCGATCCAAATTTTTCTTAAGACTTTTAGCTAAAAATTGAAAAAAAAAAGATTTCTAGACACAAGAAAGGATTTAAGAGAATGTTTATACTTTATTTTTAAATTTATGTTTTCTAATATTATGTTTGATTGTTTGTTGATTTTATTATTTTGTCAAAACTCTAATATCTTCTAAATTATTATTATGCACAAAGTTTTATTTAAATTGTACTTATAAATACATTTAATATCCTAAATTTATACATGTACTTTTACATAATATAAATAATTTAAGTTTGCCTCCAATATACTGCATACGGGGTGGGTAATGTACCACGTTTCCGTACCAATACCATGAACCAGGGTGTACGAAGTTCCTAGTAACTATGCCTAAGACATAACTTATCACTTATTTGACCTGAGATTCAGTTTGTGAGCTACAGTATAAGATATTGGAGATGTTTGGTTTTCCATTTAAGCCAACTTAAAGCAAGTTGGCTTAAATGGAAATCCAAACATGGCCATTTAGTGTGTTCATCATTATTAATCTTTGAGTATTGATTCAAGATATTCTTATTCTTTGTCATATCAGTACTGATGTTTTTCCATATTTGCTGGACGTTGCTCTTTGGACAGCAATATGGTGATATTAGAACTCTGTACACTGCATGTAAGCACAGGGGCTTTGTGATGATATCTTATTATGATATTCGTGCTGCACGAATGGCTATGCGAGCATTACAAAACAAGCCACTACGGCGGAGGAAACTTGACATTCACTTCTCAATTCCTAAGGTTTAAAATGTCTAATTCCTCGAAATTTCTTTTTCCAACTGTTGATGCGATCCTAATATTCTATTATCCTTTTTGTTTTGCTTTTGTTCTCTTATACTACAACCAGGATAATCCATCAGACAAGGATATCAATCAAGGAACTTTAGTAGTTTTTAATTTGGATCCGTCAGTTTCGAACGAAGACCTCCGTCAAATATTTGGGGCTTATGGTGAGGTCAAAGAGGTAATAAGTTATCTTCTTGTTCTGTTGTTCCCTTTTTGTGTTTCCTCGAGGCATTTTTTTTCAGTTACATTGCTAACATCTGTGCAAAAGCAGATAAGGGAAACACCACACAAGAGGCACCATAAATTTATTGAATTTTATGATGTTCGAGCCGCAGAAGCAGCACTTAAGTCATTAAATAGGAGTGACATTGCTGGGAAACGCATAAAGCTTGAACCTAGTCGCCCTGGTGGAGCTCGTCGAAAGTGCGTATGTTGATATGCTTATTCTTGTATTATCAAAACTCTTATTATTGGTAAAAAATTGAAAGTAGTAATACTCTCATCTGAAACTTTCTCCAGACAATTTTCCTTATTTTCATTTCCTTAGTGATTGTTTGGCACCTCACCAATGTGTGTGCAAGAATTTTGGTTTGCTTATAATCAAAGCTGACAGTATCAGACTTCCAGCTATATTGTGCTGGGGCAGAAAAGCTAACACAGAATTTTGTTTTACATTCTTATTTATGTAACTTGTGAGAATTCATCCTTCACATGCATTAAACTTTTTTTTAAAAAAAGGTAAATCAATCGAGACTGTTGATTAAAGCCTTGTGAGGAACAGAGACGGTGAGAACTAATGTAGCCATGGAAGTATAGAATTTTTATTCTTGTACTCTTCCTGCCACCTGCCAGCCATCATAATCCTGGTCCATCTATTTTTCTCTTCCCCCTTAAATTGTTGGAACTTTGATAATTTATGTGCTGGTGTTTGATATCTGGAAGCTAATTTTATTGATTTCCGACTCTCATATTATTATAGTATATGCCAAAGAAGATCTTATGTTCTTAACTAATCATCACTTCCACCTTTTAGCTTGATGTTGCAGCTGAATCAAGAACTTGAACAAGATGAATCTCGCAGTTTCCATCATGTAGGGTCACCAATAACAAACTCTCCACCAGGTAGGCCCTTTGAGATACTTTTCATTTTTGACAAGCTTGTAGGTTTGATTTCTCTTACAAGCTAAGGTACACTTGAACATTCATGGCAGGTAACTGGGTGCAGTTCAATAGCCCTATTGAGCATAGTCCTCTGCAGACTATTAGTAAGTCCCCTGTTTTCAGAACCATGAGCCCAACAACCAGCAACCATTTGCCTGGACTGGCTTCAATTCTGCACTCTCAAGGATCAAATTCTACGAAAGTTGCACCCATTGGTAAGGACCAAGGAAGGGTTAGTCATGTGGAGCATCCATTTTCTAGTACGAATTCAGGCCTTGGGGCTGCCTTTCAACAGTCGCATTCTCTTCCGGAGCCGAAGTTGGGTCAATACCATGGAATTATTTCCTCTTTTGGTCCTTCAAATTCAAATGGATCTGTCATGGAAAGGTTATCAGGGCCACAGTTCCTTTGGGGAAGCCCAAGTCCATACTCAGAACATACCAGTTCTTCAGCCTGGCCAACATCATCTCTGGGGCATCCATTCTCATCCAACGGGAAGGTTCATGGCTTTCCATACTCAGCGCGGCAAGGCTCTTTCCTTGGGTCTTCCCAGCACCATCACAACCATCATGTTGGATCTGCTCCATCTGGTGTTCCTTTAGAGAGGCACTTCGGATTTTTCCCCGAGTCTTCCGAACCTTCATTCATGAGCCCTGTTGCTTTTGGAGGAATGCGAGTAGGTCACAATGATGGAAATTTTATGGTGAATATGGGTGCATGTAGTGCTATGAATTCTGGCATTACTATTCCAAGAAACATGTCTGAAAATGGTACTTCAAGTTTCAGAATGATGTCCTCACCGAGGATTAGTCCTGTGTTCTTAGGCAATGGTCTTTACCCAGGATTGGCACCCACCAGCATGGAGGGCTTGACTGAGCGTGGGAGGAGCAGACGAGTTGAGAATAATGGGAACCAGGTAGAAAGTAAGAAACAGTTTCAGCTTGACTTGGATAAGATTATTAGCGGGGAAGATATTCGGACAACGTTGATGATAAAAAATATTCCAAATAAGTAAGAATGACCTCTATAATTCCTGTAGTTTGTGAACGACATAAATATATGATATTAGATGCCTACAGTTCATTTGTGTTTTATTGTTGTCTGCAGATACACCTCAAAGATGTTGCTAGCTGCAATTGATGAAAATCACAGGGGAACTTATGATTTTCTCTATTTGCCGATTGATTTTAAGGTAAAGATATTGGGCTATTGAAAGTTTCTAAAGTTTTTCTTCTAGGCCAATTTCAACTGATAAATTATCCATTTTTGGCGCAGAATAAATGCAACGTGGGCTATGCATTTATCAATATGCTGTCTCCTTCACACATTATTCCATTTTACAAGGTCTTATTCTTTAGCTTATTAATGTGTTTTATGATCACTCTGTTCTTTAGGTTGTATGCTTATTTTAGCAAGTGAAAGCATCCTGGGATTCCTTAAAAAGGAGAAAAAAAAATCTTGTTAATATAATCTTGAAAGCAATTATGTGAATTGACTTTTTCTTCTGTTTTCATGCAGGCATTTAATGGAAAGAAGTGGGAGAAGTTTAATAGTGAGAAAGTTGCTTCATTAGCCTATGCTCGGATTCAGGGAAAAACAGCCCTTGTGGCCCACTTCCAGAACTCAAGCTTAATGAATGAAGATAAGCGCTGCCGCCCGATTCTCTTTCACTCTGATGGTCCAGAGCCAGGTGATCAGGTAAATCAACTTATCACCACTGGTATCCCACTTAAGCTTCTTGTGATCTTTTTTTTGCCTTTTTAATCTCAATGATGGAAATAGTAGGCAAGTATTGGAAACTTGTAACATGTTTGAGTGCCTTAAAACCTTTCTGTTCTCAGTTCTAGTCAAGAACATCGCCTAATGATGGTTTCTTTGTAGATGCATGCTACGTTATCTGATGACATGTTCTTTTCAAAATTAATTATCGGAGTATGGGCAATCATTCAAAAATATGACACAGCTTTTACTGATATGATGGTGCACTTGTTTTCTGTAGATCATCCAGGAACATTTGCACTCCAACAGTTTGAATGTTCAGGTCCATCAGCCTAATTTGTTTTACTCGGGGGATTCTCCAGGAAGCCCTACTAAGGATAATGCTGGTGAGAACCCAGAGAACAGCTAACAGTATAAAGGTGATTGCCTTCAGCTCTAACTAATGGGGGCTGTGAGTGCTAACTTATGGATAAATATTCCAGTGTATAAATTTAGGGAGAGAGATGAACAGAGTAAAAAACCTACAGAGTTGTATAGAGGTATTTTGTGAAAGCGTTTTTGAAGCTGCAGCTGGAGCAATTTGGTTCATGTCAGATCAGTAGTTTGTAGTTCAAGGTTTGGAGAACAATGGTACACTTGCAGGCGAAACTGAGTTCTCTCTACTGCGGGATGCCTTAAATCACTAGTTCATCAGTTTATGCATGATTTACCATTCTTCTATCTGTGTTGGGTTCTTTTTGGTTCTTTTTATATCTGGATTTGGATAGTTTAAACTTCAGACATGATGTTTATATGGGTATATAGTTAAAACTGTTTTGAGGGTTGGTGATGTAACTTGGGGAAATTTTACAAAATTGTATAGTCAGAGAGACTTATTTTGTTAAATCTTAAATCCCGGTATTCTCTAAATGGATTTTCAGATGTTTATTTGAGTGTTCGTATATATTGCTTTCCTTCCCTTTTCCAGTTTTGATTTTTGAAGTTTATGTTTGTATAGTGTTCCAGCTTTTGTTGGAGAATGGGGCATTACTAAGTACCACTCTTAAGACAGCTGTTGAATTTGCATGATAATCTCCTGTAAATTATTCTGGTGATGAAGTTGCCCTTAAAAGCATTGTCAAACTTGAAGTATTCGATATAATGAGATAATTAATGAATGATTTTACAAGAGAGCTGCAAAAGACATTTCTCTACCCCACCATGGACCCAATTGGCATATCATCTCCCGCAAGTACAAAATTAGGGATTTATCCTGTATGTTCGTTAGTTTATATGACAAGTACTGAAAAAACCGATGCAACAGATTGATCGGTCTGTAAGTTTGCTTTGTTAATATTGATAACGTATCAGGTCAATCAAAACTCTATATGCAACTTTTTGAAGCAATGTTTCTCATGAAAGCATCAACTGATGGGACTGGTAAAACACAGTAAGACTAGTGATATACATGTTTTACAAATCAACAGCACATCAACCTTATTCTTGAGATGCCATATTGATGACATAACAGTTCAACAAATTCTCAAAGTAAAGCTCATAGAAGTTCCACACTTGGAAAATTACAAGAAGTTTCAGGTTCAGATGAGATCAATTCTCATGCTTTTGTTGTCAAACCTCATCAATCATCACAGCAGAGGTCCCAATACGTGTAAAACTTCAGAAACTGTGGAAGCTTTACACAACTCATGAGCTGTAATCATAATGCATTTTCAGCTTAGTCACCCTCAGCGTTTTGCCAAGTTAGTTTTATATCAACATATTATAAGATGATCTTCTGTAATATGTGGTTGCTAGATAGATCAAAGAGAAAAAGCAGCAGCAAGCCTGAGTCACAAGAGTTACGACATGATTAAAAGCTTACGTTTCTTAACTTCTCTGTTGGGGGGAGGTGAATGGTAAATTCTTCTATACACCATCCACTGGAGACTACGCAAAGGCATTCATATGAAGCTACTCCACTAGTGAATCCAACATCTTGCCTCCACTGATTCAATGAAGACAACAAATACATATCTACACATTGACACTTACTACATACTAAAGCTCAAATATACAATTACCTGAGCTATCAGCTTGAAGGCATGCTAGATAAAAACTAGCCTGCTCGAGGATAGATAAACTTTCAAGAAAACATGTACAACAAGAAATACTTCATATTGAACGTGTACAGATACGTTAGATGAGAATATATGGAGAATAAAATTAGGTCATTCAGATTGTGGCCCCTTCTGTCTTCAGTTTTTTAGCCTTAAGTTCAAGGTCAACGAGGAAGTAACATTTATTACGCTCTCTAACATAGTGGACACGACCATTCATCTGATTCAGCATCTTCCGAGACAGGTTCAGCCCTAATCCTTCTTGTGTAGTCCATCGATTTCCACTCTCAAACATATCTTGCACAAGAGCAGCAGGAAGGCCTTTGCCAGGGTGAGTCATTCTACAAGCAGAAGGGAAAAGAAAGAAAGAGAAATTAGTCTCCATAACTAATTGATCATGCCTCTTTTAAAAATGAGAACCGATAGAAGATTATCCTCACTAGTGTTCTCACTGGAGATACAAGAACATGCTAGGTGAGTCAATATGAGGATATGATATCGGGAATGTGATTTTATTTTATAAATCATTTTCCTATGGCATTGAAAAATTGAGTATCAAAACCAAACATGTTTTTAGTGGAACCTTGGCAAAAAAATTAAACCCATGAGGATTCAAAGGAAAAAGCCCATGTGGAACCTCAGCAAGAATAACATGCTGACGATGCAAATTCAAGATCAGAAATTCTTTGCCAAAGAAGGCAAAACTTAATCACATTTACCCAGCATAATACCAGATAAAGGCCATGCTTTCCATTGAATGTAAAGCAAGATAATTCAAAGAGTTCAACCATATAAAGCCACCTATAATTGAGAAGCTAGGTCTTTTAAGTGAATTTATCATTGAGCAACACACTAACAAAATAGCAGAGTTTGAAAAGTGAAGAACAGGGTTTTGCGAAGGTTCTAATGGAGTCAGATTCATTCGTTTGTGTTAAATGCCTATATAAGAGACCCTTGATGCTTGACAACAGGCAATTATAAATTCATCCAAGGAGATTCTTAAGTGGACTTGGCCTGCAAGTGGCCATTTCCTTAGATAAGGAAGTGAGGGACTGTATGGGTCAGGTTGGCAATACTGCTTAGAGATCTTCAATAAAGCTTAACAAGTTTCCAAAACCACCTCAACAAAGTTTACGATTTTTCAAGACCTCTTTAGCGGATATAAAGGGTTTGCTTGGATCTGCTTGTGCCAAGTGTCTAGGTTAGTTAGGCATTGCCTACTCAAAGGACGAGAAATGGGGAGCAACATATGAAATAAGAGCAGGTTCTCAATATGCTCAAATTATCCAGGTTTCATTAGAAAATTATGGTGCTATTTCCCTTTTCTTTTCTTTTTTCACTAATGTTCCTAGATTTACAAGGAGCAGAACCAGTTCAAGAAATGAAAAACCAAAGAAAAAAGTGTCATAATGTTATTCTTCATTATGAAACTGTTTAAACGTTTGAGCGATTTACAAAGAGGGAAAATCTTTTTTTAAAAGAAAAAGATTAGTATAAATGGACACGCCCATCTACAAAAGAACTATCTAAGAGACAGTGTTTCTATGAAACCTATTAGAGTGTAATGGTATTTATGTAATCTTCTTATAACACGTTCTTATAAATACTACTACTAACCCATTAGGGTTAGTATGCTCGTGTGTTCTCTCACAGCCACCCTCTCTTTCTCTCTAATCTCTCGGTCTCCCTTCTTCCTCTCTACCTTCACTGAATCAACACTAAACACAAATTACAACATGATATCAAAGTTGGTTAGGGATCTCGGTGGTCTTGAATAAATCTGTAAAATCAAAAAATAATTTAAAATCTGTTTTTTAGTTTCAGTTTTGTTTCTATCTTCTCTAGCTTTCCAGCAGCTTTCCGGCAAGATTCTGCCAGAATCTGGCAGTATTCCGGTGATAAGAAACCACAGTCAGGCTCGCCATGCTCCAGCGACCAAAACCAGCCACCGTAGCTCCATTCCAGTCATTGCCAGCCATCCGATCTGCCATGAATGGACTTGGATTTTTTATTTATTTATTTATTTTTTCTTGTATTTCTTGTTTCTGTTGCGGAAGAAGAGAAGAAGGAAAAAAAGAGAAAGTGGGAGAGAAAAAAAAAAAGTGTAATGATTTAGTGTTTTTACAATACTCGCTATTATCCCATGTTTGTTGAAGACAGCTCAATCTGTTTGTTTCATTGATTCAGCCCCTAATTACAACCCAGTCAAAGTCGTTCTCTCAAACAAGACAAAAAAGTCAGTCTTATTGAGTCCGTTTCAGTCAAAAACAAGACATAAAAGTCAATGTCTTGTTGATCCGGTGTTGTCCGGATCTTATTGTCATGGGTTATTGTAATTTATAGATGTTGGATTTATTTGTTTGTTTGTTTGTTATATTATGGATTTATTTGTAACAATTTGGAGTATGTTCCAACTTGAAGGGGAGGGTAAGGATATTTATGTAATTTCCTTATAATACATTCTCTATAAATACTACTACCATCCCATTAGGATTAGTATGCTTGTCTGGTCACTCACATCCACCATCTCTTTCTCTCTAATCTCTTCTCCCTCTCTACCATCACTGTATCAACACTAAACAAAAATTACAACAAAATCAAAAATATGATTCTCATTTACAAGAAAATTCCCCCAGCCAAAAAAAAAAGAGTATTAAGCCACCAATTTTTAAGATCAATAATCAACCTTTCAACCCCATCAAAAGCTCTCCTATTTCTCTCCAACCAAAGTATCCATAAATGAGCACCAATCTTAAAGAGGGAAACTCTTTTTTCTATAAGTAAAATAATCATATGAATAGAGCACCGAGAGGGTGCAACAAAGAGTTATTTTTGGAATTAAAGAGGGAATAATCTTAAAGAGGGAAACTCTTACTAGCAGAAGAAATATATTTTTGGAATTATTGAATTGCAAATTGTAAAACAAGGAGTTACTTTCTGTTGAGAAGGACTTTATCAAGCAGAGAAGCAACATATGTGGTATTTTTGCCCTTTAGGGTAGAAAAGACCTAATGAATTAATATCTAGATAGTAAATCAAAAAACTATAACTTGGAGGACAGATGTGTTCTCTGCAAAATGAAGTTGTTAAATAAATTTTCGGGGATTCAAGACAGCTAGACGAGGATCTCAAGGCAGTAATGGATGGACTAAACGTTTCTAGACGATAGAACCATGATTTTTGCCAAAAATAAGGCCTAATCTTATGTAGGACAAATATGCTATGATACCAATAGATGTGACATGTGGGACAGTAACTAAAGAACTAGAAATAGACTAAAGGGAGAAGTAAAGAGGAGGAATAAAGAAAGAGAAGGGAAGAGAAATACAGGAAATTAATGGGAAGAACTTGACTTTAAGAGACAATGAGAAGATTAGAGGAAATAGGAGGCAAGGATAGAAGAATTAGGACAAGAGAAAGGAAGAACGAGAGACAGGGGATAACCAAAACTCAATAATTATTCCATAATTGAAGTTTAATTAAAACCTTAATAGAGGTGCACATATAAAGACACCATTACGAACTAAATAAAGAAATTGATCAAACCAAATAAAATTCCTAATTTCCTAAATCTAAAATCCTAGAATATTCCTACTTGATTCCCAACAAAAATATAATTACAAAATAATTCCACAAATACCCAAAAATCCTAAATAATAAATATTCCTTCCCTTTTCTGCATCATAATCACCAGTTATAAGTTCAACACATGCTTACACACGCCAACTCATCATGTGATACTTTAGTATAAAATGTAAATTGAAGATTTAGAAAAGCAATTGCCTTGGATAAAATGTTAATTTTTTTAATACAGTTATAGCATCAAGGATAAAATGTTGCTTCTATTATACCAGCCATGCTTAACCAACAGAAGAACTCAGTTCTAGTTGTAATACCTGAACTGCAAATGGATAAATTCGTAGCCATTCTGTATTAGCTTCAGACCAGTGAAATCTTGATTTCTACCCAACCATCTGGTGAAGGTGTATGATGCACCACATTCAGCGAAAAATCTGACAAGACAAGCTGAAGCCTAATTTGATCACAATACAGAGAGAGTGTTTTGATTTCCTCTGGAATCTCATGAAAAAGCTGTAAATTCCTTTCCCTAAACAAGATCATGACTAGCATCCAAAACATTTCCCACAATAAACTCTTCCATGTTCAACTGCATGTTGCTGTATAACCAGGACATGATGTATGATGCTTAGTAAGTACTGCTACATAGGAAGACTAGTGCAATAAAATAACTTTGTTTAATATGCACGAGTGCTTTATAAGTGCTTTGTGACTTTAATATTGATATGAAAAAAGAGAGTATGAAAAAGGATTATATTGAAATGATAAGCTAACTATTCTAATTACAGGAAACAACAAAAGATATGATTTAAAGTAATAGCACAAAAGATTATGATATCAGGGAATTGTATTAAAAAAAAGGAAAGAGATTAAATATTGCCGGGGATAACGGCATCCAATAGTGAAATTATATACAATTTGTGTCACGAAGGCATGAGGAAATGGCTTTTTAAGACTAATGCATACAAACAGAGGTTCATCAGATATCTATGGTAATTCCTTTTAGGCGATTTTTCTGTGCCCTTAAAATCTGCATGCTGAATTAGAATATGGTCCATAAATAAAACAGAGGTGCTTCACTTGACGAACTCTACAAATAATTAATCCTTTGATCCTAACCCCCAAACCCCAATCGACCTCTTACCCAGAAGACATACATACATACCATAAAGGTCAATGAAAATCCAACAAAATTAAAAAAGGGGAAATATGGACTGTAAGTGAATTCTCAATATTCTCTTTCATAATGGGAAAAAAATATCTGCCTTATGGGTTAGCTGCTCTTAAGCATAAAATCATGACTATCCTTCGTTTTGAAGTTATAAGATTTTCCTCTAAAGCAATTAGTCCATTAATACTGGAAATTTTGTCATTTTTTCTAGCTTATGGACTGGATATGATGTACTGAAGAAACAGATAAAATATTGTATGGAACTAAAGGTGAATTCATGCAGGCTATGAAGCTACCAAGAAGACTTACCCTTCCTCAATACTTCTTAAATCCATATCCTCAATTATTGTCATGATTTGTCTTTCACAAGCAATACTAGTCTCAAGAAATTGCTTCTGATTTTCTGAAATCACTGTAGTTTCTAGAAGTTTGTGGGTAAACCGAATACCGTTTAGAGGATTTTTCATCTCTTGTCGAATGTAAGCCAACTCCTTAAGTTTGAATAAGAACTCGCTGTCCGCCTTGTTGCTTCCTTCTGAGGACTGATGTAGGTCAGGCATAACAATCTGCAAGAAGCAGAAACACCCAGTTACCTTCCCATCTGCATCAGTCCTCTTGTTTGCTGTTAAGAACACCTCCACATATTTTCCTTGTCTATCAAAAAACCCAAATGGGGACTTCTCAGTATCTTGACCACTAGTCCCTCGATACAACAGGATCATAAATTTAGTGAATCTATCTTAACCTTTCAGCTGACAGAAACCTCCAAAAATTTCTCCAGGAAGCACTTTACCTATAACCTCATTTTTTTTTCCAGCCAGTCAGCTTTTCCATGGCTGCGTTCCATTCAGAACAACAGGCATTCTCATCAGAGGCAAATATTGGTGGAATCAATGGGTTAAGACTTTCAATTATAGCCTTGTAATCCCCCTGCAAACGGATGAATTTATCAATTGCAACTTTCTCACATGTGATGTCTTGGCCCACAAAGCACACACCAATAATATTGTTCATTTGATCCCTACTTGTACAGGCACTGACTTTAATATATACAACAGATTTTGGCTGATCAAGCACAAAATTTCTCAGTTTTAACTCAACATCTTTCTCCTCCTCACCTGGATAATAGAGAATTCAACTTTTAATAATATCATTGGTGGGGAGGGGAGAGAGAAAACAAAATTGAAGAAAAGGAATAGGACAATTATTAGCAGAATATGAGAAACAAGAAAAAGAAATAACTTATCATCTGATCAAGAATTTGCATTGTGTTTTAACATGTGAATCATGGACTCACGTATGGGTGTCGGACAGGGGTACGTGTCAACGTGTCAAACTCTTCTATTTTTTTTGGTATTTTTTCCTTTAATTTAGAATGTCTAAGTGCCATGCCCTTATCTAGAGTCTCGGGCTCCGACATGTGTATGGTTGAGTAATGTAAAGAGTCCATGTAAGTATGTAACATAGATGACCACCATCTAGTCTCCCACCTCGAAAAGAAAAAAAAAAGATGAGGTTTTTATGTTGAAGAAGCAAGTGGATACATGTGACGTTAATTTTTCACTATCTCGAATTCAACAAGTTCAGCTTCCAACACGTAAAGAAAGCAAAGTAAGAGCGGCACAAAGTTGAATCAGATGATTGATTCACAAGAAACGACCACAGTTGCACTAGTGGGGGGGGGGGGGGTTGTTGTCGACTAATGTTTTAAGAAAAGAAATGGCAGCCAACAATTATCCAAAGATATGCCCAAGATACAGCAGATTTATGCAAAAAAAAAATATTAAGTTTTGCTATATTTGTGAAGTTGATTGAATGTATTCGATCATTAATGGAAGAGAAAGTTTACCATTCAAAGCTCTGCATATAAGATTTTCAATTGCTCCAATTGAATCCTCGTGAACAGCTTCATTAGCCAGAGATTTCCCCATGGCTTCACTAGCTTGTAGTCCTGTCAATTCAGCAACTTTTGCATTCCAACCATTGATGAGACCAGCTGAATCAACTCCAAAAATGGGTGTTGTTGCTGTCTCGATCAATCTAACCATTTCACATGCAACTGAACTGAGTTCATCCATACTCTGTATCTTGGTACTGTTTTGCTGGGCAGAAGCCAGTGTCTTAGAACCACTGTTCTCCAAATCCTGATATGAATCTCTCATTATGAGCTGCAAAGAGTGAATAGCATTAATTTCTGATATCTCCCAGGGCAAACTTCTACTTTTAACCACTTCAAGAAAAGCTTTAAATGATGATCTTGGGTTCATTCTTCCACCATCATCCTTAACCTCTGGGTGATGCTTAGCCCCTCCCCATTTGATTTCATTTGCAATGTGTGACCTGAACCAGAACAAGAAATCTTTTGAAGAAATTCTAGCAGTAGCCATGCCACAAACTGCGTCTCCCAATGAAGCAGCACCAGGGTAACCCGCATCTGCCAAACTATCTGTGCTAAGCCCTGTAGAATCACCATGATTATTGAGCAGCCACTCTGCAATATCTTTTACCTGTGATTCAGTTGGAGTTATACCCAGCAACCAACATTTCCCACCATAATATAGTGCAGCCCCATCACACTGCACGAGATCCATAACACTAGGGGATTGTGTCACAACACCAAACGGGGCATCGCGGAGAAGCATGTCACAGAGTAAGGTTTGTGTCCTGAGAATTTTCTTTTCACCCAACTGCGATGCCAATTGGAGTTCCATGTATATCTGCAGGCCAAATGCCTGCATAAGGAATTCACAAGCATAGCGAAGGGGGAAAGACACATGGCGTGGAGAAGTGTGATGGCACACTACCAGCCCCCAAAGCTTGGTTGAATCCTTACCATTGATAATGACTGCCATGACCAGTGATGCAATAGAGCCCATATTGGCCATGTTCTGCGTGTGGCAGTCATGGGGTGACCTCAGGGTCGAATTGACCAAACACAGAGGCTGCTTAAGCTCTTCGCTTTGAATTACACTAACAGGCTTAGCATGGCAGTCACAAATCATCCGAATGCGATTCTGCTAGAACAAGAAACGAGCTGCTTGAGGAATATCCGTTGCGGGATAATGTAATCCCAAATAGGGTTCCATGCCAGACCTTCTGATTTCAGACACAACTTCACCATGATCATCATCATGAAACTTACACACCATAACCCTGTCATACCCAGCAAGCTTTTGAACATCCTCCACAACTGTATCACACAACACACCGATATCACCCCCAGGGAGTGACTGCAGCCTGGAAATCGCTCGGACAGCGAGTTTCTGTGACTGTACAGCTCCAGCAAGCGATAGTGCAGGAACGCCTGACCTGGCAGGCTCCAAATCAATAACAATTCCCACATCAATTCTATGCAATATAGCATAAAATGGCTTCTGACTAGTCCTAGAATAGATCCAAATTGGGTTTAACAATGAAATTTCCCTAGAAGCGGCAGCTTTTGCCAAGGAAGCAGCCGAAGACGGCGTAAAAAGGGTTCTTGCATCAATTCCAATCAAATCTTCAAAACCCTTTGACTCAAAATCGCTACTACTTGAACTAAAACCCAGCAATTCGAAGCAGTTCTCGCTATAACTCATTATTCTAAAAGTGGGTTCTTCAATAGCAAGCATACAACCAAAGGGCTGAACAAGACCACCCCTCTGGATTTTTGATAGATAAGCAGTTATTTGTTCTTCAGGGACATTTTGTGGAGGATTAACAACTGATCTTGAGTAGTTAAAGGATTTACCAGATGCACCAGACTGCTCAAACTCAGCCAATAGACCAGCATCTGCATTGTACTGAGCAATGGCCTTGCCCTAATTGAAAACACTCATGTTGCTTGCAGCTGATGATGATGAGAAAGTTGTTTTGGGTGGTTGTTGTTGTTGGGCTCTTCCTATGATTTCATGTCCCATTTTGAAGTGTCTGGTTGACGGGTTTTTCTCAGAAACCCATGAGGATATCGAAGAAGTGGGAGTGGTAGCTGGATCTTTATCATTACTGTACTTGCTGCCTGCTTCTCTTGCCAAACGATTCTCCTTGTAATAGATTCCACACGTTCTTTCTCTTTGCACTGTACCATTCTTTTGTTTTCTTTTGAATAAACCACTGTAAAGATCGGAACGAATTTCTCACTATTTAACAGTTTAAATGGGAGTTAATTGAAATGATACATATAATTTTTTATTTAATAATGTGATATTTAATATAATTATAAATTTGATTTTATTTTAATTTTTTAAATAAAAAGGATAATAATCTAATAAGTAAATACTGTGACCCATCTTATTTATGTCTTTCATTTTTATTTGTCTAAATTGAATCTTTAAATTAAAAATTCATTTCAAATAAAAAAATTTCATTTGACTTCGTTAAATTTGACCAAACAAAAATTCGTAGACGTAATTATTTATCACAAATCTCCAAATCAATTCTCGACTAACTAATTAAAACTCCAAATCTCTTCTTCAACGATCAAATGAGAGAAGAAACTCAAATTCTAACTGATTAACTCTAACTCAACCCATGATATATTTTATTTAGCCCTAATTTAGCCTTAATCTAGCTCAACCCATGACAGATTACATAAATTCTAACACAATCTATGAAAACTCGGATTGAGCTCGGATTGACTTGTGAAATCAAATATGACTCAAATAAGTTAGGTTGGATTGAGTCAGATTAGATTTTTGAATTCTATTTTTCATATCATGGATCACAATCCTTCCTATTAGATGCTAAATATTACAAATAAAAATTCAAAAGCATCAAATTAAATTATTTAAATTTTAATATCTCATAAACTTTTAAATTTCAAATGTTCAAATATCTTATATAAATTCAAATAATAAACTAATAACACCTATTACATAATTAAATTCGGTCTCACAAGTTGTGTGCTGGGTTATGATGGAGAAAACTCCAACTCCAACCTTAATCCAATCCAAATTTAATTCGATTTAAAAATTTTCAACCATAATCCTACTAACCCTAAAAAATCTAAACCCTAACTTACACAAAGTCTAATTGGGTTGACTTACCCAAATTACATCCCTACATATTACAGGTGTATCCGCAATGCCGATAACATTAAAAAAAAAAAACATAACTAAATAATGGCGGGACATCATGCGATGCCAAAATACCCAAATTAAGTTAAGTGCATGTCATGCTTGCACATTGTTTTTTTTTTCAACAAAAAACTGAAGAAAATAAAAACAGCCGTGGAACGAAGAAAGTAGTTCTTACTTCACTGGCGAATGCAACAGAAAGAGTTTATCACAATTTATGCCTTCCATAAATCGTCAAAGAAAGTAAGTACTGTTGTTCCTTGCAAAAAAAAGAAAAAGAAAAGATTGGTCGCCAGGCAAACAAGCCAGCATGGAGGTTTCAAAATGTTTTGCACGAGAGAAAAAGATATGTTTTTGGTATACCATATAAAAAAAAAGGTAAATATATTTTTTTTCTCGAAATTTGATTTAATATATATTTACCTTTTGTGGTTTTGGATATGATAATCATATATTTTTACCAAACGAATTATATTAATTTTTAACTGAGATGATAAAATGATAAAAATGCTCACCGTTAAAACAACTATATTAATTTATGTTATTTTCATACTATTTATAAGTTGTAACATCATCCTTGAATATAATTTATATTCTCAAAATAACATAGATTAAGTACCAAATTACTTGATAAATTTTATAAATTGAAAATAGTACTAACCCAAACAAACGGATGTTATGAGCATCGAGTTTCCAAGGGAAGGTAATGTGCCTTAGGTGTTTTTTTTTTTTTTTTGATGTAAAAAGAAAACGTTTTTTCAGAGAGTAATTTTTAAAAACACTAATCAAATATGTTTTTTTTTTCCCACAAAATTCCAATTAACCATTCAATATTTCTTTTGGGTAGGAGGCGCAAATGCTCCCTATAAATTGGAGTGGATATTATTCTCCTTAGTCCTGTGTGGAACCCATTGATACTTTTCATTTGGTTATTTTTCTGTGTTTTTTTGGTCCATATAAAACATTATTTTTTTTTTCTTTTTCCTTTTCCTCTTATATTTTTATATTAACTTTAACTTTAACTTTACTTCTTAGGATTGAGTTTGATATCATTTTTTTTAATGTTTTTTTATATTTTAAATTCAATCAATTTATATCATGTATTATAGAAGATTATCCAATAGATCATTTTACTCAAAATTTTGATCAAATTACAACCGATATACACGTGTGACTCATTTGAATGCAATAAAAAATATCATCATCATTAGTTAAAAATAGCTTCACTCGCCACCAAAATATTATATTCTTTGGCCACTATTATTTTACATTTTTTCGAAAACTATCACTTTTAACCGTGCGTCGAATATAAAAATTAACGATGTCCATCAGAGATGGCTACACGTGCCTTCGAGTGCATGTGAGTGTAGAATCTTTGGTAGTGTATTTTGACATTTGAGAGGAGAGCAAATATGTTAAAAGTTTAAAATACTCTTAATTAAATGAGGTGTGATGGGTAATTTTGATTTACAATTTGAAGTATATGATATTATTTCTATAAAGATTAAGTGTACAATGCTAACTTATGTGATAATCTAACATTTTTCATAATTAATATATGGATTTTTTTAAAGGGAATTAATGTATGGATTTAAGATAAATGAATTCATAAGAATCAATTCCATGGAAAAAATAAAATTCATAAGAAACAAAGTTGAGATACAACACGCGCTCAGAGTGAGAATGGAGAAAATATAAAACTCTTTTGCTTACACAATTCCAAAAAAGTATCTCTTTCCACGAACATGCACGTGTCAACGCGTCAGGCTGAGCTGGTTCAACATTTTACGTGGCCAAATTCTACCGGTTCAAAGTTCCCTCCAAAGATCCAATCACAGCCGTCCGTATCATCCAATAGGAGCCGACATTTGCCTCTCCTTGTCTTGACCGTTCGTGGAAGTTAAGAGAGAGAAAACGTAGTCCTTTTAGAGAGAATTATTCATTTTTTTTAGAGTGAGAGAGACGGTCTTTGCTAGGCAGGTATGTCTCTTGTTTGTGTTCTAAAATTAACCTTTTTATTCCTTTGTTAAGCTTATCAGCTGATTAGATATATATCGTCATGCACTGTCGGTTCGATTTCTGTTTTCGGTGTTTAGGTGTTTGTTGTATTTTCGACTGTGTAAATGATAGTTGAGACCGTATAACTGTCATTTCAGCTGGTTTTTGTTAGGGTTTTTGTGATTGTGTGTTGCTCTTGATTTTAGTTATGTTTATGTTAATTGCTTTGTTTGTGTGATTTGTATTGTTTTTCCGTGCAATTAAGTTGTGATTATCGAGTTTTTGTTCAGTTTATTGGAATTAAGGAGACTCGGTTGACTTTGGTTTTAGCTTGAAGAATTTTGGTGTTTTGTGATGTGGTTTTTCATTTTCATGGCTTCTGGTGAAGTGGGTTTGCTCTCTCTCTCTCTCGTGATTTCTTTTCATGGATATTATGTCTCGTGACCAAGTGTTATAAACCCATTTCCTCTTGAGCTTAATTATGACTTACGTCTTCAAAACTATGGTAGAAAGAAATATTTCTGAAAAAAATCCTGTTCTTTTTTATTGAACCTTATACTATTTGGTTTACTGGTTCTAGACACGGAGATCTTTTAGCTTCAGATTCCTTTCATTTCAGAAATTCTATGATGCTGTGAATAGTAACTTATCTTGTCTTTAATCCTGTCAATCGCAAGCTAGTGTGCTGTGAGATAAAAAAGGACACTTGATATCAATTCTATTCTGGTAATACTTAAGATTCAACGAAGGGTAAAAGTCCTAACTGCTATTAGAATTTATTTGAGTAAACAGATTAACATGTAAAAGCGAAGACAGCAATTGAAGATATATCAAATTTGATTTTGTCTTTGTCTGAAATTCGATTTGAAGTTGGTGTAGAATATACCCATTATCTTCTTGTGCTTGTATGTCAATTTTATAACCGGGTAGGAAGACAGAGATGGTATGTTTTCACGAATGAGAACCATACCATCATGTATGAACTTTGAATGCTTATGAAGTTGCATCCTTCTTTTATTATGCTCATCATTAAATTTAACTATGGATGCTAATTTTGACACAATGCTTGTATCGTATAATATCCCTGAAAAAGAAATATAATAGAGAAGTGGAAACATAGTTGAAGTGTGCATGGGGATGGAGGGGGAATCCGAATTAGGTTATCTACTCAAAGGCCAACTTGAACAGTGCCGGTCTGATGTGACCTGTTCAGACCGCCCTCGTTGTGCCAAATGCTATTAGCTTCTTTCTTTCGTATGATAAAATATCCAAATAAATGCATGTTAGTAGACTCGACTTTTACTTAAAGCAATAAAATAATACAGGAAAGTTTTCGTTTTTACTAACACACTAATAGAATTCAAGATTTGTGTGATGTCTTTTTCTCTAGGGGTTTCAAAGTGTATTGGACACAAAGTAATTTGGTTTTATAACAGAAATGTAGAAGTCAAAATCTAGAAACATATGACGTGAAGGAAAAATTTTGAGATGCTATCAACTCTGTTTATTTCTTTATGTAATTTAATATTTACTATCATTTTTATATTGTCCATGACCGTGTTCCTTAATTGGATTAGTGTTTGTTCTTGACATGATATCTGTGCTCGTTAGTTATGTTACATATTTTGGTTGGTCTGTAGCAATCTTTCTACCTGCCAGGCTTTCTTTGTTCTTATAGTGATTAATCTCATGCAAATCATTGACATACAAGTTTCTTATCTTCTAGGTAGAGGTCCTTAGAACATTTTAGAAACAGTGGTAAATGAACCGCTCTTTCCATTTAGTTTAGAAAGGTTTTTAAGAACTTTACTTTTTATAGCTGTTCTTTTGTTTTGTTTTCTTAATAAATAATGCTTGTGAAGTAGACAACATGCATGCTTTAAGATATTCCTTTATATAGATCTCCTTGATTTACGCGACTTCTCTATGTTATTTTCTCTTTTTGATATCTTTGTCTTTTTTTTACAAGTAAAAAAAAAATTATTATAAAAGCACCAAGAGGGTGCATCTCAAAGCCAAAGGTTATTTACAATGAAGAAACCTCACAAAATCTAGAAAATCATCACTATTTACAGGAAAGATATCTTTGTGTCCTATCTAATTTTTTTTCTTCTATAACACAGACTCTGCTGCAGTTTTGATTGTTTGCAGGGGTCTCCTCTCCCCACTGATGTTCCATATTCGAGGCTGTGGTACATATCAAAAGTGCAGATCAAATGCCATCTTTAAAAATGAAGACCAAATTAAGCATGGGCTCTTTAAGAGAAAAAAATGGTCTTCATGTATGTCAAAAATCTAGTGTGATTTCTAAAAGTTCATGCTCTCGTGTTAGAATTTCTCCACAAACGGCCGAATTGGATACCTGTACCCCGAACTGTCACAATGGTAAGCATTTACATTTAGACAAGGCTGATGATATATTTCTCTTCATAGCATTAAAGATTCTGTAGCATATTCCTAATGATGGTTTTCAAAAAATTTTCAGTTTAATTTATAACGCATAATCAATTTACCTAAGCATGGGCAAGTTTCATAAGAGATTGTATCTTTTGTGTAATCGTATTGCTAAGAATGCTTCTTTTATGCCCTTGAACATTAGCTTGAGTAAGAAACAATGGGTTGTGGTTGGGTTAGATCTTAGGTTTCAATCTAGACCAAAGAAAAAAAGAAAAAAAAGGAAGAAAAAGCTTCTCTTCTATTATAATACATCTATAAATTTTAAAATGTGTATGTGTGTATGTATATATATGTATCTTAAGTTTGATTCTAAATCTTACGGGTGGACTTGAGCCAGCTTTTATTGAGTTCAAGCTCGGTCAAAGCTCGGCTCGATCGAGCTCAAATACCATAAGGTTTGGCTCGAAAGGTTCTCGAATGGTTTGATAAATTATTATCGAGCTCTAGCCGAGTCGAGCTGAGCTAAGCTCTAGTCAATATTTATATTTATATTTTTTAAAATTAGAGTTTAGGCTTGAGCTTGAGTTTAAGCTCGAATGGACAATTCAAGGCTCAGGCTTGAATAAACTTGTTTGTTATCGAGCTCGAGCCAAGCCGAGCTCATTGATCAAGCTCGAGCTCGAGCCGAATTTTTGAAATCGATTCAAGCTCGAGCTCGAGTCCACCCCTACTAAATCCTAACTCTTCAAATTTCAGTATTGTACCATTTACAGAAAATTGTTAAATTTTAGAATTTTTTCTGTTGTTGGTCTCCATTTAATTTGCAATGGCACGACTGAAATGGATATACCATTTGTAAAGAGGGTGCAATATTGAGTTTCTTTATCTAAAATTCTATAAAACCGAATCATGGGAAATAGTTGAAATTAATTTCTTCTTGTGTTCATACTTTGTATTGTGTTCTGTACGATAATTTGTATCCTGGGATAAACTTGGAAGCAATAAGTTTTTTACTTTTTGCAATGCATTATGGGGTTTCTAGTTTTGTGATTGACGCTGTATTTTGACTTAATGTGAAATATTTATTTTAATGCCCTTACTAAATATTTGTGTTTCATTGAGCACAGAAGTGTCTGCTCAGGATTTTGAACGCGATGAAGCCATTGACCAACACAATTTGCTTGATGAAGAAAATTCTCAGTTTCAGAAGCCTACATCCACTTTTGTTGATTCTACAACAATGGGGAGAATGGTATAACGTTTTTTTTTTCCTTTCCCTTTTTGGATTGTACTTATCGCTCGAACCTTTCTCCTTGAGGATGATGATAAAATTATATAACCACCAAGGCAACCAAAGAAGACTAGTAGTAAACGTTATCTGTAGAGGAATGTACATCTCTCTCGATTTTGTTAGTTTCTTCAGAGGAGCCCTGACTGGCTTGCTGCGGCCGGAGAAAATGCTCAGTTCGGCTTCATGTCTTCCCCAGTGCCCCACAGTCCTTGAATTTTTCCTTTGTAATGACATGCTTGGGGTCAGTTGGCCCAGGTTTGTTCCTTTTTAGTCGTCTTGCCCACTCCGTAGGACCCAAAAAAAAAGATTGTGGTTTGAGACGCTTCGATACTTTTCCGGGCGATTGCTTGAAACATATTTGCTGTGTTCCCTCTGCATTTTGACTGCCTTATCAGTTGCCCCATTAGATAGTTTGGCTTGGAGTCGATCCGGGATTATGAGGATGTTTGTTCATATACAAGTGATTGTATTTGTCTTCCGATTGTCATGACCCACTCCAAACTTTTCTTCTTGTTGCCTTCGTCACCCAGCAGAGAGATTCTTCTCATTATCTGCTCCATATTAAAAATGAAATTAGTATATTTTTTGGAATCTAAATGTTGAGAATTTGTTCTCTATTGGAAAAGCATGGACTTTATTGCTGGATGTGGGGCTTTGACCTCAAGAAGGCCAGTGTACATTTTTCAAATTGTGGGCCTACATTTGCTAATAGGAGATAAAGCTTGCTTCTAATGAAATGCTTCCGTTTACCCTTTAAATATCTGTGAAGTTACCGAGAAACAAAGATATTCTAATTTCATTTCTTTTCTCTCCTTGACAAGTAAACTAATTTCTTAGAAAAGGAAGCAAAAGACGTGGTTGTGGAGGATGTCTACATATTTATCATGCTTTTTTCCCCCTTAATGTAATCATAGTTTCCTCCTGTGCGAATATATATAGTCTGAAAGTGCATCCGTGTTTTGAAAGTACTCACTATTTTACTTCTTGAAGTGCTTCTTTTAAGATGCTCTTACTTAGTGTAGCATAATGGCCCTTTCATATATTTTGTTATTATACTGATAATGTTCTCCAAATTGTAGGAATCCACCCACAACTGTGGATCAAGCTTAGAGACTATTTTTTCTCCTCTTCTGGATTCAATTGAAGTCCATGGTGAACCAAAACCAACTATTGAAAATGGTGCAGGTATGACTAACATTTCTGTTAATTAAACACCAAATATCGAGCTAATATATTTTCCATTCTTATCCATAGACGGGATTGGAATTGTCACAATTGTGGGTACTGCTGATATATGACGAATAATTTCTTATCATTTTTTAATGATATTGTTTGTTGAAATTGAGGACTGAGGATATTCATAGTTTGCTGGTTCTTTCCATGGAAAAGACACTACATTTGAGGGAAACAATGCATTAGTATCTTTTCGGTCATGGTTCTTGTAGAAAACATGTACAGTAGGGAACTTGAACTTCAGGTTGCCTTCTTTCCCTTTAAGAGAGTAGCACATCCCTTTTTTGCATCCTTTAGCTTAGGTTTACACATTACAAGTTACAACCATGTAAGTTGCCTGAAGTTAATGCCGATTATTTTACTTGTGTTGAGCATATGATTTTTGTGGAATGCTGCCGATACTAGAGCTTTGCATTGTAGAAAGAATTTTATCTGTTACTTATCAAAAAAGAAAAGAAGAACTCTATCTGTTATAAACTTGTAGTTACTTTTCTTCGTAATTTGTGGTAGGGAGCCCCATTTATCATAATATGGCTGGGTTTGGAGCTGATGACAGTGATGAAAACAGAAGTTCAACTGACAACCAAACTTGCAATGTTTCAGATTTCTTTATCTCTGACATGATTATTGCAAGTTTACCCTTTGATGAGAATGGATTTGATGATGATATCACTGAGACACATCCCTTGCCTGAATACAAATATGCCGAGCCAAGTATGCTGTTTGATGTGGCTGACCAATACATGATTCTGCCTTTCCTCGAGGACACTGTCAAAACCTGCAACATCGATTATGTCAAATCACATGATGGCAGCATGGTGGGTCCAGAAAACAGTGGCTTATATCTTGCAATTGATCAGATGAGATCATGCAACCAGGAATCTGATGTTAACTCTGACTCTGATCAAGCTGAAGATTTTGATCCACAGTTGTTTATCAAAAATCTGCCAGAACTATCTGATGTTGTATCAAATTTTCGGCCTATGATATTACCAAAGGAACATCAGAGAAGGAAGGCTGTAACTCTAGTACTTGATTTGGATGGTAAGAGCAACGAGTTGTTTAATGCCTGATTGCTTGTGTACAAGAAGAAAATGCCTAAAAGCTTGCAAGAAGTTTTAAATAGTTTAATGAGCTTCAGAATGTTACCTACTGCAATCCAGTTGGGAACTCTGTTTTTGCAACGCATGTTTCTATGCTTTTGTTGCCAATTATTGATTGTTGGACTAGTGGTTTTCAGATTTATGGGTCAGATTTACAATGATACTGTAAGGTTATAAGAAATATCAGGATAGTGTTGTGCAAAACTGGATTGTGAGTAGAAGTATAAATTGCATTTTTTTCTGGGATAATATTGAACATATAAATAATTTCCTGATTTTGGCTATGGTCTTTTTAAGGGATGCCGGCTTCAAACCATCATAGGTACTCTGGAAAGTATTCAGAATGCTTTCTTATTCTGAAGAGAGTCATGATAGTTGAAGTGTTGCAAATGAAACTTAGCACAGTTTTTTGTTAAGCATAGTCTGATTTTTGTTTCTTTCTGCTTTTTTTTTCCCTCTCTTTTTGGGTTATTTTTTTCTTCATATAATTGACAAAATAAAAGTTCTGTTGTGTGACCTTATGTGCAGAAACTCTTGTTCACTCTACTCTGGAACATTGTGAAAACGCAGACTTCACCTTTACAGTTTTCTTCAATTTGAAGGAGCACACTGTGTATGTGAAACAAAGGCCTCACCTCCACACATTCTTGGAGAGAGTGGCAGAGATGTTTGAAATTGTTATCTTCACAGCAAGCCGGAGCATTTATGCTGCACAACTTCTGGATATACTGGATCCAGATGGAAAACTCATATCTCGTCGGGTTTATCGTGAATCATGCATTTTTTCAGATGGGAGTTACACAAAAGATCTGACAATTTTAGGTGTTGATCTTGCGAAAGTTGCTATAATTGATAATTCTCCACAGGTATTTTTAACTGTCCATTTGACTTGATAGCTTTACCTGTCACCACCTTTGTTCTTCTTTTCCTATTGTCTTATATGGTCTAATTTTCTTCAAATTCCTTGGTTATATTTTTTTGTTTAAAACTTAGATTTTATTGTATTGGCAATGTAATTAGATGTTATGCTTACTTGGACTCTGCCTCTCTGTTCATTGTTAGGTGACACGTAAAAATTGTTCCCACAGATGTCCCTATTAGATACACTTCTGATTGTTTAAGCCTTGTTCTCCATTGATGATTTCAGGTATTCAGGTTGCAAGTCAATAATGGGATTCCAATTAAGAGTTGGTTTGATGATCAATCCGATAATGCACTAATTTCCTTACTTCCCTTCTTAGAGACCCTGGTTGATGCTGATGATGTCCGTCCCATCATTGCCAGGAAATTCGGTAACAAGGAATAAGAGCCCCTTTACTTATAAAAAAAAAAGAACCCCTTGTTTTTCTCCCATAGCTAGAATATAGCTCCTTGCTCTTCTGGTTTAATTTTAAGCAAAATTGGCCTCTAATTTAGATGCTTAATCTTCTTCATCGTAAAACTCGAGGTAATTAACTACAAAATAAACTATGTTTCTCTTTTATTGAATCAGCTCTTCGTCCTTGTTCACTTTCCTTTCTCCTCTCAGTTGACCACCGTGTCCGTGTCAAGTGCTCTATCTGATCTTTTTCCTAAAGGTAGTCGTAGAGAATGTCACAGTTTATTCTTATCGTGCAGTTGGATTTGAAATACTGAGACGGTGTATATGAACTATTATCTTGTGAAATATAATTTTTGTTCATATCTGTTTTAATTTGCACTCATAGTTTTAGCTGCTCTACTACTGTTTTTTTGCTACAAAAATATTGAAACTTCATGTATACTTCTACTTCAAGATCAAAATTTTAGGCTTCAAAATATATGTAGATTATGTTAAAATAGCATAATAGGTAAGCATGTAAAATTCCTACTGTCTTCTTCAGATTATTGTTTGTTATACACTAGATAATGTATAAAGAAACGTCATGAAAAGATAGTTATTCAGGAAATTGCAATGAATTCTTTTTTCCTCATATGAGACAATAACAAATGGAGATAAGCTATTGATTTTGTAGTTATAAAAAAATTCAATTGCATTGGGTATCTAATATGTGAAGTTAAAATTTAGAGGAAAAAACACTTAAAAAGTTGATAAAGAGACATTAATTTAGTAGCCTTGAATTATGAGCTGAGACTAGGCTAAATAAATTTTATAAAATATCTGTAGCTACCTGTTGAAGTACTAGATATAAATGGATTTATGATGCATAAGTAAAAACACTTAAGCAGTTGATGAACGAGAACAGTTCCCTTGAATTCTTCTCTCCATTTTTCGTTTCGTTTGTTGTGTGTGGGGGGAAGGAGAATGTATTGGTCTTATCATTGTCTTGGTGGGAGTTACAGCATGTGGATAACAATGTTGAAGTATATCACTTGTAAAACAACATTGTTCGTATATCAGATCAATGATATTTTACTTGATGTTTCAGTGAGGATAACTTTGTATATGGTCTCTATATTTTTAACCAGTTAGCTAGATATGTCCTGCTGCTGATTAATGGTGGCAAAATCTTACGTACTGATATAAAGAACTCAGATGATGGTCTTCATTATGTCATGATGTCATAATATAGATACCTGTTATTAAAATACTTAGAAATTGATGAAACTTCTTGCTTTACTAAACATCAGTCTCCTAAATTATTTTGGGAGGCAACTTTTTCTGCGTTCTCATTATGATTTCATGTATTTGCTAAAGGAATACATATTTCTTTTCCTTTAGATAATTTTTTTACTTAGCAGAGAAGAATGCTTTCTTTGCTAAATTTAAGGGGAAAGAAAATATACTGTGAAAACTCATCGCAGAACCCCTTCAATTTTTTGGAGTAGTGAGCTATCTTAGCTGGTCAAGTTTCTTGGTTATACGTTGTAGACTTGGGATCACTAGAAATTAGCAGATATAAGGTATGGGGTATGGAAATCTGTTGTGGAGCCTAGTCGATGAACCAGGAAAAAAGGAAGAACATGTTGATGAACGATCATTGTTTGAAGTTATTGAATTTGGTGGGAATCACAGGTTGAGAGGAAACTCTGCTTTTTCTGGGAGGGCATGGGATTCTGATGTATTGAATTTGGCGAGATTTGGGCCACTCTCCAAGTAGGTGCCCAACTGACTTAGGCTATATCTGTGCCAAATATGACTGCCTCTCCGATCATTTGAAAATGCTCTGGGTTTGAGTATTTATTTCCAGGACTTAATATTGGATCAGGTTTTTATGCTTTGCATTGTGGTTGAAAATATGTGAGACTATGGGGTTGGTAAGGATAAAACTGAATGGCAGCACCTCTTGGTAGCGCCTGCAAATCCTGCTTAGAGCCTTTTAGCAGATTAGGCAAAAAAAGCGAGGTCTAAACTGTATAGCTGGCTTTCACTGCTTCTCATAACACAAATTGAAGCATATAATCCAAGGAGAGAGCATCCATGAAAATAATATCTTACTCATATGGTTGTGTGATTTGGCGCTCCTTTCCTGGGTTCTTAGGCAGTTTTACAATTTTGCAGGCCTTATCTGCAGGTCATCTGACGAACGTTACTAGATTATCTGCTAATGGCAAAATTAGGTATGTGGAATTATTTTGCTGTTTTTTTTTGTTCTTAACTTTGTAGATATAGTTATATATGGAATATCCTGACAATTTTCTCTCGCTTCGATTCCTCGAGCGTTTTTCAGAACAAATTGAGTTATGTAATCTTATTTGGACATAATAAGATACATTTTATTTTTTATTTGCTTTTATCCTTCTATTCCCTGGTCCACTTTCTGGTGTTTCTTTACTTGATCTATTGCTGAGGTTATGTAATATAAGCACATCTAGCTAGGAGCCAGAAAACAAATTTCTTTCTTTCTTTTGTTTTTTTTTGCATTTTTTTAGTGCTCAGAGGAACAGTTTGATAATTTTAGATTTACGCTCTGTTCGCCTACATGTACTATGTGAAATAGTTTTAGAATGTTTAAATACTTCTGGGGCGAACTTTCTGTGCAGAACTGTAATCATCATTGTTGCCTCTCTTCTGTTAAGCTTTGCCTTAATTTGATTTTGTTATCTTAAGTTTTTAATATGTTACTTGCATCTTGAATCAATTCCATGTTAAAGTTCAGAAGTTTTATGAGTGATTTTGAGGTCGATAGCTTGCAAAAAGTTTATGAATGTTATGATTGTGACGAATAGAATTTGCGCAGATTTTAAATTGCTATATATTACCACTAGGCTGATAATTCCATTTTCAAGTCATATTTGTGATCACGAGCTTAGTTCAACAGTAAAGCTCAACGGTTGTGCATCTTCTCACATGGAAGTAATATAAGGCTTCGATTCGAGTTCAACAGTGATGGCTGCAAGGCATAAAAGCCCAGGGGGTTTCGAGTTAAATGAATTCAGTCAATTTAACTAAAACGACATCGTTTTAATAATAAACTCTTTAAATCTTTTTCTCTTAGGCTTGAACCCATGACTTAAGATGTCTTAAATCTTAACCATTGAGCTAGTACTTTTGTTGTGATTTTTTTATACTTCATAAATATATAATACATATTATCTATTTTAATAATAATTATAAATTATTTAATTAATTATTTTTATATTTCATATAATTTATATATAAATATATATTAATATTTATAAAATTATAATTATCATATTGAGTATTAAACTTTGATAAAAATTAATTAAAATTAAAATTATTTTATTATTTTAATTAATTAATTAATATTATTTTATTAAAATTTTGAAATGCCTCAAAAGATTCAAAAGATTTTCAGTCTTTCAGGTTAGAATTTTAAATTTTTAACATTTTGATTGGACGTCATTACAAATGGAAACACTATATTGGAGGATCATATTGTAAATTGATAGATACATATGCAACAAACGATAGTGTACGTTTAATATCATATGTGATTAAAATTTTCATCAAATTGTTTGATATTTGTATAAAAATATTTTGATAAATTTTCATTCATAGATCTTAAGTTAGTAAAGTTTATTGATAATTAATTTATTTATATTATTTCAATTTTTAGTATTTTTATAATTTAATTAATATTATTTTATTCAAAACACCTTAACGTTTCAAAAGGTTTACGTCTCAACGCTTTGGGGTTCACGCCTCGCCTCATTGAGGCAAAGCGTTTTGCTCAACGCTTTCGTCTATGAAAACACGGATTACAATAGAGGAAACAAAGGGTACTTAAATTTTTTTATATTTACCCATTTCCGTCTGGTTTATACATTCCCCAATATGGTTATCTTGGTATGTTTGGTTGGAGAGAAATGAGAGGAAATGAAAGGATACAAAGTACCTCTTAATGTTAAGAAATCTGTGTATTATAAAGCAAGAAATGGGAGAATATCTTATTTTACGAATAAATAACTTAATGGCTTATAAATAGCCTTACAAAGATGATTCAAACAGAACCGAAAGTAACTCACGTGTAACAATCCTAGAAACGTGGTTTACGATTAAATAATATATCAAACTAAACAACACGCCCCTTATTAATCGGGAATACAAACAAATCAGTAACAAACTACTTAAAACAAATACTTTAACACTTAAATACTCTTTATTTTCCTTTTTTTTCCTTTCCTTTATTTTTCATTCAAATTCCCAACCGAAATGGATTAAAATACTTGTACTTTTGACGGGATTTGGAGTGATAAAAGAATACCTTTTTAAGATAAAGGAGTTAGTTGAAAAAAAATAATTAAGAAGCCTCTGTTCAGTGAAGTTTTCATGTGAACATTGCCCAAATTTAATTCTTGCTTTTGAAACATTTACAAAAATAAAGAAAATAAATAACATATGATAATCCAAACTAAATTACATAAAAGTAATAAAAAGAAAACTCTGCCTTAAACCGAGTTAATTAAGATTCGAGGCATATTACAATCAACCTCAAAAGTCAGAGTTCATACGACAGATTTTGAAATAGCATTAAGGTTCTGAATGGTGGAGAAGAAAAATAAGAAGGAAATAAAATAAAGGATGTAAAAATAAGGCTCAATTTTTTTTATTACCCATTTCTCTTTGGTTTATACCTTCATTAATGGATACAGATGATCTTTTGTGACTGAATATCCAAATTGTCATCCTGTTATGTTTGGAGGGAAGGAAAGGAAAGTAAATGAAATGATACAGAGTTCCTCGTTAATACCTTTTATTTTTAGGGTATTTGAAATTAAAAAACATTTATTACTTCTTGCATACTCTGCTAGTAAATACTCTTGGGTATCAAATGTGTTACTTGGGTATCAAGGCTGGCAATTATTAGTCCTTACATACACTGCTAGTAAATTTTATTTTTGTTCCTTCTTTTACGCAACAATATTGGATTTGCATATATTTGAAGAAAACAATATTGAATTTGAACCGATTTTTAAAACTATTTTTTATTTATGAAGAAATATATTTATCCATTGAGGGGTTTGGGGTATTCTACATTTGCTCTATTATAATTTGAAAACCTATATAAACTCCATTTGATCAAAATTGACTAGACAAACTCTATTAACTCTTAACGAAAGACATTAAGACTGTATTATAGTCTCTGTGCCATCTGCTTTCACCGTGTGATTCTCTAATCTTCCAAGCAGGTTTAACCGACTTATTTTAACTACAAGCTGAGGCCAACTGAAACCCTAGGATACACAGGCCGAACATAGAAATTCTTCAATGGCTCTACTTCAACTACAAGTTGTTATCCTCTCAAAGACCAAAGAGATCACTCAATGTAAAGTTAAGACGAGCTTCATTAATGCCATCAAACTAACTATAGAAATGGCCCCTACAAGCCATAAAAACAAAGAAGAAGAAGAAGCAACACCAAAGTTTGTGAAACTGAGCTTTGATGGTCTTAAGGGAAAAGGGTCACTCTCCTAGACTAACAACTGTTTTTTCGAGGGAAGCTTGGTATCTATAAGCAGGGGTTGAATCTAAATCAGCATCTTGAATTTTGACCATGATGTCAAAATCATCAATTTATTACTTTTCTTTTTTTTGTTAGTAAGAACAGTTTAATTACTCTTGATGACATACAAAATTAAAAAATTTAACAGAGCATAGGTTTTTCCTTTCGAATCTTCTGATTCATATGATTGTTTTGGTTACTCAAAACGACACACGACCAACATCATGCGCAGTGGCACGCTTTGCAAGCTGATCAGCACAGCTGGTCCCTTCACGGTGGACATGCACCAGCTTATTTACTTGGAGTTGCTTCATCAAATACCTACAATCAAGGATAAGGACACCATGAGGGTGCAAAGCAACATCAGCCTCTTGCACCATACAAATAACCGATTGTGCATCAACCTCAACCTGTAAAAAAACTGTCCAAAGCCAGATCCTGGAGGGCCCATAGCTCGGCCTGAGCACTATTTGCCACGCCCAAATTTCTTGAAAAACCAGCCACCCATCTGCCCCACTCATCTCTAAACAAACCTCACGCCCCAGCAATGCCAGGGTTACCCAAGGAGGATCCATTAGAATTGAGTTTGACCCAACCTGGTTTAGGAAAGAACCACGGCTCCACTCTAGTTCCACCTATAATTACAGAACTGCTACTTGGAATACTTGGGAAATCTTAAAACTTTCTATGTTGCCGCCTCCTCTAATAGGAGGATGATCTATTATGTTTCCCAGCCTGAAGAATCACAACTTGCAAGGAGGCCTCTCATGGTTGGACAATTGCTGTCACAAATATGATCTAAATCCAGAAGATGTAAGTTAAAAAGATCGCCATACACGATCTATTGTTCAGGTAAAAATCCATGAGATTAGTGATCCCTCACAGCCAAAGCTGTCATTGTGCAGATGGGGCACGAGTTCTTTTGCATAAGCCACTGTTTAATGCAGCTGAAGTGAAAGTCATGCCCACAATCCAGCTTGCCAAGGTCTTCTCCATCATCATAATACTCCTGCAAATGGTTTCAGGAGAAAAAAAGAAGAAAAAGAAAGAATTAATCCTAATACTTATAAAGTATTATTCATAAATATACCATGAAAGTGAATGAGGTATAAAATAGAGCTAAAAGGGAAAACTTACTAAAGTATTATTCAAAATCAACCACTATAATCTGTGAAGGGACTGGACAGGTCATCTACTTCTTGAAGGGAGAAGTGACTCTTACCTGACAGATACAGCATTGTTCATCTTCTACTGGAGGCCAAACAGAAATGTACTGATATTTGTGCCGCCTCAAATTTTCCAGGATAGCTTCCTCACTTAATCCAACGCAAACATTTCCAATGTTTTCCTCCAGGTCCAGTAGTTCCTGAATCCCAATATCATAATTTAGAAAAATTACTGCACAGTATATAATCATTGAAAATCTCTCTGGCTGGCATTATATTGAATTTTTCTCTGCTTTTATTGGCTGATATCAATGCAATAAAACGCATTAATTTTTTTCTTCTCTTACCTCGTAAGTCATGTTGTCAACATCAAGACGTATATCTTCATCCTCCTCCTCAGGCACACCATGTAATCCTGAACGGTTAATTATACTGACATCCTGGCATGCCATCATCCATAAAAAAAAAGTTTCAATCTTTGACATATTTAGAGCAAATAAAACAATCATTTCATTAACATTTGGTATAAAGTGCACATAATAATAAACCATAGTGATTTCATATCTTCTTGAGAGTTACTGCAGCTTCATTTAAAGACGTTTTGAATATGACAACTTTCCCATCTAAGCTTTGTCCAGTAAATTACCACCAAAAATTAATTTGATTCTACTAGCATGCTAATTGGAAACATAAATGATTCACTTATTTAAAGCAAACATGGAAGGATGAATAAAGGGAGCAGTAAGTAGCGTTTAAAGAAATTTCTGTGAAGATTTAGCATGATAACACAAGCTACCAACATCTGAAAATAACAATACCAATTTGCAATCAAAATAAACTACAATACCCATCTACCCTGAACAAAAGTCAGCAATAAATTAGTTCGTAAAAAGTTATTTGGACAGAAAAAATGGTTTTCAAGCTTATCTTTGACAACTTTGATACTAAAATTCTAGAATTGAATGTGTCTTTAGTACTGTAATAAAACTAATGAAAGACAATTTATAGACCAGATGACATATATAGTATTTTTCATGTTTCTCTAAAACCATCACATCTAGATTCTCAATTTCCAGAAGGACCAACTAGTAAAAAAGTAGATTTTTGGCATTAATAAACCTGAGATGATGAACCACAAATGTGAAGATGTATAAGACAATGTCAATTGCTGCAGTTCAATAGTAGACAATAATTCAGTTGGAGAAAATACTATATTCTTGCTAAAAGGCTGAGATGAAAAGCCCAAGCACGAGACATCACTACACTAGACAAAGGCCCCTAAAGGAAAAAGGATATAGCGCAAAAGAGAGAGAGCGAAGACATCAGAAATAATCATGTTAAGCCAAGGCCAATACAAAACCTTGGGCCGAGGCTTCGCCCCTGGTAATTAAGTCAAATTATAAGGCCCATATTGGTGTAGTCATGCTTAAAACGATTACATTTCTAAATCGTGCAGACTAAGGGAATATTCCTCTATGATGCTTGGAATATGCTTAATACATATAAGGAATGCAGCTTGGCAAACTAGGTTTTCCTGCCCCCTATAAAAAATGCCGTATTCTCTGTTATCTTGAAGTTAACTTGAAGATGCGAAGCTTTCCTACCGCAAGAGTTATCAACAAATTGTTGAAGCAAAGCACTTCTTTTTCGGTGGTAACACTCTACCAAACCTTCAGTTTCAGATGTAGACCTTCATTAGTGTTTTGGAGAATCCATCGGTAAGATTTCCCTATGGTTATCCCCATTCCCCCATGTTGTTATCATCTTCTCGTTATTATCCTACTATTAATTCTCCATTGACCCCATCCATTTTATATCTTAAAAGGAGGACAGCCCCCACCAGCACACCAAAACAAAAAACACTTTCACCCCCCCCCCCAAAAAAAAAAAAAAAAAATCCCCCATCTCAATTGGGTTCTGTGCATAGTCATCGTATCATATATGCATCATCGTCTTTCAATCTCATCTTATTCTCAGGTATTAAGATCGTGACAGATTCAGAAGAAAAGTTCAATTGGTTTCCTTAGGACACATTTTCCAAACGGTGTCTTCTTAGACAACAATTAATGCATTGTAAGCTATGTTATTCTGCCTTTTCATGTTACTTGAAATACCCGTGTCGGAGATGTATTCGAAACGTGTCTCGTAATATAAGTATGATGCTCAGACCCTCCAAATCAATGAAAAAATTACAAAAAAAAATAGATGAGCAACCATGTTGGATGTGTACCCGGTGACAGAGATAGTTACCAGTAAAGTTTACGGAGCATACCTCAGATATGAGCCTGCTCCTTTCAGCAGCAGCCAAATATCGAAATGCAGGGGGCAATTCGGCAAAATCAACAGATTGTCTCTCAGCTCTCATCATCATTCCTGACCTCAAGGGTACTTGAGAAAGCCTTGCATTTCCACCTGTACTCGAAACCTCCATTATCCACACAGCAGCAGAAGCACCTAGAGGCATTAGGCCATAATTGCCCTGCCTCGGATGTGCAGTGTGATTGAGAATATCTGTCACTCTCTGTTCATATTCTTCAGCCATGTTGGGCTGAGGAAAACCAGTGGTAGCAGATGGGAAAGAAACGCCTGAACTAGAGCTGTTACGAGAAGCAGAAGCAATATTTCCAGGAATGCTCATATTCCCATTGACCAAGTTCACATTCGCTCGGCTTGCCAAATTTCTCCTTTCAGAGTCTGGAGGAAGCATCGAGCGTCTCCTCAAGTTCTCTTCTGCATCTCCTCCATTAATTGTATGAGCGGGAGAGATAGATGACACACCACCTCCTGACCTGGTTGCCCCAATCACCTGGGAAGACTGCAGATTTTGCGTAGAATTCAGAACCTGCACAAAAGGCTGCACTGCTGGAGTCGCATGAACAAGAAGTGGAGGTGCTACCTGATGTGATGATTGTACATCTGAATTCCTTGGCATCCATAATGATGGACTCTCTGGTATAACCAGTTGGTTGGCAATTCTCAAACGAATATTCCTTTGGAAATTTTCTGCTTCTGTTGCAACACTTAAAGTTTGATGTGTGTCAATGGCTGCCCCCATACCACTTGAATTTCCTTCCATACTTGAAGCTTGATGCATGAAAGAAGCTGCTTGCGTACCAAACCCAAGTCCAGCATTCACCAGTTCTCCCCTGGTCACAGCACACTCTTTGGTGTTTCCAGCTTGCGGTGCAGAACTTGAACTACCACCCACAGACAATTGGCCAGAAGCATCTTCGGGTGCTCTTCTTTTGCAGGATAGATGCCTACTATCATTTGATGGTCCCTCTATGCCATGATTTTCTTCCAACACATATTCCGCAATTCCAGAAGAAATTATGAGTGGATTAGATGAATTTCTGGCAGGTTGATTTTGATCACTTTCTGAGCCACCTGGCTTAAGTGGATCTAAAGCCTGTCCTGCCCCCATATCCTGATTCGCGTCATTCCCATTACCTTCATATGTTGCATTCAAGTCTATGTGATGAGGGAGAGCATGAGAACTGAGTCCTGGAGAAGCTGATTGCCCATTTCTAACATGACCACTAACCAGGCTCATATTTACACTCTCTTGGAGAGGAGCAATGTTTCGCTCAGGATTACTCTCTTCAAAGCTCTGTTCGCTTCTAACATGACCACCAAGAGAAGAGTCCCAGTCATCTTCATAATGTTGTCGTTGAAAACTGAACTGGTTCTGAATGCTTACACTAGAACTATATTCACCCAAGATTGTTGTGTTGCCTTGTGCTGAAGCATCAAGAACCATATTATGCTGATCCAACCCAAGATCGTTGGCATTGACTCCATGCCCAAAATAAAAAGTTTCTGGGAAGGAACTGGAGGAGCTGCCTTGGCCTTGCATCAGGGGGAACTGATACTCCCTTCAACAGCTTGGCAGAAGAAGTCACTTGAGAAGTAAAGCTTTTCCACAAACCCGGGAACAAACAAGCTGCATTTAACTTAGAACTAGAGTAATCTGATTTATGGTTTCAGAAGTGTAAAAGCTATGTAGAAATACTAATACTGGCAAGTATACAGTATCAGAACTTCTCAAAACAAAAAAAAATTACAAGTATAAACACATAGAAAAGCTGAGTACACATAGAAAAGCTGAGTATTTTCTTCATTAAAAAAAAAAACAAACACATGCTCCCAGTTGCATCAACTTTCTATTACCTATAATACAAACTTCAAATATTTTCCATATGCATTTTGTCTTTCCACAGTAAGATTTGAACCTAAGACTTGTTCCAACCCAACGCACTACAATCACCATTTGAAGCCTGGTTACTGTAGTCAGATCCCTCATGTCTAATTGACATGAATACATAACTTATTCGGTAAGACATTGGAAATCTTTGACATAATTGATAAGAACTAGTTAGATAGAACATTCAAAAAACATATCAGTATACGCCATCAATCTCCTGAATTAACCATCTTCAATTCATTGATCTTAGAACTATACACATCAGCATATTCAGAAGTTATTTTTCTTCTCCTAGTGTAAATTATGATGCCCCTTCGAACCTAGGAAACAAAAAACCTCACAACCATATCTTTCTTACCTCACTAAGGTTCTTTAGCTGCCCAGCCTCTTATGCATCAATCAGAATAATAGTCTAAAATCTTAAACTATAGTCTCCAATTATTGATGAAACTACTCCAAAATAATTTAGTCTTTCAATCAATCACAAAAACATGATATTAATTTTCCTAAAGTAACAACATTGCACCAACAAATATAATGAAACAGATCTGGAAAGTTATTTTACCAACGACTTGACAAGTTTTGGAAATAAATAAATGTACTCTCAAAATATCTCTACTGCATCACAATCTCAAAATATACAAGACATCGTAGATTCATAACCCAAAAACATAAAATGACTACTGATATTGTTACTTGGCCCCACATAAATTTTCTTCCAAAATATTGCCCTATAGTTTTGACTCAAAAAATGTATACAGCTTAAGAAAAAGAATATTTTTTTTCTTCTTTTTTTTCAAAGAAGAGTACAGTGGGATTTGGACAATGCATGTAACTCAAAAGAGTCAACAAATGAGCAAGGAACTATGAGAAATTATTTCAAAAATTTATTAAATAAAAATAGAATTAAGGCAACAACCATTCAATAATGAGTAAGTGATAAATATATATGCAATATGCTAATCTGTTTTACATAATTGCTCCATGAGTAAATTTAGATAGTTAATGCAAAACCTATGTATGATATATCGCTTGTCATAATGAGAATGGGAATCGCTAAAAAATTGTATAGAAACACAAGGAGAAAGTCAGAAACTTAGTTGATTTCTCCTCATCAGTTGAAGTAAAAATAACAAAGAGTTCAAACTAATCTGAGATGCAATACATGAAATAAATAACCTGGTTATAGTGGTCACTGAATCGACAATAATACTTTCAAATAGATTATATAAAAGACTGAACCACAAATGCATGCATGGGTAAGCATCGAAAGTTTTTAATTTAAAAATTTATAGACAATTCATGAAAACATTTCTTATAAACATTACAGCAATTGCTTTTTCTATTAAGAAATAAAAGGAGAAGCCTTCTCCAACCATTGTTCTCAAACCCTGGACGCTAAAAATGCATGGGAATATTAGTAAGGTTGATCTAACCCGATATTACAAACAAGTAAGAAGTTCAAGAGAGAGGGAGTAGCTCTATTAAATGGGATGTATAAATTCAAAGCACGCAACCAAAGATGCTATCTTAATCCTGAAAAGTTCCAAATTGGTTTCAAAGGTCTTCTGGTAAACAATCATACAATCATTTATATACAAGGCCAAAAATCGATTTGTACATAGTAAACTCATCTGAATTGATAAAAAAACACCCAATTTTAAATTCAGAAACGTTTTCAATGGCAAATCTACAAACTTGAAAATGAAAACATCCGTAAAAAGGAAAGCATATACAAACAAAGTAAAATAAAAAATAAAAAAAAAAATCAGAAATCAAAGATTAACAAAAATATAAAAGAAAATAAAACAAAGCAAATATTAACATCTTAATCGTGATTATTCAAAAGGATCTAGCCTTAAATTGTAAACAACTAAGAAATTTTCAATAATAAGATTTTGTATGGCTATATGAGTTCAAAAATCACCAATTTTTAGACTAAAGTGTGAAAAATAACACAAATTAAAAGATATACATGAATAGTCTCAAATATCTAGCCCAAAACAATAAACAATCAATGTCTTTCCCCATGAATAGTCTTGAAGATCTAGTAAAAAAAATAAACAATCAAGAATTTCTCTACCATAAGTGATAAGACTTTATAGTGCAATAGGGGTCAAAATTAATGAATGAAATTTAAGATGAAGAAAGAAACATGAAACAAGAGCAAAGATAAACCTCCCCCAATGTTAGGTCACAGAGAACTACCTTTAAAGCATAAAAAAATTGGGGACTTTTCAAAGAAAATGTTTCAAATGATAAAAAAAATTATAAAAAATAAAAAACAATCATGAAGGGAAGAAAATTAATACAAAATAAAATATCAACGTCCTTTCCACGATCAGTCGCAAAGATTCATCCCTCTATAATAAACAATAAGGGATTTTTAAACCAAAGGATTTTATAAAATATGAGGATCATATCACAAAGATCTAGAATAAAGGGCAAAAAAACAAAGTTAGAGAAGAAATAAGCACCCCTCTCTTGATTAACCACAAAATCATGCGCTAAACCATATACAATCAAGGATCTTTCGATCAAAAGGCTTCATATGAATAATAAGACTGTAAGTAACCAAAATTTAGGGAACATTAAGAAAGACAAAGATTAATATCCTTTTTGTAATTAGTGGCAAAGATCTAGCTCTAAACCATAAATGACTAAAGATCTTTCGACCAGAAGGCTTCATATGATCATGGGGGATGTAATCAACAAGATCTAGAATAAAAGAGGAAAACTACAACAACAAAAAAAAGTAAAAAAACTTAGCACCAGAATGATTAACCACAAAGACGAAAGATCTATCCCTAAATCATATAAAATCAAGGATTTTTTTTCGACCAAAGAGTTTCATATGAATTTTGAGACTGTAAATCACCAAAATTTTAGAATATATTAAGAAAAATAAACCAAAAGCAGAGATCAACATCTCTTCTGCAATTAGTCACAAGGATTAAGCTCTGAACCATAAAAAATAGGGATTGCCGACAAAAAGGCTTCATATGATTATTGGGGCCATAAATCATTGATGCATGCAAGATCAACAGACACTCTTTTATTCCACATGCTTGGCTGATAAGGCATCCATGAAAACAGTTCATCAAACTTAAGTTCTTAAAACTATTTATCTAAAAAGGAAAAAAAGAATGAACCAAGAAACAGAGTGATTCTACACTGACCAACCAAACATCAATTCATAGAGATAATCTAAACAAAATCAACTAAAACACCAAGAGAAAACCGATCAATCAAATTGAACAAACCATGAAAAACAAAATAGAACAGATCAAACAGAACAAACCATGAAAAACAAAATAGAACAGATCAAACAGAACAAATTCAAAAATTAAATTTCTACACCGTAACATCAATCAAACCCTAAATCAAAACACAAATACATATCCACACAATCACAGAAACAAAAAATTCAGTAAACATACAACATAATAAGAATACGTATAATTTATAACCTACTCATGCTACAATTAACAAGAACAAGGAGAAGGGTTTATACCAACAAGATGAGAGTAGTGAAAAGGAAGGCTGCGGCAAGGGTTTGAACAAACAGACTATTCACTCCCAGTCTTATCTGTGAATTGTGAGTGGAGAAATGAGAGTAGAGAGGGGGAGCTTTATAGAGAGAAATGCCGGGCAGCGTTTGAAGGTAATTAAGGGGATAATACTCTGGAAATAGAGAATTTTCCATTGATAGATTGGAATCATAAATACAGTTCACGAACAGACAAATATGGTAGTAAGGTGTCATCTTTAGCTGCTGACCAATTGGATTCTCTCTGGGTGAGTCCCTCTCTCTCTAGAATACGCTCTGCTTTTACTCTCTCTCTCTAAATCTGGGATTTTATGGAAACAACTTTCGTCTCCGAATACAGTTCAGGCCTAGTGTTTTCTTTCCCTCTCTCTTTGTTTTCCCTCGCTCTTTGATTATTTTAATATTATTTTTCACTTTCAGTTTCTGATATTTTTCATCCTAAATAAAATTGTAAATTAAGATTGTCACAAGTATCGTTTGGACTTGATAACTTCGGTTCGAAAGTTAATTAAATCGAGTTTAAACTCAAGTTCGAATTTTGATTTTGATTCTGTTAATTTTTCGAGTGGAGTTTAAATAATATTAAATTTTGGTTTAGCTCGAATATATTTTTTACTCACAAACCGAACTCGAGCTCACTTCAATTGAAGTTTAGTTCGGCTCGAATCCATCCATTCAATATTTGTTAATGAAGTTCTTAGCTTTATGATTTGCTACAACGTTAAGAGAAATTTAAAATAATCTACTTTCTTCTTTGACATAAATTTTAATAATCTCAAATTTTGTTTTTGAACTTCTATTGAAAAATTATTTAAATTTGTTAAGATTATGACCGTTTTTTCTGTTGTTTAATTTAGTTGATCGTTACCAAATATTCTAATTCTTGTTAAGATTACGGTTATTCATTATTCCTACATTATGGTGTTTGTTTTATGTTACAAAATATACTTGACTAACTTTTCAGTTAACCATTCTTTTTTATTTAAGTTCGTTTATAGATGAACAAAATCTTTGTCGCGTATTCAAGATAACTACTTAATTGGTTTTAAAAGGACTTTTGTGTTTATCTAGGAAGTCTTGTTCCCACGGACCCCACTGAACTAAAAAACTTTACTGATAATTATGGGAATTACAGTAGTAATTGAATATTTAAATATTTTATTTTTATTTAGTTACTGCTGCAGTTCCTGTAATTATCAATAAAGTTTCTTAGTCGGTTCCGTGGGATCAAAATTCTTAACTAATTGGTAATTGTTGAAATAGTTGAATTAATAGAATAACAAAGTAAATGAATTAACTTACTACTCTCTCCATCTCATATATATGGGCAAGTATTCCATTTTGAGATGTCTTGTATTGTTTGTCCATTTTGAAAAGTTAAAGTTCAATTTTAGTTAAATTACCCTTAAATTTAAGATTTTTAAACAACTCTACCATTAAATCTAAGTATTAAATAGAGGTATTTATGTAAAGCAAGTTATAATTTAATGAGTTGTAATATTAATTATTATGTCTTCTTAAAAAGTTGGATCTTCTATACATATCAATATATGGGACGAAATACAATCAACTAAAATGAAAATGTAGTACGTTTTGGTATTGTCACGTTCGAATTTATCTCGATTAGAGGAGGAGAAGGGAGGTGCAAGGTCGGAGGGGAGGAGGTCGGGCGGAGGGGAGGTGGCCGTCGCAAGGAAGAAGACAAAAAAGGGAGGGGTGAGGGGTAAAATGGTCATTGAAAAAAATCAATCCCTCATACTTGAAATTGATTTTATCTCAAGGGATTGAGACAGATTTTCAATGATTGTGACTAATTTAGTCCCAACTTAATCTTAAATGAACAGTTAAATCTCTCAAACCAAACATGAGACTAACTGTTCATGTGAGATTAAGTTAGTCAATCCCAACTTAATCCCCTATACCAAACTGCCCTTTAGTGTTTAGTAAATATTAAGAACTCAAATCTTTATAGATTTGAAAAAATAAATTGTAGGTTCCATTTTTGTCAATCCCATCCAATTTAAAATGTCTTCAAGCCAAAGCCTCACAAAACTGCAAGGAGCACCACAAAGATATACCATATTTAGCATTAAAATTGTTTATCAAAGAAATATTTAGCATTAAAATTAGGTATTTTATGGGTTAAATGAATTGTTTGGGTTAATGTACTTAATATGTTACAAATGAAGCATTATTGTTGGCTCATCTATTTTTGCCTAAAGTGGATAACTTACAAAAAGTTTTCAGATTTTTTTTTTTCTTTCAAAATGACAACATATTGTGTCTATTTTTGTTATTACCAGTATCCAACTCATAAATATCAAAATCTTACTTCATTAACCAGAGAATCCAAAATATATGTCTTCAAATTTTTATTTCATTATTTTTTTTCTCTCAATAAACTATATTGTAATACTTTTAAATTTATTGAAATGACACTAACATACTAAACATTTTTAAAACTCACGATTCACTTCAAAATACCAAAATCTACAATCAAGCAGCCCCAAAATGAAATTTTTTTTAAGAATCAAAATTTTAATTGGATATTACTTTTCATGATGGTCAAAGTACCTTAGGTATCATAAATGTTATTTTTTAATAAAAAATAGAAGCATTGAGGATGAAATATATTTAACAAGGAGTTTTTAAAAAAAATAAAATTATCATCGTTCTTTTTCGAAAAATTTTAAAAGTATATTTTAAATGGATTTATATTCTTTTATATGGTATAAAACAAATTTTACTTCATATATTTTTTTATTTTAAAAAAAGTTATGATATTATTACCTATCTAATCCTCAAATAAATGAAAATAAAAAATTATCATAAAATTAAATTAAATATTTTAAATGAAAAGTTTGTTGATATATTTTTTTATATAATTAAATAGCTTAATATATTAAATAAATGAATATTAATGACCATCATAAAATAAAATCAACGACAAACTTTTTTATTTTAAAAATTAAAATGATACTGTATATTTTTATCTTTTTTTATATAAAAATATGCATTAAAATAACCTAAAATTTTGTGTTATAAATAATTGAGAAAAATAATTGATAAATAGAATTAGTAAACTTATCATAATCACTTGAAGATATTTTAACACTAAGAGTGTTTTGGTCATTATGAAAAATAATATCCAATTAAAATTTTGATTCTTAAAAAAAATCATTTTGAAGCTGCTTGACAGTAAAAATTGATTTTTTAGGTGAATAATGAGTTTTAAAAAGATTTTATATGTTGGTGTTATTTTAACAAATTAAAAAATAATGCAATGTAATTTACTTTTTTTTTTTTTTGTAACCGAAGAATCCACCCATTCTGAATTAGAAAGTTGACTATTTAATTAAGTAGTCATGACCACGAAAAGTAAGAGAAGTAAAGAACTGGAAACCTCCCCCCAAACACTGCTACTAAGCCACCCTTAGTGGTTCATTCATTTCATTCTTATTGTCCAAATACATCCTCTTTCATGAAAGATTACCCTTTTTTATATTCCACGTTCAAATTAGACGATCCGGGTGGCTCCATAATCTTCTCAAGAAACCTCTTCTTTACATCACCCTTCTTTTTATTGGAATCTTCAATTTCCTCTTCAATGATTTTCAGTTTAGGCATATTAACATCACTAGCATCAGCTTCTTGATTAAACCCAGTCTCCGATTCAGCTGACCTTCTCTTCTCACTGTCTTCTTCTTTCTTGAACTCTTTATCTTCTGCCTCCAAAACCCTTTGCCCTTGTAAATGTTTGCTATAAAAGAGTTGAAAGAAATAGAAATACCAAGAAAGAAAGACCAAGGAAACTTGAGAAAAAGTGACCGAAGAAACCACTGTTTTCTTTGTGAATTTTAGGTGCCTGAAACATGGAAAATACCTGATCGCACAGGGAGTAAAGCATCATTTGTTAACCTGTGGAAATTTCATTGGTAATTTGAAGTTAAAGAACTTCATCGGTAATATATGTATAGTTACTATTCATATTATCACTGAAATTATTTATATCAATAAAGTTTTAGACCCGATATAAAAATGAAGTTTTACTTCCGATCCAAACAAAAATTTCACCTATAAAAAACAGGAGTAGTGTTTTCTTGGTGACAATTAACTAAATGATTGGAAGAGTGTGTATAAATGCCTAAATGGAGTGATGAGAGATCTTTCAACTCAAATTCATGATAATTTTATCAGAATAGTCATGTTTCGTTTCTACTTTGAGGCAACTTAAAACTTAAAACTTTTTAAGTTTGACTTAAATGGGTTCAAAACAACTTCCTTTAAATTGGCTTAAAATAGAAATCAATAGCACGGATGATCTTTTGGTGTCCTACAAAATAGGAATAACAGTTATATAGAAATTTAGACCGGTCTTTAAACGGAAAAGAAAAAAATTGATCTAGAACCCATGATGAGTAAATTGCAAACTACACTTAACATAAAGGCTATGAGTAACTAATTTTCTTGACAAGCTAAACTATAAAGCAAGATTATAATTTTTTTGCTCATTAAATCATAAATTGCCAAATTTAAACAAAATTCACATTATTAACTGAATAATTGAAACAACTCTACATTATACTAATCTTTAGGAACTGGAAAAAAGACTACACATGATTGAATCAGAACCAAATGCAAACTCAACTTTTAGAGCATCAACTAATTTGAACACAAAAATCATGCTCCCTCAATAGATCTCATGCGGCAAAAAGAAACCTTTGGTTAGAAACAAAGTGGTAATAGTGAGCTTTTGCTTCTTTAAAGATAGTGGAGACACAAAGAACTTTCTCTTCTTCAAAGGCAATAGTAAAGACCCATAAGCTGCTGCAGATAGATTGCACTGTTTATCTGAAGTAACAACCTCTTAATATAGGTCTATCGACTCATATTGTTAGATGTGTTTTCATTGTAGCTTTCAACTTCTTTATATAGGTTTATCAACTTATTTAATTAGAAGCTGATTCCAATTGACAGCCTAGGATAATCAGGCCAAATGTACCAATTCGTCGATGGCTCTAGCTATACCCAATCGGGTACAGTCTCAGTTACACCCAGTTCAACTACAAGTTGATATCCTCACAAATTTAGGAGAATATGGACTTTGATAGTCTCAGCCACGAGTGTCATAACTGACTTATAAAATGTTCACATCCACTACAAACGCAGGGTACTAAGTGCATGTAATGCATGCACCTATCCTAATCATCAATAGTGACACTCAGTACTAACGCTTGAAATTCCCAAACAATAATTAAACTGATATCCGCTATTTGAGTTTGCGATCAACATTCAAGTTCAATCTGTCCGGTAACAAAGATGAAAGCGAAGTTGTCATCATCTACACAAAGCCTCCAGATGATATTCTTGGGATACCTATAAAAGAGGTGATTGGTTTCAGGAGAGTCTTCGTACAAATCGTGTTCAATGCTTGCAAAGTTTCATCTTGTTGCATACTTAAAAATTCTGACCTATAAAAGTAAGACAATATGACTGCATAACATTTTCCCAAAGGCAAGCAAACCTAGAAAGGTTCACATGTTTAGACAAACCTTAGACATGGAACACGAGCCATTTCCATTCATTAACTGGAAAAAAGATGTTAACTGCCATCAAATACCAAGCCATTCTCACGAGTTGAAGCCATGGTGGTAGTGTTGGCCTTCTTTGCATAAATTTTCCGGAGCATTGAATTAACTTCAGTGAGGCAGTAGGTCTCAGGTGTTAACAAGAAGCTACTGTCTTTGCTTGTTACAAACTCCTTCGCTGCAAATTAATACTTCATGAGCTTCATTGTGCCGACAAATTTTTTCAGGAGGAAACAGAATTTGCAAGGTAAGAAATTATTTAGCAAGGCATGCCAACATTGTAGAAATAATCTGCCAAAAATCTAATGGATGTTTGACTCAACTTGCAAGGTCAAACAGAGACAGCAGAAATCCCCATCCTCCCCCCCCCACACACACACAAAACACGCATAAAATGTGAAAAATAATTTACAACATATCTAGGTTATTTTGTAGTCGCTATGTTGAATATCCAATTTGAAGCAGTTCAAGGGTGAGAATTGGTCATACCTTCAGTTAAATCTTCTCTTCCACCTCTAAAATCACCTTAAAAGTGCCCCATAACTTCTCAGTTAAAACAGACCAAAAAAATAAAAACAAAAGATCACTTAAGAATTACTTCCTTGTTCTTCCCAGGTAAAAAGTACCCTTGCTTTTTAAGTTGATATCCTAGAAATTGTTCGCATGAGCATGTCAAAGGCAAGCATATCATAAAGTAATCGATCTCTCCCACTTTGGGTCCAATTGAGGGTAACATACTTGTTTTTTAGTTGTATTTTGGTTCAAAAAAACAGATTGATGCAGCATATTGCCAAAGAGCATTTACCTATATACACATGAAAAGTATATAAATGCTTTTGTACTACTACTAATATACTTTGACTTATCAAAACTAGTGACCTTACAAACACTTATTTTTTTTTATAAAAAAGATTACCTATTTAAACGGGAAGACTAAATAAATGCTTTTGCACTATCATCTCATTACTACCTTACATCAACGAAGCACCAGGGCAATACAATTATTAGCTCTTCCATGTTCCACAAACTAAGACAGCACATGCAAGTATAGGTAGCCTTTAGTTATAAAAACAACAAAAGGAGAGTTACCTCATGCCTAATTTTTAACTTTCTAGAAACAATCGTCACTGTCCCAATGTTTGACAAGATGAAATGATGTAAAGAATCTCAAAGGTTTAATGCAAACATAGTAGAAATTAGACCACTCCCATATGAGAACATTACTACCTGCTTACCTGCCTGAAAATCAATAAAGAAAATTATACTTAAGAATAACAAGTCCCTAACACCTTAATACATACATGGCAAACTACCAAAAATATAGTTCTAAATCATTTTTACCATTGAGCTATGCTTGTTGTAAAGAAGGGACGCTTACCAACTTATTTTGGAATTAGGATAGATGATGGTTGCACCGTTTAGATCATACGGATGCTTCACAACTTGCTGACTACTCTGTTTATTCGACAATATCAGAAAGCATCTGTGAGAAATGCTATGTGCGGTCGAAGAGAAACTTCATTACTTTCATGGCCAGAATGGTAACTTCATCTTTTCAAGATCTCGGCTCTGATAGTATTCATCACCAGACAGGCCTGAAAAGAGGGCTAGCTTTTCTCTTGTGAGCTGAAAACTCATCAACAATGCTGATGAAAAGGAGAATATGCAGAAGAATTCAGGAGCCCACTAGTGTGCATCAAATAGATGCCTAAATTTGGACAGTGATTAATGAAATATTCCATTTGGTTGAAAATTTGGCGTTCTTTTAGAGTTAAATTACCATGTATACATAAATATAACTATATAGAGTGTTGTTCAACTGTTTCGCAATAGAACAAAGAGCATTATTCAAGCAATCAATTAAATTTCATTTCTTCAAAACTAGGGACCATTTATTAGGGACCATTTCTGTTCATTTTTGCTCTCTTTTTACAGGAAACATATAACCACGAGAATCATAAGTTATAATCACAGTTTAAATCCTCAAGTGACAAGGCACTCCAAAAAGGCCCATAACTAATAGTAATAATCTGATTACAGGAAGTATAGAGGTAGTTTGAGTGTTCTGTGAATTTACAATGGTGTTAAAATATAAGGAAATTCAGACGCCCCAGAAAGAAATTGGTTTTAGGTAAAAAGAAATACAAACCTGGGATTCCTCAAGTATTCATTGTAGTACAATTGAGCAGAGCTTTTCTACACAAGCTGCAGTAACAGTTCCAGCAAGGAAAAATAAATAATTAGCCATTTAAAAGGAATTTATTATGAGACACCCTAAATAATTTAAATACCATGATCAGAAGAGCGAAACTGCAATACCTTATCATATGAAGAAGGAAACACAATAATCAGCTTCCCACCAATTTCTCAAACCTATATAAAGCAGAATAGGTTTATTCGCACAAGTAAGATCAAAAACATTCTCAGATAGAGAAATAAATGCTTTTGCTTAAAGTACTGGAGACTTACTTCTCACAGAAATGCTTGTAGCAAGAATCCGTTGTCGTAATATAAGTTTGTGACAGCTTTCCATCAACAACTACGAGCACAAATTGGAAATGGGATTCGTAATGACTGACAATTGCAGTATGAAAAATTTAAAAGATTTTAGGTTCCAATATTAAGTGGAACGACACTTCCAAATGTGTTGCAACCACGTCATTTATCATTGTCAACATAATAAGGCTTTATTTCATGAAGTTTGCACAACAGTACAAAAATAGCATAGACATATGGGACACAATTAAGCATTCTACTGTACTGAACATCCTTTTAAAAGTCTTACAAGAAAGTAAGTTCAATAATTGAAAAAAGCTACCCAAGAGGTCATGCGGTCATAGCACAGCATCACATCCCAAAACCCCAATACTGGCTTACTATGTTAGAGCCCCAGATAACAAAATGAAACCTTTTCTGTGTTTTTTTGTTTTTACTACCTTGCATTAAAAAAAAAAAAAAAAAATTGAAGCCTAAAACCCTAACACTAATCTCCCTGTGTCATCGGCAAACTAAAAAAGAAAGAACCAACCCCTCTCCTAAGGCTTTGAACAAGATGTTTGCTGATTGGCAGAGCGACCCATAAATTGAAGCTCCCTCTTATCATAAATCTCCAAAGAAAAATCCCTAAGCATCTGTGTAGTAGTAGCGCTGGTACTGCTACTAGAACTGGTACTAGTACCGTTACTTGTTCCTGAACTTGAACTGGGCACCACGGTAGACCCCATATCACCACCACTAGACCTGCCATCCATCTCATCCAATTGAATCCCAGCACTTGGCTGCATAGCAGAGACAAAATTGGATATGGGTCTAGCAGCAACATTGAAAAATGGCGTCCTTGCAGCTGCAGGGATTGCCCACAACTGTGCCTGATTGGATCCACCAGCATCGGCATTACCACCAACACCAGATTGTGTAGGTAACATAAAAGCGCCCATAGGCCACAAAGGGACCAGCCCTTGTGTATTGACATTAACATTAACACCACCATATGTCATTGCTGGTGTGATGGGTGCTAGTCCGGAAGAGACCGAGCTCTGATTATTCTGCTCACTAACCTCAATGAAATCACTGATACACGCTCTCTTCCTCTGCCTTCTTGGCAATTCGGTGTCGCTTTGCTCCTTTTCTGGAGAAGTAGTTGGGATCTTGAGAGTGCCGTTCACTGAAACAGCAATGGCAGGGACAGTGCCTGTGCCCGTGGCTTGTATGATGGAGGGCTCTGCGTGCTCCAACAGCCATCGGATCGTCTCCCCATCGGACTTGAGACCGAGCTCTTGGGTCAGCTGGAAGATCCTGGCCGCACACGTGGCAGACATTCGAATCCTACGGCCACGGCCCTCAACTTTTGTGTGCCGGTCTTTTGATCCGCGCTTGGGTGCCAGGGACCGATTATTTGGCCTGGGCATGACCTCAACGTGGTCGACAGGGACCGAAGAGCTGGTTAATTCTTCGTGCTCTGCAACTGTTAGCTCCTCTTCCTTCATGAGGATCATTCTTTCTGGGTGTAGGTCTGGAGGGTGCACCATTGATGTCTCTGAAGTGTCGCTTTGTTCTTCATTGTTGTTGTTGATGATTGTGATGTTTTCATCTATTTCTCGTATGGCCTGGCCTTCTTGATTAGAGTACATGTTGAATGAAAAACCTAGCAAGCAACCAAGAAAAATAAAATTTTGATAAAGACCCAGAAAAGAATTATCAAAACCAACAAAGTATCTTACAAGAATGGTTCATCATCCATTAGTTCTAAATTCAAACCATACAAGAAATTCATTAGCATATTACAAATTCTCACGAAGTTTCAAAATTACTTGAATAACTTAACAGTAACACAAACCAACTAAAACACTAAACTGAATTACCTATAAACTTTCCGGGGAAAAAAACCCTATAAACTGAACTAGATATAAACCATAAAACACTAAAAACTTACTAAAACTACCTAAAAACTGAATCTAGAGAGAGAAAGATACTGACATAAGAAATCTAGATAAAGAAAGGAACAGAAAATCCAAAAGATCTAAGAATTTAACGTGACTAGGGTTTGCGATAGTACCTGAGAGATAGAGGAAAAGGGTTTGGGCTCTGGAAATTTATTTGAAAGCGATTTCGTTCTCTTTGCTGCAATACAGAGAGAGAGAGTTAGAAGCTAGAACCTGATGACGGCAGAGAATACTACGCCGCAATGACAGCGGGCTGCGGGCGGGCTGTGGGCAGCACACAGAGAGATAATTAGAACTAGGGGAGAATTAGAGATATATGTTTCAGACCTTCAGTGCTTATCTTACTGATCTAGCGGCGAACGGAGGGGTGCGAACCGCGAACGGCGAACGGTGGGCTGGAATGTTGGCGGCAAAGAGTTTTGAGTCGTGAGAGATGAGAGGGCCCACTGAAAAGGGTAAATGTGTTATAACGGTTAGGGTAGAAAATAAGTATATTGGTTTTCTCAACGAAACACAGACAATTTATATACAAGTCAATTACTTTATTAAATATTATGGTTATTATTAACTTAAGTTAAATAAAATTATTTATTATGTTACTTAGTTATTTAATTATATATTTTTTAATAAAAAATAATTCACTTTTATTTATTCATTTTCTTTATTTAGGATTTTAATTATAAAAAAAGAAAAAAATTAATATTTTTTTATAAAAAATTTAATTTAGTGTCATTGTTTACAATTTTAATAATGTCGTGATTTCATTTTCAAATTATAGAATTTGTTAGGTTCAGGTTTCTAGTTATAGTCAATGAGATTGAAAATTGATATAGTAGAAAATTCCTTCTCAAATTATATTACGACAAATGATAACTTTCAAGAGCAAAAAAGTAATTACATAATTTGAACAGATCAACCAATCAAATCTCTACATTTGGCAAGGGCATTACGGTAATTTTACAGTAGAATGTGTCATGGTAATCTCATGTCAATGTCTCAGTACTATTACAACACTTCAATTAATGGATAAACTATTATTCAAATCCAACATGTGGATAACTCCAGTCTTATCTAAGAGGAATATTATTCCTATCACAACACTAAAATCATTCTCCTAATCGGACTCTGCTCCGACACACTATAAAAGGGGCTCTCACAAGCAAAATGTACATTCAATTCATTACTCACAACTCTTGATTTCACACAGCTCTCCTTATTTCTCCAAAAGCCCTATACTAACTTAGGCATTGGAGAGTCCCCCCGAAGGCACACACCTCGGTTTTTGGGCGACTTTTAGGTTTTCTCTTCGTTTTGTGTGTGCAGGTTCTGCTCACCGGTTGTTCTATTTCTCGGTAGATTTTCAGCATCAACAGATTGGTGTCGTCCGTGGCAAACCACACTCTTTAACTTTGTAAGTAAATGTGCAAAAAACTAATCTGTCACAATGCCGCCTAAAAACCATGCCAAGAACACCACCGGAACAAGTTTAATCGCCACACGAGTATACACTTGCAGTCAATTTGGAAAACGGCTCACTGTTATCTCTGAATATGGTATCTCCAACCAAAATCATAGTGAACCGTCTGATGAACGAACCAAGATTGACCCAATAGATCCTCCATCGTTTGACCCAGTAGATTCTCCACAGCTCGACCTCGTAGACCTTGATGACTAAGAAAACCTAGAGACACCTACTGCACCCATCTCAAATATACCGGTGACCCAAGAATAGTTCTTGGAACTTCGACAACTTGTTACAAGTTTGGCCGTCGGACTTAGGAGACAAACTCGCCCTTCTACATCTCTATCTCCTCCTATGCAAAACCCCAACGGATCAACTCATAGTTGCTCTACCACTGGGTCATTTCCTCATTCCAAGGTAAGGTGCCGAGACTTCTCCACCTCTAGGAACCACGCTGACCTAGACAGAAGGCTAAAAGATATAGAAAAAAAGATAAGGGAGGCTTTCAAAGGGAGAAACACCAACATCTTAGATGGACTCAACTCCCAGGATCCACCCTTCACCTAAGAGATCCTCGAAAATCCTCTCCCTCGGCATTTTCACATGTCAATTATAAAGGCCTACGATGGCACCACAGATCCCATGGATCATCTTCAACTTTATAAAACTATCATGATGTTGCACTGTCACCCAGATGTCTTACTATGCCAGGCTTTTCCTCTGACGCTTGAGAAGGCCACCAGCACATGGTAATCTCATCTCAAACTAGCAAGTATAGGCTCGAACTCAACCGTGCCTTTTCCGTACACTTTCTCAGTAGCAAAGGACCTTGAAAGACTTCAAAAAGTCTCTTTAGCATCATCCAACGCAAAGGAGAGAAACTTCGGGAGTATATCTCAATGTTCAACACCGCAACATGGGAGATCGCGGATCTAGTTCTGACGATCCAAACACTTGCTTTCAAAAACGAGCTTTGATCAGGGACCTTTACCTCTAAACTAACTAGACAACCAACCAAAGATATGAATGAAATCCTTGCTAGGGCTAAAGAGTTCATATTGGCTGAGGAAGATTAGCCATTCCAAAGAGAAAGAGAAAAAATAAAAAGAAAAAAGGAAGAAGGAAGGCATTCAGGCAAATAACTATTCATTAAAAAACGTCGATAAGAAAATGATGCTAAGGGATCTAAGTAATACGATAGCTATACCCTATTGAATGCGCCCAGGTCTAATATACTGACGAACATTCAGGACTGTGATGTTCTTCGCTGGCCTCCAAGACCTGTACACCCTATAGAGGACAAAGATCAGTTCAAATGGTGTAGGTTTCACAAGGATCATCGGCACGAAACTGAGGAATGACGGGCATTGAAAAACCAGATTGAATCCCTCATCCGTCGGGGATACCTTAAAGAGTTCACCAACCCCTGCAGCAGAGACCCTCCGAGATAAAGTCTTGAATGCCCTGGTAGATGGAGTTTCAAGCGGTGGAACTCAAAACAAGACTCTCGGCAAAGTCTGAGACAAAACCATTAGAGGCATTCAAGCCATCGAAGGGATCAAAGTCCAAGAAGAACCTCAAAAGAAAGTAGACAAGATGATAGGTGCCACACATCTACAACGACAGACACTATCAAAACAATTTACTGAGACCTTACCCATAGAGGTCGAGGATCTACAACAAGACTATACAGGTTGGTCCAAAGGTAACCTGATTCCTCGGATAAGAAACGCTAAGAACATTAAAAAATTTCATTAATAGACATTTCTTTTTTTTTTTAAGATATATAATTTTAACTAGTTATCAATAAAGTTGTTATTTTGGAATTCATATCAAAATTACTTCGCTGAGAAATAAGCCATAAACCTTTCCACTACGGAATCTTCATCAAAGTCATTCTCTTTAGACCTATCTCCAAGACTCTGAGGAATTCGATCTCCAGCATCCTCCTCGGACCCATCTCTAATACTATAAGGAGTTCAGTCCCAAGCATCCTCCTCAGATGCATCTCCAAGACTCCGAGGAGTTCGATCCTAAGTATTCTCCTTAGACCCATCTCCAAGACTCTGAGGAGTTCGATCCCAAGCATCCTCCTTGGAACCATCTCCAAGACTTCGAGGAGTTTGATCCTCTCCAATACTCCAAGGAGTTCGATCCTGAGCATTATTCTAGGACCTATCTCCAAGACTTTGAGGAGTTCGATCTCAAGTATCCTCCTTGGGCCCATTTCTAAGACCCCGAGGAGTTCAATCTAAGCCATTCCCTTTGGACCTTTATTCCTTGTTGGTCCCGAGCTACACACCTGTGCACACTACCGAGCCTTACAAAACCATGTTGCACACTTCAAAATTTCAAGCACACACTAGTGCACACTGTCGACCCTTGTGACACCATGTCGTACACTTCGGAGTTTCGAGCACACACTGGTGCACACTGTCGAGTTGCGAGACACCATATTGCACACTTTAAAGTTTCAAGTGCACACCACCTCCAAGCTCGAGAATTAGTAGACATGCCCCTTCCAAGCTCGAGCCTCAATATTCATACCACCTCCGAGGCTGAGGATCAATGTGCATGCCGCCTTCGAGGCCGAGTAACAGTGCACATGCTCCCTTCGAGCCCTAGCATCAGTGTGTATGTCCCGTCCGAGCCCTAACATCAGTGCGCATGCCTTCTCCAAGGTCGAGCATTAGTGCTCATGCTTCCTGCGAGCCCTAGCATTAGTGTGCATGCCACCTCCAAGGTTGAGCATCAGTGTGCACGCTAGCTCCAAGCCTAAGGATCAGTATTCACACCACTTTCGAGCCTAAGGATCAGTGTGCACATCGTGTCCGAGCCCGTGCGCACACGGCCTCTAAGCCCGAGCATCAGTGCGTATACCACTTCCAAGCCTAAGCATCAGTGTGCACATTACTTTCGAGCCTGAGTATTAGTGCGCACACCGCTTCCATGCCCGAACGTTAGTGCACACACCCCTTTCGAGCCTGGGCATTAGTGCACATGGCACTTGCAAGCTCGAGCCTTAGTGCACAGCCTTCGAGCCCAGGCTTCAGTGCATACACTGCCTTTTAGCCTTAGCATCAGTGCGTGCACTATCTCCGAGGTCGACCATCAGTGCGTACACCGCCACTGAGCCTGAGTATCAGTGCACACACCACCGAGCACAAGCATCAGTGCACATACACATTTTCTAGTTCGAGAACTATGCATACACATACTACCGAGACTAGAATCGGTCATCTCTAAGCCTTAGACACCGCGCACAACAATCCTTGGCCACATTATGCCAAGCATCTCAAGCCTCGGATACCACACGACGAGCATGACAGACCAAGTCTTAGTCACATCATGCCAAGCATCTCAAGCCTCTGCTACCACAAGCCGAGTACGACAGACTAAGCTTTGGACACATCATGCTAAGCATCTCAAGCCCCGGCTACCACATGCCGAGCACGACACACCAAGCTTTGGCCACATCATGCCAAGCAACTCAAGCATCGGCTACCACACTTCGAGCATGACACACCAAGTCTTGGTCACATCATACCAAGCACGCATTTCACAAACTACTTCTTCAATTGCATAATTGTACTCAAGGAAGTAGAGGGCATCTGATGTAGGGAAAAATTCTCTCTCCAATGATATTATGACACATGGCAACTTTCAAGGGAAAAAAGTAATTATACAATCTAAACAGATCAACCAATCAAATCTTCACTTGGCAAGGGGCATTATATTAATTTTACACTAAGGGGCATCATGGAAATCTTACGCCAATGTCTCAGCACTACCACAACACTCCAATTTATGGATAAACTGTTATTCGAATCCAACATGTAGATAACTCCAGTCTTATCTAAGAGGAATGTTATTCCTATCACAATATTAAAATCATTCTCCTAATCGAACTTTGCTTTGACACACTATAAAAAGGGGCTCTCACAATCAAAAGGTACATTCAATTCATTACTCACAACTCTTGATTTCACACAACTCTCGTTATTTCTCCAAAAGCCCTATACTAACTTAGGCATCAGAGAGTTCCCTCGGAGGCACACCCTTCCGGTGCTCCAGTGACTTTCTCTTCGTTTTGTGTGTGTAGGTTCCGCTCCCCGACTGTTTTATTTCTCGATAGATTTTCGACGTCAACAAAAATAAATTAAAGCATACTTACTGTTAGAAAATAATTTAAATCATTATAAGATAAAATAGAAACATGTACAACAAATGAATAAATGTTGATCCAGATTAAAAAAAATTGCATCTTGAAAACAAGTTGGCAAAATTTAACCAATGACTGTAAGAAGTTAATGTGAAGATTACTCTCACCAAAAAAAAGAGAAGAATGAACAATGATAACCTATATAAATCACATTAAAGAAATATGATAACACCAAAACAATCTTTATAAATCTAGTTAGAAACTTTTGTTTTAGTTTTAATTTTTTTTTAAAAAAAATTAGGTTTTAGGTTCTAATTATTTTTGGGGATTCATTTTTTAAAAGTTGTTTTCTAACAAGGGTTTCATTTGCTTTAACTAATTTCACTGGTTAAATTTTTTTTATAAAAAAGTAACAATTTTCTACATTTCTTTTTCATTGTTAGAACTCCAAACAAAGAGAGTAAAGGAAGAATAATAAAAAAGGAAAGTGAAATATTTTCTATTGAAAATAAAATAAAATTGGAAAGATTTAAGCAATATAATAGACAGTTTCATTTATCTTAAGTGATATTGCTGATTTGACATAATAATGACCATTAGATTTAATAAAATGGTTGAGATGTATGTAAATTGTCCGTACGTTATCGGTACAAAATTGAGAGAACCAAGATCCAGAAAATATATACTCATGCAACACGTTCGATTACCTTTTTAGTTAAATTGTTACAAAATTTCAGTCAAAATTACTTGGTAAATTGAACACAAAAAAATACAAAAAAAAAGAAGAAGCAAAAGTTGGTAATTTTATTTTGTTTCGGTCGAAACATTATGGTTTCCGCACTAAATCAGAATGAAACGCTACTATACTTCATTTCGTCTTATGTTCTGGTATGTTTCGGTTTGTTTCAACCCGTATCAAGCAAACCATCATATTTTGATTGAAATATTAGAATTTTATTTTATTTTTATATATTTTTTAAAATTTGAAAAGGGTAATTTGAGAATTTTCATATTTTCTCTTCAACTGAAGATTGATGTTTGAATGATAATTGTTTTATTATGAAAGGTATGTAATTTAATAGTAGGCCCAAGTCCTAATTTGGATTTATACCAAAAAAAAATTGTAATTGATTTGAAAACGAAAAAAATTGTATATTTGAATGGTGGTTGTTTTCTTATAATTATATCTTATAATTATATATATATATATATATATATATATATATATATATATATATATATATTAAAAATATATGTTATTTGATAAGTACATATTTGAAAATAACGACAAATCAGAAATGACACACTAAAATTGACCAAAACCGAAACATTTCATTTAAATAGGTAAACCGAAACGCTATTCGACATGAAATTTACAACCTTAAAAAACCAATTGAAGAAATTCAATCATATATACGCCTGTAATTTTTACCTTTTTGCTGTTCTCTTTTTCTTCCTCCACACATGCTCTCTTTCCGAAGAAAATGTGTAAACCGACGTTCAAACCCAATAGGGGGTGAATTGAGTTTTAAAAACTTTTTCTAATTTACTTGCAAGTTTTTAAAGAGTTAAATATACAAAGCATACAATCAAATAATATGCTTGAAAGTAAAGGAGTTTAAGGAAGAGAATATGCAAACTCCGTTTATCATGGTTCGACAATATCAGAATCTCTCTGACCCTACGTCCATTCTCTTCAAGGAACCTCCTTGAAGCAATCCACTAAAACCTTAGTCGTTCAACTTAGTGGGTGTTACACAAACCTTACAACTAATTTCTTCCTCACGGAAGCTAATATCTTCTTCACGGAAGCTAATCTCTTCCTCACGGAAGTCACTCTCTTCCTCAAATGAAGTGTTTAATCCTAAAAACTCTAAGAGTTATTACAACTTTTTCCCTTTACAATAAATGGAGTTTGTTGTAAAGAAAGTAATAGAGAGATAGCAATAAGTACTTTCACAAATGGACAATATCTCTCTTTCAAGCACAAGCTTAAAGAATGGCTTAACAATAAAATTTTCAAAACTTTTGAGAATTAATGAGCAATATTTATGAATTGAATGTGTTCTTCTCTTTTTTTAAATGCTCGTTGAAGTGGGTTTATATAGTCTTGAATCAATATGGCCATTTAACACTAACTTGGTAGGTTGGGGCATTAAATGCTCAAGTTCTGCATCTCAAACGGTCATATTTTTTAATTACCAGTTGACTGGGTCCTTGTACCAATCAACTGGGTCAAGTGGGAAATTTCACCTTTTAGGTTAAGGGAGAGTACCAGTCAACTGGGTCCTAAGCACCAGTCGACTGAGAACTTTCTATCCCAGTTACCAGTTGACTAGATCCTTAACACCAGTCGACTAGGAACCTTCTGTCCTATATCCCAGTCGACTGATATATGGAGCCAATCGACTAGGTTGTCCTTCAACCCAGTTTTTCATGTTTCAAAACTATTTTTGACTTATAAGATTTTGTATGGTTAGTTTTTTCAAAGTCTTTTGTAAATTGAGCCACAGATCAAGCTATATAATTGAACATGAGAGATTTACAATTGTTTTAATTACCTTAAAGCTTATTCTAGATCTTCTGTCTTGTCTTGGTGTCTGAATAAAGTTAAGTTCTTGCATCTTTGTTTCTATGCTGAATTCTTTTGCCGCTTAAACACTTAGATGAAACTATTAGTACAATTAGGTAGTGTTTTGTCATTTTTAAAATCAAATATGGGTCAATAATCTCCCAATTTTTTATGATGACAAAACTAATGAGAGAAAAACAGTTTTAAAAATTAAATGTTGGGTTTTTAGAAAAAATTGGGCATAGTTTCCTCTGTTTTAAGATAAAACCAACTTGTAAAGCATTCAAACGCATTTTATATATAGTTATATTAACCCAACCTAATCAATGCAAGACAATATTACATTCGTCAATGTGTTTGGAGCAATACTCCCTCAAAATATATGTTTTATTCTAAGTTTACATACATTTTTCTCTTATATATGGTTTTTCTCATTTTTCTCCATTGTTTTGACAACAGTAGAAAAAAGGGGTGGAAACTTAAAAAAAAAAAAAAAGCAAAATAAACACCACAACTATGAAGATAAGGCAAAAGCAAGCATGTGTGTAAAAACTAGGCATGATTCAGAATTGAGAAGACTTCCTGAGAAGAATCAAAAATTTCCTACACCACTATAAGTAGTTACAACATATAGGTAAACATCAAGTGCTTAATCTAAGCAACCATTTAGCTTGTAAGTAAAGCATATGTATGAGAAAAAAGCTAAATAACTGAAAAGTAAAAATCTACATATAATTATCCATACATCATAAGCTTACTGAAGCTGAATCAAAGAGTACAAGCAAATGAATGTATGTAAATAAATAAAAAAAATTGTCCATGCTAAGTCTTTATGGAGCTATAAATGTACATAATAACAAGATAAAACAGAGAAAGTTCAGCTAGTGGGGGAATCAGAGTCATCTCAAAGAAGATCCCAAAACTCAGCCATAGAGCCGTCTATGTGCTCCCCGTGCAACTCAAAATCGTCTTGAAGTGTGCGGAGGTCATGATGCATGTGATCGATAGAAGAGCTGAAGCTTTGGAATCTGGACTGCATGGACAGCTGGAGGCTTGTCATAGCTTGAAGTAAGTTATTATATCTAGCCTGACTAGCACCATAGCCACCATGCTGCAGACTTGGTGCTCGCTCATCAGTGTCCATAACAGTAGGAGGAGCTACATCATCATGAACCTTGTCATCCTCCTCGCTGCTGTCATCCTCATCACCAATCCATATGTTTCTCATTGCTTTGGAGTAGATCATACACTCTCGGATCGTGCACCCCATCTTCTTCAAAGAAGAGACATTGATGATGTCTTTCGGGCCGATTTTCTGAGCCTTAGAGGCGTGTAAGGGGACTCGAAAATGCTGTAGGATTAGGGTGATAATTATCCCATAGGGAAGGCACTCGAAGTCGTTCGCTTCATCGTTGATCATGTTAGCATGCAGTAGGCAGTAGATATTGAAATGGTGTCTTGTTTTGAGACACCAGATCAATACCACATCTATCTTTGAGAGATAGCCCCGATTCCCGAGTTGTGGATGGATAGTCCAACTCACGATGAGGTTGAACAAATATGAGTCGAGGGGTATGTCACTACATTGGTGAAATGTAGTGGTCCTAAAGATGTAGTTAGGGTCGCTCCTAACTATTTAGCATGTCTCCTTATAATCAAAGTTGTCTAGCCATCCATCCAGACTCCATTGGATCCCTCCCACAAGGATCCTTAGGATATTGACCCGAAGGTCAGTGTTCACTTCGAATTTTATGCCCATCACACTAGTTTTAAACCGAAGAGTCAATGAACTTGGTTTCACCAGGTTGGCGTAGAACTGGTAAATAAGGCGTGGATAGAATTTTTGGTGGATATTTACTAGGGGTATGAGGTTAATAGCCTCAAAAGTAGGGTAGATGTCAAAATTTGCATAACAGATAGAATCAAAATCAACGAATCTACCCATTATGATCTTTTTGTTGCAGATGACAGAGTTATACCTACTTATGGCTACGAAGCTCCAGAAAAGCGAGTCATCGAGCTCAAACCTCGCCTTCTTGCTTGAAGAACTAGCTAACCCCTTCCCTTTGGTATTCGACTCAGAGAGCTTCTTGGACCAGGGCTTTGTAGGCACGTGAGGTCTTCCTATTGTGGTTTTAATCGGGATTCTCTCAGATATTGTGAAAAATGTCGTTTTAAAGAGAGATTTTGGGGAATAAGGGATTTTCAACCATGAAAAGTTGAAATGAAGGTGATACAGGATGAAATTAAGGGTTTTATGGAGTAGTTTTGAGAGATTTAGGACTGAAATCATGAATTTTCTAGAGAGAGAAAGCTTTGGGGATTTCAAAAATGGCGTGAAAACTGAAAAATCTGAATAGACTATTTATAGAATCGCAATACAAGTCGATTGGGTTAGGGCACCAGTCGACTGGGTCTTTCATAATTTTGGGAATTTTCAACATACCAGCCGACTGGGTTGGGATACCAATTGACCGGGTAAACTAGTAGAGACATACCAATTGACTGGGTGAACCATACCAATCGACTGGGTAGGTTACAAAAATTTCAAATTTTGGCTCCAAACAATGTCTTGTGGTACCAATCAACTGGATGCTTTAGACTAGTCGACTGGAAAAATGGGCAGTGAGATATCAATCGACTGGGGTGAATACACTAGTCGACTGGGGTGAATACACTAGTCGACTGGGTCCTCTAGAAAACTTAAAATTTGAGCTCCAACTTGAGATTTCAGCACATAATTGTTTATCTATGCCATCTTGAGTGAGAGAAATATTAAATAAGAGTTAATACTCATTCACTAGATGTCAAATATACATATGATAAATGTTGATGCAATCAAACATACATTTTATCATTGTCTATTAGGTTCATTAAGAGTCTGATTTTGCAAAAGCTATCTTTATTTAAGGGTTTTGTAAAAATATTAGCTATTTGATCTTTCTGAAGGAATGAATTCTAGTCTAATGTCACCCTTTTGAGCACGGTCTCTTATAAAGTGATGTCTAATTTCTATATGTTTGGTTCTGGAGTGTTGAATAGGGTTTTTGGTGAAGTTGATAGCACTAGTGTTATCACAATGAATTGGTATATCTTTAAAGTTCATGCTATAGTCTTCTAACTGTTGTTTCATCCACAACACTTATGCACAACAACTTCCAGTTGCTACATATTCCGCTTCGGTGGTTGATGGCGCAACTGAATTTTGTTTCTTAGAAAACCAAGAGATTAGCATTGCACCTAAGAATTGGCATGTTTCACTAGTGCTTTTTCTATCTAGGCTACAATGCATAAAATCAGCATCTGAATATCCTACAATCTCAAAAGTTGATTTTCAAGAATACTATAATCCTAGGTTTTGAGTCCCTTGTAGATATCTGAGGATTCTTTTTACTGTAATTACATGTGATTCCTTAGGATTAGCTTGAAATCTAGTACACATGCATACACTGAACATTATATCAGGTTTACTAGTAGTTAAATAAAGTAAAACTCTTATCATGCTTCTATAAGTTTTAGTATCTACACATTTACCTTCTTCATCTAGGTCAAGTTTTGTAGAGGTGCTCATAGGAGTGCCAATTGACATTGAGATTTCCATCTTGAATCTCTTTAATAAGTCATTGGTGTACTTTGATTGATTGATGATGATGCCTTCTTTCAATTGTTTGATTTGAAGTCCAAGAAAGTAGGTAAGCTCTCTCATCATGCTCATTTCAAATTTACCTTGCATAAACTTAGCAAAATCTTGACACATAGATTCATTAGTAGCACCAAATATAATATCATCAACATATATTTGAACTAGTAGTGTGCCATTCTTTGTGAGTTTTTGTGAAAATGATTGTGTCTATTTTTCCTCTTGTAAAATCATTTTCAAGCAAAAACTTACTTAGTCTTTCATACCATGCTCTTGGAGCTTGTTTTAACCCATATAGAGCTTTAGAAAAGTTATAATTGGAAGATTAGGATTTTCAAATCCAATAGGTTGTTCAACATACACCTCTTCTTCTATAAAGCCATTTAAAAATGCACTTTTTACATTCATTTGAAATAATTTAAACTTACTAAAGCATGCAAAGGCTAATAACATTAGAATAGCTTCTAATCTAGCTACAGGAGCATTGGTCTCATCAAAATCTATTCCTTCTTCTTGATTATATCTTTTAGCAATTAATCTAGCTTTGTTTCTAGTTATTATCCCATTTTCATCCATAATACCCATTTAATTCCTATTATAGTGTAATTCTTTGGTCTAGAAACTAGATTCCATACTTTGTTTCTTTCAAATTGATTTATTTCTTCTTGCATAGCATTTATCCAATCAACATCCTTCTCGGCTTCTATAAACATCTTAGGTTCTACTTGTGATAAATAAGTTACACAATTGCAAATATTTCTAATAGAGGAATGAGTTCATATCCCTTGTGAAAGATCACCAATCACTTGATCGATTGGATGATAATTCACATACCTCCAATCTTTGGAAAGACTATCATCTTGCTGACTTGTAGATGATTGATCAAGATTGAGAGCATCTACCTCTTGACTCTTTTGAGGTTGGCTCTTCTTCGGGTCAACAATGGGAGTAGGTGTTTCTATCCTTGGGATGAAATTTGTATCATCATTAAAAGAACCTACTTTACTACTAATTGGGTTAAACTCATCAAAGGCTACATGTATGGATTCTTTAACCACTAGAGTTTTTTTGTTAAAGGCTCTATAAGCTTTACTAGAGGTTGAATATCCTAAGAATATCTCCTCATCGGTCTTTGAGTCAAATTTACCCAAGTTAGTTTTATTGTTATTTAGGATAAAGTATTTACAACCAAAATCACGAAAGTAAGAGATATGAGGTTTTCTGCTTTTTCATAATTCATATGGAGTTTTGTTAAGCATAGGCCTAATTAAGACTATTTAAAATATAGCAAGAAGTGTTTACGGCTTCCGTCCAAAAATATTTTGACACACTATTTTCACAAAGCATTGTTCTTGCAAATTCTTCTAGAACTCTATTTTTCCTCTCAACAACTCCATTTTGTTGAGGAGTTCTAGGTGTTGAAAAGTTGTGATCAATTCCATTTTCATCACAAAATTTGAAAAGCTTTGGTTTTCAAATTCTTTTCCATGATCATTTCTAATGTTTGAAATAAAAAATTCTTTTTTCATTTTGAACATTTTTACAAAAGTTCACAAATCCTTTGTAAGCTTAATCTTTGTAAGCAATAAATATAACAAAGGTATATCTTGAATAGTTATCAACAATAATAAGAGCATATTGATGGCCACCTAGACTTATGGTACTTATTGGACCAAACAAGTCCGTATGTAGAAGTTCCAATGGTCTAATAGTTGAGACTATATTTTTTTTATTTAAAGGAAATTCTAGTTTGTTTTCCCATTTGAAAAGCATCACATACCTTGTCTTTTTCAAATTTGATTTTTAGAAGTCCAATGACTAAATCTTTTCTTGAAATGATTTTAAGAAAATCCATATTCACATAGCCAAGTCTTCTATGCCATAGCTATGGGGTTTCACAAAATGCGGGAAAACATTTTTCATTTTCAGAATGCAAAGATTTTAAATCAACTATATAGATATTTTCGTGTCTATAGCCAACAAACTTGATCTTGTTACTCTTGATGTCTATAACTAGACAATGAGAGGTTTCAAATATAACTTTGTTTCCTTTGTCACATAGCTGACTAATACTAAGCAAATTTGGCTTAAGACCTTGCACATACAATACATGATCAACGGTTGAGAAATTGTTACCAACTTTTCCATGCCCAATGATCTTAATCTTTGTATTTTCTCCAATGGTGATTTATCCACCATCCTTTAGAGTTAGCTCTTCGAACATGTTTTGATCACCGGTCATGTGTTTTAAGCATCCACTATCAAGGTACCAATAGTTACCTTTTTCCTTAGTGTAGAGACATATCTACATTACACAAGGATACACAATTGCACTCTTAGGTACTTGATGAGAGTCATAAAATGCATCTTTACAGTACTTAATTGTTAGCATTTTAGGGTTAATCTAGGTTTGAATTGCACTTTTATACCTTAAAAACTCTAAAGTGTCATTCTTGGATCAATGATCTATTTCAATGCATTTTCAGGTACTTTAAGTACAAAAGAGATGGAAAAGCTATCATTGCTTGAAGTACAATGACTTAATGAACACCGGAGTGAAGGTTCACAAGCACTTGGAAATGAGTTTCACTAAATTACCAGAATTGCCCGTACAGATCAATCATCTTTGCAAATTAAACTGTATTGATACAAGAAGAACCAGAAGATGATCCATATATACTTAGAAAGATCCGGAAGTCTATTTTTTGGAGAATTTTACGGCTCGTCAAAATGATTTTTCTAGAGAAAGTTATGGCAGTTTTAGTAAACAAAGGTCAGGCCTCCAGAACAGCACCGCGGTGCCCAGAAACCTCCACATCTTGCCCAACAGCCAGCACCGTGGTGCTCCTCAGCCAGCACCGCGGTGCCCAGAAGCTCGCCCTGCCAAATTATGCCTAGCACCATAGCGCCCATAAAGGAGCACCACAGCGCGCACACGTTTTTCTTCTCCGAGCTTTGACCTAATTAGGATTTTAATGACTTTTTAAACCTTAAAACACCCTTGGACTTTGTGTATTATAAATAGACTGTTGACCCTCGCCCGTATTTTAATGATGGAAAAACACAACTGTTATTTAACTAACATGTTTAAACTAAGTTGTATTAAGGATCAAACACATTCAACCAAGGAACAAAGTGCAAAAACTCGAACCAAATCAAGTATCAAGTGAAGACTGAAGATCTAGTATAGGTCTTAAGGTTTAGAACCAATGTAAGTCTCACTCATACATTGTATTAGCTTGTTCAATGGCTCAAACACAAATGATTTTTCTAAAACCATTAATTTTAAATTGTTTTTAAATGAAAAACAGAAGAAAAACTGGGTTGGAAGACAACCCAGTCGACTGGGTACATATACCAGTCGACTGGTATAAAGGTCAGAAGGAACCCAGTCGACTGGATCAAACAACCCAGTCGACTGGTACTTTGACCAGTAAGTATCCAGTCGACTGGATGATATATACCAGTCGACTGGTAAAATGGACATAAAGTCCCCAGTCGACTGGATGATATATACCAGTCGACTGGATACCCAGAAGGTCTGAAAACATGTATTTTTCAAGTGAACCCAGTCGACTGGTATCTCGACCCAGTCGACTGGTAGTTCAAAAATATGACCGTTGGACTCCAAATCTGAACGTTTTAAAGTAAATCTTTTTCAAATTAAAGTCCAAAACGGCCATATTAATTGATTGCTATATAAACCTATTCAGCAAAGCATTCTAAAACAAGTAGCACATATTCAAAAAGAGTTGATCTCATATAATCAAGTTTTTATACTCTTGAAACACAAAAAGCTTTGAAATAATCCTATTGAGCCATTTCTTCAAGCTTTACTTTGAAAGAGAGACATTTCTGTTGTAATAAGCTTTCATTTGTTGTCTCTCTACCTTTTACTTTACACCATCTTTGTAAAGGGATTACTTCTGAGAGGAAGGGGAAACTTCCGAAAGGAAGGGGATTTTTCGGTTTAAGCAATTCCTGTAAATTGCTTGTGTACGGTTTGTGCAACACCCGGCTAAGTTGTGCGACTAAGTTTTCTTAGTGGATTACTTCAAGGAGTTCCTTGAAGAGAGTGGACGTAGGGTCGGAACGAATCCGATATTGCCGAACCACTATAACTGTGTTTGCATCCTCTTTCCTTAAACTCTTTATTTACAGCTTTCTACTTGTATTAATTATTTGTTGCTTATCAGTTTTTATAAACTTGTATAAATTCCGCAAAAGTTTTTAAAAACCCAATTCACCCCCCCTCTTGGGTTGAAACCTCGAGCTACAATTGGTATCAAAGCTTCGTTCTCATTAAAAGGCTTAAATTCCTAGAGTTGATCCAATGGCAGCAAATAGCTACTCTGAAGGACACTCTTATACTAGACCACCATTGTTCAATGGCTCAAATTATAACTATTGGAAAAATAGAATGAAAATCTTCGTCGAAGGACAAGATTACAATCTATGGAGAATTATAGAAGAGGGACCTAAAATTCCCTCAAAAGAAATAGTTATTGGAGAGACTCTTCATACAATGCCTAAACTCAAAACTGAGTTTACTGACGAGGATTGTAGAACGATGTCTCTCAATAGCAGAGCAACAAGCATGCTACATTGTGCATTAGATATTTCTGAATACAACAAAATATCTGCATGTGTTTCTGCTAAAGAAATATGGGACAAATTGCAAGTCACATATGAAGGAACAAGTGAAGTAAAAAAGTCTAAGATTTACATGCTAATTTCTGAATATGAATCTTTTAAGATGTCTCCTAACGAAACCATTTCTGAAATGCACTCACGATTTACTACTATTATAAATGGTTTAAAATTGCTTGGCAAGAATATTGAGGAAGTTGAACTAACCAGAAAAATCTTGAGATCTCTGCCACCAGAATGGAAACCAAAGAGGACAGCCATTCAAGAGGCCAAAAATCTTGACAAGCTTGATGTTGAGACGCTGCTTGGGTCATTATTGACATACGAGATGGAAGAAATGACTCCCATCGTCAATGATGATGAGAAGAAGAAAAAGCAAATTGCTCTCAAAGCTTCTACGAGCAACAAAGAAAAGGAATTAGAACAAGAAGCAGAGAGCAGTGAAGAAGATGGTGAAATGGCTTTAATCACCAGACGATTCCATAGGTTCTTGAAGAAAAGCAAGAAACCTTACTCAAAGGATCCCACCTCAAAAAGGGAACCACTTATGTGCTATGGCTGCAAGAAGCCAGGACATATAAAAGCTGACTGTCCGGTTTCAAGCAAACCATACAAGGGCTTCAAGAAGAAAGCTATGGTAGCAACTACCTGGAGTGATGACGAAGAAGATGAGTCATCAGACAAAGAAATTGGATACGAAGAGATTGCCAACCTTTGTTTAATGGCAATCGATGATGAAAGTGAGGTAACATCTTCTCCCTCTTCAGAAAATAATATTGTTACTAGTAGTGAAGAATTACTAGAAGTCATAAATGAAATGCATGAAGAATTAAAGAAATTTGATTCTAGAAATTCTGTTCTTAAGAAAGAAGTATCATCTCTTTCTAAAGAAATGATAGTTCTTAGAGAAGAAAAAGAAAAATTATCATCTTTACTGTATAATTCGTCTCAAGATTTTCTTAAAGATGAAAATGAGAATTTGAAAAATAAAATTTCTGAATTAAACAGCACTGTGTCTAGACTTATGCTTGGTAAAGAAAAACTTGATGAAGTGCTTTCTTCCCAAAGATTAAGTGGAGGAAAATCTGGTGTAGGATATTCTCCATTGGGAAAACAAAAAACAAAAGAGAGCTTATTCATGAAAGCCTCTTGTGTAGATGGAGCTTCTACTTCAAAAGCTCCTAACCTTGTTGAAAGCACTCCCTTAATAAATCCGAGGAAATCTAGAAACTTAAATGATCATACTAAATTGAAGCATCCTAAAAATACTCATGCTTATTTGTATGCTCATTCTAGAAATGCTCATACACACCCTAGAAATAATCATCATGCTCTTTCTAGGAACAATGTGTATAATCAAAGAATGCATTCTGCTCATCCTAGGAATCACCATCATGGCTATTCTAGAAATAACTTGCATACATATGCTAGCATGTATCCTAGAATGCATCATCGTTCATTTTCTGGAAATGACATGCATTTTCATACCCCTTACCATAGAATCATGTATCCTAGGAACTATCATCCTAAGGATTATATGAATGCACATTTAAAATTTCCTAGAAATTTCTATGACTATAATGCTAGGCTTGTGCATCATCAACATGTTCATAGAGCACCATATATTGTTAAGAAAGTATGGGTCCCAAAAGGAACCGTATTTTCAAGGACTAACCCCAAAGGACCCAAGAAATTTTGGGTACCTAAAAATGCTATCGTATATCCTTGTGTGATGTAGATTTGCCTTCACACCAAGGAGAAAGGTAACCTTTGGTACCTTGATAGCGGTTGCTCGAAACATATGACCGGTGATAAAAGCGTATTCAAGGAGCTAACTCTAAGAGATGGTGGACTTGTGACCATTGGAGACAATACTAAAATAAAGATCATAGGGCATGGAAAAGTCGGTAATGATTTCTCAACTTTAGATAATGTATTGCTAGTACAAGGCTTAAAGCCAAATTTACTTAGCATTAGTCAATTATGTGACAAAGGATATAAAGTCACATTTGAAACCTCTCATTGTCTAGTTATAGACATCAAGAGCAACAAGATCAAATTCATTGGCCATAGACATGAAAATGTCTATATAGTTGATTTGAAATCCTTACATTCCAATAATGAAAAATGTTTTCCTGCTTTTAGTGAAAATCAATGGCTGTGGCATAGAAGGCTTGGTCATGTAAACATGAATTTGCTAAAAATTGTTTCAAGAAAAGATTTAGTTATTGGTCTTCCTAAAATCAATTTTGAGAAAAACAAAATTTGCAATGCTTGTCAAATGGGAAAACAATCTAGGATATCTTTCAAAGCAAAAAATGTTGTCTCAACTACTAGACCTTTGGAACTTTTGCATATGGACTTATTTGGTCCAATTAGTACCATTAGTCTAGGTGGCCATCAATATGCTCTTGTTATTGTTGATGACTATTCAAGATATACCTTTGTTATTTTTATTGCTTATATGGATGAAGCTTTCAAAGGATTTGAAAAGTTTTGCAAAAAGGTACAAAATGAAAAAGGAATTTGTATTTCAAGCATAAGAAGTGATCATGGCAAAGAATTTGAAAATCAAAGCTTTTCAAAATTTTGTGATGAAAATGGAATTAATCACAACTTTTCAGCTCCTAGAACTCCTCAACAAAATGGAGTTGTTGAGAGGAAAAATAGAGTTCTAGAAGAATTTTCAAGAACAATGCTTTGTGAAAATAATTTGCCAAAATATTTTTGGGCTGAAGCCGTGAATACTTCTTGCTATATTTTAAATAGAATTTTGATAAGGCCCCTGCTTGATAAAACTCCTTATGAACTATGGAAAGGGAGAAAGCCCAATATTTCCTATTTTCGTGCCTTTGGTAGTAAGTGCTTCATCTTAAATAACAATAAAACTAACTTGGGTAAATTTGATTCCAAGACCGATGAAGGGATATTTTTAGGATATTCTACTACTAGTAAGGCTTATAGAGTTTTCAATAAGAGAACTCTAGTAGTAGAAGAATCTGTGCATGTAACTATTGATGAATCTAACCCAATGAGTAGTGGAGAAGTTTCCTTTAAAGATGATGCAGATTTTATTCCAAGAATGGAAACTTCTACTTCCATTGTTGACCCAAAAGTGAGTTCTTCTCAAACAAATGAAGGGATGGCAACTCCAAAGTTGGACCAACCATCCTCAAGTCAACAAGAGGAAAATCTACCCAAGGATTGGAGGTATATAAATCATCATCCAATTGATCAAGTAATTGGTGATCCTTCACAAGGGGTAAGAACTCGCTCTTCCATTAGAAATATTTGCAATTTTGTAGCTTATTTGTCTCAAGTAGAACCTAAGACATTTATAGAAGCTGAAAAAGATAATGATTGGATAATTGCAATGCAGGAAGAGATAAATCAATTTGAGAGAAACAATGTTTGGGAACTAGTTCCAAGACCTAAAGATCATTCAATTATTGGAACTAAATGGGTATATAGAAATAAAATGGATGAAAATGGTATAGTAACTAGAAATAAGGCTAGGCTAGTTGCTAAGGGATATAACCAAGAGGAAGGAATAGATTTTGATGAAACCTATGCTCCCGTAGCTAGATTAGAGGCTATTCGAATGTTATTAGCCTTTGCATGCTTTAATAAATTCAAGCTATTTCAAATGGATGTGAAAAGTGCATTTTTAAATGGCTTTATAGAAGAAGAGGTTTATGTTGAACAACCTCTTGGTTTTGAAAACCCTAGTCTTCCAAATCATGTCTACAAGCTTTCTAAGGCTTTATATGGGCTGAAGCAAGCTCCAAGGGCATGGTACGAAAGACTAAGCAAATTTTTGATTAATAATGATTTTGTAAGAGGAAGAATAGATACAACTCTCTTCACAAAAACTCACAAAAATGACACTTTGATAGTTCAAATATATGTTGATGATATTATATTTGGTGCTACTAATGAATCTATGTGTCAAGAGTTTGCAAAGTGCATGCAAGGTGAATTTGAAATGAGCATGATGGGAGAACTTACCTACTTCCTTGGACTGCAAATCAAGCAACTAAAAGGAGGTATCTTCATCAATCAACAAAAGTACGTCAAAGATCTACTAAAGAGGTTCGGGATGGAAAGCTCAAAGCCAATTGGAACACCTATGAGCACAACCACCAAACTTGATCTTGATGAAGGAGGTAAAACTGTAGATTCTAAATATTATAGAAGCATGATAGGTGCTTTACGGTACTTGACTGCAAGTAGACCTGATATAATGTTCAGTGTATGCATGTGTGCTAGATTTCAATCTAATCCTAAGGAATCACATGTAGTTGCAGTAAAAAGAATCCTTAGATATCTACAAGGGACCCAGACCATAGGATTATGGTATTCTAGAGAATCATCTTTTGAGCTAGTAGGATATTCGGATGCTGATTTTGCTGGATGTAGGTTAGATAGAAAAAGCACAAGTGGAACATGCCAATTCTTAGGTGCTATGTTAACTTCTTGGTTCTCCAAGAAACAGAATTCAGTTGCACTATCAACCGCTGAGGCGGAATATGTAGCAGCTGGCAGTTGTTGTGCCCAAGTACTATGGATGAAACAACAACTAGAAGACTATGGCATGAGTCTCAAAAATATTCCTATATTTTGTGATAATACTAGTGCCATCAACCTAACCAAAAATCCTATTCAGCACTCTAGAACCAAGCATATAGAGATTAGACATCATTTCTTAAGAGACCATACTCAAAAAGGTGATATAAGATTAGAATTTATACCTTCAGAAGATCAAATAGCTGATATTCTTACAAAACCCTTAAGTGAAGCTAGTTTTTGTAAGATTAGAAAGTTAATGGGATTGCTTGATTTTGATAAATTGAATGTTTGATTGCATCTCATTTCATCATTTGTAAGTTTGACATTGAGTGAAAGAGTATTAATTGTTGTTTAATTATTTCCCTCACTCAAATGTCAAAGATAAAACAAATTCGTGCTTAAAATAACAGACTGGAAATTTTGCTAAGAGTCCAGTCGACTGGTACATATAACCCAGTCGACTGGTAAGTCTCTGCCTGTTTTTCCAGTCGACTGGTAATTTTGATCCAGTCGACTGGTAACTCTCTGTCAAAACTTCCAGACGACTGTTAAGTCTTCTCCAGTCGTCTATAAGATCAAATCCTGCTTGGAGCCAAATTTTTTCATTTTTTTTGAACCTCCAGTCGACTGGTAACGATAGCCCAGTAGACTGGTATCTCACTGTCAGTTGATCCAGTCGACTGGTACGTTTACCCAGTCGACTGGTAAGAGAAACTGTTCATCTTTTCAAAGGGGCCCAGTCGACTGGTAAGTTTACCCAGTCGACTGGTATCGCGATTCTATAAAAGGGACTGTTCATTTTCGCCCTTCTTACGCCATTTTCAAAGAGCCCAAGCTTTCTCTCTCTAGAAAAATTCATCTTTTTGATCTAAAAACCATCCAAATCCCTTCTAAACACACCGATCTACTCATTCCTAAAGAGATTTTTAACTTTCTACGGTTAAAATCTCTCATTTTTACCAAATTTCCTTTTTCCAAAAACTTCAAATTTCTCGAAAATGAGTGACAAAATCCGTATAAAACTCACAACAAGTGGACCTAATGCGCCCAAAAAGCCTAGGTCTTTAAAACCTTCGGCTTCAGAATCAAAAGGGAAGGGAGTAGCAGGGTCATCCAGCAAGGAGCCCAGAACAGAGTTGGAGCAGGCTCTGTTTTTCAGCCCAGCTGCTCATAAGAGGTATAACTCTATAATCCGTCACAAGAAAATCATGACGGGTAGAGTCGTTGATTTCGACTCCATTCGTCATGGTAATTTCGATATTCTACCAGCCTTTGAGGCAATAAATCTGACCCCACTGGTCAGTATTCATGAAAAATATTACCCGCGACTGATTCACCAGTTCTATGCGAACTTGGTGAAACCCAGTTCTCTGGCTCTGAGATTCAGAACCAGAGTTAGCGGTGTGGAGTTTGAGGTCAACACTGACCTCTTAATGAGCATTCTGAGAATCCCTATAAGGGGGGTTCAATGGAGTCTGGATGGATGGCCAGACAACTTTGAAGTTGAGGAGGCCTGTCGGATAGTCAGGGGCGACCCTAACTATGTGTACAGACCCACTACATTTCACACATGTAGTGACTTGCCCCTCGACTCAAAAATGTTTCAATTGATTGTCAGTTGGACCATCCACCCGAGACTCGGGAGTCGAGGGTATCTATCTAAAATAGATACGGTATTGATTTGGTGCCTAAAATCTGGGCACCACTTCAATATATATCCTCTGCTGCTCGCCAACATGATAAATGGCGAAGCAAACGACTCCGGGTGTCTTCCTTATGGGATGCTCATTACACTCATCCTCCAGCACTTCCGGGTACCTTTGCCTACCTCCGAGGCTCAGGATATCGGATTGACGGATATCATCAACATCTCATCTCTAAAGAAGATGGGATGCACTGTTCGTGAAGGGTTTCTCTATCCTAAGGCCGGAAAGCGCCTAAGGATTCGAGAGGATGCGAGTGACAGTGATGAGGATGCTGATACGGCTGCTGAGGTGGAGACAGATACCCGAGCACCTCCCATTGGTGGCTCGAGTACTGGTCAGACTGGATATGGTGACATCCTACGCGCTATCACGAGTCTTCAGATGACGATGGAGTCCGGTTTTCAGTCCATGCAGTCCGATTATCAGAAGCTGAGCTCCTCCATAGACCACCTACGGGATGACTTCGAGTTACATCGAGAGCACACCGAGGGTTCCCTAGCTGAGATTAGGGAACTTCTTCGTGACAGCTCGGACTCTCCCGCACCATGAGTCTCTCAGTTCTTAGCACTTTTCCAGTTTTTGTCACATAGCACGGACATCTCATGTTTGTTTTTCTTAGTTATGGCTCTATGAGGCCCTACTTGTATTGACTTTTTCTCTATGATGATGTACTACTATTAGCCATATTTCTTGCATCTATTTACACTATTTTTGATATATTAGAACTGTTTTAGATATCTGTTTGGTCACTAAAATTGCTATAAAATGCTTAGATGCTTGAAAAACTTCCGGTTCTTCCCGGGAAGGATTTTGAAATTCAAATGAAGCCACATCTTCGCGTACATATTTGTATTCTTATAACCTATTTGACTGTATTGGCTAATTAGCTTATTTTTTATGTTATGCCCCCTTTAGTTGCTGTTGTCAAAACGGGGGAGAAAAATGAGAAAAACGAGAAAATCTAAGTAAAACGCAACCAATGCATAGATTTAGGGGGAGCATTGCTCCATATCTGTGTAAAAATGTTTATTGATTGGTTGAGTTTAATTTTAGATTGGTTGAAAGAAATATAAACTATGTTTGCTTGTTTACAGGGTGGTTTTACTCGAAAAACAGAGGAGACTCTGTCCAAATTTTTGTAAAATCTTAACACTTAGTTTTTAAAACTGTTTTTACATTATTAGTTTTGTCATCATCAAAAAGGGGGAGATTGTTGACCCTCGCCCGTATTTTAATGATGGCAAAACACAATTGTTATTTAACTAACATGTTTAAACTAAGTTGTATTAAGGATCAAACACATTCAACCAAGGAACAAAGTGCAAAAACTCGAACCAAATCAAGTATCAAGTGAAGACTGAAGATCTAGTATAGGTCTTAAGGTTTAGAACCAATGTAAGTCTCACTCATACATTGTATTAGCTTGTTCAATGGCTCAAACACAAATGGTTTTTCTAAAACCATTAATTTTAAATTGTTTTTAAATGAAAAACAGAAGAAAAACTGGGTTGGAAGACAACCCAGTCGACTGGGTACATATACCAGTCGACTGGTATAAAGGTCAGAAGGAACCCAGTCGACTGGATCAAACAACCCAGTCGACTGGTACTTTGACCAGTAAGTATCCAGTCGACTGGATGATATATACCAGTCGACTGGTAAAATGGACATAAAGTCCCCAGTCGACTGGATGATATATACCAGTCGACTGGATACCCAGAAGGTCTGAAAACATGTATTTTTCAAGTGAACCCAGTCGACTGGTATCTCGACCCAGTCGACTGGTAGTTCAAAAATATGACCGTTGGACTCCAAATCTGAACGTTTTAAAGTAAATCTTTTTCAAATTAAAGTCCAAAACGGCCATATTAATTGATTGCTATATAAACCTATTCAGCAAAGCATTCTAAAACAAGTAGCACATATTCAAAAAGAGTTGATCTCATATAATCAAGTTTTTATACTCTTGAAACACAAAAAGCTTTGAAATAATCCTATTGTGCCATTTCTTCAAGCTTTACTTTGAAAGAGAGACATTTCTGTTGTAATAAGCTTTCATTTGTTGTCTCTCTACCTTTTACTTTACACCATCTTTGTAAAGGGATTACTTCTGAGAGGAAGGGGAAACTTCCGAAAGGAAGGAGATTTTTCGGTTTAAGCAATTCCTGTAAATTGCTTGTGTACGGTTTGTGCAACACCCGGCTAAGTTGTGCGACTAAGTTTTCTTAGTGGATTACTTCAAGGAGTTCCTTGAAGAGAGTGGACGTAGGGTCGGAACGAATCCGATATTGCCGAACCACTATAACTGTGTTTGCATCCTCTTTCCTTAAACTCTTTATTTACAGCTTTCTACTTGTATTAATTATTTGTTGCTTATCAGTTTTTATAAACTTGTATAAATTCCGCAAAAGTTTTTAAAAACCCAATTCACCCCCCCTCTTGGGTTGAAACCTCGAGCTACATAGACCACTTAGGGTTTGATATTATTATGATTCAAAACATCTTTTTGAGAGGCTGGAGGCCGTGGAAAACATCATGAAGACTGCCACACTCTCCCCCATGGCCAACTAATCTGCAAGCAAGGCAAATGGATGAATCCCTAAGTGTAGTTGTTCTTATTTTCTAGTCTTGATTCATTGTAGTTTGGATTTATTATCATTAAACATTGTTATGATTTACTTTTTAATCTAATTAGAAGATTTCCTCTTAATCCGGTGATTGCATCTTTCTCCCCCATATAAGTTTAGTCATGCTCTTCTTATGTGATGTTGTTGAGGTGTGATTGAGTTCGGTAGATTTATCTTATAGATTTGTCCATTACTACGGTACTGTCATTATGATATATTGTTGTTTCTTGATAATCTAAAAATTAGGTCATGTGTGCTTGAAAGCAAAGAGTATTTCGTAACAATTACATTAAGGTTTATATATGTGCTTTAATTGAATATTTGCCGATTGCTTGTTTGGGAAGTGAAACTTGCAATCGAGATAAAAACAACTGAATCAAGAATAGAATAAGGCAACGAACCTAGGGAGGATTCCCAGACCCTTTTTGTTCTCTATTATATTTACACAATTATTTCGTACTACTTCAAACTCAGATTTTCTCGTTTAACTTTTATCGTTCGTTTTAAGGTTTGCACTTTCGCTTGTAGTTAGTTTGTCTCCTTGTGGAATCGACACCCTAAAGCTGTGCTAAAACTACTGCGTTACTCTTTGGGCGTAATCAGTACCCAAAATTTCTTGGGTCCTTTGGGGTTAGTTCTAGAAAATATAGTTCTTTTAGGGACAAGAAAGTCCCTAAAGTGCTTTAAAATTATAAGGTGCTTTAAAATTATAGACTTGTTGATGATGCATAATCCTAGGATAATAGTTGTTGAAATTTCTAGGATTTCTTAATTGTACATTTCTATAATTCCTTGGATAAGTAATCCTAGAGTACATGTTTCTATTATGAAAATTATAAATATGCATGCTATCTCTAGTAAATGTATGATGATAATTTCTATGATACACATGATGGTAATTCCTAAGGTGTGCATGTGTAGTCTGTAAGTTATGAGTAAGCAAACTATTTCTAGGATGTGTATTGCTAGTATATGTATTCTTTGAATGATTATTCCTAGCATTTGCATTTCTTGAGTGAACATACATATATGCATGAGTATTTCTAGGATGCTTACTTCTAGTATATGCATTAGAATTTAAATTCATATTTTTAGGCTTACTAACATATATTGAGAGAGTGCTTTTAATCTTGCTAGTGGTTTTGGAAGTGGAGGCTTCATTCACACATGTTACTTTCATGAACAAAGTCTCTTTTGATTTTTACGTCCCTAATGGGGAATAACCCAAGCCGGATTTTCCTCCACTTAGCCTTTGGCTAGATAAAACTTCATCTATCTTTTCTTTTCCAAGCATAAGTCTAGATATGGTGTTATTCAATTCCATTATTTTTTTCCTTAGAATTTCATTTTCATTTTTTTAGAAAATCTTGTGAAGAATTATAAAGCATGGAAGATAGTTTTTCTTTTTCTTCCCTTAAGCCTTCCATCTTTTTAGAAAGAGATAAGACTTCCTTTTTGAGGGTGGTATTCCTAGAATCGAATTTCTTCAATTCTTCATGCATTTCATTTATAACCTCAATTAACTCTTCACTACTGCTAACAATGTTATTATTAGAAGGGGAAGAATTAGATACCTCATTTTCGTCGTCGATTGCCATTAAGCATAAGTTGGCAATCTCCTCGTATCCGACCTCATTGTCTGAAGAATCTTCTTCTTCATCATCACTCCATGCGGTTGCAATCATAGTTTTCTTTTTGAAGCTCTTGTATGGTTTGCTTGTTGCTGTACAATCGGCCTTGATGTGACCGGGCTTCTTGCAGCCATAACACAAAACTGGTTCCCTTTTTAGAGTGGGATCCTTTGTGAAAGGTTTCTTGCTCTTCATCAAGAACCTGTGAAACCTCTTGGTGATTAGAGACATCTCACCATCTTTTTCATTGCTCTCTACCTCTTCTTCCTTTTCTTCCTCTTTGTTGCTTGTAGAGGCTTTGAGAGCAATTTGCTTGTTTTTCTTCTCATCATTATTGACAACGGGATTCATTTCCTCCATCTCATATGTCAAAAATGATCCAAGGAGTGTTTCGACATCTAGTTTGTCGAGATCTTTAGCCTCCATTATGGTCGTCTTCTTTGCTTTCCAAGTGGATGGAAAAGATCTTAAGATCTTCCTCATTAGTTCAAATTCCTTAATGTTCCTACCGAGAAGCTTTAGATCGTTAACAATAGTAAAACGTGACTGCATTTGAGAGATAGTTTCATTTGGAGACATTTTGAAAGTTTTATATTCGGATACTAGCATATAGATTTTTGAATTTTTAACTTCGCTAGTTCCTTCATATGTAACTTGCAATTTATCCCAAATTTCTTTAGCTGAAACATATGTAGAAATTTTATTGTATTCAGCAATATCTAGAGCACAATATAACATGCTAGTTGCTCTACTATTAAGAGACATCGTTCTACAATTATCTTCATTAAACTTTGTTTTGAGTTTAGATATTGTATGATTGATTTCTCTAATTATTATTTCCTTTGTATGAATTCTAGGTCCCTCTTCAATGACCCTCCATAGATTGTATTCTTATCCTTCGACAAAGATTTTCATTCTATTTTCCCAATAGTTATAGTTGGAGCCATTAAACAAGGGAGGTCTAGTATAGGAATGCCCTTCGGTATAGTTATTAGATGCCATCGGATCAACTCAAGGATTTTAAGCCTAAAATTGAGTATAAAGCTCTGATACCAATTGTAAACCGAAGTTCAAACTTGCAAGTTTTTAAACAGTTAAATATACAAAGCATACAATCAAATAATATACTTGAAAATAAAGGAGTTTAAGGAAGAGAATATGCAAATTTCATTTATAGTGGTTTGGCAATATCAGAATCTCTCCGACCCTACGTCCACTCTCTTCAAGGAACCTTTTTGAAGCAATCCACTAAAACCCTAGTTGTGCAACTTAGTGGGTGTTGCACAAACCTTACAACCAATCTCTTCCTCACGAAAGTCACTCTCTTTCTCATGGAAATTAAAACGGAAGTTACAATGAAGTGTTTAATTTCCCTTTACAATAAATGAAGTTTGTTGTAAAGAAAGTAGTAGAGAGATAGCAATAAGTACTTTTACAAATGGACAGTATCTCTCTTTCAAGAACAAGTTTGAAGAATGGCTTAACAATATTTTCAAAGCTTTTGAGAATTAGTGAGCAATCTTGTGAATTGATTGTGTTCTTTTTTTTTTTAAATGCTCATTGAGGTGGGTTTATATAGCCTTGAATCAATATGGCCGTTTGACACTGACTTGGTAGGTTTGGGGCATTAAATACTCAAGTCCCGCGTCTTAAACGGTCATATTTTTTAATTACTAATCGACTAGGTCCTTGTACCAGTCGACTGTGTCAAGTGAGAAATTTCATTTTTTAGGCTAAGGGAGAGTACCAGTCGACTGGGTCCTAAGCACCGTCGCCTGGGAACTTTCTGTCTTAGTTACTAGTCGACTCGATCCTTAACACCAGTCGACTGGGAACCTTCTGTCCCATATCCTAGTTGACTGGTATATGGAGCCAGTTGACTGGGTTGTCCTTCAACCCAGTTTTTCATGTTTCAAAATTGTTTTTGACTTAGAAACTTTTGTATGGTTAGTTTTGTCAAAGTCTTTTGTAAATTGAGCCACATATCAAGCTATGTAATTGAACATGAGAGATTTACAATTGTTTCAATTACCTTAAAGCCTATTCTAGATCTTCTGTCTTGTCTTGGAGTCTAAATCGAGTTGAGTTTTGGCATCTTTGTTTCTAAGTTGAATGCTTTTGCCGCTTAAACACTTAGATAAAACTGTTAGTGCAATTAAAGTAGTGTTTTGTCATTATTAAAATTAAATATGGGTCAACAAAATGTAAGACATGTTTGGGTAACAGTTCCTATTTTTAGTTTTCAAAAACTATTTTAGAAAATGAAAAATGAAAACAATTTTTTGATGTTTTCTTCAGAAAACATGTTTGGATAACTATAACTCGAAAATTGATTCCAAAAACATAAAGTAGTGAATGTTGTTTAGATAATCTTATTTTGAAAATAGAAAACTGTTTGGATACACTGTCTTGTAACAATTTTTAGTTTTGAGTTTAAATTTGAAATTTACATATTAATTTTATTTCTCATATTTACTATATATATTTTTCTAGTACACACCAAATACTTGAAAATAATTAATATTATTTTATTTTTAAAATTTTATATTTTTTAAATACCATGAATCAAACATGCCCAAACTCTTCCCCTCCCCATATCACGTATGTTTGTTTGTTAAATAAATTCTAAAATATAAAATAAGAAGTACAACACAACTTTTACAATTTGATAAAATTTGAACAACCAGTAGCCACTGCTAGTGCTAATTGAGACGGTAACTTGATTCCTAACATGGATGCCTTTCCATTTTCTCTGTTACTATATAGAATCAAATCTCCAACTAAAGGATTTTAATATATGGTGTACCGTTGAAAATCTTACTCCCTTTATAAGAAATTTCACTTAATCAATAAAGAATTCCAAGAAAGGAAAACTAATATAAGTGTTTCAGAACATGTAATTTCATTCCCAATGAGTTTCAAATTTACATAAATCACAGCCTTAACAAGAATTGGCAAGGAATGCAGCAACGAGAGAACTGCTAAGTATTCTTTTGCAAAGCAAAATATGAAAAATACAAATTATGGATTGATAATAGCTAACAATGGAGGCTCACTAGGCATGTTGCATATATGGTCGCAATGCACATCTATAAACAAATGCCTAAATCAATATGCCTATGTTTGAGTTGATCCGACTTCCTTTTCAGTTAGATCATGGACAAATTCAAGGAGTATATTCCAACTCCTTTAGGTGGACCAATGTTGCATCATGTCGTGTTGTGTACTTCGATAGCATCTTTTATTTTCTGAAACTGCATAGGAAAGAACCAAATGTAAGATTAGCCAGACCGTAAATTCTCCTCCAAAACAAGTAAACTTGTATATAAACCATGATCATCTACATTAAATGATGAAAAGAATTCATCGAATAATTTTCCAAATTGTTATGCCTTCACACATATACTAGACCAATTAATTTTTTTTTCACATGCAATGGGTTTACTACTCTTCAGCTACATTAATGGAAGCATGTAAGTTGGAGGCAATTGTCTTCTCCGCTTCCTAGAAACTAGTTGGACAAGAAAATTCTTGCCCGTTTAAAAACAAATATTGACAAATAATTCAAGGAAACTCTTAATAAGGGGGAAGCTAAATAGCATATAAAAATAGAAAGGCAAAGGAAGAGAAAAAACTAATAATTAACCATCTAAAACCTAATGCAGTCTACATGTCAATTTTTAAGACCTAGAATGACTACAAATTTCCACATTATATTTGTAAAATGAGATGTAAACTTCTACAATGCCATTTTCCTTCATTTTCTGGTTTTTTCTATTGTGACCAACTTTGCTATTACAATGCCATTTTCTTTATAATGGTATGAGCAAACAAATGCATAATGGTATCAAGATTACTGATTACACCAACCACAATCTAATCGGAATATGATAGCAGCCATATAATGAGGCAACTAGATGGTGCCCCACTCACCTAAACAACCCATGCCTCTCTCACCTAAACAGCTCATGCCCCTTTCATATAAGCATAAACTAACCAAACCAAAACACCCTTAAAAAAGTAAACAAACTATGATAAAATGTAACATCTAGAAGCAGAAAATACAATATCCCATTTGCATTTTTTTTTATTTATTTTTACATTTCACCAATACAATGTTTGGATACACCCAAGTATGCAAGCAATCAAGTCACACAATGAAAAGCAAACAAAGTCTAAGAGACAAGAACAGAAAACCCCTGTTGACCCGTATTTGATTTTAATAATGACAAAACACTACTTAAATTGCACTAACAGTTTTAACTAAGTGTTTAAGAGGCTAAAGCGTTCAGTACAAAAACAAGATGTAAGAATACAACACGTTTAGACATTAAAGGAAGACAAAAGATCTAGAATAGGCACTAAGGCAATTGAATCACATTTTAAATCTCTAAAATTCAATTACTTAGCTTGATCTATTGCTCAATTTACAAAAGGCTTTGACAAAATTAAAATACAAAAATGTTTTTTAAGTTAAAAACTGTTTTGAAACAAAAACTAAGTTTAAGGACAACCAAGTCGATTGGGTCTCTATACCAATCGACTGGAAAAGGGAGAGTAAGTTCCTAGTTGACTGGTAATAGGATTCAGTCGACTGATAATTCAAAAATATGACTACTTGAGACGCGGGACTTGAGCATTTAATGCTCCAAACCTACCAAATCAGTGTCTAACGGCCATATAAGTCCAAGATTGTAAAAACCCTCTTGAATGAGCATTTAAAAAGCATGAGATAGCACATTCAATTCATACAATAGCTCATTACTCTTAAAAGCCTTGAAAATTTTATTGTGAGCCATTCTTCAAGCTTGTTCTTGAAAGAGAAATATTCTTCATTTGTAAAGGCATTCATTGCTATCTCTCTACCATTTACTTTACAGTTAAATATTGTTTATTGTAAAGAGAAAGAGTTGGTGTAACTCTTAGAGTGTTTAGGATTAAACACTTCTTTGTAACTTCCATGAGGAAAAGATTGTTTGTAAGGTTTTTACAACACCCATGAAGTTGCTCGACTAACGATTAATGGATTACTTCAAGGAGGATCCTTGAAGAGAGTGGACATAGGGTCGGAGAGATTCCAATATTGTCAAACCACTATAAACGAGGTTTGTATATTCTCTTCCTCAACTGTTTTATTTTCAAGCATATTATCTTATTGTGTGCCTTGCTTATTAAACTATTTTAAAAGCTTGCAAGTTAATTCGCAAAAAGTTTTTACAACTCAATTCACCTGCCATCTTGGTTTGAACCTCGGTTTACAATCTCTAACCAAAACCCCAAGCATACATAGCACAGACTTGTCAAGAATTAAATCTACTTAGAGCCCTACTATATAAATATATTTTTATATATCTGTTAATTACCCGCATAATTAATACAGCTCTTAACATTAACTATATACATAAAATCTTTCTCTTAGCTTTCATTTATTAATCCTAGTAAGATTACATCAACCAAAAACAATACAAGAACAAGAAGACATCATATGGCAAATTCATTGGGAACTTTTTACAAATATGTGATTTGCAACACTAAAATAACTCCTCTGTTTTACTTGCTAAACTAGTAGACCCCAACCTTAAAAATCTTACAAACAATAAATCCAACCTCATCATAATCTGATTAAATGCAAGACGCCATAGAATCAGTTATATCTTGTACAAATCTGCTTTTGCCAATACATCCATTATATGCCAATTAAAAAGAATTTTGGACAAAAACTTCAATGGTTACAGAAGAAACCCACTTTCACAATATGAATCATCGCTTTTTACAAACATACTTCAGCGATTAAGGAGCAAATTTGAAGTTGTAAAATATCATCAGTTCAATGTAAAAATCTCAATTAGATAAACAGCAAAATTTTACAATCCAAAATCCATCAGTACATACATATATGCATATGCATAATTAGATATAAATGTATAGTGAAAGAGATGTAGAGACGCATACGCATATATGCATAAGCTAAGCGAGTGAGACAATGGAGAAATGGACTAAGAAAAATGTTGTTGCAGATCTAGTCTTCGTTCAAGGGAGATGGAAACCTGGTCCTAGCTGCAGCCTAAGGCTGCTAGGGAAACATAGGTGGTTAAGCGACGCAAGCTAGTGTCGGGTCATACCAGAAATGAGGATGAAGGAGGCGGCCGTGAGAGAAAGGGAAGAATTAGAGGAAAAAGGGGAGATTTAGGGGCATGACGGCGACAGGTCATACCAAAGAGGAGGACGAAGGATTACAACCGTGAGAAAGAAAGAGGGAAGAAAGAAACACGATCTGTGTGTGGGGAAGAGGAAGAGTAAAACAGAGAAAAATGATTTTAGAAAATTAGATCTGAAAACACCAAATTGGAGTTTTTTTAAAAAATGATTTTTTGAAAAGAGTTTTAAAAAATCGTGTCTTAAAATGAGCTACTAAACATGGTTTTATGTTTTTGAAAACTGTTTTTTGTTTTTAAAAACTATAATTTGTTTTTGGAAAGAGTTTCCAAACATGCTAGTAGAGTTTTGACTCATAAATTTGAATTTTTTTTTAATTTTATATTTTTGAAAACCGTTTTTTGTTTTTAAAAACTATAAATTGTTTTTCGAAAGAGTTTCCAAACATGCAAGTAGAGTTTTGACTCATAAATTTGATTTTTTTTTTTAATTATGAGATTTTACCTTAAAAAGTGATTGTTAAACTTAATATTTGGCTGTATTTTCTGATCTTTTCCCCTCATCTTGAATGAGAGGAAAATGATCTGCTCTAAATTCGAAATTGATAACTGCAATGAAAGGAAAGTTAGAAAAAAAAGTTCGAAAGGTGGATAAAAAAATTTGAGGGTAAGGACGAAAGTTTCACGTGTTGCAAGAGAAATGTGACATGTTTATTTCTAGGGGCATTTGAGGAAATAGCCACTCATCGATTTTCCCAAATTGATGGAAGAAATTACGAAACTATTATTGTAATTAGACAAAAAATAATCAATGAGCCAAAGGACCGTCCCTTATCATCTTAATCCTGTCTAATTTTACGTGTTAGCTGTGAAATTCTTATTTAGACAGTGTAAAACATATTTTTGCACCAGATACAAATTTTCATTAGTAACTGTTATATAACTTTATTGATAATGTGGATAAAAACTGCATAGGTTTTATCAATGAAGTTCTCCAAAATTACAAATGAACCTTCTACCCAATGTAAAAATGAGGTTTTAAACGTGGTGCAGGTAAGTATTTCTATCGTTAGCTAATAACAATATTTCTCATTCTCCAAAAATGCCAATCTAGAATGGCACTAACTATTTACAAAATAACACCGCAAATTCAGAATTCATTCAACTTCTATGATTGCGTTTACTCTCTTCAATAAGGCAAACCTGCGCAAGTTGCACTTCTCGAAAATGGTCGATCCGTTCTGTGTGTGTGACTTAGAGAAGCATCATAGGGGTCCAGCTTCTTGGCCTTCTTGGCACAAAATCTCCGGTACATATGAGTTTAACTTCAGCGAGATAGTAGGTTCCTGGAATGTCTTTGCTTGTCACAAACTCTTTTGCCCTAAATCAGTGCTTCATGCCGATAAATTTTTCAGGAGGAAACTGCTTTTTGCAAGGTAAGAAATTATTTAGCATGGCATGCCAACATTGTAGAAATAATCAGCCAAAAAGCGATGTTTGGTCCAACTTGCAAGTTGGAACAGCCACAGAAAAAAAAAGTTCTCTTAAGAATTACTTTCTTTTAAGTTGATATCCTAGGAATTGTTTGCATGACAATGTCGAATGCAAGCATATCGTAAAGCAAGTTTATGTCTCCCAGTTTGGGCCAATTGAGAAGAACACTCATTTTTTAGTTGTATTTTGGTTCCAAAAAAAAATGATGCAGCACAAAGCCAAAGAGATTTACCTATATACACATGCAGACTACATTAAATGCTTTTGTAATACTACCAGTCTACTAATATACTTTTACTTATAAAAACTGGTGCCTTTAGTAACATCTACTTACAGAAAATAAAAAAGATAACCTACTAACAAATGAAGACTACATAAGAACCTATTTACACGACTGCTATATAAATGTTTTTGTACTAATCTCATCACTACCCTTACATCAAAGAAGCACCAGGTCAAGAAAATTATTAGCCCTTGCATGTTCCAGAAACTAAGACAACACAAGCAATTATACGGAGTCTTTAGTTATAAGAACAACAAAAGGAGAGTTACCTCATGCCACAAATTCAACTTTCCAAAAACACTCATCACTGTCACAATGCTTGACAAGCCGGAAGGATGTAGAGCATCTCGAAGGTGTAATGAAACATTGTAGATGTTAGACCACTCCCATATGAGAACATTAAATGGTTACCTGCCTGAAATCAATAATTAAATTATACTTGAGAATTAAGTGTCTCTAACACCTCAATACATATGTAGCAATGTACCAAAAATAGAGTTCTAAGTCATATTACCAGTCAGCTATGCTCGTTGTGAAGAAGGGATGTCATGCCGCATAAAGGGATGCAGTGTACATGTAACCAACTTGTCATGGAGTTATGATGCATGGTTGCAACCTTAGATCACATAGATGTTTCGCAACTTGCTGACTAGCCCGTTTATTCAACAAGATCAGAAATCATCTGTGAGAAATGCCATGTGCGGTAGAAGAGCAACTTCATTACTTTCACAGCCAGAATGGTAACTTCACCTTTTCAAGATCTCGGTTCTGTAGCATTTATCACCAGATACAGCTGAAAAAGGGGCTAGCTTTTCTCTTGCAATGTCATCAACAATGCTGATGAAAAGGAGAACAAGCAGAAGATAATCAGGCGCCCACTAGTGTGTATCATATAGATGCCTAAATTGGGCAGTGATTAATGAGATTTTCCAGTAAGTTGAAACTTTGGCGCACTTTTTAGGCTAAAATTACCAAGTATACATAAATATAGCTAAATATAGAATGTTGTTCAACATTGTTTCTTAATAGAACAAAGAGCATTATTTCATTAATCAATTAAACTTCATTTCTGAAAACTAAGGACAATTTCTATTCATTACACTTTGCTCTCTTTTTACAGGAAAATAATAAGGAGAATCATAAGTTATAACCACAGTATAAATCCTCATGTGACGAGGCACTCCAAGAAAACCCATAACCAAGATAAAGATAGTGATAATCTGATTGTAGGAAGTAAAGAGGTAGTTTGAGTGCTCAGTGAACCTAAAATAATTTTAAAAGGAAAATAAATTAGTTCGTATATTGAAATTCAGAAGTGCATTCACCCCTCACTGAAAGAAATGGGTTTTAGGTGAAAAGAAATACAATTACAAACCTGGGATTCCTCAAGAATTAATTATAGTATAATTGAGTAAAACTTTTCTGCACAAGCTGCAGTAACAGTTCCTGCAAGAAAAAATAAATAATTAGCCATTTGAAAAGACTTTATTATGAGATGCCCTAAAGAATTTAAATAGCATGATCAGAAGTGCAAAACTGCAATACCTTATTATATGTAGAATGAAACACAAAATAATCAGCATCTGAGATCGAAAATGACCTTCCCTTCGATTTCTCAAACCCATATAAAGCAGAATAAGTTTATTGGCACAAGTAAGATAATATGTTCTCAGATAGAAGAATAAATGCTTTTGCTTAAAGCAGTGGAGACTTATTTCTCACAGAAACGTTTGTAGCGCGAATCCAGTGCCGTAATATAACAAGTTTGTGACAGCTTAACATCAACAACTATGAGCACAAATTGGAAATATTATTCATAATGACTGACAATTGCAGTATGAAAAATTTAAAAGCAATTAGTTCCAATGTAAAGTGGAACGGCACTTCCATGTGTTACAACCACATTATTTATCATTGTCGAATACTTTTTTATCGTGAACTCCGCATAACTGTACAAAAATAGAGTAGACCTATGGGTGTAAGGGTCACAAGCATTCTACTATACTAAGCATCCCTTTGAAAGTTTTACAAGAAAGAAAGTTCAATAATTGAAAAATGCTAATATACTAAACATCCCTTTAAAAGTTTTATAAGAAAGAAAGTTCAATAATTGAAAAATGCTACTATACTAAACATCCCTTTAAAAGTTTTATAAGAAAGAAAGTTCAATAATTGAAAAATGCTACTCAAGAGGTCATGTAGCCAGAGCACATCAGCACTCCAGAACACCCAATACAGTTTTAATATGTTAGAGCCCCAAAACTCCACCACTAGAAAACACAAAGGAAGGAAATCCACATCAAAATAAGCCTAAGACTGATGGAGAACACAGAGAAGAAGAAATATTGGTTTTAATGTAATGGGATATTTTATAATTAAGGGAATACAGGCAATTTTTTATATTAGGGATATTTAAGTAATTCATATTATAAAAGTAGTTTTTTTAGACATTCTAGGATTAGGATTTAAGATTGAAGTTAGTTTCCTATTTAGATTATGTTGCCTATTTAGATTATATTTCCTAAACGGATTATGTTGGGTGCCTAAATAAGAGCACTTCTAGTAGTATTCTAGGTAGACCTAATTTGAGAATTGAATTTGATTAAAGATATCAAATTTGGTTCTTAGGTCTAAGGTCTTTTTGGCTTCTAATAAATAATATTATCTTAGTATTATCTTTTTTCTCTATTATTATCTCGTGTTCCTACTTTTCAATCAATTTAAGGACAAATCCTACTTGTCTTACATCAAAGACCTTTCATATAATAGAACATGATTAATCAATTCACAGTACAAACAGGTACCATTAGTTGTCACTAATACTTCAAATGAGGTTAGTAGAATTGAATAATCAATCCAACTTATTTTTAGTAAACTTGATTCATGAAATGGAGCAACATGGTTTAATGAGTATTACTTAGTTACACATGCCAAAATCAGTTACTAATTCAGTCCATAGTTATTGCAAGATGAGTAATGTCATACGCAGCTTAGTCTCAAATTTCAAGCTAGAAGTAAAATTTGAACTAGACAAACAGATTCTTGCAACCTTGCACAACATAGAATTTTTTACTAGACATTCAATAGGCCAATGTTGGTCTTTTGCAAGGCAGCAGAACGGGAGGATATTCATCTTCTGTCTATAGCCTAAAGGATCCTATAACATTCCATTTTGATTTTTCAGTTTTGCTCTTTTGTTGCCGCCACTTTCAAACATAAAAGATAATAATAAAAGAAAAAAATGAAAAAGGGTGGGTGGGATTGGGTTTTTGGCTCTGGCTTACCTTAATGACCACTATTTTTCTTTGGCCTGTATGGTCTACCTGGCTTTGCCACACATGCAAATGTGCAAGAAGACTTTCACATAGAAGTAAGGGTTGTGAAAAATATAAGTCAAACATAAAACTGCAAAATTCTTTGTTCTTTTTCAGTTTTGATTGTTTGGAATGGTAATATGGTATGTGTAAATTCGCAAGTGAAGATTTTGTAAATAAACAAAAGGGAGATCAAGAAAATGTTACCAAGTGGAAAGAGATGATAAGGTTGAATCTTGAAGATTTTAATCCCAAGAAATCAAGCTTCCATGTTCTCTTCTTCCTTGTCTGCAATTCATCATCACTATAAGCCATCCTCTCGTTGTCTCTTGTCTACCTATGTGCCATCATCAGCTGGGTCCACATCTCTAAGCACAGCTGCCACCATCATGTGTCAACAACTGGTGACCCACATAACACGTTAAACCACACAGCTTGGTCCATGACTATCTCGTCCCTTAAACTTTCCTTGTTGACCCATCTAGAAAGTCGTCCTACTGGTGGGACCCAAAAGTTTTCTTCCCAAAACCTTTCCAAAGTAAAAGGAAACTAAAGAGGAGGAGAGGATAAGCAAATCAAAAGATAAATAAGATAAGAAAGACCTTGAAGAAATAAAAACCAGATAACAAGATAAACCTTTTTCTGTGTTTTTTTATACTACCCTGCGTTACAAAATAAAAGAGAAGCCTAAAACCCTAAAACTAATCTCCCTGTATCATCGTCAACATCAAAAGAAAGAGCCAACGCCTCTCTTAAGGCTTTGAACAAGATGTTTGCTGATTGCCAGAACGACCCATAAATTGAAGCTCCCTCTTATCAAATATCTCCAAAGAAAAATCTCTAAGCATCTGTGTAGTAGTAGCGCTGGTAGTGCTACTAGCACTTGTACTTATACCATTACTTGTCCCTGAACTTGAACTTGGTACCATACTAGACCCCATATCACCACCACTAGACCCGCCACGCATCTCATCCAATTGAATCCCACCACTTGGCTGCATAGTAGAGACAAAATTGGATATTGGTCTAGCAGCAACATTGAAAAATGGCGCCGCAGCTGCAGGAATTGCCCACAACTGTGCCTGATTGGACCCACCAGCAGCACCACCACCACCACCAACACCAGATTGTGTAGGCAACATAAAAGTGCCCATAGGCCACAAAGGGACCAGCCCTTCTGTATTAACATTAACACCGCTGTATGTCATTGCTGCTGTGATGGGTGTTAGCCCGGAAGAGACCGAGCTCTGGTTATTCTGCTCATTAACCTCAATGAAATCACTGCTACACGCTCTCTTCCTCCGCCTACTTGGCAAATCAGCGTCACTTTGCTCCTTTGCTGGAGAAGTAGTTGGGATCTTGAGAGTGCCGTTCACAGAAACAGCGATGGCAGGGACAGTGCCAGTGCCCGTGGCTTCAATGATGGCGGGTTCTGCATGCTCTAACAGCCACCCAATCGTCTCTCCATCGGACTTGAGACCAAGCTCTTGGGTCAGCTGGAAGATCCTGGCAGCACACGTGGCAGGCATTCGGATCCTACGGCCACGGCCCTCGACTTTTGTGTGCCGGTCTTTTGATGGGCGCTTGGATGCCAGGGACCGATTCGCGGGCATGACCTGAATGAGGCCGACCGGGAGAGAAGAATTGGTTAATTCTTCGTGCTCTGCGTCTGTTAGCTCTTCTTCCTTCATGAGAATAGTTCGTTCTAGGTGTAGGTCTGGAGGGTGCACCATTGATGTCTCTAAGGTGTCACTTTGTTCTTCGTTGTTGTTGTTGCTAATTATGATGTTTTCATCGATTTCTCGTATGACCTGGCCTTCTTGATTAGAGTCCATGTTGAACGAAAAACCTAGCATGAAACCAAGAGATATAAAATTTTGATAAAGACCCTGAAAAGAATTACCAAAACCAACAAAGGATCAATGAGAATTTAGGAATGGAAACAGGGCAGGACACCGCCCTCAAACCTCCCCCGTCCTGCCCACATGCCCAACAAGGATTTTTTCAGTGTTTTCATATGTGAGAGCGTTGGGCGAGGTGTTTTGTCTCAATGAGGTGAGGTGTAAGCCCCGAGGCATTGGGGCGTAAGCCTTTTGAAACGTTGGGGCGTTTGAATAAAATAATATTAATTAAATTATAAAAATATTAAAAATTGAAATAATACAAATAAATTAATTATCAATAAACTTTACTAACTTAAAACCTATGAATGAATATTTAATTAAAACAACCATTAAGTTAAAAACTGTTTTATATTTAATAAAATGATAGCAAAACTTTTTTTGTAACATAAATTTTAAAAGCTATTTTTCAACATTTAATTATTTTTATAAACTTTTTCTAAAGATATATGACTTAATATCTGCATATAAAAACAAAAATCATTCACTAGCCTCTCCAAAAGAAACCCTATTAATGGCCGAAAACTGAACAGTAGAGTGCATGGAACATGTTGCCAAAGAGTCAAAAACCAATGGTCCATTTCATACTCCATATAGTCCAAATTTTGTACACTCTGTACTAATTTTTAGAAGAAATGCATGTGATTTTCAGGGCTTGGCTTAAATTTGTTGCAAGTTGTATGCCAACTTGACACTAATTTTATGAAGAAACAGATCGACCCCTCATCCCATTGGTCAATCACAAATCACGCGGATTGATAGCTCCAAACCGTAGATCAATTTGAATCCAAAGGTGAATATTCCTCCATCCCAAAACCAGCTCTCTCCTGTTTCTCAACAATCCCATAAATAAAGTTAATAAACACACCTCACCAGTCACCACCCAACCCCCCATAAAAATTGATAATCTTTTCATTTTCCATTTGAGAGAGAGAGATGGATGCCGGAGGGAAAGCAAAGAAGGGTGCGGGACGAAGGAAAGGAGGCAGTCCAAAGAAGAAACTGGTGTCCCGGTCCGTCAAAGCCGGTCAGCAGTTTCCGATTGGTCGTATCGGTCGGTACCTGAAGAAAGGCCGCTACTTTCAGGGCGTGGGAACTGGTGCTCCCATCTACCTCGCCGTTGTTCTCGAGTAACTCGCTGCTGAGTTAATTTTATAGTATTTTTATTGGCCTTAGGGCCTGCCTCGGGTGCGCCCCAGATTCGCCCTTCAAAACACTGATTTTTTTCTCTCCCCCATCACTGTCCCCTTTGGGGCGGGTTTGGGACACGGAATCCGCGTTAACAATTTTTTCCCTCTAAACTCAACACTGACCAAATCAAACACTTAGATAGTTTACCAAAAGTATTTAAGAGAATATTTCAATAGATTATAAGATATAAAAAAATCCAAAAAAATTCAAACAAAAATATAAATGGAATATACATGTGCCTATTTTGGTAATTAAAAGAATATAATGAGTGATATTATCATGTGGAATCATGAACATTGAGACTTGAGAGTTTACCAAAAGTGTTCAAAATATAACTAAAACTGTCTAGAAAAAATCCACTGTTTCATTTGAATGAACTGAAACGCATGAAATTAAAGGACATAAAAGTCAAAAATTAAAAGAAATGAACACCCAGAAAGTGAAAAAATGGAAATGAAAAATCCTAGTAGAGGAGAGGTGCAGTGATCTACTTGAATCTGTATCTTTCATAAGTTCTCTTCAATCCTCTATACTCACTGAAAATTATTAATAATCATAACAAAAAATGATGAGAAACTAGAAAAGTAATTGAACAGATCTGTAAAGAAAATAATCAAGGAACCAAATCAAATCCTACAATATTTACTTTCAAAGTTCACCTTCACCGTAATTCATTATTTCCCTCAAATCTTTTTCTTTCCTAAAAATCAGAGATTTCTCCATGCCTCCATTTAACCCAACGATTTTTCTTCAAAAAAGAATCCCTATTATTAGTGACATAATTTTACAAGAGAGGAAATGCTTACGGGTTGACAGCAAAATAGTACGGGTGCACATAGGTCGGTTTAGTCCGTTAACCCTAAAATCTCAATCCAACCGGTCGTGCTTGGTTGGGGAAAACCTCAATCCAAACTTAACTCGTAATCTGGCCAACCCAACAAAACCGGTTTGGTTATAAATTTAATTTGATTTTCATTTAAAATTAATTCAAATACATACAAAAATGAGATTCTACTGCAATGGCTCATCATCCATATTTTAAATTCATCTATACAAGCATCTTACAAATTCAACAGTCACAAAGTTCCAAAGTTCCTTGACTTTACACACTAAACTGAATTACCTATAAACAGCAATGAATTCAATTACATGTACACTGAATTACATATTATATAAACACAAACACTAAAAACTTACCGAAACTAACTCTAAACTGAATCTAGAGAAAGATGCTGATCTAAGAAATCTAGATATGAAAAGTAACAGAAAATCCAAAAGATTTAAGAATTTAAAGAGCCTTAGGTTTGTGATAGTACCTGAGAAATAGAGGAAAAGGGTTTGGGTTCTGTAAATTTCTATGAAAGCAATTTTGTTTTCCTTTCTGCAAGACTGAGTTAAAAGTTAGAACATGAGGACGACCAAGAATACTACGGGCAGCGGGCATAACACAGAGAGAGAGAGAGAGTTGGAAATTAAAACTAGGGAGAATTAGAGAAATATGTTTCAGACTTGCAATGATTATCTTACCGATCGAGCGGCGAGCGGCGTACTGGAGTGGTGGCGGTAGAGAGATAGAGAGAGGTAAGAGGGCCCACTGATAAGGCTAAAGGGTTATAACTGTTAGGGTAGGAAAAAAAAGTAAAAACACATCTTTGACCCCTATATTTTCATCTATATTTGTAATTTGTCTTTTCGGTTTGTGATTGTGTCAATTAAACCTTACACTTGTAATACGATTGCAATTTGGATCTTCAGTTAAAATGTTAAATTATCACCGTTAAGACACGTTTAACCTAATTAGTTGTCGTGATAAATATTATGTGTGTTTAATTTTTTATTATTTTGTAATATAATTATAAATAATAATAAATGATATGTTTTGATTTCGGTAAAAACAAAATAAGAAACCGCCATCAAAATTTATATTATTAGACACATTAATTTTGTTTTGTTGTAAATAAAATGTCTCATTAAATAAAAATATGAACAAAATCTAATATACTAGTGCATTTATTATTATCAAATTGAATATATAAGTAGATAACAAATATTCTAAATATAATCTTTATCAATATTTTTTAATTTAATTACATAGTCATAGCTTTTTTTATGAAAACTTGTTTATAAAGGATATTTTTTTCTTAAATAGCGTTTTTATATTGAGTCTTCGAACTTTATTTTGACAAAAGTCTGTGAACTTTATATAATATTTAGAAACATGGATTTTATTGAATTTTATACGAAAGTTCTATTTATTGATGAATTTATTTACATAGTAATAATTTTTTTATGGAAAAAGCTTGTTGATATGGATTTGTATTTTTTTTTAAATGACTTGCTTATATAGAATAAAACTAAAACTTAATTATATCGAAAAAAGAAAGTGTAATTTTATTGGTTTAAATGCATGATAATTTATTGTTTGTAAAACACTTGTTTTTATATAGTAGTAATTAATTATTTGTAAAATACATTTTTATATAAAGAATTTAAACATCAACAACTGTTTTTGAATGCTTACAAGCTGATTTTTATCAGAAAAACAAAAGAATCTCTTTCCAAATTTTTCAAAAAAAAAACTAACTATTAGTTTTAAAACTGTTTTTTTTTCTTAGTTTTATCATCATAAAAAAAAAAGATTGTTGACCCGTATTTGATTTTAATAATGACAAAATACTACTTAAATTGCACTAACAATTTTATCTAAGTATTTAAGCGGTAAGAGTATTCAATTCAGAAACAAGATGTAAGATCTCAACACGTTCAGACACTAAAAAAAGATATAAGATCTATAATAGGCACTAAGGTAATTAAATCACTATGTAAATTTCTAAATTCAATTACTTAGCTTGGTCTATGGCTCAGTTCACAAAAGGCGTTGCCAAAACTAAAATATAAAAAAAAATTAAGTCAAAAAACTGTTTTGAAACACGAAAACTAGGTTGAAGGACAACCCAGTTGACTGGGTCTACATACCAATCGACTGGGATATGGGACAGTAAGCTCCCAGTTGACTGGTACCAAGGACTCAGTCGAGTGGTAACTTCACTCAGTTGACTAGTCTTATGACCTAGTCGACTGGTACTCTCCTTAAGCCTAAAAGTGAAGATTTTTCACTTGACCCAGTCTATTGGTATAAGGACCCAATCGACTGGTAATTTGAAAATATAACAGTTTGAAATGTGGGACTTGAGCATTTAATGTCCCTAAACCTACCAAGTTAGTGTCAAACGGTCATATTGATTCAATGCTATATAAACCCACTTCAACGAGCATTTAAAAAAAAATAGCACATTCAATTCATCATATAGCTCATTAATTCTCGAAAGCTTTGAAAAATTCATTGTGAGTCATTTTTCAAGCTTCTTCTTGAAAGAGAGATATTATTCATTTGTAAAAACATTCATTGTTATCTCTCTATCATTTACTTTACAGTTAATACAATTTATTGTAAAGAGAAATAATTGGTGTAACTCTTAAAATGTTTAGAATTAAACACTTTGTTTGTAACTTCCGTGAGGAAGAGATTGTTTGTAAGGTTTGTACAAAACCCATGAAGTTACTCGACTAACGATTAGTGGATTACTTCAAGGAGGTTCCTTGAAGAGAGTGGGGTCGGAGAGATTCTGATATTGCCAAACCACTATAAACGGAGTTTGCATTTTCTCTTCCTTAACTCCTTAATTTACAAGCATATTATTTGATTATGTGCATTACTTATCAAATTATTTTAAAAGCTAGCAAGTTAATTAACAAAAGGTTTTTGAAACCCATTTCACCCCTTTTGGGTATGAACCTCGATTTACAAAGCCAATAATCAACCGATACCAAACAAGCCCTAAGTCAATAAATTGTTACAACCAGATCTAGTTCCTCGGTTTTACAACTCACTAAACACAACCTTGCAGAGTTGTGATCCCATGGATTTGGTTCCGTGGGAGTTATCACGGAATCGAAAAAGCCCACTAATAATTACGAGAAAATTGAGTGGTAACGTTAGTATTTAAATTTTTTCTTTTTAAGTTTTCTATTGGTAATTGTGAAGAATTTGGGATCCAAAATACTATTACCAATGAAATTCCTCAAACATATAAATAGATTTTCGAATGGATCTAAAATATTGATTTTAGATTTTATCTAACCAAAAATTGCTTATCAATTGGTGTTATAAAATTAATTAAAACTTTAAAAATAGAACTGATTAAAGGACTTTCATAAATAGTAAAATTGTCGGAGGAAGCATCCGTTTCCATCGAATTCCATTTTCAAAGACTCAAATTAATCCGTACTACCAAACACAAGATAAAATAAATTAAATGGGGCTTACTTTTATCTTTTGTAACAATGAGGCCACCACCCGTGAAGTCATGGCTAGTATTTTGTGTACGGCCTGGTTGGTAGTAGGAATTCATAGCGATTGAAGCATGACCGAGTTAATATATATACCATACTTTAACACCAAACTAATTGGTATAGTTAAAAAAAACTCGACGAGATTTACATTTCACTACTAATTTCATTGCTTTTCATCGGTTGGATCTTCTTTCACATGTCACTTGTGCTACTAGGAAGGATTTGAATTCTAAATCTATCGCTTTTCAGTGATTATCATAAAAAATAATAACGTCATCACTTTTCAGTAATATTAATATTTTTAAGTTTTGTATTTATTCTAATGTTATAAATGAAATTTTAAAAAATTATCAATAAAATTTTGAACGAAAATGTTTTATATCTGATCTAACAAATCTTTTTTACAAGAACACAACGCATTTGATCCATTTACGGGTACCAAAGAAACAAAAATATTTTCACATACCCAGAATACCCATGTCAAGGAAACTAGCAAGCAAAATCAACAAAATAAAACACTGTTTTAAAATTAACACGTGAACGCGGAAAAATTCTTGACATGTTTTAGACTCGTTAGAAAATTTCACTGGTAATTTTAAAAAACTTCATTAATAACTTCAGTATAGATGTGAAACTCAAAAAATAACGTTACTAGTAAAAGTCTTCAAAATTACTAACAAAGTTTTTAGTTAATCTAAAACATAAATTTTAGACTCGAGTCAACCAAGTATTTCTCGAACAAAGGAAGCAGCAAACAAGAAATTAAAGTGCGGAGATCAAAAAGTCTCCGATCACAAATAATTGGTATGTTTTAGACATGTTGAAAATTTTACTGGTAATTTTAAATAGCTTCATTGGTAATGTTAATATAGACGTGAGATCAAAAAAATAACATTACAAGTAAAACTCTTCAAAATTATCAATGAAGTTCCAAACTGTTTTAGACTCGAGCTAATCAAATATTTCTCGATCAAAAAGTACAAGTGATACGTATAAACAAACCCATTGTTTTATAACTTTGTGGATTTACAGAAGAATTCATTAATTCTCTACCTGGGTTGAAGGACACAAGGAGGAAAGGCAATTGACAAAGATAATTTAGCCATAGTTTTGATTCTGCTAATTAAGATAGTGATCAGTGAATGATCAGCAATTGTGGGTTATTTGATGAATATAAAGCAAAACAGCAGTGGCCAATACATAGCGTTGAGATTGCTATTTTCAGGGCATTGTTTGCCTCTTCCAGGGTATATTAAGCCATCTGATTGGTTATAAAGTAAAAAGATAGTGTGGAAGAGTTCAAAATGTTATGCACGTAGCATCTTTACAAAGAGATCAGTTGGTGGTGAATACGTAGATGCTGGAAGATTAAAAAACGTACGACTGAAACTAATTTCCACTTAAAAAGAACAAGTACAAAAGTGTAATACGATGCAGTACTATTATATATGAATTTGTTTTTTTTATATATATATATATATAAATTTTGTATACAATTTCCTTTTTTATCACATATATTATTCTATATTTTTGCATTGACCATATGAAAACTATCTTCACAGAATCAACCACAAGCCAAATCTTCCAAGATTTTGTGTGGTAAAACCTCGACTATCAATGGCATCCCACAGTACACATGAAATACAATTTCAAAACTCAACTGTTACAACCATTTCTTAAGTCAAAGTAGCCTTAAGCAAAAAGACATATAATAATTCCAAAATACATATTTCAAAATAATTAATAACCATAGTTTATTCACTAACATAGGCTCAAAGGTCACAACCCTCTTCAATTAGGTAACTTTGATAACATCCACTTACAAATCATTAAAAATATGTTTTTATTGAACAATAAAAACAAAGAAGTTAAATCTTTGAGATCTTCATTAAGACTTTAACTAAATCAATCATGACTCTAGTTTCATTTATTATCTATAAAATCTTACCAAACTAATAGGCTTACAGCCCAGTAAATAATAATCAATTATGTAAGATCTTAAACAATATTCAAGACTTGAAACTGATAAAATAATAAGATTTGAAATTTTCAATTCTCAATGATATCCACAATTACAATACAAGTTTATTCATTTTATTTAATCATCAATATCACACTTAGCCTAATGATAAAGGCCCAAATAATTAATACACTATTAACCATATGTCTGGGTTCAATGGTCGACACGTTTAACCCATGTGTCTGGGTCCGATCGTTGACACATTTAATCCATGTGTCTAAGTCCAAATTTAACACATTTAACCACTGTGTTCATATCCAAAAGTTGATACTTTTTACCCCTGCGTCCAAATCCAAAATTGTCACATTTAATCCGTGTGTCGGGTCCAAAAGTTGACACATGTTTTTTTTAGATTGAACAATCACCTCTATAATAAATCTTAAAAAAAATAACTAAACCCAAAACCATAGATTTCAATTAATCACATTTAAAAAAATAAATAAATTCAATATAGAATTTTTTTTGTGATTTAATACTTATTGATGGAAGAAACTAGGTTTTTGAGTGACTTAATTTTTCCCTTGGCTTTACTCTTTTTCCTCTTGAATTGAGATACTCTAGCCACTCTCTTTTTTTTCCTTCTCTTCTAATTCTGATTGCAAAACAACAGCTTTTAGGAATTTCTTTACAATTTTTCTTTATTTGCCACCAATTCTCCAATTTGAATAAAATAATTAAATTTTTACCCCATGTTAACAAATATATCTGTAAATAGTAATTAAGTAATACATTTAGGTTTAGGGTATTACATTTCGTGTATGGATAATTTCAAGCTTTGAGAGCTTAAGTGACAAAACCAATTAAGCTTGATGCTGAGGTAGAGCTCTGTTTAGAGATATGGCACGGGTATAAAGATAGCTGCACTTCTTCAAGAAAGACCTGCACATTAACTTGAGGAGTGACGTCCCAAAGTTTTAAAAAATTTTAGTTGATTCGGTCTAAACTCAATAGTTTATATCAATTGAAAATTTCACTATAATATTAAAAAATTTCATTAATAATATTAATATAAGTGTGAGACTCAAAAATTAACATTGTCAATAAATTTTTTAAGATTACTAATAAAATTTATAACTGATATATACCAAATGATTTAAATTTGAACTAGTAAAAATTTCTTCACTAAAACCAGGCCTGAGTTTATTAACTTTGTCGATTAGTAGTTAATTTATTTCTTCTGTTGGTACACGAATGCTTTGAAGTTTGACTCTTATGCAAGTGGAAGCAAACAATTCTGATTTCTGCTGAAAAAGTATTCCTACCGTACACCATAACCCATTTTCTCCTTACTTCAAAAATCCCTTGCAGTCGATTATTTTCCTGAAGACCATGAAGCATTGACTCCCATGCATCAAGGAAATCATTTTCGTACTTATAATCTATGTTACATGGACTTTTACTTTATTTTATAATATTTGTGTCGAATCTTTTACATTCAGACAAAAGTATGACACTTAAACACTTTTAAATTTAAAATAAAAAAAAATTATTAAAATAAAAAAATTTGAAACTCGAACACGTTACCCAATTCAAGTAACATAGCTCATAATCATAAATGCAACTCATAATCATTTTGAAACATATGCCATGAACAAAGGCAATGATATGTGTCTGGTAAAACCTTACCCATCGCTGCATCTTGATCAGTGAAAATTGTCGATGACATGTAATATCAAAACAAACCAGATCACTGAACAAAGAATAATCCACCACCATTTTTGGCTCAATCCAAAATATATTGCTTTATCTGATCATCAACATCAAGCTGCATTTCATAGAAAAAAGATGAATTATCTTTCTTTCTTTTCTCAAAAATTAATCAAAGGTATAGGCCTCACCCTCCTTCATTTCTCTCATCCTTTCAGATTGCAAATGATTAGTAAGGTCTTTGAGAGTAAAATCAAGATTTTCCCTACCCCCAACTAGTTAATTCAGCTTCAGCTGATTGTGCTGTTGAAACCTTCCTTTGGGATGGTAATTTGTGTCAACTCCAAAGTGATTGTGTTTTTCTTCAAGATGTGTTACACGATATTTACCATATAACCATATGGGCATCACAACCTACCTGGCCTTAATTCTTTGCTGAGTTTTCTTCCATTCACAATCATCCCTTTCTTTAAAACCTGAGATGCTGCAAAATTGAGCCAACATATTTCTGATACCTTGGATAGATGACAGAGAACCATCATCAGTCAAGATCATCGGCAAAACATAAATGGGTTAGGTCAATTGCCTTGCGCGAAAGGACCTTTGTCTGATAAATTGCATACTATTTAGTTTTGTATAGTAAATTAAATTAAGAAAAACAAGATCAAAAGACAGTTTGGCCGAGTGGTCTAAGGCGCCAGATTTAGGCTCTGGTCCGAAAGGGCGTGGGTTCAAATCCCACAGCTGTCAAGTTTATTTCATTTTTGGCTTAATTGCGTCTACCATCCTAAATTTGAGGATAAATTTCACTTTAACTAGATACTTTTTAAATTTCCAATTAAAACCAATCAAAGGATCAAACCATAACATTTTGGAACATATTGCAATTGGTGAATTCTGTAAAGTTCCTTCTAATTAATCTTAATGAAACTCTCAATCATCGTCCAGCACCGGCAGCAATTCATGAGGTCAAAAGAGCTGGTGGGATTCCTGCAGTGGTGTTGCAAAATTATATCTACGATGGTGCTTGTAGGTATTAATTATATTTTGAGGCATCATAATCTTCTTTTCTTTTGATACAATATTTTCATTGTGTGGTGTGATCCACATCTGGTAATCCATCAGTTAAAATCGTTAGTTGAGTTTCGAGAGTCAATTTTAATATTATTATAACGATTCGACTTTCACTTGCACAAAACGTTTTAAAACTGTGATACTTGGTGTGCTATAACGAACAATATTATAGCAAGTGAAAAATTGGGTTGTTATAACGAGTTTGATATATTGTTGACTTCACACATGAGAATGATTCTTTAAAATTCTTTTAACTATTTTAGAGCTCAATGGCAGACTTCTGTTTTCTGTAATTATGGTAGACTTCAAGTTTTGCCCAACATTTCCAGTAATAAATGTTTCAATGCAATCTTGGACTTGATAACACAAACGAACTTGGGGTGAGCTCTACTTATTAGTGTATCTTATTTGCAACCATAGACAGTGAGATCAACCCGAGTGCAGGGAACACAATCTCATGCAATCGATACCTAACCCTAGTCAGTACCATCAGATCGCAAACACCCATCTCCTTTTTAGCCTCGGATTAGGAAAAGAAAAATCGACCCCAACAATACTTAAAAGCCAATGAGCTTTTGCATATAAATAATGCTTTGATGCTTCTAACATTTCCCAGTTGTTTTTTATAAGTTCGATTTCATTTTTAATTCCACTTTTTGGATGGGAATGAATTATTTGGACTTAAGTTATAAAAATATTAATATAGTAATTATAATAATTATGATCATAAAAAATAATAATTTAATAATAATAATAATAATAATTTATTATAATAATAATTAAATTTTAAGGTTTGTGGTTAAAGTTGAGATTGTTAAGAATGATGACTAGTATTAGGGTTATTTTAATACTTAAATATTTAGGATAAATTATACAGACTTCCCTTGAGGTGACATATAATTACATAGACTTCTTTCATATTTTTTAAAACGTCACTTATACCTCTGATAGAAAAATTTAATCACATAAAATCACATGTAATTAAATTTAATCTTTCTTATCATGAAGTATAAGTGACGTTTTAGAAAATATAAAGAAAATCTGTATAATTATACGTTACTTTAAAAAAAGTCTGTGTAATTTATCAAAAAAATTTATCTTATTTTAATTTCAATTCAACAATCTCGTGAATTGAACGTAAAATAAAAAATTTATCTTTCTAACCCCGTTTTATTTTCTCCCGTACTAATTCTAATATTATTTCACTTTAATTGTTTCTACAATCAAACCGACCCAATCCAAACCTGAACAGCATAAAGTGGGCCCCACAAACACGTCGGTACAATCTATGGTCATACTACTTCTCTCTGTCGAAATCCAAGTTGTACCTTTGTTTTTTTCACCAAACACAACTCAAAAACCCCTGGCCCATCACGATTTTGGCGCAATTATATCTCAAAAACTGCAACTTGCATCACTATTTTGTGGCTGTGCCCATCGCTAGTTTGGTCCCGACCTACACACTGCATGGTCAAAGCCGCGTTTGCTTAAAATGACAAAAAGTGCAGTTTCCCACTTCACATCTCACATGTCCTGCTAGGCTGTACTCATGACACTTCAATAAATAATTGTACCATAAAAAGTATACTAGTAGAGATTAATAAAGGAGTGTGATTTCATTTACCGAATCCGGGTTGGAGTTATACGAAATCAAAAAATTTATTAATAATTATAAAAAATTAAATTATAATTATTTTTAAAAATTAAATATTAAAACCACTAATTAATTTTTTGTATTTATTATTAAAATTTTCTTATTTTATGAAATTGAATCGATAGTATCACGATTTATAATTAAGATTTAAGATTATTAATGTGTATTTTCTTAGTTAGTTATTAACCATTTAAGGGAAAAAATAATTAATTAAGATTGTTAATCATTTGGGTATTGATTAGATATTAAATTAGGTGTGTGAGAATTTTCCTCACATGCTTTGATTATAGGTGACAGGACCCTAACTGTAGGGCTTTTTTTTTGAGGATATTGGTGAAGTCTTGTAGATATATTATCTCTATTATCATTAGATAATGGCCAAAGGTTTCTCTGGCAACGTGGATGAGGTCAAAAGTCAGAAGAAATATATATTAAGATATTTAGTTTAAGGTTCAAAGAATCACAATTTTCTTCCTTCCTTTGATTATTTTGGCACATTTCCACTCAGTTTCCATGATGAACAATTTAATATAGGATTTTAAACAATTTATGGAGTCTCCGTCAACCATCTAATTTCGTTTGTTTTTTTTTTAAAATTTTTATAACGTGTAATTCACATAAGCCTTTTAATATTGAAATTTTCATCACATCACATAAAAAATTTAAAAAATATAAAAATTCAAAATAAAATGAGTGAGCATCTAACCTTAAATTTTCAAATTTTTATTTCTTGTTTTTTATTTTTTGTTAAAATGACATCGAAATTTAAAGATTTAAGATAATTTTACTGTATTTTGTTATTTAATAATCAAATTTAATTATTTATTCTGTTGGTTTTTTTTAAAAAAATTTCTCACTTAATACTCTAATGCAACAAAAAATTCAACTCCAAAAACTTATGTGAACCGCACATAATAAAAATTTTGACAAAAATAAAACGAAAGTTGAGATTGTACAAATTTGTTAATGTAAGGATGCTCCACTTGAAAGCTAAGGGACAAATATGCCACTTGACATTAGACAGAAACGAAAATTTTCGATTAAGCTATTATTATTATTTTTTTGACTGATTTAAAGTTTTGTGGGTCAAGCACTATGAAACGATCAATAGTTTATTGATTTGAGTTTTGTATGTATATATACATGGTTCATTTAATTCAAAATCCATGTCAGTTTCAAAACTAGAAATGTCGTCACAAAGTCTCAGCTCAATCATTTTCATTTTCTGTTGTGTTTTAGCCATTGTTCCATCAGCAGAACCAAGCATAGAAGTTGAAATTGAAGCCTTAAAAGCCTTCAAGAATGCAATCACCAACGACCCTTTAGGAGCACTTGCAAATTGGACTGATGCAAGACACCACTGCAACTGGTCTGGTATTGCTTGTGATCCTTCCTCGAGTCATGTCATTTCCATTCTCCTGGGTGATAACCAGCTTGAAGGCACCATATCTCCATTCATCGGAAACATTTCGAGTCTCCAGGTTCTTGATCTTACTTCAAACTCATTTTCTGGTCACATTCCAACTCAACTAGGACTATGCTCTCAGCTTAGTCAAATAAGTCTTGCCGAAAACTCTTTTTCGGGTCCAATCCCAACAGAATTAGGAAACCTTAGGAATCTGACGTACATAGATTTCGGCAGTAATTTCTTGAATGGAAATATCCCTGAAAGCATTTGTAATTGCACATATTTGTATGCATTGGGTCTCATGTTTAATAATCTGACTGGCACAATCCCGGAAAACGTAGGAAACTTGGTTAATCTTCAACTTTTTTTGGCTTATGGCAACAACTTGGTAGGTTCAATACCTGTTTCCATTGGCAGATTAGGACCTTTGACAGATTTAGACCTAAGCCAAAACCAGTTGACAGGACCAATACCTCCAGAGATAGGGAATTTGTCGAATTTAGTATATCTTCTTTTCTTTGAGAACTCACTTGAGGGTAGAATCCCATCTGAGCTTGGTTATTGTAAGAAACTTGTCAGACTTGAACTATACATCAATCAGTTCACAGGAGAGATACCATCTGAACTTGGAAATTTGATTCACTTACAAACCTTTCGGGTATATAAGAATAAGCTGAATTCTACAATTCCTCTTTCTTTATTCCAATTGAAATCGTTAACTAATTTAGGACTGTCTGAGAATGAGTTAAACGGAACAGTACCTGAACAGCTAGGATCTTTGATGTCGTTAGAGGTGTTGACCCTGCATTCAAATAAGTTCAATGGGAAGATCCCTTCGTCCATAACAAATCTGAAAAATTTAACATATCTGTCTATGAGCTTCAATTCTCTAACAGGAGAGCTACCATCCGATATCGGTTTGCTTTACAATCTGAAGAACCTTACCATGAACAACAATCTTCTTGAGGGATCCATTCCCTCTGGTATCACCAATTGTACCCGTCTTCTAGTCATAGGTTTAGCTTTTAACAGGATAGCGGGGAAAATTCCTACAGGTTTGGGGCAGTTGACAAATCTATCTTTCCTCTCTCTAGGGTCAAATAGAATGTCAGGGAATATCCCAGATGATCTTTACAATTGCTCAAACCTTGTTACGCTGAGTTTGTCTCTGAACAATTTCAGTGGATTGCTAAAACCAGGTGTTGGCAACCTTTATAACCTCCGGATTCTACGAGCTAGCTTCAATTCATTTGAAGGGTCAATTCCACCAGAGATTGGCAATTTAAGCCAGCTTATTACCTTGTCCCTGTCTGCTAATAATCTCACAGGCCTAGTTCCACCTGAGTTATCAAAGCTTTCTCTCCTTCAAGGGCTTGGCCTACATGATAATGCACTAGAAGGTTTGATACCGGAGAAATTATTCGAATTGAAAAATCTGACTCTGCTTGAGTTGCAGCAGAACAAGTTCACAGGTCCAATTCCTTCGGCTATTTCAGAGCTTGAGTTTCTTTCATCCTTAGACCTTCATGGAAACATGCTTAATGGATCAATTCCAGTGAGCATGAGATCTCTTAATCGACTTACATCCTTGGATCTTTCTCACAACCATCTCACAGGGTCAATTCCTAGATCAGTGATTGCAAGTATGAAAAGCATGCAGATATATTTAAACTTATCACACAATTTCTTGACAGAAACAATTCCGGATGAGATTGGTAAGTTGGAAATGGTACAAGCCATTGACTTATCAAACAATGATCTTTCAGGGTTCATTCCAAAATCTATTGAAGCCTGCAGAAATTTGTTCTCTCTTAGCCTCTCAGGAAATAACCTCTCGGGTCCAATTCCAGCTGAAGCTTTTACGGGCATGGATACGCTCAGAAGCTTGAATTTCTCGCAGAATAATTTAGATGGTGGAATTCCTGAAAGTTTGGCACATCTGAAGCACTTGAGCTCCCTAGATCTTTCTCATAATCAATTGAAGGGTGCTATTCCTAGTAGTTTTGCCAATCTTTCCACTTTGAAATATTTAAACCTTTCTTTCAATCAACTTGAAGGTCATGTTCCTGAGGCTGGCATATTTAGAAGCATTGATGGATCTAGTTTGGTAGGAAACTCAGCTCTATGTGGAAAGCCTCTCAGTTCATGCAGTAAGAAGAGCTCAAATCATTTACGCAAGAAGGCAGCTTTGATTCTCGTGGCAATTGGATCTGTTTCCACACTTCTATTTCTGGTGATGCTGATTTTACTACTCAAAAACCGTCGTGAAAAGCGTGAATCAGGAAGTGTTCAGCATCCACAGCCAGAGTTCATTTCAGCATTGGCACTTAAGAGGTTTGATCAAAAGGAATTAGAGAATGCAACTGGTTTCTTCAGTGAAGACAACGTTATTGGTTCCAGCAGTTTGAGTACCGTGTACAAGGGTCAGCTAGAAGATGGGCAGGTGATAGCAGTAAAGAAACTAAATCTGCAACAGTTTTCTGCAGAATCTGACAAGTGCTTCTATAGAGAAGCCAAAACCTTGAACCAGCTAAGACATAGGAATTTGGTGAAGGTACTTGGCTATGCCTGGGAGAGTGGGAAACTAAAGGCCTTAGTTCTGCAATACATGGAGAATGGCAGCTTAGAAAGTATAATTCATGGCTCTGAGGCAGATCAGTCAAGGTGGACATTATCCGAAATAATCAATCTTTGTATTCAGATTGCAAGTGGACTGGATTACTTGCATTCTGATTATGATTTCCCCATTGTTCACTGTGATTTGAAGCCATCAAACATACTTTTGGATAGAGATTGGGTTGCCCATGTGAGTGATTTTGGAACGGCTCGAATACTAGGTGTTCATTTGCAGGATGGAAGTAGCCTTTCCTCATCTTCAGGTTTTGAAGGCACTATTGGCTATTTGGCACCAGGTATTAATCTTTCTTGATTTTAAAACTCATCTATTATTTGAATACCTTGTTACTTACAACTTGCTTCAAATCTATTTATGTCTTTTGTGGTTCCTTTCAAACTTATGTTTTGAATTTTTTTCCTACTATTCTAGTTCCTTCTTTTTTTTTCCGTAAATACTACTTTGGTTCTTAATCGAACAAATTAATCACTGAGCAGTGTCAACTAAAACAAATAATTAGTGCCTTATGCACTTCAATTCCCAGACAAGTTTAGCAAATCTGATACTCCATTAATTAAAGGAGTAACAAGTGTTTTTAGAGGCAAAAACAATGGGCGAGCCGTTTTGCTTTGATGGGGCAAGACATTTTGCCTTAATGGGTTGGGATGTAAGCTTTTTGAAATGTTGGAGCGTTTCGAAATTTTAATAAAATAATAATAAGTAATTGATTAAAATAATATAAACGATATAAAAAATAATAATTAAAATTTAAATTAATTAATTTTCAACAAACTTAAATACTTTTATCAATTCTTTAGAGCATATAAATTATAATTTTATAAATATTAATATATATTTATATATACATTATATATAATTTTTTTTATATTGTTATAACTTGTAAGTGATTAATTAAATAGTTTGTAGTTATTATTAAGTCGGATAATATGTAATAAATATTTATGAAGCGCAACGATATCACTATAAGAACAACTAACTTAGTGGTTAAAGTTTGTATTCTTACTCATTTGGGCATGGGTTCGAGCCTTAAAGCCTTTGAGCGTGTCCTAAGTGACTAGAAAACGACTTTGAAAACATTGGGAGTAACTTATCTACTTTCAAAGTTTTGCTTCCAATATTTTACACTTTAAGCTGCTTAACTTTTACATTGTAATCATCTGCCTTAAGTTTTCAGTTTATTAAGGCTTCTGCGTGCTCTTATCAGAATTTGCATATATGAGGAAAGTCACAACTAAAGTAGATGTGTTCAGCTTTGGCATCATAGTGATGGAGATTCTAACTAAACGAAGGCCAACAGGACTCGCAGAAGAGGATGGATTGCCAATCAGTTTGAGTCAAGTCGTGGAGAAATCTCTCGCAAATGGAATTAATGGGGTTCTTCAGGTGTTGGACCCTACACTAGCTTCGAATGTCTCCAAGAAGCAGCAAGAAGCACTGGAAGAGCTCTTCAAACTATCCTTGTTTTGCACCAACTCAAATCCTGAAGATCGACCAGACATGAATGAGGTCATGTCCTCCCTTTTGAAGCTAAAAGATATTTTCAAAATCTTGAGCAAATAGTATCCTGCTGAAGAAAAGAGCAACTAATAAGGACAACCAGTGACATTGGAATTTTGAGAAGGAAGGCTAACTACAGCCTTAACTTCCATTTAGCTGGGAGTCTGGGACAGAACTTGTTTTTGCATTTCTGTACTATTTTTGTTGAAATACATCTGTTGCTTTACTTTAACTTAAACTAAAGGAGGAAGCTGTACAATATTGGCATATAGCAAACAAAGATAATAAAATGTATAGATTTTCTCTTGTATGAATTTCGCTTTCATAATTCACATTGTACTCTTGCATCAGTTATCACTTATCAATGTAATAGCGGTGTGCATCAGTTACCAATGTAATAAGTTTTTCTGGAGAAAAGTTGATGACTATGGAACTTAAGATCAGGATATCTCAGTTGTTTCACAGCCCAGGTTATAGATTACATTTCAACTTGAGGCTCTCCACGTCTAATTTATGTATGCTGATTTGGATACATTGATTTGAACTCAGACACTCATCTTGATGTACTGCTGAAAAAGCCAATTTCTGGAAATATCAAAGCACTGTGGTCTCTATTGAAAATCTTCAGCATTCTCTCTCAAGGGTGATAGTAGCACATGCCCCTCGTGAACGTAATGCTTTGGTAGATAAACTCGCAAAATTAATCATGCATGCATCGAGCGCCAGGTATCGAGGTTTGGTGTTAATCCCAGCAGCTAGTGTCTGATATTTGTTTTTCATGCCTGCTTGGAATTAACTTGAGGCTTTTTATTGTTCTGTTTATTTAATGGGGAATTCCTATATTCTCAATATTCCTTCTTTCACTGGTGATATTAGTTGCTGACTTCAGTTACAGTTCTATGCTACCATGGATTTCAATTTTCCTCTTCTCCTGGTTTTCCTGGTTCTGCTGCAGATTCTGTTAGACTACTCTTTTGGGATGGTAAATGGTCATTGCTTAATCAGATATTAGTTGCTTGCTTCAGTTACAGTTATACGCTCTCATGGATTTCTATTTTTCTCTTCTGCTGGTTTTTCTGGTTCCGCTGCAGATTCTGTTAAACTACTCTCTTTGGAATAGTTTTGTTGGTTGTCTACCCAGTTTTCTTGTGGAAATCAAGATATCAGGGTTGCTGTGTTCCTGGTTGTTTTGGTCTCTGCAAGCTAGGTATCTGATTAAGAAAGAGTTACAAAAACATAAGAGATGGTATTTCTGTTTTGAGCCGTAGCAATTGGGAGTAAACTACTTTCTGTTTTTTCTTGTTTGGTTGGGTATTGCTGGTTCTGCTATTCTTTGATATGATCTCTGGTTTATTTCACAGTTTTTTTTTTTTTTTTTTTCTAGTGTAGGTTGTGCTAATTGCTTTTGCTGATTGTTTCTTTGCCTGGGTGGTCTCTTGGTTGAGGTGTGTTTTTTAGGTCAGTTTGTTATGGTCTGCCAGGGGATGTTTGTTTTAGGCCTATCAGGTATTTTGGCTTCGTTTCTATATACGAGTTGTTTCTGGGGGAATGTTGAGTTTTGTTCCTAGCCCTTTGGTGAACAGATATAGCAGAAAGTATGAAAAAAGTTTCTTATAATTAGAAAAAGGAAAGTCTTTGAGCATTCCAGTCTTTGCATTTACCTGTTTTCTGGTTTTTAAGTAATGAAAATAAACAGAGAACTGAACAACTGGTAAGCAAATGCAATACAAGAAATAAAGTTCAATGTATTCAAGTGGAAGCCAAATGGATTGTACAATTCTTGCCAAAAAATTCTACAGTATTCATAAACAAATAATCAATCTCTTCAATAACAAGAAGACATCATATAGAATTGCTTATAATAGCAAGGCATAGCCAAACTAATACAGAACCCACAAATCAAAGGAAAACGCCACCAAGCTTGATTTGCCTCAATCCTTTGGTGGGTCATTCTTCAAGAACTGATCAATAGCAGAAGGGAACTCCAAGCCACCAAAACCAGAGTCACTACCCCCAGATACAAAAGCAGCCTTACCCAAAAGCCAAAAAGTCAACCTCAAAGGTTCCTTCCTTTCCCTCAAAAAGCACTTAATCCACCCCTCCAATCTTTCTACTTCATTTATAATCCATAAAGTAACCAAATTGATCATTAATTTGTGGCGAATGAGGCTCGGCCCCAGAGATCACACAATTGTTGAACATTTATAAGTAATTAAAATATAATTATTTTCATTAAGGTTAATTAACGAAGGTGATTTTTAATTAAGAAGTTAAGCGATAACTATTTGTGGGGTGTCAATATTGCTATCATTTTTGGAAAATTATTCAAAAAAACAAACACACTCATGGGGAGAGTCTAGTTTTGTTATAATTAGGGTTTATATGTAATTAGTAATAGATATTTGACTACTCATTATTATCCAATCAATTGCATAAAATTTATCTCCTTCAAAGTAATTATACTTTGAATAAGAAGCCTCACATACTTAAATTGAAACAATTAAAATGTAACAACCCATCTCGGGTTGACCACCCCAGAGACGGTGTCATCACATTTTGAAAATCTCAGCATGACAATTTTTCCTAAATTAAATCTAATTGTTCCAACATAGGAAATATAAACTCTTAGCTAGGCTTGTGTCACACCACATGCGTTACATAAAATTAAGCAACTCTATAGGCTTTTTATTGTATATTTGTGCCAGCACTAATAGAAAATTACACAAAAAGAAAACCACACCCTTCTCATTCTCTTACTTGTTGGCTATATATAACCAAGCATACTCCACTCTAGTCATTCAAAAAGAAAAAAAAAAAAACTTGGAAACTGAAACCATAGATTTTCAATATCCCCTTTCTTAGCTACAAATGTTTTTGTATGGCTTCAAACTAGATGAACTGTTTCATGACTTCCACCAAAAATAACAACCCAACAAAAAAACAAAATTCAATTCACAAAAGAATGCAAACACCTCAAAAGCTTGCAAACGCAAAGATCGCCATACAAAGGTGGAATGTAGAGACCGTCTTATCTTGTTGGCACTTGTAGCTGCCGCTAGGGTCTTTGAGCTCCCTCATGAGCTTGGCTACAATACCGATGTTAATTCTATCTCATGGCTCTTACACCAAGCCGAGCAATCTATCATTGTAACCACTGGAAAAGGTGTTGCTTTGGATAGTACTACTGTTGATTCTCTTCCTGATTCTACTCCTAATATTCCAGATCTTGTTTATCTTCCCAACTAGCTTGTAGTTTCTCTGGATTATACACCTTTGTTGAATTTTTGGGACGAGACTATTTAACCACATGATAATAATCAACGTCAAGCAAACGGCAGAAGAAGCCATCAGCGGCAAGCCACAATGCCTCATGGTTGTTCTCGAAGAAACTATGAACCATATAGTTCTAAGCCAAACCCCAAAAAATTCAACTAAAACATAAAATATAAACCAGGGCTTTCCCCTAAAATTTACGTCACTCAAACCTTACCCTTTAACACATTTCCGAAATCAAAATCAGAACTAGAAAAAGATCCTTGGCTCAGATATTTCTCCACAAGTTTTCTAGGGAGAAAATCACAAAGGAAATGGCCATTCTTTCTCACCCTATCAAGCATTCCAGATTTCTTTTAGTAAGGCCAAAAGCCTAAAATTTCTTATTTTTAAAATTCTTTTTTGCTTTGGGTGTAAAATACTTTTTTTTCTTCTTAAATTACTTATTTCCTTCCCTTTAATATTTAAGTATAAATTTAGAATATATAAAAATAAAAATGTAATGTTTCTATACAATAAGAGAGATGGTACCACATACCAATTTCGTGGGAGTTATGCGGGAAAGTACAATAGTAATTACAGGAAAATTGAGTAATAACTTTGGAATTTAAATTTTTCCTTTTCAAAATTTTGAAACAATTACTATTAAATTTTCTTGTGTTCACTAATGGACTTTCCCGATTCCAAAGCAACTCCCACGGAACCGGCTATGTGGGATCACCACTCATATAATAAATTGTGGCATGCCTCTTTATTAGGATCAGGCAAAATGTCCATAAGAATAGATTATTTCTTGAGCAGCTGTCAAGTCCTATAACTGGAATCACAAAAAGAAAAGTTTGCAAAAGAGAAGTATGATGCATTGATGCTCAATGAAGGCTCGTTTTGTGTCAATCTCATTTCAAAGAAGAAAAATCCAAAGAAAATGAAGATTCTCAAGAAAGGGGAAGTTGTGGGTAGTAATACTTCATCTAGTTTTGGTAGGGTGGATTCATGTTTACAGTCTTTGACATCGATATTGATATTCACAATCCGAATTGATTGGAAATGAAAGAAACAATTAAAACTTGGGAGTTAGGGAAAACAATAGGAAGAAACAATTAAAACTTAGGAGTTGGGGAAAGCAATTGGCATATGAAGAGGGATGAGAATGTTGTCCTCTAGAGAAAAGGGATTAGGATGAGTTGAATCCAGGAAAGTAGTAAGAATTTGAATTGAATTGGCATAGGATGGGCTTTCTGTGTCTTTACTGTATGGAACTTTTGGTTTGATGGTGTTTAGGGAATAGTCTTCTCATCTTTATTGCAGATGATTCTTGTTAGATGTCACTGGTTTTAGTTGTTTCTTTTTGGCTTTGTGAGCATGTTGTGGGTAAAACTCTATTATTCAATCCTCTAACGATATGTGGCATGAATGAAGAGAAAACATTTATTTTGTTACCTGAGCATATAATGTTAAAAACCCACATAACGGTTCAAAGGAAAAGCTCGCCTAATGTTCCATGAGTAAAAACCTACCTCAAGGTTCAAATGAAAAACCACATGAAATCTACGGAGTGATCTCGGTTCATCATTAGATCTCCAATGGATAATACAAATCATCTAACATTAATGACACTCACTCCACTTCTTTGTTATATAAAGCGTATTTCATTATTAAAATTAGGTTGGCGCAGCTATTTGCTTGAAGTAGTTTTTTACACTTTGGCCCCTTAACTCCAACAATTTTCTCAAAAAATCCATCCTCATAATCACAACAATTACCACCACCAACAGTGAAAACAGGGCCTCGTTTTAGCGATTTTTTTATTATATAGAGAAAGAAATGATGGATATTGGAAAGAATTTGATGTTTCATTCAGACTAGAAAGTACACAAATTTCAAGCTGCTCACTAGTCCCACCCCCAACCAATGTACATCACCAAACACCACTGATCCACACTCAAATGTGATACCTACATTCTCATGAGTTCTTAAATTGGCATCACTTTTCTTTTAAATTTTCACTCACTTTCCAGGGACAAAGTTGGTAGCATAAGACCAAGCATTGTTGTTGACAGGGTCAGCAAGATGGTCAGCCAAGTTCTCCAATGGGCCCTTACCAGTCACAATGGCTTGAACAAAGAACCCAAACATAGAGAACATAGCCAATCTACCATTCTTGAGCTCCTTCACCTTTAGCTCAGCAAAAGCCTCTGGGTCATCAGCCAAGCCCAATGGGTCAAAGCTCCCACCTGGATACAATGGATCAGTCACCTCTCCAAGCGGCCCACCGGCAACACGGTAACCCTCAACGGCACCCATCAAGATCACCTGTGTAGCCCAGATGGCCAAGATGCTTTGTGCATGGATCAAACTTGGGTTACCCAAGTAGTCAAGCCCACCTTCACTGAAGATCTGGGCTCCAGCCTTGAACCAAACGGCCTCACCGAATTTCACACCGTTGCGAGCTAAGAGCTCAGGGAAGACGCACCCAAGAGCACCAAGCATGGCCCATCTTGAGTGAATCACTTCAAGCTCACGGTTTTTGGCAAAAGTTTCTGGATCAGCAGAGAGTCCAGCTGTGTCCCACCCATAGTCACCAGGGAACTCACCAGTCAAGTAAGATGGGGCTTCACCAGAGAATGGCCCCAAGTACTTGACTCTGTCTGGACCATACCATGGGCTTCCAGAAGAAACGGGTTTTTTAGTCACGGATTTACGCATGGTGATACGACCGGTTCCGAAAAGCTCGGCGGCGGCTGAAGACTGGTTCACCGCCTTGCCGGCGAATGTTGGAGATGAGAGAGCCATAGTGGAAGCAGCCATTGTGTAATTTGTGTGATAAAGTAGTGGTGAAAGGAGAGTTTTGTCAAATTGGAGATGTGTTCGTGGTTTGGGCTTGGTTGGGCTTGTATTTATGCATGTAGTACTTATCTTGGGATATCTATATCTGAATTCCTATTGGTTTGTGATATTTTGGATGACTAGATTTTATTATGTCTACATGGCACTCTGCACACCACTTATCAGCATTGAAATTTCTTAGAACCACAACTTTATCAAATATTTCATGCATCATCTTGGGGCTCTACTGTCTTCCAATAAGGGATTGCCAAGTGTGATATAGATACTAAAAGTAGTTTTAAATCTGCTTGAAACTTTGTTAATAATTTTGATGAAAATATTATTATTAATAAAAAAAATTTAAAAATATCAATGGAGTTTCAAACAGCTTTAAAACTAAAACAATAGTTTTAGACCCGATCTAACCAAATTTTTTTACAATCAACTTATTTCAAGCAAATACAAAAAATCACTTATCACTTATCATGCCTACTTTCACTTGTATGGATAGGGAATTCTTGTGAAGGTATCATTTTGATGAGAAATTTTCATATATAGCTTTTTTTTTAAGTTCTTGTAAAGTTTTATTTTCGAAAGACAATCCGTCTTAATGTGTCCGGACTTCTTGCATCCAAAACACACAATTGAATCTTTTTTGGTTGAATTATCCTTTGTATAGGATTTCTTACTTGAATTCTTGTTTCCTCTCAAGTACTTTTGAAACCTTTTTTTTTATAATGAGAGCCGTTTCTCCATCCTTCTCACTACTTTCATTCCCATCTTCATCCACTTGCTTGTTTATGGTAGTATTAAGAGCAATGATATTCTTTTTGGATTCTTCATCACCATCATTGTTGATGGCATTCATCTCATGAGTTAATAGGGATCCAAGAAATGTGTCAATGTCGAGGTGGTCAAGGTCCTTAGCTTCTTAAATACTTGTCATCTTTGGTTTTCAAGTTTTTGGCAAAGAACTACGTATTTTTTTTTACCAATTCATCATCTTCATAAACTCTACTAAAAAGCTTCAAGTCATTAATGATGTTAGTGAATCGAGAAAATATTTTGAAAATAGTTTCACTAGAAGACATTCTAAAAGTTTCATAATCCGATACTATCATACTAATCTATAGATTTCTTAACTTGAATAGTACATTCATATGTAACCTGAAGTTTATCCCATATTTCTTTATTTGAAGCACAAGCTAAAATTTTATTGTATTCATTAATATTTAAAGCATAATGAAGAATACTTGTAGCTCTACTATTTAAAGACATCATTGTTTGGTCATCATAATCAAACTCTTGTCTAACTTTAGGAACTAGAGTTTCCACCTCATTGTCTTTTACCTTTTTCATTGGAATTCTAGGTCCATCCACAATGACCTCCTATAAAACATAGTCTTAGCCTTCTATGAAAATTCTCATCATATTTTTTCAATAACTATAATTAGTTTTGTAAACATGGGAGGCTTAGAGCAAGAATGACCTTCATTAGACATACTAGTTACCATATGATCTACTCTAAAATTTTAAGCCTCACTTAGAGAACTAAGTTCTAATACCAATTGTTAACTAAGGTAACTTAAGAGGGGGATGAATTGGGTTTAAAAACTTTTTCAACAAGTACAAATATAATCACAAGATTATGCAATTAATCAAGAACAAGTAAGAGAAATAAATATAAGTTTGCTGGAAATTATTAGAGGAAGGGAGAATAGCGTGCCAACTCGATTTATAGTGGTTAAGAAATATCAGAATCACTTCCGACCTATGTCCACTCTCTTTAAAGCTCATCGTTGAATGTTTCACTAAATCAAACTAGAAACTTTCATGGTGTTGCTCAAACCTTTACAAGTTTTCTTATAATTGATTTTCACTCAAGTGTTTAACACCTAAACACTCACAAGAGTTACACCAGCTATTTTTCTTACAAGATAAAATTGAATGAGAAATTTTTGGTACACGAGAGAATGCAATTAATGCTTACACCTCAAAAAAAAATTATCTTACAAGAATAAGACTTAAGAACAAATTTTGAAAGATTTGAAGAGTAATAAATGAACTCTTGAAGAAATTGAATGTTTTAACGGGTTAGAAATGCTCATTTATGATTGGTATTTATATCCACTTCAATTAGTTGTTAGATACATTAAATAGTAGTTTGGTGCATTTAATGTTCTATCCCACAAGCACCTCAATTTTTGAAAAATTCGTCAGTACAGTTGCTGTGGCTTAGTCCCAATCGACTATGTTGTTTAAAAATTAAAATGAAAAACGTCAGTGCAAGGATACAGTCGACTGTGGGATCATCTAATCAACCGTGAAAACTTTGTTATTTCTCACACAATCAACTGGTAAGTCTTTACAATCAATTGTAACATAAGTTCCAGAAAATTGGAGTTTGGACAGAAACAGGCCTCTAGTTGGTTGTGGTACCAATCACAGTGGACTGTGGTCACTCAAATACCATATTTTCTTAAACAAATTTGTACTCACTTTTGAAAAAAGATATTTGAGTTTAAAGTAAAATATTTTGAAAAAAAAATTTAGCTATTTAAAAGTAAATAATTGAGAGGAGGATTACAAAAACTTAACTACCTTAAACATTTAAACTTGAATTACTTTGAAATTGCCTCAAACGGTTGAAACTTGGAGCGTGCAAGACAACGAGCATGCGTGCACAACTTCTAGAGTGTATGTGCACCTTTTAAGATTCATAGAAAACACCTTAAATAATATAAAGCTTAGACCAAAGATAGTTAGAATATTTTTAAATAGTTTTGTCGTTATCAAAATCAGTATGGGTCAACAATATAAAATATTTTTAAATAAGTGCTCTGTAAAAAATTTATATTTTACAAATTGTTATTTATAAATAAATATGCTCTAATAACTTTGCTCTCAGTGATGAAAAATCCTGGATCAAACCCTATTTATATGTCATTTATTTCTTATTCAATTTTGATGATGCCCGTAAATCACGTGTCTACAACAATTAGTAATAAAGTTGATAATTATGTTTTCAATAATTAATTCCCATGTCTATTCCTCGTTTGGTGTTCAACTTTCATCCATTTTTTTCATCATTAGAGAAGATACAACTTTAATGATAAAAAAACATGGTCCGAAGAAAATACAAATTTACAAGTTGGAGAAAGCTTGGAATAATTTATGAATCCCTTCATTATCTCTAAACGACGAGTTGTTCTACATTGTTTTCAAAAGAGATAAAGACAGACTCCAAGGAGTAAATTACTAACCAAAAATTCCAGAATCTCTTTGTCCTCCTCATGTCCTTGAAAATTATCCATTTTACTTCTACAAGTTGACGTTCGACACAATAACGAAAAGGAATTCCAATTCGTATTCCTATGTCTGGAAAGTAACCAACAGGTATTTCTCTTTTCGAGAAATCTCCGAATTGGAAATTAGTTCAAATAAATGTGAAGGGAATAAATTATTTCAATTCATCAAGTGCGCGTGCATTGGAAAGAAATTAAACAAAGATAATTAATTAAATGATATAATTGAGAATTAAAGAAGTTTAGTTTAGTACCCTTAGCTTATCGTCGCTAAATCATGTATCTATTGAAAAACTCTCAATGGAAATTGATCTACTGAGAATATCAATCAATATCGGAAAATACAGTTCCCATCTTGAGGTTTGTATTGTGGTGATGGTTGCACATCACAGTTAGGGCTTGGTGTGATATGAAACTTGTCATAACATGACAAGTATTAATTAAGATAATTAAGTAATTAAAGTAATATCAATAAATATATAATTTAAGTTGATGCTGAAAATTTGTCAGACGAGTTCACACGGACCTTCTGCACATAAAAGACACATAAGCTAGAAAGTGTTGGAAATCTAGTTGGGAAAAATAACTGTAAGCGAGTGCTGATTATCAAAATAAAAAATAAGAGAGAGAGAGAGAGAGAGAGAGAGAGAGAGAGAGAGAGAGAGAGAGAGAGAGAGAGAGAGAGAGAGAGGCTTCAAGGCGTGACCATGTCACTTTTCTTAAAGTTTAATTCGCCCCTCATAGCACAAGAGATTATCGGCGAATTTCCTCCAAGATGTAATGAAGCTTTGATGTTATTCTACACTTTGCACTTGTGAAAAATAACCCACAGAATCTTCTAAGAGTTTAGGGATGTATAACACTTATGTTTGGAAATTTGTAAGATTTCTGGACATAAGTAAATCAGTATTTTGAAAGGAGAAGAAGAAGAAGAGAGAAATTCTAGAAAACTGAATGTAGTCTGTATTTTTTAATTATGACAATTGAACACACTTATGTAGTGTTAAAATGAGTGTGTATTTTCATTAAAGATAACTTGTTTTAGTTTAAAACTGAATTAAACTAAATATCAAGTGTTCTTTCACAAAGGACATTTCTTTTCACATTCAACTGACATAAAACGTTCTGAAAATTCAAAATTTTCGAACATCCAATCGACTGGACAATGTTTTCAGTTGACTTAAAAAGTAGCAAAGAGTTCAAGATATTTTTTTCCTTCTATTCAGTCGACTGAATGCTTCATACAGTCGACTATATCAACTCTTAAAAGCCAAAATTCATTTTCCTTTTTCTTTTCTCATCTCCTTTTGATTTTCTAAAATATCTCAAACTTAAAAACCAAGTTTATTTTGAAAATTATCAACAAAAAGTCCCCGAAGGTGGTGCCCGGTGAAGACTCTCTGATGCTAAGTCAATATCTCGAAGTAAGAAAAAAACAAGAGGGTTGTAGAGAGAGTTGTGTCCTCTTTGGGAAATGATGGGAGCCCCTTTATATAGCGCTTGAGGGTTGAATATGTTACGGGAAATAATGACGAGAAATAATATCGCAGTTATTAGACGCAAAAATTGTAATAATATCAAGTGATACCGAGGTAATAATATCATGAGTTACTTGGGTTTAATGTCAGAGGTAATAATATTATTTATACATAACTGTCGTGAAGTATTTAATGTGATTGACCGAAAAACTTTTAAGGTTTAGGTATACATATTAGTTCATACCACTTGTAAGTGTACATTTGGTTGTTTAATTAGGTTTGTAAAATTACATTTTAACCCTCGAAAGACGTTTTGTATCAATTCACCATTGATGGAGTTAAATTACACCACATCAATGTATTTCAAAGTATTTATATATGTGTACATGTACACCTTGTGCTTAAACTTGTTAACCAATGTTAGGTCCCTCACAGAGGAACCTCGTGAGAGTAAGGCTTAATGAGCTGAGGCGCTGTTTCTCATCAAGATTGGACCAATTCAGCACTCACAGCTCAGACCGTCAGACGCATTATGTGCATCTATGACTATCCACTCAAACTCCATTATGTGCCCGATGTACTTGAAGAACACGAGTTTGGTGCCTTAATTTCGCCATCCTTCACGTCCTGACAATTATCAACAACCAAACTCTTCAAACTTCTACTGATGATCTTAACAAGCTTGAATTTGCAGCAAGTCAATCGTAGTCTCTCCAGCAACGACAAATGAGAAATTAAGTTCTGGAGCAGCTTATCTTCTGAGTACATGTTTGGTCCCAGAGTGAATGTAACTATATGGTCTGAAATAACCCCTTTCAGAGCTTCTGCAAAGGTGAAAAGTTTGAAGATTCGGAGCAGTGATCGCCACCGGAGCATCCCACATCACAAAACAGTTGACAAAGTTGATTGTGTTGAGTTTTACAAAAGTTACCAGAGGAATTAATACATTAATAAAGTGGAAAAGGTCGCATTCTTAAGGTTTGGGAAGTTTAACATCATAAAATGGAAGGCCTCTGCTTCAATCATCATTAAGGAGAAATGCAGATCAGAAAGGGAGAGACAAGGATTAGTGCAGCCGACTTGAAAAATATTTGGAACCCCTAAGACTTCGTTTGTGAAAGATTCAAGGTTTGGGACATCGATCTCAAGTGTGATGATTTCTTGACAGAAGTATTTTATTTTAGAGCTCAAAACCCTAGGAAATTTCAAACAATGACAGTTCATCAGGGTCAAGGTATCAAGAGAAGGACACCCAGAAACTAATTTTTCGAGGATAGAGTCTGAGATATGTGCATCTTCCAGAGAATAAGTCTTAGTGACGTTAGATCAAAATCTAAGTTAAGGATTGCAAGGATGTAGAACCAGAAGAAAAAAAGGGTTTTTGGTAAAAAATAATAAGAATCTTCGCCATGTGCTTGTCTAACATAGCAAAGCAAAGATTAATAACTTGAGCTTTGCCTTGAACAACCAAAGCTATAATTAGTTTAGTGACGAGAGAACTAAGGTCCACGTCGAGTTGTGAATCTGTTAAAGATTTTTATCCTACGTACTAAATTTCGCCTCAGATAACGTTTTGGTTTAGTTATTTAAATGGAACAATTTAGTTTCGGTATGTCATTTTGGATTTAATGATATTTTTAAATAATATATATATTTTAAAAATATATATAATTATAAATATAAATCATAAAAAAAACACCATTTAGATATACAAATTAATTTTATAATTTTTTTTGTTTTAAAATCAATTATAAATCATTTTGCTATAAGACAAATAATATTTTTTTGGGAGAAAAATAATATCAAATTAAGTAGAATGAAACAAGACCAAAGCCAACTTATCACAACTTGTGTTTTTATTCTGTACCATTGTAGCTAGGTAATTTTACTATAAAAGGTTAAAATTGTAAGGTGATTATTCGATTACCAGAAAGTAAAAAAAAAACAGCTATATCCCGTGCTTCAGCCCAGACAGATTAGGAAATTCAATCAAAAGGAGAAATACTGCATGGTATTAAGGAAATATATATTCTTTTATAGGAAGAAAATATAAAATTAGATAAAAAAATGATCAGTTTAGCATCTATCAATTACTAGTCTAACTTCTGCAATTACATATGATCCAAATCGGTGATCTAATTGTGTAATTCATATAACATTGCTAAAGAAAACGTAACTTGCAAATAAATGAACGCTAAGAAAATTAATGTTGAGGACACCATGTCTGTAATACCGTTAACTCCAACCCAAGAGTTGCATACTTTAGAAGGACACTCGTTCTTTGAGGTTGCATGTGTCTGTTAGTTAAAGACACAACCCTTCAAAATATTGGATCTCTTATGGAAAAAACACCAAAAGCACATCTTAGTTGTCTATTATAAGTGTGTAGTTTTTATTTCATGACATGAATTTTCGAACAAGAGAAAGTATGAGAGAAACACTGGAGTTTAAATATCGTGTTTTCATTTCATTTGTAAACGATTTTTGTCGGTAAACTCACGTCACACAAGTATCAAACACAAGATGAAGATCAAAGCAATATTCAAGGGTCAAGAACATGTAATTTTAATCACACATGATGTTAAAAGACTTGTTTAGACAATCGCTTCCACATTTGTGTTCATTCAAATATAGAATGATGATGTTTAAATCAACTTACTTAAATCAGTTTACTTGAATCTGATCAAGATAATTTTTAACTTATATGAGATTTAAGTAATCTGATAGTTACAGACACATAGTGTTGAAAAAACTATGGTAGACAGTAGTAATAAATAGGCATACATTACCATTTACCACAGATTTAAAAATATTTCCTGAAGTTCAAGAGGACATCAAATGCATATAGATCAAACATCAAAAGCACATCAAATTCAAGGACCCTAAATTGTAGGGGTAGGAGTTTCAAAGGACTAATGTAGATTCAAACAAATTCTTACTCTCTCACCCATCAATGCATGGCTGTGAATGATTTTTGCACATGAATTCAATCTATACCCAGAACAATCATCAATCCCAAAAGCAAAGATATATATCTTCATTTAAATTCTACTTCAACAAATGGAGAGCCGGCCTTGGGATAGTTCATAATTTTAGTAATAATCTTAGCTCGGTCGTCGATAGCCCAATTCGATGATTCCTCAGTGAAAGTGATCCTCATGCTCTTCAGTGCTGTTGCAGTGCCAAGTAAAAACTCTATCAACTCCATTTCCTTACTATTGCCCCCAAAGTTTTCGAGACTCACTTCACTTAAATGGTCTTTCAAGCAATTGTGATTAACCCATTCAGAGCTCAATAATTCCCTTTCTTCAGCCCCTGAGACAACCTGAAACTGAAAATTCAAATAATACATGAGTGGATGATTTATAGAACAGCTTACTCTTTTCACAGTTCCTCAAGGTCTGTAAGTATGTACGTTCTAGTAATGACTCAAAAACATGTACTAAGAACCTATATTTGCATATAAAATGAAAGAAGCAAAATCTGAGTTCTTTAACCAAGACTTAATTACATATTGCAGTACCTGAAAAAATAGGGAAAAAAAGGCTCTCATATATATATTAATGTAAACATTATGAAAGGCGTAAATATAAGCATGTCACAATGCTCATTTTCCATTATATACAGTACATACCTTAAGGTCGATGGAACCTTCTCCCAAGAATATCAATAAAGCTTCCTGGAATAAGGAAATGTGGAGTATTCCTAATAAAAGATCAATGTAGCTCATACTTATTCTCGAGTTTGCTACCACCGTTAGTTGCCTTGGGAAATATACCGGTTGAAATGGACATATTTCCTTTACTATAATGATGTCATACTGCCACATCAAGCAATTACAAAAATTTCAGTGAAAGAGTTAAATTAATTTCAAGCACTTAATTTATTACTACATATATATAACTTATTTGAAATGTAAAGATATTGATGAGAGTTCTTACCTGCATGTTTTAATTTCCTTAAAAGAAATTGAAGAAATGAAAAATGTGTGCAAATATTGCTTATATAATGGAAACCAAATTCTAAATAAATATATTGGCAAAAAATAGTTATATATATATACCTCATTGGTAGCAAGTTTGAGCACTTTCGCCTCACCAAAGCTTCGAAGAAGATTCTTCAGCTTGATGGGATTGAGATTATCCTCAGTACGAACTCGACTAGAACTTCTTAAATCCACTTCAGCTTTAAGTTCAGAAGATGTAGCCATATGATTAAATTCGATTAATGGCCCGACGTATTTGAAATATTCCAGCTTGGGAATATCTACCTCAGACCCATCTTCCAAACGTGAGCAGCGATCCACAACCAAGGTCTTCAGTGTTGAACTGGTTATGTGAATATGCTTGAGGCTCGGGCAGGATTTAAGAGTTAAGTTCTCCAGGATAGGACAGCTAGAAAGCAAATCCTTAAGGGACTGATCTGTCAAGCCACTATACCCATATAATGAAAGAGTCTTGAGGGTATTGAATCCCTTGCTGCCTGAGTGTTTGAGTTTACAATTCTTGGGGCCATTATAGCTTTTATGTAGCAAGGACTCAAGATTTGGAGCATTGATCTCCACTGGCTCATCAAAATGACATTCTATTATCTCCAAGTGCTTTAGCTTTTCCACAAGAATAGAAGGAACTTTCTCAAATATACTATATGTCAAGCTCAAAGTCTCAATGTTGGGGATGCATGAGAACAAATGGGTGAATGTCTCATCTTTCATTTTCACATAAAACAGGACTAGAGTTTTTAAAAGGCAAAGACTATTAGCAGCTGAGGTCTTAAATTCTGAAATCTCAGAACAAGTGCGATGATGATCATAAATTCCAGTATTGTATCTAGGACAAAAACCATCAAATGTGAAGGAATCCAGTGATGGAGCATCCAATTCAAATGCATTTAGTCCGTTGCAACGGGACACAATCATGCATTTCAGGCTAGGGTTAATTATCTTGAAACTTTTAAGCCTTTTACAGTACTCTAGTTTAAGAGTTTCAAGAAGACGAGACCTAACAACCATTTCAGAGAGCATCTCATCAGTTATATCTACATATGTCACTGTCAGGTTTTTTAGGGATGGGAGATTTACAACATTAGATTTTCGAATCTGGCAATCTTCAAACAATAAAGAAACCAAACATGATCCAGAAGATAAGATGATCTCGGACAACACATAGTGTTGCTGATGAAATGATTCTTCTACTGGCATGAAATTTTTTATGCTCAAATCAAGTTCTCTCACCTTGCCTTGAATTGCCAAAGCTAGCAATCTATCAACAAAGCAATTGAGCTCATCATTGCCAGGTAAATATGATGAAACTTGTAGCTTTGTTACCTGTTTCAGATCATCATTGCGTTTTGCTAAGGATGTTTGCATGTGACCAAGAAATCTGCTTCTGCATGTTATTGCACCTTCATCTCTGCGATAGAAATATTTCTCATCGAAAATAAGAATTGGGGAAGTTAGACAGAGCATATCCCACCTCTTTGACAAGACTGAGGTTCTTGCAGCATCCTTGGTTGGCAGGAAGGAAAGGATGTGATGGGCTAATGGGTCAGGTAGAGCACTGATTCTATCAAACTCCATTTGATCTACAATTGCTTGATCTTGGATCGACTCCATATGAGAATTTGATCTAGGATCTTGTATGACTATCTGAAGGGAAATTTTGATATTTAGTAACTGAAACTCTCTTCTTTGATGGCATATGAGGTTTTGGTGAAACTGAAAGGGGAATTGGCATGCAAGCAATTTAGTTCAAGACAAGTCCATATATAAGAGAGCTAACCTTGTGCTCACTTGACCAGGTGGACCTGGTGTGTGTAAAATTGTGCTAGATATTATATTTATTGGACATTTAAGTCTGTCTTATCTCCTTCTCCCTTCTATGGAAAAAACCAAAAAATCATTCTTCTCACTAGATTGTCAATTAGTGTCCTGAAGACTTTACTGAAGAGGAAGAATGAATTTGACAGTTATGTTAAGTTTGTAATTCTGTCAAGTATTTGACAGTTAGGACTATACCTTGAATTGCTTAATTAGTGAATTTCTTGACATATATGGTTATTGGGACAGATATAAAATGATCTGGTTTACAGTGGCAGAATTAGCTGGAGCTTTATTGCTTCCAACCGTTACTAAAAATTAATCACCGAATCATGAATCAAATTAATCAGGTAATTAATAAAACATCCTTCAAAAAGAGCAAATTTTACATGCAAGTAGATGATGTGTGGGGTTTCTGCATATATCATTTCTCTTCTCTTCTTATCTAAAGCCATAAGTTAATGGATGTCGAATCTGCAATAATTAGTAGTCGTTAATTTCTTTTTTTTTTTTTTATAGTTATTACTTCATCATGGCCATATGAGAACGATCATCCACGTGTCTTTATGTTTCTTTTATGATTTAAGAAGCTTAAGCTTTCAAAAGTTTTGGTTGTGTTGCGGAATATGCAATAATTAGTAAACTACATTCATTAAGTTCTGTTTTTATGGTTATTCCTTCATCATGTGTAGTTGAAAATGATCGTACATGTGTTTGTATATTTATCTTGATGATTTAAGAAGCTTAAGCTTTCAAAAGATTCGGCTTTTGCCATAACTGCTTGTTGTCGTATATGCAATAATTAGTATATGTAGTTCTTTTTTTTTTTTTGGGTTATTCCCTCATCATGGCTAGTTGAGAATGATCGTCCATGTGTCTGTATATTTCTTCTGATTTCAGAAGCTTCAGTCGCTATTTTTCTGTTTTCGACAGTTATTCCTTCATCACGGATAGTTGAGAATAATCATTCGTGATTATTTATGTATTATTGATGATTCAAAGAAGCTTGAGACTATTTCATATGCCTAATTCAATATTGGCATTGGTTTAAGCCTTTGATCTCTTCATCATGGACTATACATGAATTCATTTTAGTATTTGACTGAGTATGCCACTAAGGCATGGCTTTATCAGGAATACTTGGGGAAGATAAGTGAACAAAGTATGTGTTGTAATATTTGCACAATTCAGTCCATTTGGTTAATATAATTAGTTCTCTTTTATTTCAATATTGGATTTAATCATAGGATGTAAACTTCATATGGAAGAACAGAAAATGAAAACATTGCATTCATAATTATATCAGAAACAAGAGACAATCATTTTAAATAAGATAAACAAAATCTATATGCAAGGAAACTTCAATGTATATAAGCATATATAAAACTCAACAGTAAGGAAAATCACCAGTTCTAAAAATACTTGGCCGGGATTATTCAGCTCTGCTTCAGAGTTTTTCCATGAAGCCTTGAACTATCCTGAAGGTGGTGTTCCGTTGTAGCAAATTGACTCCAATCTCACTGCATTTCTTTCAAAAAAATTGGACAGCAGTTTTTTTCTCAAGATCATCAAAGTTCTCCATGGAAAGTATGTTTTAAGTAATGTTTCCAACACTTTATAAGCCGGTTTCTGCAGCAGAATTTATGTTCTTCCTCAGCTATTGGTGTCATACCATATTGGAACTGCGAGATAAGAGTAAAAGACTACCAACTATGTGAGAATATTTTAATCTTTCTTGAATTACAAAACAGACTTTTGATTAAAAAAATAAAAAAAACTTTGTGATTGAATGTCACCCAAGTTGAATTACAAATTCAACAATTCAAATACATTTTAAAGTAAAGCTGAAAATACATTCCTAATTCATAATTTGGAAGACTGCATTACCTTTAACAACTTCTCTTTTTTTCCTTTTTTAACTGAGACAATAGATATGGTCTCTGGCAGAGGAGAAAGCCAAAGCAAGTTCTCCACCAGCATTTTAAGACTCTCTGGCGATGAGCTTGTTTCTACCTTCAAAAGCTTGATATCAAATACAGGAAGAAGTAAATTGTCCCTCAATTCTTCGGGGAAAAATCAAAAGTTAAATTCACTAAAAGAAAAACTACAATAGTCAAAACATCGTGCACATTTTAGAAACAAAATTGACTACATACATATATATGTGTGTGTGAATGCACACACATGCACGTATAGAGAAGAATATGAAAATCTAAAATATTAGCATATGAAGAACACATATATACCATATCAGATACGAGACTTAAAACTTTGCAATGATCAAAGAATCCAAGAAAATCCCTTAGTCTTTCGATCAACAGAGGCAAGGGCAATTAATCACCACTGTAAGTGAACGAACAAAGATTTCGAGCATCAATCTTAGCTTCCCTCAATCTGGCGCAATCAAGCAACTGGAAACTTTTGAGCCCCTTGTGATTATCAGAAATCTCAATCTTCTCCAACAGATTGCAGGCAGAGAGTATCAAATTCTCAAGGAAAGGACTCTTCATTTTACCTGTCGGACGATCTGGATAAAAGTATGAGCATGGCACTTGGATATTCCATTACAAAAAAAAACACGAGTCCAGCAGTTAGACATATACCGGAGTCTATACCCCATGTAACATAGCTCTGGGATCAGAATCTAAATCCAACTCCTTCACATTCTTCTCTATTGCAAAATTAATGGCCCAGTTCAAACGATCGTCATCATCAATCACCTTATTGTCAAAGCTATGTTTTCGTGAATGCTCTTGCCCCGTACAAAACCTGACTGATCAACCGATAATAGCTTGGGAAGAAACTGAGATGACCTCTCATTTAATAGCTTTGCAATATTTGTGCTTCCTCCGGCATACACAACATAACGTTGTCAGCCTCAGTGATTATTTGTGGTATGCAGTCTAAAAGCGAACCTCAGTGACTGTTAGAACCTGATGAAATTAACCATGAAAAATGCTCTACTGTTGCATCTCCAAGCTGAGAATTATCAACTAACCAAGAACCAACAGCAAGCAGCAATTTAAAAGAATGATGAGCATGTTTTTCTTTGATACACGCATGGAAGAAAGCCGAGTTTTGATCACCTTCCTTAAGCCATTTCACCCTGGACTTTTCTTTGAGAAATAGTCCCTGCGCAAGCAGGATTGCACTAAACACATGATTACCTAGTAGCTTGCCAGAACTAAAATTCAAGACCATAACCCAAATGCAACTTTAGCACATGAAATTTAAGCTTTCCATTAATTTGCAACAAATTTACACCACAAGTCACAACATTGAACAAACGAAACCCTTAGAAAACCTCCCTCTCTCACTTTCCGGGTACAAAGTTGGTGGCATAGGCCCATGCATTGTTGTTAACTGGATCAGCAAGGTGGTCAGCCAGGTTTTCCAACGGACCCTTACCAGTTACAATGGCTTGAACAAAGAACCCAAACATAGAGAACATAGCCAATCTACCATTCTTTATCTCCTTCACCTTTAGCTCAGCAAATGCCTCTGGGTCATCAGCCAAGCCCAATGGGTCAAAGCTCCCACCTGGGTACAATGGATCAGTCACCTCTCCAAGCGGCCCACCGGCAATACGGTAACCCTCAACGGCACCCATCAAGATCACCTGTGTAGCCCAGATGGCCAAGATGCTTTGTGCATGGATCAAACTTGGATTACCCAAGTAGTCAAGCCCACCTTCACTGAAGATCTGGGATCCAGCCTTGAACCAAACGGCCTCACCGAATTTGACACCGTTACGTGCTAAGAGCTCGGGGAAGACGCATCCAAGAGCTCCAAGCATGGCCCATCTTGAGTGGATCACTTCAAGCTCACGGTTCTTAGCAAAGGTTTCTGGATCAGCAGAAAGCCCAGCAGTGTCCCACCCATAATCACCGGGAAACTCACCAGTCAAGTAAGATGGAGCCTCACCGGAGAATGGGCCCAAGTACTTGACTCTGTCTGGGCCGTACCATGGGCTCCCCGAGGAAGCAGGCTTGGTCGCCTTACGCATAGAGACACGGCCGTTTCCGAAGAGATCAGGGGCTGCCGGAGAGAGTTTCACAGCCTTGCCGGCGAGTGATGGAGATGAGAGAGCCATAGTAGAAGCAGCCATTGTGAGAGTGATTACTGACGAGTGATAAAGAGGTGATTTTGTTGAAAAAGGAGATTGATGGGGTTTTGTGGTTTGGGCTTGTCAATATATACTGGTTTAGAGAAGAGCGAGTCCTTATCTTGTAATATCTATATCTGAATTCCTATTGGTTAGTGACATATTTTAACGTTTAGATTTTTCTATATCTACTTGGCACTCTACACACCATTAGTGAGCATTCAAGTTTTATTGGTACCCACAACTGTACAAACAAAATCTCATGCAATATCTTGGGGTTTATTTTCCTCCAATAAAAAACTGCCACGTGTATTATGGATTGCTCTACATCCGTTCATCAATCTATCATGATAATTGGTTATATTGTTGATGTGAAAATCATAAAAAGCATCGATAAAATTGCATGTCTGTTACCGTTGACTGAAAGCTACTCTATGTGAAATAAGCACCACGCCTAAATTATGAAATCTTTGTTTTCCTTGATGGATGAAGCTCTCGAGCGAGATGTTTTGTTTTAATGAAACAAATGATATAAAGTTTTTTTAAAATTTAGATAAAATATTATTAATTAATTAATTAAGATAATAAAAAAATAACAATTTAAATTTAAATTTAAATTTAAATTTAAATGAATTAATTTTAACAGACTTTAATATTTTACCAACTCACTATAACATATAAATTATCATTATAATATTATAAATTATATAATTTTTATTTTTATATTGTTGTAAATTCTAAATAATTAATTAAATAGTTTGCATTTATTGTTAAACCAAATAACATGTAATAAATATTTATAAAGCGCAATAATATCACAATAAAAACAATTAGCTCAAGCTTGTATTCTTATTTATTTAGGCATGAGTGTGAGCATTTGACTTGCATTAACAATCACTAGAGCATAAAAAACATACGTCCAACAAAAGAAACGCTTAAAATTTTACGTTTCGAGACGTTTTGTCTGTGCCCGCCTCTAAGCACTTGAACTCATTTTACTAAATAGTAATGATTGTTACACACCTACCTTAAACACCCCAAAAAAATCATATAAAACATAGTTGTAATTGTTTGAGAATTTGAATTGAAATTACCACTCAAGATTTTAAAGTGTTTTAAATAGATGTCGAAAGTGCATGTTTGAATAACACTGTTCGTTACTAAATAAGAAATATCAGTAAGGATGGCAATTTTACCCATATCCGTCGGGTACCCGTAAAACCCGACCCTAATGGATTGGGTTTGGGGTCTTTTTTTTTTTCTTGATGGGTTTGGTACAGGTGAAATATTACAATACCTGACGGGTGCGGGTACGGGTGAGGGTGAAATTGTATCCAACCTGATGGATATCCGTTTATTTATTATATATAATTTTATATTATATCTCAATTACATTTTTAACCCTGACTCCCTTAATATACATACTCTCTTATAGATTTAGGGTTTCATTTTTCAGTTCTAAACCAACACAGCCGCACAATGCAATCGTTGCTCTCCCTCTCTGTCACTTTTCACACTACAAGATAAACGGTTAATGCCGGCATTTTTTTTTTTTTTTTTTGCATATTTCGGCGAGTTTAAAGTGCCGCAATATGAATTACCGGTGCTTATTGCAAGCACCGGATAAAGTGCCGGTATGTGTGGTGTCAAAGCGCAAATACCGACGCTTAAAGAAAGCGCTGCAATATGCATATTTTTTCGGCGCTTCTAAGCGTCGAAATATACCGGCACTTATATAGCGGCGCTTCTAAGCACCGGTATATTTCGGACATATTCATATTACAACACTTTTAAGCGCTACTAAAAGTGGTTGTAAGTGCCGCTAAAAATTGTTTTTAAGCGCCGTCAAAAGTGGTTTTAATTGCTTTTTTACATTATTTTAACTTAAATATCAACACTGATACCCTTCAATAAATAAATACCACAAATCCATAAAATTTCAAATGTTCTTCAATATATAAAATGTACCATCAAATATCCATAAAAATTTCTTTACTCAAGATAAAAGTCATCTCATTTAAAAAAAAAAACAATCATAGTTAACATATAAAATTCATACAAAACAAAATAATGGAATATAGTCTGGAAAAATATTTTACCATCAACATCAATTATGAGGTCCTCTATTTACCAACTGTTGTAGTAAAGACTTCAGCTCATCAACTTGAGATTGCATATGTTCATTTGATCATCGTGCTTAGCTGTTATTTCTTGAATCTGATGCGCCTGCTGTTCAATCTGATGAGCATACTGTTCAATTTAATGCGCATATTGTTGATTGTTTTCTTCCATTTGTGCTCTCAGACTATTTATCTCTTTAGTATAAGCCTCATGGTATCCTATATCATTCCTAATTTGAGCTGAAAGTCCATACACAGCTGATGGTGCAACTCCAAAATCCTGACCTCGCACACGACCGAAACTCTCTTCACCCATAAGCTCGGTGAAGACTTAATTTTATATTGCTAAATTATTGCTAGCATCAGAGGATCCTGAAGCTGCAACAAGTTCAGCAACACGAGCTTCAGCTGTCACCTACAATTAGGAAACAATAAAGATTAAACTCCTCTGAATATTGAGTAGCTAATTGCAGCGAAATTTATATAAAACAAAAGTTACTTATCATATTTTATAGAAAAATGGGCAGAATTTCCCCTATTTTTTCATAAAACCTCCTGCAAAAGAAAAACAAATATCCAATCCAAACAATGTAGCCAATTCACAACTTAACAAGGAAACAACAAAAAAGAAACAGAGGATAAAACAAATTCATTTAAGAGAAAAGACTATCTCTAACTTTCACAACAGTGTTTCCCATAAAAATAACTCGGGCAATCACCAAATCCTATAATCCAACAAGGAGAAAACATCCTACGAATTTTATCATTCCTAAAACAACAAGTCAATAACAAAGAGAAGCAGCCAATAGATCCAACATTTATAAAACATCAAAGCAGAGCACTAATGGCTAGCCTTACTCATGGACCAATGAACCAAAGTAATAACTTGCACCCCCCATCGAATCTATGCAACTACTACTCTTTCACTTTAATGGCTAGCCTTAAATTTACTTCAATATAATAAACAAAATGAAAACTAATTGGAATAAATATATAAAATCATTAAGTTAATGAATTAAGTAAGTAAATCTTTGCATGTAAGAGGTGATGCTTAACTTACACTTAACATGCTTGCAGATGCAGCAGTCAAGGAAGTAAAGAAAAAAAAAAGGCAAAAAGGGGACAGGGAGATGAGAGTAAGAAAAGGATCAATATACAACCTCAATCGCACTTAACAATCACAACCATGAAGTAAAACCAAGCATAGAAATTTGCTTTTAGTTTCAATATATATAAAAATGAACATGCTACATCCAACATAAAAAATATCCATCGACTTTTAGGCAAAGGACAATTGTTTTTCTTACTTTTTTTGGGTTTCATCCAAAGAAAATTTGATATAATTTACCCAAAATAAATGGGCAGTTATAGATTTCCTAGATTGAACAGTAACCAATCTATGTTTTCCTCCAACTTTTTCCCTTTAAGGAATATTTATCAATCCTCTCAAATTGGAAGGATTGGAGAGTGGAAAGTAAAATGAGTTGATTTTTGGTCGTTTTCCTTTTTCCTTCTATTTTCTACTCCCTCTACCAAAACATATAGAGGAAAGATCAATCTTTTAGTTTCTTCTCATTTTTCTTTTCTCTATTTCTACTTCCCTCATACTTTTCCTTCCTCTCACATTTCTCTTTTACCAATCATAATTCATAGCCTAAAAATGGAAAGGGGGGGGGGGGGGGGGGGAGTGTCAGGATGTTAGCCAAAAAACAGGAACTCATGATTACCATATTTACTATAGATATACTTTTTGACAGACTAAATTTGTAGATGAGGATTTGTGATACTTCCAATCAATTTGTAATATGTTTGCATCATTCTGCACACAGTTTCTTAACAATGATAAGATTTAGCTTGTTTTTTTAGCAAAAATTCCACTCTATTTAATAATTTTTCAATTTACCCATTCCCCTAAATCAGATAAATGAAACCTTATGCTCAGTATATTAACTTCGTTTTGAAATAGAAAGAGATTTGAGCCCTAAGTATGCATAAGTAGTTCACACGATCATGTACATTCAAGGAGATACCCAAAAGAGTGAGAATTAGACACCTCAGCCAATAACAGCAGGAGGGACCTTATAAGAAAATAAGTTCACATATTAAGAAAGTTCACCATTAACCTCACCCTGAAAGCAAAAGACTACAAGAATCAGATATACGAATTCCATATGCTTTTGGAGATCAAAAGGAAAAAACAAATGCCAGTAAACCAAAAAGATAGAATGTCTGATATAGAATTAGTGATATAAGCAATTTTTATTGCTAACTTTATGTTGTTAATTAAAAACAGTTATGAAATTAGAGAAACATAAAGTGCTAGTAAACCAAAGAGCATAATTTAGAAAATCTCAGAAGGAGTCCCTACATTCTCCAAGCAAAAATTTCCACTAAATTTTTTAAAAGAATATATGCAAATAGAAGCAACTAAATCCACTTGCCCATGAACACCAGTTCTAATAGAGGCCATTCACATCTAACACCTAGTTGTTTCCAAGCAAACAAATAATTTCTAAAATTTCTAATCATCTGCTAACTAACTGATGTTGTAAGCTATAATTATATACGTAGACATACAATGTGCACAAAAGCAGTTGGGCAGTATCTAAGCCTATAAATTTAAATCAACTAAAAGTAACCCCATCACCCATCCCTCTGCCCGCTCCCCCCAAAAAGAAGAATAAAAAAATAAAAAATAAAAACCACACACAGAGACTAAAATGCAGCAAGCCAACATCCACAACTAAAATGCACAGTAACCAAGCATCCAAAAATCAATCACAATCAGACATAGATTGCCCAACACAAGCTCCAATTTTATCCTTGATTGAAGATCAAGAGAATGAAGCCACATAAATCCAACTATAAACAGGACAAAAATAATATTTAAAGATAAAAAGATAAAAATGACACTTGGAATCTACATAAAATCCCGAAACATAGTACCAACCACGATAAGAGTAAGTTAAGTACTATTCTTAACTATATATCATACATAAAACCATCATATACGTAAGTGAACTTACCACAAATTGTCGTGATGCTTCATCAATAAAAGTTCCATCCTTACGTTTATGAGTTTCAACAAAAAAACTCTACGCGCTTGGGCTCATTTCCATGTTTCATCTCCTACCATTTATGAAAAGAGTTCAAACAGTGACTCAGTACATTACATCTCAAATGAAAGATTGGATGAATGAAGCAAATGAACTCACATATTCATCTCTTCTTCTAGTAAAACTCTTTGAACCGATCGTGTGAGGACATTGTTGTCTTTCATGTGTCGCTGTCCCTATAGTAGAATATTTCTACACCAATAATAAACCAATTGAATAATAAGTCATTATTAGAAAAATAGAAACAATGAGAATTCAAATGAACATAATTATGAAAAAACAACCTCACTCTGCTGAGAGAACTAGTAGTTCACTAGTTACTTCCACTGGTCTTGATCTACTCATTTTGGAACATTATTGCTCAAAACTTGTTGTTTTGTTTTGTTCCTCACGTGGTCTCTTTTAAGCACATATCGGTAGTCCTTCCCTTTTTTCCCTATCATTTTCAATAAAGTTTTGTTTATCGCCTCAAATATAGGGTAATGGAACTTCATCTACCACAAAGTAAGGAAATCGATGTCAAATAAGCATTTTTAGTGTTAGGGATTATGCATGTACAACACCACAAAAACAAAAAAATACAAAATAAAAAAAAAATTGGAGCTTCAAAGCGGAAATTAAGTTCTCGTTACTAACTCGAATCAATAAAACAAGGTCATTCTTGTAGTTAGAATGGACCTTCTTTCAATTCGTGTAATTAAGCGGACAAAGGTTCCCTCTCTTTGCAACCTTGCCCAACCAACTACTTAATATTTGGCCACCTTTTTTAATTGGTTGATTACGTTAATTGAAGTGGACCACAATTTTTTCCCCACGTTCAAAGGACCACACTTGTGAGGTTCTCAGGACACGTGTTTGTTTCCTCACCCTCCCTTCAGAATCTATACAATGAAAACATAAATTTGATAATTAGTATAACAATGTGATATCAAACTAGTTATAAAGAGAATGTATTATAAGACAAAAAATTACCAATTATCTCGTATTGTTCACTATCATTGTTTTCACTTTCCGTTGTTATTGTCTCGTTTTCATAATCATTTTGTGAGTCATGATCATCATCAAGGTGATACTCATGCTTATGGTCAATATCTTCTTGATGGTGTGAAGACCCAGCTGGAGACTGGTTTGACATGCTATCTCTGACTGAGGGAGGAATATATTTTGACCTATACATCTTGCAATCTGTATATATAAAAATGATTATATCTCACACTATCAAGAATGCATTAAAAGTTAACAAGAATTAGAAGAACCACATCTGAAAGATAGGAATGGTCTAGGGCTCGCAGCAAATGCAGCAATCAATAACTTTAGAGTACCTGTGAACAAATGAACAAATAAGTGCTTCAAATAGGGTTTAAAGAACAAGCAATAATCAGTGATACAACTAAAATAGAAATTTAGGACATTCTAAAGTAACATTCCACAAACTGTACGCAAAAAAGTTCAAGACTCTTAAATTGTGTGATACAAAGCAATAGTAACCCGATAGAATACAATAAAACATTACAAAACTCGTTGACACACATGTGCATCATATAAATACACATCCAAATATGATTACATGGAAATGCACATAAAACTAGTTGGTATCTTCGTCAATCACCATCCTAGCCCAAGTTGATATACAATCTAATTGATCGTCTATCACTACATTAGAAGGCATGTACTGATTGTAAGTGTCATCATCCTCTTTCTGCGTTTTCCCCCATTTCATATAGGTCCCTTGGCTTTGTGATCACAACATGATACCATTCCTTTCTTGTTGGGTCTTGCATATAAAACACTTGTTTCACTTGAGATGAAATTACGAACGGGTCATCCTTCAATAACTGACCAGTGTGTATGAACCTATTCAAGTTCATGAGAATGCACCCACTTGCATCTTTCTTTAAACCCCTGGATGAATTAATATCCACTCAATCACAACGGAACAACGCAATCTTAAACGTCCCATAATAATCCAACTCGATGATATCTTTGAGCACACCATAATACATTTTATCATCCGTTTCAACAATAACTCCTGCATTTTGAGATCATCTAAACCTCTCACATTCCTTTGTGTGGAATTTAAAGTCGTTGATGTTGAATCCATTAAATCTCCTAACAACATTATTCAGACCTCGAGCAAAGGCAATTATTTCATCTGAATAGTTGTTTTCCACCATCCATGGCACCTAAATATTTTCCAACAATTAATATGAGACAACAACAGTCAATGTTTTATTGCAAACACTTATAACATTCGAAGACAATTGTTATTATGTCTAACCTGTCTCATAAGCCATGAGGAAAATTTCTCAACCAACCACTTTTGTTCGAGACTTTGTATTGGTCGATTGGAACGGTTGGTTAGTCTTTGAGCAACCAAAAATTCGCTGCAATAATTTATGTTTTTATCTAACTGTTATTCATCACAGTGATAATAATAGATAATAACAACTGGATTTAAACACATTATTACTAAGTTCCTTTATTGATACTAACCTACGAAGGTCAGAAAGTTTATCATTATGGAGCAACACATAACAATGTGCTTGAGCCAATGACATCTCATCGAGCTCAACACTTACAATCTTTCCCATTATCTGTCCACCCAAGGAAAACATGTATTCATCCGGATAGTTTACAGTATCATTGTTTCTTTGGGAGCGGTTGAATTTTGTCTCTACGCCTTTGAAGTATTGTGAGCAATATGTTAGACACTCTTCCCCATTGTACCTTTCAACAATTAACCCCTCGGGTTGACTTCTATTACGTACGTAAGATTTCAAGCGCACTAAATACCTTTTAAAGCCAAAAAATTAAAGATAAATTAAGTAGCTAATAATATAATAAAAAAAAACGAAGTGCACAAATTAGCTATGAATATCTAACCTCTCAACAGGATACATCCACCTGTAGTGTACAGGACCACCAAGTCTAGCCTCGGAGGCTAAGTGAATGATAAGATGAACCATAATGGTAAAGAAACTCGGGGGGAATATTTTTTCCAAATGACAAAGTGTCAAAGCAACACGCGACTCTAATATGTCAAGCTCATGGGGATCAAGGGCTTTAGAGCATAAAGCTTTGAAAAATGATGATAACTCAGAAACAACTACTACAACATGTTTAGGCAAAGATGCTCTTAAGGCAATCGGAATGATTTCTTGCATCAATATGTGACCGTCATGATTCTTTAAGTTTGACAGCTTATGATCTTTTAGGTTGACACATCTCGAGATGTTTGATGCATACCCATTAGGAACTTTAAGATTTGCCAAAACTGTTAAGAAATTCTGCTTCTCCTTCGTGGACATAGTGTAGCATGCTGGAGGCGAGTGATATTTTCCATTAGGAAGAACAACTAAATGAAGGTTTTTCTTAATACCAATTTCCTCGAGATCGCGGCGTGCCTTTTTATTATTTTTAGTCTTACCATCTATATTCAATATTGTTCCAATCAAATTATCACATACATTCTTCTCTATATGCATCACATCTAAATTATGACGCAATAGATTGTCTTTCCAATATGGTAACTAAAAAAAAAAGCTTTTTCTTTTCCACAACGTATCTACAACTCTCTCATCCATGGAAAGATCCTCATTATCAACATTTTCAAGGAAATCATCCACACCCTCAAAAAGGTTATCAACTTTATCCACTAGCACTTTGCCCCGTAGAGGTACCAACATCCTCTCTTGCCCTTTTCTTAGAAGGCTTCGAGGTTTTACCATAGATATAGTTTCCACCCTCTAGTTGTCTTAAAACATCGTGTCCAGACGGTGGAACAAGAGCAGATCCTAACTCTATGGTGCCATCAAACTGATCCTTTTGAAAACGAAACTCATGGTTTTCTGCTAACCATTGACGATGACCCATATAGCAAAACTTTCCCCAGTGCTTTAACTATACAGAATGTATAGATTCCCCTCAACAAGGACAAGCAACCCGCCCCTTGGTGCTCCAACTAGATAAGTTTACATATGCTGGAAAATCATTAATGGTACAAAGAAGAGAAGTGCGCAGCTTAAAGCTTTGATTGGTGGACGCATCAAACGCATCAACATCATCCCATAATTGTTTCAACTCTTCCATTAGAGGCTGCAAAAAGATATCAATATCATTACTGAGGCTTTTCTCACCAGGAATAACCATTGAAAGGATGAAGGATGTTTGCTTCATGTAAAGCCATGGTGACAAGTTGTATGGGACCAAAAGAACGAGCCATGTGCTATAAGTTGAACTCACTGTTCGAAAGGGATTGAACCTGTCACTAGCTAGGCCAAGTCTAACACTCTAAGGATCAGCTGCAAAATCGGGATACAAAGTATCAAATTCATTTCAGGCTAATCCATCCGCTGAGCGTCTTAAAATCCCATCCTTTGTCCGATCTTTATCATGCCATCTCATCAACGAAGCTATTTTAGATGACATATATATCCTCTTCAATCTTGGTATTAGCGAAAAAATAACGCAATACTTTAGCTGGCTTTTTTTTTTTGATTGACCATCCATCTCATTCAATACTTCAGCATTGTTTTTAACCCACCGTGGCACACCACACACATGACAAAATTCATCATTCACATGCTCACCCTAATATAGTGTGTAGTCATTAGGACAAACATGAATCTTCTCATAGCCAAGACCCAATCCTTTGATAATTTTCATGGCTTCATAATAATTTGATGGCAATGGAGCACACATCAGAAATACCATGTTGATAAACTCAAGCAACATAGTTAGAGATTTACCAGACCACCCATTCAAACATTTGAGATATAGTAGATATAACATAAAACTTAACTTTTTGAAATTCTGACAACCCAGATAAAGTTCATTATCGTACTCTTTCATCAAATAGCGATACTGAGTCGTCTCATCAATAGCAGAACGAACTGGATGTTCGACGTGTGAAGGATCGTCACAATTATTGAACTCAAACCCACCATGAGCCTGTTGCTCTTCACCATGCTCATTTGAAGATCCACTTCGATTCCTGAACTTAACGGTTCATTGTTTGGGTTTTCACAAGTAACCTCGAAGGCACCTCGGAGCAAACCTAACACGTCATCTCGCCCCATGAAGCCAACTGGAACACTAGTGGGTTGTGAACTAGTGTGAGTGTGGTCTATATAAGAGACTTTCTCCTCATGAAAAACCCACTCGGTGTAACCTGGACTAAACCCATTATACAATATATGCTCCTGAACAATTTCTGGTTCGAATGAATAGCAATTACCACATCTCTTACATGGACAAATAATATTACCACGACCACAAGTTTTCTGACACGCAAATATAATGAAGTTTGCAACACCATCCATATAGGCTTTACTCGACCTCGGCTTATCTATCAAACTTTTATCTATTTTAAGATGACGCCAATAGACTTTCCTAAAACGATGTTAAGAAAGTCAAAATTGAAATATTTAAGATGATAGTGTTTTTTTACTTTACTTGCACATTATCCAGTTCCTGAAAAATCGCAGCATTGTGAAATGAAGCCACTATGCCATCCATCTAATAAATAATAAGAGAATGATCCATAATTACAAACTGATATCCATAGCATTCTAATAGAAGATATTCAGTTCGTGTGCAATATCCACCACTGGACATGACAGAGACTCAACATCAAAGAACATTGTCAAGCAAGATTACCAATCTACCATCCATGGTTTTGAAATGCAGGTGCTGCCAGTTCAACTAGTTATACTCTTAGAGCTCTAATAAAGCATATTAGAAAGTCATTAACTAATAACTCAATTAAAGAATGGTCAGGCCAAGCCCAATAAAAAAAAATCACCAAAAGATATCATCCAGCCCACAAAGTGAAACTTGAAGCTCACAAGTTCATACTAAATGTGTATTTGAAGTTCGTAAGGCCCATGATTTAAACACAATTAGACACAGAACCACACAACAAATAATTTCAATGGAGATGTGCAAAAATTCTACTTGAGTATGCAAAAAGAGAACAATGCAACTAAGGATTAATTTTAGTACGTCGTCATATTCAACTATTACAATTACAAAGACAACTTGCATGGTCTTCAAGCTCAACACATATACCTACAATGCTTGCATAGTCTAAGCAATATAAGTTATAATCTGCAGATTAAGTATTGCAGTTCACATACTCCTGGGTTTGATGCAACTTGCTTCTAAGATACAACAAAGTATGAAATATACAATTAGCAATCCTGTATATTTTCAAAATAATTTCTGTAAAAGCTTTTAAGATAATTTTGGAGAGAAAAAGAATTGGTTTCTGGATTTACTGGATTTGTATTTATAGTATGATTATAAATCACAGCCATGTTAAGCCTAAAGAGGACAACCCTTCGGTCAAAGACATCAAAACAAGGCATTAAAAGGAGAAGAAGAAAGACAAATTAATTCTTCATTGAGATAAAAAAAACAGCAGATTTCACGCTATACAACTAAGCGAAAATTAGAAGGATCATGTTTCTATGATGTCAAAAAGTTTGTTTCTGATAATTAGTGTTTAAATCTTGTTCTGTTGTTGGAGGGTTTGATATTTTTTTCTATTTGTACTTGTTTTTTAATCCTTCTTAGTAAGCTATTATGAAAGTTTAGTCATTTCTGCAAGTTAGGAAATCTTTGTAGAAAAGCTGTAGCTGCATGCTAGGAATAGCTTTAATGCTTAATAAATCTTTAGTTGATTGATTCTTGCCAAACTATTTGCCTAGCTTGTAATAATCAAAGTCTTTTTGCTTTTGATTTTGACAGAAAAGAAACATCAGTTGGATTAATTGGAAACCATACAGGCATTGATAAACCAAAAAAAATACACTCTTCGGAGCCAATCTAAATAGTTTTCCAAACAGTTCTCCCATTATTCAAGTATATAAGGTTGATGCAAATTGCAAAAAGAGATTAATCTTCAATAAGGTTTTTGGGCTTCCTTCATTATCTCAAGGACCAAAACCTCAGAATGCCAATAATAATGCTGCAGATACAATACATCACCAGAGAAAATTGAGAAATGTTACAACATAATTTATCACTCGTCTCCATTAAAAAAAAAAGGTGTCTATTTCTCTCTGGTACTAAAATTACAGAATGGAACTGTAAAAAAAAGGAGTTTTTAGGGTCTAGACAAACATTAACATAGCTGTTCTTGCTGATTTACTAGATGAGAAAGGTGATTAAAATGAAACCAATCAATAAGAATACAGTAGCATAAGCAACACAGAAACGACAAATAATGAAAGTAAAATATATTTAGGAAACTTACAGCCTTGTTAAATCCAACAAATTGGTTACAGCAACATGAAAAGCGCCAACAATTGATACAGCGTACACTTCCCTGCAAGTTAAAATAACTAGGACCAAAGGTCAAAGCCAATTCTTCAGTCTCATTTTGAGTTTTAATAGTAATCTGAAAATGTGATACAGGAGTATCCAAGTCAGATGATGCTGAGTTGTCAGATAGCACGTTATTGGCACTGAGATACCTTGAGTTGGCAGATCAGCGCAAAGATGGCAGGTGGACTACCTAGAACGGTTACATTGTTTTGAGTGCCACGGGCTCGGATCGGGCCCCGAAGACCCTAGTCTGATTGGAAACAAGCCCCCAATCAAAACTCAAAACTTTGATCGTAGTTGTTTTTAAGCCAAAAAAACGACGTTTAGGCCTTCAATTTTGCAGTTTTCGGTTTTAGGAAACTTTTCATTTGCAATTTCCTTTTGTATTCAAGTCAGAATTGACTGTCGTTGATTCTGCCTTAATACGATCGCTTAATTCTAGTAATTTCCATTTTTTTCCCCAAGATTATGTTTTCAGGGATTTTTTTTCTTTTTTTTGTGGTTGTTTTGACCTTATAAATAAGGAGGCCACATACGGAAAAAGGGAGTTGATTATTATTATTAAATAAAATTGTGTTTTTTTCCCTGCGAACTATCTATTGAAACTAGCCTGCAGAATAATCGTTATTCTGCCCAGTGTCAGTTGGTATCAGAGCTTCAGCATCTTTCTGGGGTGAGATTTCATCAGTTTCCATAGCTGGTGGTTATGTTTGTGGTTATCGCGGGCAGGTTCCGAACGAGGAAGCCCCACACCATGATCGTAACGTTTAGGATGCGATGATTGAGGATTACAGAGGCAAGTTGCAGAGTTAACCCAGCGTCTAACGGCGCAGAATTTCGATGATCGTGAGATGAAAGATCACGATTCAGATTCCAGTTTCAAAAACTCGTATTATAATCCTGCTCGATTCAGTGAATGCCGTGGTCGGAAGGATCGTTATGGAGACCTCGGTTTCAGAGTGGATCTGCCTGAGTTTTCTGGTACATTACAGGCCAAAGGATTCATCGATTGGTTGAATGAAGTAAAGTATATTTTCGAGTATAAGGAAGTCCCAGATCGTGTCAAATTGAAATTGGTCGCCATTAAACTCAAAGGCAGAGCATCTGCGTAGTGGGAGCAGTTGAGGCGCTCACGCGACCAATAGAGCAAGGCCAAGATCGCTGATTGGGAGAAGATGAAGAAGAAGATGAAGGGTCACTTCCTTCCTTTCAGCTACACTCAAACCTTGTTTCAGCGACTTCATTCGTTGAGGTAAGGCACGAGATCGGTTGATGATTACACAAAGGAGTTCAATCAATTGATAGCCTGGAATGATTTATCTGAGATGAAAAAGCAGATGGTGGCACTGTATTTTGGGGGGATTACGATAGCCCCTGCAGGATGTCCTCAGCCTTCACTCGCTGTGGACCGTTTCTGAAGCATACTAACGTGCATTTGTGGTGGAAAAACAGCAGAACAGGAGGCCAATGAACAGAAGCGATCAAAGTAGTCGACCAGTTCACCCTCAAGAATCCCGTCCTGCCCAGCAGCCACCCCAAGGTAACTCTAACTTAAATATTAGATGTTTTAGATGTGGTGAACATAGACATAAAGCGACTGAGTGCAGGAAGCTTGCTAGTCGGAAAGGTAAAAATCTCCTGATTGATGACGACTGGGTAAACGAAACTGAGGAGATTGGAGAGCCTATGTATGACAATTATAAAGATGAAGATATGTTGTATAGGGATGGCCATGAGACGCTGGTCATTCATAAGAGTCTACTGACCCCTCAGGGCGATTCGGGGAACGATTGGTTGAGAACCAATATTTTCCACACGACCTGCACAGTTGCAGATAAAGTCTGCAAGATGATAATTGACAGTAGTAGTTGTGAGAACGTAGTGTCTGAAGAGACTGTCCAGAAATTACAATTGAAGACAAATCGTCATCCTAAGCCGTATAAATTGTCATGGCTGAATAAAGACAGTGAGGTAACAGTAGATAGGTGATGCCTAGTGTCTTTTTCGATTGGTAGGAAATATTTTGATAATGCTTGGTGTGATGTTGTGTCTATGGATGCTTGTCATGTATTGTTAGGCAGACCTTGGCAGTATGATCGCAGTGTTATTCATGATGGGTGGAAAAATACCTATTCCCTTAGCATCAAAGGGAAGAGGATTATGTTGGCACCTCGTCGGGAAGGAACCACTCCTACCCCGGTAGCCAATAATACTAATCTGCTTTCTATGTCTAGGTCTTTAGCTGAGATTGAGCGTGGGGACATCGTCTATGCTCTGTTGCCTTGTGCGAATAGTGCAGCAGACATGAATCCAGATTTACCAGTAGAGGTGCAGCAGCTGCTAGTAGAGTTTTCTGACCTGATGCTAAAGGATCTTCCTTCTGGGTTGCTGCCTATGAGGGATATTCAGCATCAGATCGATCTTGTTTTGGGGTCTAGTTTGCCTAATCGATCGGTGTATCGCCTCAGTCCCAAGGAATCTTAAGAGTTACAACAACAGATGGTAGAGTTGTTGGAGAGGGGCTACGTCCATGAGAGTATGAGCCCATGCGTAGTTCTTGCCCTATTAGTGCCAAAGAAAGATGGCTCTTGGCGTATGTGTGTTGATAGCAGAGCAATCAATAGGATTACAGTGAAATAAAGGTTTCTAATTCCCCACCTGGATGATATGTTAGACCAGCTGTCCGGTTCTAGGGTCTTCTAAAAAATTAACCTTAGAAGTGGATACCACCAGATCAGAATAAGGCCTGGAGATGAGTGGAAGACAACGTTTAAGATGCATCATAGGTTGTATGAGTTAATGGTCATGAATTTTGGGTTGTCCAATGCGCCCAGCACATTTATGAGATTTATGCATCAGGTTTTATGGCCTTTCATGGGAAAATTTGTTGTAGTTTACTTCAACAACATCCTCATCTATAGCCCGACGTGGGTGTCACATTTTGATCACCTCCGTGCTGTTTTTGATATGTTAAGGACGGAGCACCTGTTTATCAATCAGAAGAAGTGTTCTTTCTTCACTACTTTCGTAACTTTTTTGGTTTTGTTGTGTCTACTGATGGTGTTCATGCAGATCAGTCGAAGATAGATGCGGTCTTGGAGTGGCCCAAACCGAAGACCTTGCACGATGTCAGAAGTTTCCATAGATTGACATCCTTCTACTGTCAGTTCATCAGAAATTTCAGTACCTTGATTGCTCCTATCACAGAGTGCCTCAAGGGACGTGATTTTCAGTGGTCCAAAGAGGTGGAAACTAGTTTTCAACTAGTCAAGCAGAAGATGACAGAGGCACCAGTTTTGGCACTTTTTGATTTTGAAAAGGTGTTTGAGGTAAACTGTGATGCATCTGGGGTTGGTATTGTTGGTGTTCTGAGTCAGGAGGGGCACCCGATAGCTTTTTTCAGTGAGAAGCTATCAGGATCAAATAAGAATTATTCCACCTATGATCTGGAGTTTTATGCCATAGTTCAGTCCCTGAAGCATTGGCGTCACTACCTAGTACAGAGGGAGCTCATTTTTATCACTGATCATGAGGCCCTGAAGTACATCAATGGCCAACACAAGCTGAGTATACGGCATGCCAAGTGGGTGGTGTACTTGCAGGAGTTCACGTTTGCGCTAAGGCACCAAGTAAGAAGTCTGAACCGTGTCGCGCAGATGCACTGAGCCATCGTACATTACTCCTCACCACCATGAGCACCAGAATTTTAGGATTTGAGGTTTTCTCTTATATGTATGTTGTAGATCCTTCCTTCGGGAGGATAATTCAAGAGGTAACTGATGGTCAATGACATGATTTTATTTTGCATAATGGTTATCTGTTTCATGGATTACAGTTATGCGTTTCAGATTGTTCACTAAGGTAGCAGATTATTAGTGAACTTCATAACAAGGGTCACTTTGGGAGAGATAAGACGTTGGCCTTGATCTCTTTTAACTATTATTGGCCCAAATTGACCAGTGATGTGGCTCATTATGTGGAGCATTATTATGTGCGTCAGCGGTCCAAGGGAGTTCTCACTAATGTGGGCCTGTACACGCCTTTACTTGCACCTGAAGCCCCTTGGTTTGATGTCAGTATGGACTTTGTGTTGGGCTTACCCCGTACCCAATGAGGCTTGGATTCTATTTTGGTTGTGGTTGACAAGTTTTCCAAGATGGCCCATTTTGTGCCTTGCAAGAAAACAATGGATGCTGCCCGGATCGCCCATCTTTACTTCAAGGAGATTGTGCATTTACATGGTGTTCCTCAATCTATTACTTCAGATCGTGACACCAAGTTCATGAGTCAGTTCTGAAAGATTTTATGGGAGAAACTGGGGACGAAGTTGAATTTTAGCAGCGCCTACCATCCCCAGACAGATGGTCAGACCGAGGTGGTGAACCGGAGTTTGGGGAACCTTTTGAGGAGCTTGGCAGGAACTAAACCGAAGCAGTGGGATTTGGCGCTACCTCAAGTAGAATTTGCCTATAACAGGTCGAAAAACAGAACCACGAGAATGAGCCCATTTGAGATTGTCTATGGTTAGAATCCATCCAGAGTGCTTGACTTAGCCTCTATTCCACGAGTAGTTCGTTTAAATCACAAGGTAGATGAGATGGAAGAACATCTTCTGGGTATCCATGAGCAGGTGAAGCTGGCCGTTCACGAGAGTAATGCCAAGTACAAGGTTTAGGGCGACAGTCGCCGTCATCAGGTACTTTTTGATGTGGGTGATTTTGTTTGGACAGTACTAACTCGTGATCGTTTTTCTGTGGGCGAGTATAATAAGCTTAAGAAGCGAAAGATTGGACCCTGTAAGATCCTGCAAAAGATCAATGATAACGCCTACAGACTACGCCTCCCCAGTCATTTGAGAACTTCTGATGTCTTTAATGTGAAACACCTAAGTCCTTGTTTTGTGGATTCCGATGAAGCTATTGTAAACTCGAGGACGATTTCTTTCCAACCCGAGTCGACTGATGCAGGAGGATCCGAGTCAGATGATGCTGAGTTGTCAGATAGTACGTTATTGGCACTAAGATACCTTGAGTTGGCAGATCAGTGCAAAGATGGCAGGTGGACTACATAGAACGGTTACATCGTTTTGCATGCCACAGGCTCGGATCGGGCCCCGAAGACCCTAGTCTGATTGGAATTGGAGCTCCAGTCAAAACTCAGGACTTTACCCTGAGCATAGTTGTTTTTAAGCAAAAAAAACGACGTCTAGGCCTTCAATTTTGTAGTTTTCGGTTTTAAGAAACTTTCCATTTGCAATTTCCTTTTATATTCAAGTCAGAATTGACTGTCGTTGATTTTGCCTTAATACAATCACTTAATTTTAGTAATTTCCATATTTTTTTCCCCAAGATCATGTTTTCGGGGATTTTTTCCCTTTTTTTTGTTGTTTTGACCTTATAAATAAGGAGGCCACATACGGAAAAGGGAGCTGATTATTATTATTGAATAAAATTGTGTTTTTTTTTTCCTGCGAACAATCTGTTGAAACTAGCCTGCAGAATAATCGTTATTCTGCCCGGTGTCAAAATATCATGACATCATCCTTTCATAAACCCAAAAAATGCAATCTGAGATACAATTCTAAGTATATTAGCTAATTTGTGACAGTATTGAGCTATATAAAGTAAGGAATAGTCATTATACAAAAACTATCTACATGCTAGAAGCCCCACAAAATCACCTCGTCATCAACAAAAAAATTACCCTGAAATCAAAAACTAAGGATATTAAACCACCTATTTTTAATCACTTCTATAAGCTTTACTTACAAAAACAGAAGAATTGGAAAAGGCTTACAGTATCCTTGTTTTGGGGTTTAATGTCGTGCACGATTAAGGTCTTAGTAGAGGATTGGGAAGAAGAGTATGGCGGTGGAGCTCGTAGGAGGGATTGAAATTTTGGGCGATACGGCACGGATGAGCTAAGGGTGGAGCAGGAAAAAAATTCTGGGGGAAATGGCGCGGTGGAGGATCGAGCAACAGAAAATTTTTGGGGGAAAATAAATGGCAGCAGCTAATTTATATGGGAAATTTTTAGCATATACCGGCGCTTCAAAGCGCCGGAATATGCCCATTTCCATATTCCGGCGCTTTAAAGCACCAGTATATGCTTGAAACTCTTTTCGTATTCGGGTGTTTTATATCCAGAGGAGCATATTCCGGCGATTTCAAGCGCTGAAATATGAAATCATATACTCATTTCATTTTCCGGAATATGCAGAGGACAACATATTCCGGCTCAATACCCATTTCATTTTCCGGCACTTTTAAGCCCTGGCATATTGCAGCGCTTCTAAGCGCCGCTTTATGTATTAAAATTCATATATAACGGCGCTTTGAAGCGCCGTTATATGTTTTTTGTATATTGCGGCGCTTCAAAGAAGCACCGTCGGTTATTATATTACGGTGTTTTTATAAAGCACGGGAAATAAAGCGCTGACAAATGTCATTTATCTTGTAGTGTCAGCTCTTCCACGTTTCCACGATGTCTTAATCTCCCTCCTCTCCCTCTTTGCCCTCCTCACTTAGCTTTTTGTTGAGGATTCTCCTTCTTTTCTCCCCCATTTCAATACCAAATGACTTTTCGTTTCAAATCGAACGTATTAAATTTTTTTTTTTTTTTGAGTTAGAGAATTCTTATTTGTTATTTTTTTTTTTTATAGAAAAGACTCTTCTAGAAAACCAAATTTAACTTTGCTTGCCTTTGAGTAATTGGCTTAGGTTTTGGTTAAATTCATAATAATTGCGTGGTTCAAATCGAGTAATCTACTAAGTGCCTAAACCTAATTTGGAACATGGTTGTTTGTTGAGTTAGATTTGTAAATTAGGAACTAAGAAGAGTTCTGGTATGGAGTCTCGGTTTCCTTGAAGAAAACTTGTAAACAAAATACCAATTTTTGCTCCATTTGTATCTAAGTCGAGCTTCACTAACTTGTACTTTATGGAAATAATTATTATCATACTTCACAACTGCATTGTCTTCAAGCTTTTCAAGTATGTGAATGTGTCGTTTTTATTGCATTTTTTGTCAATTCAAGAAGTTTTCAAATGGAAATTTGATTTTGCAAGTATGGATTACTCGATGGATATTCGTACTCATAATAAAAGCGATGATAAAAAAAAGTATTCATACTCGACCGGAATGGGTGCAAGTATAAGTTAAAAAAGAAATGGGGTGCGAGTGGCGCCCCGTTGTCAACCCTAATTATCAACCAATAAAATAGTTTCGTTTTCATTACTTAATACACACAGGATTCTCTTCCATTTTATTTTAGGTTATTGGATATGCTACCGCAACGGGAGTAAATCCTCCCTCGTCTCATTTCCTTAATCTCAAAGCGGAGGCATGATTTATCATTCAGATTCTTTAGTATAACCACTAACGAACTTTACCAAAGTACCAGTTAAACTAGTTGGTAGATTTGATTCTCTTCCACTCTATTTCTAGTGAATTTGGTTTTCACACATATGAATGGAATCGAGTCGAGCCCGAGTTGAGGCAAGTTCGAGCACGACTCGTAAGAAAAAATTTATTCAAGCGAAGTCGAACTGAGTTAAGAAAATTGAATTCCAGCTCAACTTGTAAGGTGAAATTCAAATTCGAACTCAAGTTCGAGTTAAGCTTTTTGAAATAAAATAATAAATATATATTTTTAAAATAAAATTAAAATTTTTGATATTTTATATTTTTGAAATAAAATAAATATATACTAAATAAATAAAGTATATATAATATTTATTTATTTAATTTATTAATTAAATCGAATTGACTCACGAGCTATACTAGCCAAGTTTGACATTACTCGAGCCCGGCTCAATAAGCTAACCAAGCCAAAATCAAAGCTTGAGTTCGAGCTCGATTTAATCGAGTTTTGAGCTGAGTTTTTTGAATCGAACCTCTCGAGTGAGTTAAGTTGCTCAACTCAGTTCCACTCCTATTCACATATATAAATTTAATTTAATTATATTTTTTCTTTTTATTTTATTTTATTTTTTTGCAGATATATATTCTACTAGCCCATCAAACTTGTAGGTAGTTTGTTTTATGTTGCCATTTTATAAACCATTCCATTTACCATAATGATTTTTGTTTTTAAGAAACAGAAAAAAGATCAAACATTTAAAAAAAGTAAAAAACAAAAACAAAAACAAAAGCTCAAAAATATGTTTAAAAACTCTGCAACTGTTTTATTAGATGCTAAATAAGTTTTAGCTTAACAATTGTTAAAAACTTTTTTAAAACAAAAAACTGAAATTATATCTAAGCAAAACTTTTCAAACAAACCTCTCTCTCTCTCTCTCTCTCTCTCTCTCTCTCTCTCTATATATATATATATATATATATATATAAGAGTTCTAGTGCGCCACATAAGCAATGACATGAATGTCGACATAGACATACCACTTAATTATCGAATTACTTTTTTAAATAAAATATACTTACTTTCAAATTCAAATATTTGTATGTTTTATATTGAACTAACAAAATTATTTAATCTCTCAAATAATAATAACCATAATAATTCTTGATTAATATTCACTCACATAATAATTCTTATTATCTACAAAAGAGTTGTTAATCTTGAAAATCAAACTCGATCTCAATTAATAATAACCATAATAATTTTTTATTAATATTTACTCACATAATAATTCTTATTATCTATAAAAGAGTTGTTGATCTGAAAAATTGAACTCATTCTTAAAAATTAATAATTTGATTTCATTCAATTTTATATTTAATACAAAAATAAATAGAAAAATGATTTTATCTTATTGAATTATAGGAAAGTTAGACAATAAAAATAACAATAATTTAGAAAATCAATTCAATGCAATTTTTTGATCAAATCATATTTGACACAATGATCAAATACACGAGCACAAGACTGATTTTCATTGATAAGTCTATCGCATCAATATTTTTTAAATTATAATAAAATCCTTTTACTCTTGGTTCATAGGTGGTGTGCTTGACAATGTTGAGGAGGTTGATATTGTCTATTGTTTCCAGCATCATAAATGAAGATTTGAGAGTTGGTTATACATTTAATATTCTCACAATTTATAAACTCATATAATTGGTTTCATACTCTTTTTTTTTTTTTTAAATAACAGAATTCAACCGTTGTTGTTTTTTTAACAACCTAAGTGAACTAATAAGATTAAAATTCGGTAGAGGTTTTTTTGTAGTTTATTTGGATTTCACTTGATTACCAATCTATCAATAATTGATTAATCTTATCTAAAGTTTGTTAAGATGATACTTATCTAAATAAAATTTACCCTCATCTCTCATGTTACCGATAGATAAAAGTTTGTTATATTAATTATAATTATTTATGTCTCATAATTAATCAGTGTTTCTATCTTTAAAAAAGATTGAGACTACACAAATATAAGTGAAACAAAAATTGATCAAATTTAATAAAAACAGTATCCAAGCATCTCTCTCTAAAACATAAGTCAGCAACGGTTTCTCCTTGCAACCACCCCCGATTAATATAAGTGAATACATTGTTAGCTTTTTTTTTTTTTTTTTTTTTTTTTTTTTCTGGTGATAGAATATTCTTTAGTGGCCGAAATGTAAATAAAGAATATTTTAATTCTTTTTTGCGTGGTTATTCTTTGCTTGGATGATTTGATTGAAAAGTGTTTTTTTTTTATTTTGATTTTTTGTTTATTAATAATGGGTTTGGGTTAATATATAGATTTAAATGGTTTTTGACGTGAAAGTGAATAAACAAGAGCGACTAAGGTTGGGATCTGGCTTTTATTTTCTCTCTAGTAAGTGTTCTTGAATTTTGTTTTGTTTTCTCTTTTGCTAATATATGCTACTGGGAGATTGTTGTCTGAATTTTTTTTTTTGAGTTACAGTTTGAGTATCTAAAACTTAAATAAATATTTGTTGATCAATAATGATTTATATTGATTTAATGTCAAACCACCATTTCAGTTGCTGAAATTACTTTTACTGCTTAGTCTGTTCAAGTATTTTAGCACTGAGATTTTTTGTTTATTTTTCTTTTTATTTCAGGGGTAGGGAGATAGGAAGACAAACTTTTTTTTATCCTATGTAAATTTTTAAAGTGTCATATTTTTAATTATTTTGCAATTGTATGGAAAAGCCTATCATGAAGGCAACAAAAGCTATTATAAAGATATAGAGAATGTCATTTTTATCTCCTTTCTCTGTTTGCACGGGATCTCATCTATTTGTATTGTCACTAAAAAAAAAAAGAAATAAATAGTTTTACACTTTGAATTCCAACTTACTCGCCTATGAAGGCATTAAACCTAACAATAATTTAAGTAGCAATAAATTTGTGATAGTTTAAGGGTAAAAGATATATGTAAACATGACAATACCCACATAGACAATGACGTAGATGTAGATGTATGCATGAGCACTTTCTTTTTTTACAATTGTATTAATATGAACACCTTAAGCTTTTTTCTTATAAAAACTTAATATAATAAGATAATAAAAAAGCTTAGAGATATACATAAAATTAATAGATAAATATTGCAAAATTCTTAAGATGAAATAAGATAAACTAAATATTAAAATATATAAATTTTAATATACTAAATAGATATAAAATTTGAATGTAATGAGAAGATAAAAAAGCTAATAGATAAACAAATGCTATGATATAAAAATGAATAGTTAAAAAGATAATAGATAAAAAAAAAAGCTCTTAATATAATAAGAAAAAAACTAATAGATATAGATTAAGGTAATAGACAAAAAAAAATAGAATTTTTAAGACGAAATAAGTTATAGGTTTGAATATTGAAATATACACGATAAATGGCTAATAGAAGAGATAAAAAAACTAATAAATATAGACAAAACTAATAGATAAAAAATACAGGATTTTAATGATGAAATAAGACAAATTAAATATTGAAATATACAAAATTTTAATATAATGAGGAAATGAAAAAAGTTAATAGATAAATAAAAGTGATTTGATAATTTTTTTTAAAAATATAATGAGTTATTGAAAAGAAATTAGATAAAAAAAATGTGCTAAGAGAAAAAGCTAGTAGAAAAAATAAAGATTTTTAAAATAAAATAAGATAAGTTTGGATATTGAAATATATAAGTCTGTGATTTTTTTTATAAAAAGAGCTAATAAAAAATCAAGATTTTTAAAATAAAATAAGATTATATATTGAAATATATATAATTTGAATATTTTGAGGTGATAAGGTCTAATTTGAATAATGCTCTAAGTGGAGATTAAAGAAACTTTCAAGAAAAATTGTTTTAATCTCCAATTAAAATATTACTCAAATCACGCCAAATAGTTAATAGATACCGATAAAAATAAGAGATTTTTAAGATGAAGTATGATAATTTGTATTTTGAGATACAAATTTTGAATAAAAAAAACTAATAGAAAAAAAATGTATGAATATTAAGATGAAATAAGATAGACTAAATATTGAAATATATAAATTTTTAGCATAATTAGTAGATAAAAAATTTAAATATATCGAGGAAATGAAAAGTTAATAGATAAAAAATGCTCTCATAAAAAATTTGGATATAATGAGTAGTTGAAAAGCTATTAGATAATTTTTTTTAATATAGTAAAGAGAAAAAAATGTAATAAATATAGATAAAGCCAATAAAAAATGAAAGATTTTTAAGATGAAATAAGTTGAGTTTAAATATTGAAATACACAAATTTAAATATAATAGTGAGAAAAAATTTAATATATATTGATAAAATACGATATTAGTATATTTATTTAATGAGTGTTTCATTAGCAAAAAATAAAATAAATACATATTATTTTAATCAAAATTAAATATATTATGAACATTGTTGTCTTTAAAAATATTTACTTTATAAGTATATATCCGTAATGACCTCAATTTTAGTAATTATCTCTTAAAAGTTTTACCATTTGCTTTATTTTTTGTAGCTCTCTTAAAATTCTAATGAAATTTTTGTTCATTTTAATTTTAAATATTAAACTTAATCAAATTAATTTAGAATATTATCTAAAAAAATATGTTCCAAATTGGCATATTTACATTTATATATCTTAAAATTAACTAAATTTTAGTTTAGATATTAACAAAAAAAAAACTAAATAGTCACTTTTAATCAAAATTAAACTAAATATTGTTATCTTAAAAAAAAACAGTTAGCATACATCATCAATTACATCGATTAGTGTGCAGTGCAAGAGTGAGAATGACGTGGAAAAAGATTCTAAAAGAGAAGATAACTATATACAGGTCTAAAACGACACAAAATTTATCATCAACATTATTTTCTATGTTACGATCAAAATAATGCCACACAATAGGAGAAAATTGGTATTATTTTTGCGGCAAGCACTATTTAGACAACAAAAAATAAGGTTTTTAAATAAAAAAATGTATAAATATCTCTCTTTCTCTTTTAAAATATATTTTTTATTTAATTCAAATTTTTATTATGATAAAATATTTTCTTAATTAGTGTTTTTTTTCTCACATTTTGTTTTCATTAACAAAATATTCTGTGCATTTGCATGGATTCAAAGCTAGTATATATAAACCTGGTTTGAATAATACTTTAAATAGAGTAGAGATTAAAACAATTTTTCTTAAAGTGAAATAAAGATTTAAGTAAATTTAAAAGGTATTAAATCAAAACCCAAACTAAACCATAATTGATTAGCTTTCTAGTCTTGCTCCAGTCTAAATCAACATCATGCATCTACATATCGTTCAAAAAGTTTCTTCTCTTGCAAAGTTGTTTGGTCTTATAAAAATAAATTCAAAATCATATCAGAGGAGTGTTAATACAAAAATAATGATCTCAAAGACCCATATAATCGAAAAAGTTTATTAGTAACCATGAAAAAATAAAATAGTAATTTTGATATTTAATTTTTTTAAATAATTACTATTCAATTTTATTATAATTACTAATAAACTTTATCAATTATGTGGTGTTACCATAGAACTACCACGGAACCGATTCATAACTTCATGCACCCAGTACTTGTGGGAATCACTATGTCTAAAAATCCATCCAAATAATGTCCTTACAAAGATTTGCACCAAATACTTTGAAATTTTTTTTGACTAAATCGAGTGTAAAGATTTGTATTGATTAAAAATTTAATTGATAATTTTTTAAAATTTCATTAATAATATTTATATATATTTAATTAATATTACTAATAAAACTCTAAAAAATTGACAAATACCGTAAATCCCTTTATTAGCACCAGGTCAAGATTTTTTTGGTGGTTTATCACTGTGTCTCGAAATCCATCCAACTAAAAATGGAAAGTACAAATCCATACATTATAGCTGGCACTAAGGGATAGGCTCCATAGAAGATCAGTATCTCTTATGTCCCAATTATTATTCAGTACTGCCCTAAAACAAGATATTCTTACCCGTGGAACACCCACATTGGTTAGACCCCTGAGAAAAGAATCTAACAACTTGGTGGAGTAGAAACTGCCACTTGGGACAAGAAAAAGACAAAAAGCCAAAATCTTGAACCCCCAATGAAATGAGAGATTTAGATACACAGAGATAAGGAGCCTAACTCATAATTCCCTATTTATGCATACCCACCAAGCAATCAGCCTTCCATCACTCTCAAATTTGCAAGCTCAAAACAACCCCATAACCCCAAAAATATCATTTATAATAATGGCTGCCTCTACGATGGCTCTCTCATCTCCATCACTCGCCGGCAAGGCAGTGAAACTCTCTCCGGCAGCCCCTGAGCTCTTCGGAAACGGCCGTGTCTCGATGCGTAAAGCGACCAAGCCTGCTTCCTCGGGGAGCCCATGGTACGGCCCAGACAGAGTCAAGTACTTGGGCCCATTCTCTGGTGAGGCTCCATCTTACTTGACTGGTGAGTTTCCGGGTGATTATGGGTGGGACACTGCTGGGCTTTCTGCTGATCCAGAAACCTTTGCTAAGAACCGTGAGCTTGAAGTGATCCACTCAAGATGGGCCATGCTTGGAGCTCTTGGATGCGTCTTCCCCGAGCTCTTAGCACGTAACGGTGTCAAATTCGGCGAGGCTGTATGGTTCAAGGCTGGATCCCAGATCTTCAGTGAAGGTGGGCTTGACTACTTGGGTAATCCAAGTTTGATCCATGCACAAAGCATCTTGGCCATCTGGGCTACACAGGTGATCTTGATGGGTGCCGTTGAGGGTTACCGTATTGCCGGTGGGCCGCTTGGAGAGGTGACTGATCCATTGTACCCAGGTGGGAGCTTTGACCCATTGGGCTTGGCTGATGACCCAGAGGCATTTGCTGAGCTAAAAGTGAAGGAGCTCAAGAATGGTAGATTGGCTATGTTCTCTATGTTTGGGTTCTTTGTTCAAGCCATTGTAACTGGTAAGGGTCCGTTGGAAAACCTGGCTGACCACCTTGCTGACCCAGTTAACAACAATGCATGGGCCTATGCCACCAACTTTGTACCCGGAAAGTGAGAGAGGGAGGTTTTCTAAGGGTTTCGTTTGTTCAATGTTTTGTGCTATAAGTTGCATTCTGGTTGTGATCTTGAATGTTTGTTCTGGCAAGCTACTAGGTAATCATTCCCATTCAGTGGGCAGCAAATGTCCATAAAAGCCACAGCCTTTAAGGGGACAAAGCTAAAGGCTGACACTGGCCTAATAAACCCAGACACAATTTTAAAAGTACAATTTAAAGATTGTCCTGGTAACTAAAAGAATTGCATTAGTGTTTTGAAATTCTAAAGAAACGCTAATGATAAAATGAACTACAGCTTTGTGGCCAGATTTAGACCACTCGTGATAGACTACTAATTTAATTGACATAGGTTAGATTAATAATTTTTTTTGAAAAAAAATAAATTCAGTGTTGTGTCTATTTGATATTCTGTTTACAATAAGTGTTAATTTATCTCTGAACGTTTTGTTTCAACCCAAATGAATCAATTTTCCAAGTTTGTGCATTATCTGTCTAGTAATTTAATTGACATAAGTTAAATTAATAATTTTTTGGGAAAAATAAATTTATATTGAAATTTCAACGTTGTGTCTATTTGAGTGTCAATTTACACTAAGTGTCGATTTACCTCGAGCGTTTTGTTTCAATCCAATTGGACTATTTATTCAAATCTATGTGTTATCTATCATTCATTCTCATTATCCTAAAGCAATTTTAATGGACAGATATGGAAAAAGAATCCAATTGTACCTAAACAGAACGTTTAAAAATAAATTAACATTTATTAAAAATTTGAAGTAAAATAGACACAACGATGAAATCTCGAGGTTAAATTTTTTGTCCCCCTATTTTTCATATTTTGCTCCTAACAAATCAATATAGCGACTAGCGAGTGGGATATGAAAAACTCAAACCCTAATGGCAAGGCTAATCCAATTAATTATTTAATGATCAAAATCATTACTTTTATTAGGGTTTGGATTTGATGTCGTTACGTTGTTTATGAGACCAGAAAAATGTTACATATGCTTATAATTTTGATTACACTTGACGGTATTTTAATTACATTGATAATAAACTTTTACATTTGATGGCAATGTTACATATGATGGTAACTTTAATTACATTTGATGATATTTTGATTGCGTTGATCATAAATTTCTTATATTTATTTTAGAGTAAAAAAAAACTTCCTTGAGAATTTATAATTGCATCAATTTGACTTTAAATTTTAAGAGTGTCAATTTGGAGTTTTATTTTTTAAGTTAATTGGGTATTCCATCAAATTGAACCTTTATGATACACATGAAATGTATGTCAACCCTTGTTTTTCATGTTAATTTAGTTATGAGTTTTATTTTTCATATCAATTTGCACTTGTTTGAAATTACTGATATGCTTTTCACGTGTCTTTTAACGGTCCAATTAGACGAAAAACCCAATTGACCTGATAAATAAAATTCATGGACAAATTGATACTATCAAAACTTAAACTCAAATTGACCAAATCATAAAACTTCAATGATAAATTTTTTTTTCCCCAAGAATTTATACCAAAAACAACCAAACTAGCGTCAAATATATCCAAAATTATCATCTCATGTAACATTTGGTGCCATAAATAACACAAGGACACCATATACTTCCCCCCTTTATCTAACATCTTGAACACTAATTTCTACTAATTCCACAGCCATTGAACAGAGACAAAATTTCCTCTCACGTAGGGTTAAGGGGGGAAGTTGGGGATGAGGGAGAAAATAAAGAGAGCCTTAGAGGCAAGCCAGTAAAGAAACAGGAAACTTTGACAATGGTAAAAATAAATTAATGAGGAATTCCCCAATGTATTTCATTTTACGTTCATGCATGTTACATTTATCACTGTAAAATTATAAAGGACGCGGCACGTTTGCCTGACCTGTATGACAAACGGTATACAAGAAAGTCACCAATAAAAGAACAAAATATACCCTATCTGTGATCCTATTACATAGAAGTGGCCTTTATGAACAAATGAATTGTATGCTTTAATGTAAAAAAAATGAACATTGTATAATGGCGCAAGGAATGCCAAATCCACAAATGTAGCTTCATCCCTTTGTCAGATTCATGAACTTTAAGGATTTACTCTTAAGCTGTTGATGGGAAAAATCATCTTAGCTGTTGACTGACATAAACAGATTGAGCAAATTCAACCTTAGCTTCCCTTCAAATTAAGCACCACCCTAATAATGATCCGCGACATGGGATAGCAAGATAAATCTTGTTTCTGCAAAATGGAAAGTCAAGCATGATTTAATGATGCCCTTGCTCTGGCCACAGACGCTGCATAAAGTTCCTCGTACTGTGTTGCTGATGATTCCCAACTAAAATCTATATTCATGTCCTTCCGAACAAGCTCTTGCCAACTCTCTGGGTCATTCCAGTAGTGGTTATATGCGCGCTCCAAAGCACTGTTTACTCCCTGTTAAATTCTCATATCATCAGGGAGGACAAGAACAACAGAAATAAAATAAACACATTACTAGAGCTGGACAAAAAACCATGTGTGGCTTTGGAAGTGGAAGGGGTGTTCGGGGACACAAGGCCACTACTGGGCCGGTCAGCATATTGCCAGCTCTAGTGCTGAAATACAATTCCAGAAAGAAAACTAAAAACTGAAATCATACTAGAGTCGGCAGTCATCCAATTACCTGTTCATTAGGAGTCAAAAATGTAAATCCATTCCGAAATTGAAGCGGCATTGTATCATCTTCAACATCAAATACGCTACAGAAGAGAAACTAAATGTTTCAGTAATGATTCACCAATCAGAATAACTTGACATCAGTTTGGTGATATATGTAGATAAGGCATGGTGGTTCACCTGTCATTTAGGCCACCCGTTTTTCTTGCAATGGGTACAGAACCATATCTCATTGCTATCATCTGCAGGAAAATCATGAAATGTTTACTGAAAAGGGAAGAAGAAAGGCTCAAACTAGTATTGGGATTTGGATTTGACACTAACACTTGCAAATATAGTATTTGGCTGTATATATTTAGACCACTGATTGTACCCTTGAAACCATTAGTTTCAGTTCCATTGAGCAACATGCTATAGAAAATTTTCTATTCAAGAAGATTGCTTAGGCAACAGTGTCTACCTGTGTAAGTCCACAAGGCTCAAAAACAGATGGAATGATGAAGATATCAGATGCAGCATAAATAAAATGGGAAAGACTCTCATCATACTTCAATATCAGCCGAACGTGATCATGATTCTGAAAATGGTTTGCAATACCCTCAAATTCCCTCTACAAAGCAAACAGAGAGACAAACAAACAAATAGATCAATAAATTAATAACCTTCTCAGTTCTAAATTAAATAGTGAAGATGGGATGTCAAACACAGGGAGAACACAACAAAAGAAGACAAACTTTAAACAAATGAAACCTAGCTATAGAACGTAAAGGGTAGCAACTATTGTTAGAATTTAAGAGAGTAAAGAGATGTGAGAATTGAAGAGAGTAAAGAGATTGTACAAATGCTTACTTGAGTTCTTATTATTGAGAATACAATTAAGAGTATATATAGGTTGTTAAAGGAAAAAGACATTCCTTAAAACAAGGAAGGAAACATGGCTTAAAGTAAGCCTTAAAACAAGGAAGGAAACATGGCCTAAAGTAAGTCTTAAAACAAGGAAGGAAACATGATCTAAAGTAAGCCTTAAAACAAGGATGAATATATGGCAAGTGTGGGTGAAGTGGAATAGTTAGTGACCTTAATTAAAGAAAAGAATATGAACTTTGCCATCCATTGACAAATATCATATGGTGAGGCAATAGATAACCTTCATGAAACTTGTGTATTTATTTGCACATGTTAATGATATAAATACAGCACATAAACCATTTGCTATGAAGTATAAAAATATGCACTGGATATGTTTTCTATTGTTCTCCTCATGCCAAAATCCAAATTTGATATGGCTATGGGTTTCTGAATCCAAAATGGGCAAGCCAAACCTTAAGTTGCATAAATTAGCTTCACAGGAATGATGTAATATTATATTATATAAATGATTACATGTGTGCTTAATGATAAGGTTGGATCTACAATTCTCGAACACTTTATATTCCTGATTTTAATTAGCCACGCAACCATGACAATGAAACTAGAACATTAAAAAAAAGAGTAGTATTACACTTTTGAAACTGAAAAAAATTGGGGGAGGGGGAATGTGTTTCACTGTTTAAAGTGAGATCCTCATTTTCTTCCCTATTGTTATTTAAAGTGCAGAGAATGACCAGAAAAAATGAAAGTAGAACTTTACCTGAATATGTGGGACTGGGCTTGAACCAAGAAGTACAAATTGTCCTCCCAACTCCAACGTTCGATATAGTGCATGTCTAATCAGATGCACTCCTTTCTGTGGCACCAATCTTGTTATGCAGCCCACCTACTCAATAATGAGTCAAAAGTTTTCAATTAAAATTCATGTAGATTCAGCAACAATCAATTAAATATAGATATGATAAAGAAATCATAACAAATGTTGATGATATCACCTCATATGATCCTAAAGATCTTGCATGCAGAATGTAATAATGCAAATGGAATGACCATACTCTCATCGTACGATTAAAAGCTCCACTAAAAAGTAATATTGCCAAGTCTTAAACTATTCCTAAGAATGAGAAACAGATAAGCAAATTACCAAACCATGAACCTGGACACCATTCAAAAATGAATTCTTAAACTTGAATAATTTTTCTTTATACTTGTCAGCAAAAAGCCAGGCAGTAACATCATAAGTTCTTGCTGATGTTTACCATCAGATGCATTGTTCTAATCACCTAGTGGAAGCATGAAACAGCAAAAAGGAGAGTGCAAGAAACAAAATGATCAACCGGAGCTCCATGCACAGAGAACTGGAAGTGCTGATAAAAGGAAGTAGCAATAAAACAAGAAAAAGGAAGTTCCAAAATCAAATATCTCAATGTGAATCTCCCTTAAAGGCTTAATAGCGTATAATCTACAAAAGGTTAGGAATTAATATCAGTATACCCAAAGAAGTTGAATACAAGTTCAAGCTTCAGTTTTCCATGTTTATGGTTTTCTTATAAGATATGATGAAACTTTTTTTCCTTAGGCAAAAAGAACTTAAAAATGCAGCTCTTGGAGTTAAGAACTCTATCCAGGATGATATCTCCATCATAGATGCATCACAGAAAGAAAAATGCACAAAGTGGACATCATAATAAGATTTATATGTATATATATATATATATACACACACACACATATATACATATGATATTATGCTGCTTTGCATCAAAACATTTATCAACTAATACTTCAGAAAGAAAAAGATTACCAATGGCTGCCTAACATCAACAGATGAAAGTCCAAAATGCCTTCTTATGGCTACTTTATTTTCTGTTTTCCCTTGAAGATCATTAGCACTGTACTGGACTTTGAGGAAAGTATCAGTGGCAGGATTCCATGCATCAGTATCGATTCCATTTAGAATTCCAACGAACTTCTTCGAGTGAAAATTGAGTGTTGAATGGAGGCCTTTTCCACCCTGTAAAACATAATTGGAACATATAATAGAGCCTTCATTGATGACCAAGAAGTAATACGCTCTGAGACAATAAATTACTTCTCCATTCTTTTTGCTGCTTTTGGTCAACTCTCTGTCCTTGTCATTTTAAGAAAAGGGGTCACTAATCCAAAGTTTTGACACTAATACCTTAGACAATTCATGTAAAGCTAAACAAAGTATCCAGTGTCACTATTTTAGATTTGTGTTTCCAATCATCCACAATGTAGTGTCGTTTTATTTTGGAATTCTATTTAGTCATTCCAAAACTATTTCTTCCCAATGCTTATCATTTTTGTACTGGCAAGAATGGGTAAAAAATTTTAAAAAAAAAGAAAGAAAGAAGAAACCCTACCAGAATATAAAACCATCTTACTAAAATAGAGCTTAGGATTTGGAGTTTAGGGACCATAGAACATCAACAGACAGACATACATATAGGAAACAAGGAATGAAACGAGAATCAAAACAATTGAGAACTTAATGTATATTAAAGTTAATTTTCATCCATCCTATTGACAGGATAAAAATTGATGTTAAATACAAAGAATAGCTCACAACAATGTAGCTTCTCACTTGGTCATTAAAATAAGCCTACACCCAACGTATTATGTTACGAATATTCAGCATAGTCCAAACTTATTCTCATTCCATTTTCCATAATGATTCACATTCCAACATTTTAAATATATTATCATGAACACACTCACAAAATTCGTCTAATCACTTCCTACCAAATATAATAGTTTAAAGAAATTAATCATACTGAAGACCTCTACTCTATGATGTAATTTTTTTTTACCTTTGGGTGTCTGCCCATCTATTTATGGCCTGACGATATTCTTAGGATCACAAAGCCTAAACCATGCCCATTTCAGGAAAACCTCGAGACTTATCAAAGTCATCAAAATCTCTGGTGATATCAATTCAGAAGCTTTAGTTGTAATTCCCAAATAGGTTATTACAATGTGGATAATGAAACTTATTACCCATTAGTTAAGTTCCATGAACAAACATGAATGTGGAAACAACTTAGAAATAAGTTTTCACATCCAGCTGTATCATTATAATTCTAAGGCGAAAAGGCACTCCTGTATTCACTTGTTCTGACATGCCAGCACCGGTATCCATGTTTATGCCCATAGTTATATCACTTCCTAATGTTTCGCATGTCAGTATTGGTCACCTTACTTTCATGATAAACACACAGACCAATATCATTTTCCTTGTTCAGTAAGTTATTTATATTTGATGGTAGAGTTCAGTAATATAATGTTTTTCTGAAAAAAGTGTTATAAAATCCATAAATTTTCAAATATCAGGATTTGTTGACCTGATAAGTCTCAGAGTTAAACTATGGGGCATAATCCTCAAAACATAAGAGGTTCCAATGGTACAGCATACAACATGCATGGAATTGTACATTTTCTGGTGAATATGAAGAGTTCTGCCATGAAAAAGAAATTTCTATGGAACAACTTTCTGCGATAAAGACAACAGATGAACAGTCTGCATGATGGTATACAACAGTCTCAGGCCATAGCAGTAGAATGTATGTCAGTGACAAGAATACAAATACTGAATATAACAAGAGATAATTCTTCTAATGACTTACAACGAGCTGGCATATAGATAAAAGAAATATTAACAAGGAACATAGTTTAAAAAAAATTCTGGATAAGATATAATTTTGTGTTTGTGTACTTTCTTTAGCTATAACACGATATCCTAAGAACAATTTTGACATCATCTCCAAAAGAGTTTCTTATTAAAAACATGAGACCAGATGCAAGCATTGACATAATTTTTTAAAATTACAAAGAATTTAAAATAAATGAAAAAAGGGAAAATAGTGTGAAGCATAACCACAAAGCAAATTTCATACCTCAGCTGTCCGCACCTCCTGTGCATAGGTGGGTGATACTGTTGTCACAATGTTAGAGAACACAATTGCACCCTAAAAAAAGCAAAATGTTGTAAAAGAGTAGGAGAAAATTTACTTCACTGGGGAGCAATGTTAGTTATAATTGAATCAATAATAATGAATACCTTTACAGGATTGATCCTATCATGTGCTGAGTTGTCCTGCATTCTATCTGGTCTATTTAGCTGGTGGACATCAAGACCACAGGATGCCAATTCTGAAGCAGGTGCATTCCCTTGGTACTCGAAATTATGGCATGTAAAACATATCCTAGCTGAATTCAGCCCTTTTCGGGCATACAAGTCCCAATAAAGTGGTGCCTACATATTGATAAGAGAAAATCAATTGTAATGAACCAATTAGTCAGGTACTGAAAACAACATAATATAACAACGATATTCTAAATTGACCGTACAACAAAAGCTGTCTGCCAATCGTGACAATGAATAATATCTGGTTTCTTGCCAGCTTGAAAGAGCAACTCAAGTGCTGCACGGCTAAAATAAGAAAAACGTTTGAAATCATCATGCTCCCCATAAAATTGTCCTCTCCAAAAGAACTTGTCCGGATGATGAGGCTCAATAAAATATACAGGTAGACCTACCAAACCAAAATTGCAGTCAGAATGCTAAGCTAAAACATACCAAGCAAATAAAAACAATAAAATTCCTAACCTTCAACGGTGCCAACCCAGATTTTATTTTTGAATAGCTTCCCATCAAAATACGACTCTACCACCATATCTAGGGCCTGTACGAGTAATCAAAATCAAATTATTAAGAAGTTGATTAAACATAGGTTCTTTAATTGTTTCTCAGTTCACCAAATTATTTAACATACCCTTAAGTCATGAATACGATCATACTGCATGGAATCGTATTTGGGAAGAACAATTTCCACAAGATGTCCTCTCTTTTGTAGTGCTTTACCAAGACCACTCACGACATCCCCCAAACCACCAACCTGATTAAAAAATTGGAAAACAAATTTAAAAGGAGGTGTAAAAGCAGACATAACAGCAGCAACAAGAAAAACAACAGCACAATGAACAAAACTAACATTTGAAGTTATGCAAGCAGACATTGATCGGAAATTAAGAGAATAATAACTGACATTTAAACGTGATTTTTTAACGCATAGCAAAGTTAAAAAGAGAAAAGAAACTGATTGTTTTAACTAAGCAAAAAATAAGAATCAACTATTCCATTTTCAGAATTCAGTAGCAAAAAATATGAGATCGTTTCATGAATGAACGCAAGGTCAGCAATTGACTGAAAAAAGTGATGTGGCACATCCCTATTAAGATAGATCAGAATGAGAATTTACATTTAATGAAAAGTAAAAGAAAAATAAAAAGAGAACATGCTCTGAATTGATCACCCAATCATCGAGATGCCCTGCCACAAGGAGATGCATCTGTGAGAAACAACACAAGTTCCATGGGTAGATTGAAACATACACCAATATTTTCATGGCACAATGATGAGGAGGAGATTTTCTTTGAGTTTGTGATAGATGATAATGGCCTTGTTTGGGAGTTGCTTAAATGCAACTTAAATCACCAAAATTTAAAAGTTTTTAGAGCCTTTAACTCTAAAAACTTATGTTTCGGTGATTTAAGTTGTACCTAAACCACCCAAACAACGCCAATGACTCTTATGTCAGGCTCAAAGGTGAAAACCACAATACTAAATACAGGGTGGAGTTATTTCTAGTAGATGTGATAATGACAATTGTACTGCAACTTTGAGCTTGTTTAATGACTCATTGATCCCACAATCCTACATAGAGGGCAGAGTTCTGAAGGTGTACTCTGATTTGTTCTTTTTTTTTTTTTAAAAAAAAAAAGAAAGAAGATGAAATATGAAAGAAAGGGCCCTCTTCATTGCAAGATTCACTTCCAAGATCTCTCTCAATATAAGGAAATTCAAATTTAATTTTCCTTGGAGTGCTGTGTAGCGTATAAAAATTCCTACTACGTAGCACTTTTTATGCAGACAGCTGCTCTTTCAAGCGTTTTGACTTGTGAGAATTTGGTGACTAGAAGGAAATTTTTTTATTTACACAGGGACAAGGAGTCAGTTGATCATTAAGTTTTACATTGTTGTTTTTCTAGAGAGAGAAGAAGAATCTTCTTATCTCTTATTAGAGTTTGATGCGTTAGGCCAAGAACAGACTTTGAATATGTAGTTGGGGATTGAGGGCGATGATTGATGTAGAACAAGTAATAGGAAAAAAAACATAAAGAATAGAAACTAGGCTACCCTTGGGATTGGAAAAGAAGCCAGGCTACCATCAGGGTTGGAAAAAGAAACCAGGCTACCCTGGAGGTTGAGAAGAAATTGATACTCAATATCAATAATTTTTATTCATTCAAAGCTATTGAAAATTAACATAGAGATCTCTTAAATAGATATCTTTAGGAATCCTAATCCTACTTCAACACTTTAAAGAATTTCAATAATGATCAAATATTATGTTCTAATCCTATCCCAAGAAATTAAATCCTAATTAAATACTATTTCCTAAGATCCTCAATAAAATATAATTCTTTCACGATTACAAAATTACAAATTTGTCCCCGTACTACCCCATCATGTCTTCAAACTTTTCAAGAACTTGCTCAACATATGAAGGAGGAATTGTGGCTAGTACAACTTCTGTATCTTTTATCAGGTATGGTTTGAGCTTAGTAGCACAGTTTTCAAGAACTCTCTCCGCTAACTTCTGACAGGCATAGCTTCCTCATTATCTTTTTTAACACTAGCTAAGATTGTGAAGAGCAACTCGTGGAAAATTTCTTCACTCTCTTCTAATGCAAGGTTCATAATAGTCTCCATAGATGTGAAGACATTCTTTCGGTGATAATCCCTTATAACCTTGAGGAAATGTTGGAATACCTCATTAATCAAAGCGTCACATTCAAGATCCAACATCAATACACATGATCTGACCTTGGCAACAGTCTCAAGAATTGAGATACTTTTAATATATAACCGGCTAACAAGGACGCAATCAACTAAAAGACTTCCTTCATTTGTTAATCATCATAAGGGTGTCTGGTACAGTTATTCTTGTTATCTCACTGATGCAAACGGTGACCGCAATTTTCATATCAATATGTGAATGCTGGTTAGTAACTAAAACTTCCATCAACAAAGAGAGTGCAATTTGCAGCAATGTAGAACGGAAGCTTATCAACCGACAAATGAGAACTTGTAAGCTTATACCGAAGCTTGGTAAGTTGTTGGTCAATCTCGAAAATAGACACCATATTTTTAATTTAAATAAATCATAAACAGTCGAAAATACGCAACATATTTCTAATTTAAATAAATTAGAAACAAAAATAAAGCATGAAAAAGAACCCTTCTTCTTTTTTTTGGTTTTTTTACTGTTTTTCCACTCTTTTTTCAGTTTTTTTTTTTTTTTAAACAAAAAGTATAGATATAAAGAACTAAAACCAACTAATGTTTCCTCTAAACAAACAAAGGTAAGCTGCTGGGTGTTTTTCGTTATAGCCTGGATCAAAATGGCTCATACGGTTTCAGAATATCGGCTCGATTAACGTGGCCCAGTCAACAAGAATGGTTTCAGACTCTCGGCTCAGCAGTTAACTCGACTCAGTCAAGTCTTGGAGCAAATCGGATTAGATGGGTTGGGTCAGGAGTAATCCAGGCTACGTTGACGCGTGGCACGCATGCGTTGCCATCCGACCCTGACTTAGCCGAAAAACTTCAGGACACGGCTAATATGAAAGGATACGCGTGAGACAGTAGCTGAAGCAAACGGTGGAGGCATGCAATGGCAGGAGGATGACGGCTCAGACGAAAAAAATGTGGGTTCTAGTTGTCTGAGGGTCCCGCACCTAGTGGTGGTGGCAGCGCACACCAAGGAACAACGGAGGTTGTCGGATCAGAACTTTATCTATGCAACTATTCAATGAAATACACGATCTGATTTCTCTTCTTTTTTTTTTCAAAATTCAGATATAGTTTAGGGTATGTTTGGGTGTTTGTGTTTTGGGTTAGGATGTGTGTATAGGGATCTAGTTTTAGGCTCTGATACTAAACTAATGTAGAACAAATAACACGAAAAAAAAGATAAAGAATAGAAACCAGGCTACCTGGGATTGGAAAAGAAGTCAGACTACCTTGGGGATTGGAAAATAAGCCAGAATACCTTGGGGATTGGAAAAAAAGCCAGGCTACCCTGGGGATTGGAAAAGAAGCCAGGCTACCCTTGTGATTGGGAAAAGAAGCCACACTACCCTAGAGGTTGAGAAGAAATTGATACTTAATATCAATAATTTTTATTCATTCAAAGCTACTGAAAAGATCTCTTAAATAGAGATCTTTAGGAATCCTAATCCTACTCTAACACTTTAATTTCAATAATGATAAAATACTATGTTCTAATCCTATCCCAAGAATAAAATCCTAATTAAATACTATGTCCTAAGATCCCTACTAAAACATAATTCTTTCATATTACAAAATTACAAATTTGTCCCCATACCTTTCTATACCCCATCAAGGGTATTAAGGCATAATAGAGTTTTCGAAGACGTGGAGCATCGAATAAATGAGGTTAAAGCTGGGATTTTCAGTCGCCTATTTTCTTGGTTCAACTCCTCTAATAAGACATGTTTCTCAAGGTCATTTGTGAATTTTCTAGAACCCATATTCAATTTTTTTTTCAACTTTCATTTATCTGTGTGCTCTTGTATGCTCCTCGTGCACTAAAGAGTGGCATCCTTCATTTTTTGCATTTTGTTTAATATTTTCATAACTTGAATTTTTTATTATTAAAAAAATAACTTTATTACTTATCAGAAAAAAGAAGGTAAAGATAAAAATGAGAGCAATAATTTCTTTTCGTTTTGTGATAGCCAAAGAAGTGCAATTTGAGATCCTCCAGGCCTGTTAGTAGTGATTGAACTCCTAAAGGAAAGAAAATAATAGACTTTGTGGTTCAGTGACTAAATTATGTTCCAAACATGTTATCACTATGAAAGAAAGATACTTACAATCATATCTCTAATTCTCTCTGTCTTTTGCAACAATTAATGTAAACCATCCTTCTTACTTCAAGTAAAGAGTGCTTCACCAACCTTAATAGGTCAAACAAATACTGGATTTATAGTCTACAACTACTGAAAAAACACACTAGTGGATATGGCCAATAGTACACTACATGGTGGTATATATGTGCAGTCTAGGTCTACTACCTACCAAAGACTCGAGCAAAGATGAAGGTCTAGTGAAGCCAACATGACAAGAGAGGATATATGAAATGCAAAATCCTCAAGAAGTCTCTTGTGATAGATAGCTGCCCTGAAACACATCAAAATCTGACAGTGCTCACAACACCTCAAAAGGGATTGACAATTTGTAAAAAAGCCATTGCGATGTTTTGTTAAGAGCATAAACAAAAAGAAATCTCCACTCATATATGCTCCAAAAAATTGTGGCACAACAGTAACAGATGTATAGCGCTCAGTTTTTTTTTTATAAAAAAAATAAGTAAATGCATAGGGCTTCGTTAAGCTCACCTTAGCAACTGGTGCCATCTCTGCTGCAATATGAACAACATACAATCCTGGACTAAAGATCAACAAATGGAACAAATTAAACAGCAGCAGTTACATACTGAAATTAATATCTAAAAGTTAATACCTTGTCACTGATGATGTCAGCCTGAGAAAAGTAGATATGGCTTCGCGCTCATTCTTTTCCATGCATGCCATGTATGCATCATAAATTCGTCGATCTCTCTTCCATGCCATTTCTCTCAACATCTTTGCATCACTGGTTGATATTTTCTTCTCAAGCAGCCATCCATCAATAATAAGAAGTAAACGGCTCCAAAATTCCCAAGGCATATCGTCCACAGGTTCGTCTAATGCCTTTTTCTTACTTTTTTCCTTTAAACTACCAAGTGTTTCTTGAAATTCGTTAATAGATTCTTGATATAATTGAATATATGAATGTATCTCTTCGTCAGACTTTTCAAGACGCTCCTCTAGTAATTTTATTTTTTGTTGCATAAGTTCATTATATTGTTGCGCTTTTTCTGATGATAATTTGTAGACATTAGCTTCTTCAAGAGATTCTTCTAATTTATCCACCCATTTTCCGAGTTCCTGGTTTTGCTGTAACACTAAAATGGCTTGATCTGCCTGTTTGGTTGCCTTATCTAACAATAGTTGCAGATTTTCTACCTTCGACCACAAGTCCTTGCATTCAACTTTAAGAGTAGAAAGCTTTGAAACATCTTCCTGAGAAACTGACAATTTAGACTCCAACTCCTTAAGTGAAGACTCCAAAAGTGAGCGTTCTTTTTCCAACACTACTACACGTTCATCTGTATTCTTGACATTACTAAGCCCTGTCTTGAGTGCTTGTATGTCATGTTTCAAGGACAGATTCTCCATCCTCAATGAATCAAGCATGTTGCCAAGAGATTGAACATGACCATTATGCGGTGAAGGGAGAGCCAATTCATTACGCAAATTCTCTAACTGATCTTCCAGAAGTTCCACATGTATCTTCTCTTGGGTAGTAACCTTAATTCGTGCATCAGTTTCTGCCACTTTAATTTCCAAAACGTTAATCTGTCCCTGCAACGCCTCCTTCTCACTGAGAATCTTGTGAAGTTCTTCAAGTGTATGAACCCGAGATTGGCCAAGAAGAAAGATATCTGGAATATATTTTTTGAGAATAAATACTAATCCCATGCATCTTACTATAATTTGATAGAAAGACAGTAAAGCAAAGAAGGACCACATAAAATAATTTCAAGAGTATAGCCGAAGGAAAAGCTACTTTTCTCCACATTTCTCATCATGCCTATCAGTTGCCCAAGTTGAACACTTGAAAGATGCTCTCCGCCATCTCTATTTATTGCCTGGAATAGGAAAAAAAGACTTCATCATTCAGATTTTAGAGTTTATCTTTTATTTTCCTACTCATAGAAAAGTAGGGCAAAAGATTATTTTTACCTATCAAAAACAGATTCCCATGTCAAATATCAGCCCAGATTCAATCTAAAATACAAGGGGAAAAATATTTATCGAGTTTAGACTCTACAACACTGAAATTCATGCAACAAAATTTTAACCCATCTAAAGTCAGCTCAATAAATTATTATTTGCTACAAAATTTCGTAGGTCCATATCTCAAAATGGAAAACTCTTCAATACACCAATAGAAAGCTCAGATTTCCTTTTAAACTGCCAGAAGAAAAACTATGCATATTAACAGACTTTTACTATTGCACCAGAGAATGGTCCCTCTTTATGAATATTTAATAGCAAATGTAAATTTAAAATGGAGCTTCCCCTGTGGATAGTAATAAAACAAAAACAAGAACTATTATACTATGGTTGTAAGCATTTGTTCCCAGCAAGATGTAACAGAAGATGCTTCCTCCAGCACTGCAACATGCTATTCCATTTCAGATGTTAAGACCATAGCAACATAACACATCATGCAGTCCCACGAGCATAGAAGTGCATTCTCTTTTATGGTCCAATATTTGGGCTACACAAGGGGGATGCAACCCTTCCCCACCTCATAACGCCTCAATCCCACGAGAAGACAGGATTCGATTCCAAATCCTTGGTACAACCACCTATGGACATTACCAACTAAGCTTAATTGGCACCTTAATAGAATTGTGTGTGTATATATATATATATATATATATATATATATATATATATATGTTTTTTTTTTTTTTTTTTGTTGCTATATAATAGAGTTGTATATTAATTGAACCTAAAGATATCATCGAAGAACCAAGAGTAACAAATAAAATAAAAAAATTAAGTGCAAAGACAACTGAAGTTGCCCATCGACAACATGTCACCCCAAGTATGAAAACATCCATACAATGTTAGCATAAATGAAAGGGTTCACTAGATTGAACATATCTGCAGCTACCTATCAATATGAGAAATGAATAGTATATTATCATTTGTAAATGATAACGAAAAATTCTTAAGTTAGTTCCTGTAATGTGCATTAGCAGGATTTCCATGGAAAAAGCTAAGCAAATATCATAACATGTAATATCAGACTGCAGAGGAAAATAGAACAATGGATCTGAAAGGTTTATTTGGCTTATTACATGGTGAAAACAAACAGTGAAAGTCAACACAGCGAAGAGTGACCCATACAAGGAGAAATATTTTTAAATCTGTCTCTTCTCCAAACAATACTATACAGTTAACACTGGATAGAGGATATATGAAAAAATAAACTAAATACAAAATAATCCAGCCTTCAAAAATTAAGCTTTACAAATGCGTACTGGTAATCAGGATAAGTTCAAATGGGAAACATGTCTCATTCAACAGTTTCTCTATATAAACTTTTTAATTACAAAAGTTAAAAACAAATATTTCTATTATGTAGAATCTACAGAATGCCTCAAGTTTTCCAGCGTTTACAGTCAACCACTCAGAAGCCATGACTTCAATAACAAGTCATGGTGGTATTTCTCTCCATTACTCTTCTTACTTCACAGGAAACTATACATATTGATAAGTTAGAAAAATATATATTATCAGACCACAGTTGCTTAATGTGGCGCAGAACCATGGCGTGGAATATTCTAAGTTTTTGAGATTTTGAAAAAACAATCATTTTTAAAGGATTTTTTAAAAGAAAAGGTTAGTTTTGGAAGCATAGAAGATGAGGAAGAAAAAATAGAAGAAACGGGTGAAAATCCTGCACACGGTGTGATCTAGTTTTATAAAATGAAAAACCTCCCAAAGTAAAGCCAAAAAAAAAATAATTGAAACAAAAGACTAGGAACAACTGATCTAGATTATTGACCTCAGGGTATACATCTTACAGTATGTTTGAAATAAATGAATTCCATAGATTTTATGGAATTCACTTGCAATTTCATACGTTGTTATGTTTGAAAGATTGTGCGGAGAGAAAGGAACCGAAAGGCTTTTGATGGTGTGGATAAGCCTATTGGGATTATTAGAGATAATTGCTTTGATACCCTCAAATTATGGTTTAGGGGAATTTTTTTGTAAATAATGAGGATTTTCTAGATTTTGTAGATTTCCTTCATTGTAATTAGTAGTTGGCTTTGTGTTGCACCTTCTTGATACTTATCAAAAAAATTTATGAAATTCATTTATAAATGAATTAATTTGTCAAAATTGATAGAATTTTCATATGAATTTTATAAAATGAAGAGCAAAAATTATGCTTAACCTTTATTTCTCTCTCTCACACACACAAAGAAAAGCATCTCAATCAAGCAGCATATTCAAAATTTTACATATTAACAGCCAACATAACAATAAAAAAATGAATTGTCTCACCTAGAGTAGCCTTTTAAATTTCCAGCTTATTAGCCAACATAATAACAAATATGGCAACCAAAGAAAAATGAAGTTGGAGAAAAAATGTTACTAGAATGGGAACCATTTTGTTCTACTTCTTTTTACTTTTAGGATAATTGGTAAACTAACTATATCTTAACATGGTATAAGACCTCAAGGTCTTGATTTCAAGTCTTGAGGATGTCCCTTTTCGTTTGATATTTCACCCAATACTTTGCCCTTTCACATTTGGGCTTTCTTACACTTGATTTTTACGTGCAAAGCCTTAAATCTTTTTGTCAATTAGTAACTCAACTTTTTTTTAAAAATAAGAAAGTCAAACATGAAAATTCATTTCAATTCATTTGCAAACGAATTCTTTAAATGAATTCTATTTTCATTGGTCCCAAACGAAGTGTTAGTAAAGGTATATACCAAAGATTTCGCCACCTCCGGCACAGTTAGAGTGCTCAAGTTTTGCTCATGGATATTCTCCACATCTATAATGGTTTCAATGTCGTCCTTATTTTCAATTTCCAGATTCAATCTCAGAACACTATCTGTAGGAGCATTTTCAGACTCGGAATCCTCATCACCCCTTTGCTGGAAATCCGCATTTGTTGGGATCGGTTCAGGAGAGACTTTCTTCACTTCTTGTCTCTTATTGAAACTGCATAAATTTTCATAACTATCAATTAATCACATTCTAGGTATGAAAAGTAATTCGCTAGTCAACTATAAGACAGACTCCATAGAAATAAATAGGAAGAAAATTTTAACTCGAAAAAAATTCTAAATGTGTGCAACCTACAAGAAGGTCATTCAAATAGTTAAAATTGCTTATAAACTAAGTTTCAGCTACATGCCTACAACTATAGTCATTTACCAATAAATTAAAAGATTACGCCTGTGGTTAATTATGTTGAAAAGTATATTCATGATGCTTCAAAATACTATATTACTGATCAGGATAATTAAACTTGAGCTTATCAACAAGACTAATTAAACCTAATCATTGCTTTAAGTATCCTAAATTGTTGTTAATGAATACACCATAGATATAGGTTTCTTTTAATCTTAAAAATTGAAGTACATTTGTGTTCGCTAGTAATTAGATTCCAAAAGGAGAATGATGGTCAAATTAACTCCACATAAGGATTTAAAATATAAAACAAAAACCAACATAAGGCCAAACTTAACAACAAACGGCAAAAGGGAAAGTTAAAACAGAGATTATCAAATCAAAAATCCTAAGTACTATTAAGAAAAGAAAACAGATTAAGGATCAGAGTATAACGAATACGAGATTATCAAAGGAATTTCAAAAGATAAAACAGAGAGAGGAAGTACCTGGAACCACGTTTTCGCATTTTACAATAAGCAGGAAGACAGTGACGAGAAGTCCAGAATAAGCGGACATTTAAGTGCTTAATATTGCAGGTAAGTCCCGTTAAGCCCTGGCTCAAAAAGGACGTTGATAGCTTTTCAGCCATTGATCAGAGCTCTATCAAGAGAGAGATTAGAAGAGATGGAAATGCAGAGAGAGAGAGAGAGAACAAAGGTTCCTTCAAAAAAGCGCTTATAATATCTGCTGCTTTTGTTTTTTTGTGGGAGAGAAGTATACGGAGAAATTAATAGAAAATAACTTTCTAAGGAGTCTTCGCATCTTCTGCGGAATGTAATGGTAAATAACTTTCTCAGGAGTCTTGGCATCTTCTGCGGAATGTAATGATGCGTGCAGGTACAAATAAGAACAAAATGGTAATCACCGCTCGTGTGGTGAGTCTCTGAGTTAAACTGTGTCTATCAGGACTTTATCGTGATCAAACGGTGATGCTACTGTAGAGCCCACCAAAGATTTGGTTTATTACAGTATAATGTTTCTAGTAAATTTTTTTAAAATTATTGGTAAAATTTTCAATTGATCTAAAATATAAGTTATTGACCAAGCCAACTAAATATTTCTCTTGTTTAATACTTACCTACAAGACTCTACTCTTATTTACTTATATTTTGAGAAATTACATAAATTTAGTTTTATCGTTTTTGACTAAACGAAATCAATTAATTTTTAACAAACATGCTATAAAAACAAAAAAAAAACATATAAAGTGATTTCTTCAACATGTGTTTACTCTTTCTTCTTTTCTTTTTTCACATTTTTCTATCTGTATTACCCTTTCGTCTATCACTTCATCTTCATCCTTTTCACGACATCACCATTGCTCAACCACTTCTCATTATCTAGCCGCCACATAATCACACCCCTTATCATTTCTCTTTGTCACGCCCTTGACCTAAGTACGAGCCTAAGGACACGTCAATAGCTACTCACCTATAGAGTTTCCTCTACAAGTGAGCAAAATCTCAATCAATCAATCAATAAATACCACATAACCTCGAAAGATAATCTCTAGGTGGAATATTTCGTCATCCGATCGATCAATCAATACAAGTATCTCAAAGGGTAATCAGAGTAAACTAAAAGTCATCAATATGAAAAAGCATTACATCAAACTTTTCACACTGGTACATAACTTTGTGCATACACAACTGATCAAGTCTTATTACATAACACAACACTTTTGCACACATACAAACCACTCCCACACTCTATTTACAAATATATATGGTACCTGACTCCCTTACCAACTGAACTATAGATTTACTCAACTAACCACACTATACCACCTTCCTCGTGTACACTTTCTTCATGATCTAAAAAGACACGTCATTCAAAGAATGATTTAGCAAAAAAAAACTAGGCTCAAAAAGGATCTACGTGAATATGTACAAGTGTGTAGTTTACACGTGCATATATAAATGAGATATGAATGTAGTGATGTTCATGTATGCATCATACCAAGAACACATAGTAAGTGATGTTCATGTATGCATCATATCAAGAACATATAGTACACTAACATGTTAAGTATATGAAAGTAATCTACCGCCCCATACATGTGGTTACAACTGCATCATATCAACTGCTTAAAACAATCATATGCAATACATTACTAGCTAAGCTTGAAAGGATACTCTTTATACCAATCAATTTCATCTCACCTTACTTTGGTCCAAACCTATCCTTCAAGGCCTAAGTCGATCAAACAAATATCTCAATTGATCTAGTAGGGACCTTATGAGCACTCAAATAGCGTTAAGTCAATCATTGTAAGGACAAAGTCAATAATCACGCCCAAACAATGTTCAATCGTCCACTAACATTCAATAGTGTAACGTCGTATACGACACAAAACTAATAGAAAGGTTAACCTCTTAGAACATGTCCCAATATACATCCCTTAAACAATACTTCTTCATTCAGTGCCGATAACTCCCCTTCACTCACACTCATGCACAATGACATACACATGCACATTCATCGATATAAACAGTAGCTAAATAAATCTATTATGCTTGAACATAGTCAACTAAAATATCATAATCTCATTCATTACATAACATTTTCTGGTGATTCAAAATAGTTTAGAAACTAGATTTCTAGATCTTTAACAAACTCAAGAATCTTCTAATTTGGTCTTAAAATTATTGAATTATATTAACTTAAAGTTTGACCATGAAATTTGTCTAGATTATGGTTTCTGGAACGCAACAGTAATATGTCTAGTGATAGACTAACTTATAGACATCTAATTGAGCTTAAATTCAATATACAATCTCTAGACATGTAGAACTATAACATACTAAAAATTCAAGATCATTTCATAACATGATTACAATTTATGGACCTCTAACAAAAACTATAAATATTAAATCCAATTTAACATATGTGATTTCAAACTATAACAAGGCATGATTTCAATCATTCTTTGCAAATTGCATATATAAATCATACAATAAATCATAAAGAACATAAAGAAGCATGATGCATGGTAAAAACCCAACTTTAACACAAATTTTCAGATTTCCTTGAAATTGAAAATGTTAAAGTGTTGAACACCAAGAACCAAGCAATTATTATGAAAGAACTTCAAACTTGATTTTCTAGAAATTTTCAATCAAAATCTTCAAGGCTTATTTATCTCCCTTTTTCCTGCGTTCTTCGTCCCTATTTAATTTATCTCCCTTCCTTTTCTTGTCATTTTTATTTTATTTTATGATTTATTTGATGGGACAATATCAATCTAACTATGAGCCCACTAAAGCAGCTCTCTAAAGAGCTAAGAATCATTTTCATGCTAAACACATGTCTAGCAATGAATAAAACAACATTTAGTGAGCCAAACCCAATGGGCCCAAAATCACTCAAGTCCAATTCAAATTCCAAGACAAAACTTGATATTCCTGATTCTTAAACGTGATTCTAATTAAAAATTCATAATCTACATGAAATTCTAGGCATAAGGGTCAATTTTTACCACCTATTCAAATTCATCTCCAAATCTAAACTAGCTAGTCATAGTTATCTCTTTATCGATAATAATTTAAACAAGCCCTTAACACATTACCGATGCAAGTAATTATCTTACATATTTATATTATATGCTCATCTATGTATGAAAGTTCCCGGGTCTCACACCCTTCCTCTTCAAAGAATTTAGTCCATAAATTCATGCTTGACCACTAGAATAAGTGTGGATATTTATTCATCATTTTATCTTATAAGCTCTAGTAATATATTTAGACTACTTTTCGATTAAGGATGGAACGAAGTTTTGCAATTAAGTCTAGTTTCTAAAACCAATTGAAGTTTAGGATAAAAACATATTGAATCTCAAGTCTCATATAATCTAACTTTAGCCATGAAATCACCAAATCTCGTAAATCAAAAGAGCTAGTTTAACTCCATCTGATCACTCAAATCATTGATGTCATTATTATTCAATCCTTTTAATAATCAATCATCACCTATACCAACTGTCTTATACTAGTAGGCATAGATAACATATATAAAGCAAAGGTGTAAGATTGGTTACACTCAACTGTCAAAGATTGGTTTTTTGCCCAGCCGAAATCTATTCAACTGTTAAAGGTTTGTCCTTTACCTAGATAATAACCATTCACCTGGAAGAGCTTGAAGCTCTTATCCAGATAGACACTCAAATGTCAAAGGTTTGTCCTTTACCCGACTCGAATATAGTCAGTTGTTAAAGGTTGTTCCTTTACCTAGTTGGTGGCCATTCATCTGCTAAAGGTTGGTCCTTTACTAAATACTGACTACTCATCTGAAACGATATGAAGCTCTTATTCAAATAGTTTAACTCAATCTCCATAACTTTCTTACTATCAAATCCTGATAAATCAAAAGAACTAGTTTAACTAAATCTAATAACTAAACCATTGATGCCACAAATATTCAATCTTTTCAATAATCGATCACCCTTATTCTTTATTCTTTGGGTTCACCATGATAATCTATAAAGAAAAAAAGTCACACTCCAACTCAATCTCACTACTTTCCTAAGATCAAACTTAAACTCTTAACATAACGATCAAATACCAGTTTTATCTTGGCTAATGAAACTTAAGCTCTAATGAAAACTTAACCCCTAATATGAACTTAAGCCTATTAAAACTTCAGCTCTGATACCATTTATATTGTCATACCCTCGATTCGAGCACAAACCCAAGGACGCGACAACAATTACTCACCTATAGAGTTTCCTCTACAAATGAGCAAAGAGTCAATCAATCAATCAATACTATATAACCTCGCAAGATAATCTCAAGGCAGGACATTTCGTCCTCCTATTGACCAATCAATACAAGTACTTTGAAGGGTAATCAGAGTAAACTAAAAGTCATCAATACACAGAAGCATTACATCAAATTTTTCATATTGGTACATAACTTTGTGCATACACAATTGATCAAGTCTTATTACATAACACAACGCATTTGCACACATACTAATACAAACCACTCTCGCACTCTATTTACAAATATACATGGTACTCGACTCCTTTACCAACCGAACTATAGATTTACTCAACTAACCCCACTATGCCAGCTTCCTCATGTACACTTTCTTTATGATTTAAAAAGATAGGCCATTCAAATAATGGGTTAGCCAAACAACTAGGCTCAGTAAAGATCTACATGGATATGTGCAAGTGTACAACTTACACACGCATGTATGAATGAGATATGAATGTAGTGATGTTCATGTATGCATCATATCAATAAAACATAGTACACTAACAGGCTGAGTATATGCGAGTAATCCACAATCCCATACCAGTGATTACAACCAACTACTTTAAACAATCATATGCAATGCATTACTAACTAAACTTGAAAAGATACTCTCTATACTGATCAATTTTATCCCACCTCACTTTAGTGTAAACCAATCTTTTAAGACCTAAGTCTACCAAACAAAAATCTCAGTCGATCTATTAAGGACCTCTTGAACACTCTAATAATGTTGAATCAATCACTGTAAGGACGAATTCAAGTATCACACCCAAACAATGTTCAATCGTTCACTAACATTCAGTAGTGTAACACCATGTACGACGTTGTAGTACTCGTGTTAATAAAATAAAGGTAAAGAAGTAAATTCACATATATTACATTGAATTAAATAATCCATTAATGAAAGATTTAGTATTGATTTGAAAGATAATACTGAAAATTTTGTTGAAAAGAGTTAGAAATTTTTGAAGAAGAAAGTATTGAAATTTTTTGAAATTTGAAGTTGAAACGAAAGAACTTTTAAGAAAAATATTGATTGAAGCTGAGAAAAATAATTAATTTTTTTTTATATTTCTCTATAATTTTTATAAATTTTTTGGAAGGAATAAAAGATGAAAATTTGGTTTTTAAAGGGTAAATGGCAAAACAGTAATTTTTAAATGATGACATAATTATAAATAACCAATGTTTTTTAAGTCTCTGAGCTTCAGAGACTTTGGTTTTTTTACCAAATCCTATTTGGTTTCTTTATTTAATTCAAATTTCTTAGCAAAAAGTTATAAAGAAAATTTCTCTAATATTAGAGATAGTGCAGTCATCCAATTACAATAGCAAGATTTCATCATATTTGAGGTAAATTTTCAATAAGACTCACAACTAAATAATTATATTGTTTGAATTAAGTTATGAAATAGTAAAATTTATGAAAGTTTATGATTAGTTGTTGATGATCAGCAATCTCAAGAAATTCCTGAAATGAGCAGAAAAGGCAAGGATGTGATCTAGAAGTAACTTTAAGTGCTACATGGTAAATTAGATTTACTTTTAGTAATCAAAAGTTATAAAGAAAATTTCTCCAATATTAGAGATAGTACAATCATCCAATTACAATAGCAAGATTTCATCATATTTTAGGTAAATTTTTAATATGACTCATAACTAAATAATTATATTGTTTGAATTAAGTTATGAAATAGTAACATTTACGAAAGTTTATGATTAGGTGTTGATGATCAGCAATCTCAAGAAATTCCTGAAAGGAGCAGGAAAGGCAAGGATGTGATCCAGAAGTAACTTTAAGTGCTACATGGTAAGTTAGATTTACTTTTAGTACTCGAGACCAATAAAAATATGAATTTACGATATTTAAATAAATTGTTGAATTATAATAATTTAATGATGTATTTTCTGTTAAGTATGATAATTGATTGATTTATTGATTAGAGATTAAATAGTATATTGAATATTAATTATATAAGAATTTATATTTTTAAAAGGATGGATTAATGAAAAATATTTTGAGAAGTTATATGACATTTCTGAAAGTATGATTGAAAAATTGAACTGATATACGAAGAGACAATTTAATAAATATGATAAAAATAATAATTTTGAGAAATAGCTAAATAGTTGAATTGAATGTTTTGATGTATGCTTGCTTGCATGTTATTGCTCATATGCATAAAAGATAAGACCAAGAAGGCAACTGGTCTGGTTGAGAAGACCAGGAATGTAGCTGGTCTAGTTGAAACATGTCGACATGTGGGAAAATATTTCGAGATGATAATATGAAATAATGAGATGATGTGATGAAAAAGAAAGAAAGAAAGATGATTTAAACATATACATTTATTTATTTTATTATTTTATTATTATTGATTGAGACGCTAAAACATCTATCTTGATTTTGAAATTATTGACAGACAAATGAGTCTCACAGAGAGACAAATATGATAGGAAAAAAAATATGAAAGTATGATAGAATAAAAAATTATTTAATTGATTGATTATATGTTGTAAACCTCATAATGAGATAAATAATGATGTTGAATTGATAATCTCGAGATGATTAAATATATGAGAAGAAAAAATGATATGTTTGATGATTAATTTAAGAGGAGATTGATAAATGGTTGGAATTATCATATGAATAGTGATAATAGAATGTTATTATTAAATTATATAAGATAATAGATGAATTGATATTGAAAGATTATTTAAAAGATTGAATTATTATATGTGAAGAAATAGATGATTAATTTGGTGAATTAGAAACGATTGAATTATAAGATGTGACTGGAAGTATATAATCGAGTACTTCTAGTAACTTTAATTCACTAAGCTTGTAAAGCTTACTCTTCATTGCTAAATAATTTTCTGGCAGCAGGCAAGACATATAGAGTTTAGAATTGATATTAGAGTAATTACCTTAAGTAAATCCCGTGGTCAAGTCCTCAGACATTGTAAGAAAGAATAAAGAAATTTTTTAATAAAATCCTTTCATACATTTTGTTATATTTATATATTGTTTCTAATGGGAGAATGATGATGTATCTCCTCTGAAAAAGTTGAAGATTGGATGTAATTTTTAATTTCAGTTGATGTATTTTTATATTGTTGCATATATGTATCGTGCTAGGATTTCAAAACGTGACCGTCTTGGGGGTGGCCAACCCGGGATGTATTGTTACAGACGAACACCTAATAGGGAGGTTAACATGTTAAGACATGTCACGACATGCATCTCTTAAACAGTACTTCTTCATTGAGTGTCAATAACTCATCTTCATTCACACGCATGCGTAGGGACATACACATGCACATTCATTGATAAAAAATAATAGCTAAACATATTTTTGTCATGCTTGAACACATTCCACTAAAATGTCATTATCTCATTCATTGCATAACATTTCCAAGTGATTCAAAATAGTTTGGAAACTAGACTTCTAAATCTTCAATAGAGACTCAATAATATTCTAATTTAGTCTTAAAATTATCGAGTTACATTAATTTAAAGTTTGACCGCGAAATTTGTCCGGATTATAGTTTGTAGAATGCAGTAGTAACAAGTCTAGTGATAGACTAACTTATAAGCATCTAATTTAGTTTAAATTCGATATACAATATCTAGATATGTAAACTATAACATACTAAAAATTAAAGTTCATTTCATAACAAGAGAACAATTTACGAACCTCTAATAGAAACTATGTATATTAAATACAGTTTGACATATGTGATTTCAAACTATAACAAGGCATGATTTCAATCATTCTTCGTATGAATTGCACATATAAATCATTCAATAAATCATATAGATCATAAAGAAATATAATGCATGGTAAAAACCCAACCTTAACACAAAATCTTATATTTCTTTGAAATTGAACCAGTTAAAGTGTTGACCACCACAAACCAAGCAACAATTGTGAAAGAACTTCTTTAAACTTAATTTTTCAGAATTTTTCAATCAAAATCTTCAAAACTCAAACTTCCCACATTCTCTCTCTCTCACTCATTTATCTTCCCTCCTTTTATTCTCATTTTTTTTCTTTTATGATTTATTTCATGAGATAACACAAATCTGATTATGAAACCCACTTAAGTTGCTCTCTAAAGAGTTAGAAATCCTTGTAATGCTTAACACATGTCAAGCAATGAATAAAACAACCACCAGTGGACCTAACTCCATTGGCCCAAAATCACTCAAAATATAAAATGTGATGTCATTTTACAAAACACTTAGATTTTAGGATGAGTTAGGTGTTCACCTAATTTGTTTTGGACATTACATTGTACACACCTTTCCTTCGTAATTTCGATGATAAAAGGTAAATGTTATTAATGTAAAAAATATTTTCACCACAAATAGTTTTAATGAAAATTTAAAAGTTTAATTTGGATTTGCAATACTAATAAAATGATTTGTCTCAGTTAGATACTAGCAAAGGTTATCAATCTAATATAATGGAACTTTTAGAACATGTTTGGTATAACTTTAGTTTTTACGGAAGAGATTCAAAAGTAATTTAAAACAATAATGAAAAATATTGTGAGGTTAATAAAAAAATAATTTTTATTAATAAAAATCGTGTTAAAAGTGTTATCAAATGTAAGGTTGAGTGAAGACGGAGATGACTTTCTATAAATTTGTTACCCGACCCGAATCAAGTTCATGAAATACAAGCCCAAAACATACCGGACCCACCAGGTATGGGTCCAAAACTTAATGGGCCTACTGAGCCCATGGATGGTTATTCACTCTTGCAAGTGAAAGAAACTCTGTAATCTGTTGAGACTGCCCACAAAATGCGAAAAAACTGAGAGAAGCTCATGCTAGAGTGAGGGGCCAAGTTTTCCCCCGGCAACCCTCCTCCTCCTTCTTCTTGACTTTCCTTACTATTTGGTGTGCATCAGCTTATTATCTCGATAACTTTTGGAGGTAAATTCTAGTCACATATGCATCGAAACGGTATCATTTTTTAAGAAATAATCAATAAAGTGCAGTGATTTGTTCATGTTTTTTATATCAATTCAATCCCCGATTCGAATTGGACTGTTTGGCTCAAGTTCATTTTTTCTTTTGATATTTGCGAACTGAAATTTTTATTCATTTCAAATCCAATGACAAAATTCAAGTGTGTCAATATTTGGATTTGAAATCACGCCCGAATTCATAAAATTGAATTCCATGTTTTTGCAGTTCACTTTCAAACCTACATAAACCTTGACCTATTTTTTTTGGTAACATTTTTTCCCCTGATTTTTGTTGAGTATATTTACACGTAATTTTGGATAAGGAAAAAAGGAGTCTTCTTGCAATGGATAAAAGCAGTTGCTGTTACTTCTCAACAATGGCTTCGAATTTTAGCATAACTTTCATTATTATTAGCACGGCCATCGTTTTCTTGATCCGTCTCTTGTACGTTATATATCAAAGTGGCAAATCCCATCGCAAAAGAGCTTCACGGCCACTCTGTACTCTCATCGTTTTGGGTTCCGGTGAGATGGTGAATCTAGTTTCTATTTCCATTGAATTCAAAATCCTTGCTTTTCACTGCTATAATTTATACTTATTGGGTTATGGTTATTTTTGTACAGGGGGGCACACAGCAGAGATGCTTAATCTCTTGTCTGTGTTGCAAAAGGACATGTTTAAACCAAGATTTTACATTGCTGCTGCCACCGATAATATGAGTCTTCAAAAAGCTCGAGTTTTGGAGGATTCTTTAGTTGATACGGTATATTTGCACTTGATCTTAATATTTATTGGTTTGTTTTTAATGTTGGCGAGCTTGTATGGAGATGCATTGTTTGCCATAGTTGTCTTGCTGCAAACTTTGGATATTGATGGCTGGTAGCTTTGTGGGGGAGGAGTAGAGAAGGTCTGCTTCGATTTGAACCCATAGTTTGTATGAGTATTGACGTTAATGTGTTAGTGTCCACCCATTTTGTTCTTTCTTTGAATTCTGATTATCATATCTGGTAGCCCCTGTGGAGTTTTTGAACTTTAATGATGCTGTCATCTTTGGAGATATGACCATCATTTTATCTGTTCAATGTGTTACATATCTTCCATATACAAAGGACATGGTTTATTTTTTCTATCTTGCTATGGCAAGTATGGACTGATCTTGCTTATTGTTGACGGCTACATTGATGTTGCATTGCGTTTCCATGCTTATTTTAGGTGGTCAGATTTAAGGTTCCTTTTTGAATTGGTTGTAACTGCAGAGTGGTGTCAAGGAGGTTCCTGCAGAGTTTATGCAGATCTATAGGAGCAGGGAAGTCGGTCAATCATATGTAACTTCTGTTTGGACAACTTTAATCGCTATGGCTCATGCTCTTTGGATCATGATTAGAATCAGACCCCAAGTGGTATTATTTCTTTCATTTTACTTGGTCTTTTAATTGTTTCTGCTCTTCACAAGATACTTGAATCAAGTTGTTTACTATCAGCTTTCTTTAATGACAGGTTCTTTGCAATGGCCCTGGGACCTGTGTTCCTCTATGTATAATTGCTTTCTTGTTTAAGGTTAAGATGCCTTTCCTTCAAATCATTTCCTTTTGACTTGATAAATTATATTCTGGAATCTGGACTGGAGTGGTCAAAAGAAGAAAAAACAAATCAAAATGGTGAATTTTGTTTCTCTAACAGGATATTGGAGTTCATCATTTGCCATCTTTTGGTTGCAGGTGGTGGGTATTAGGTGGTCATCTGTTTTTTACGTTGAGAGTATAGCTAGAGTGAAAAGACTCTCTCTAAGTGGCTTGCTTCTTTATAAGTTAAGGATAGCTGATCAATTCTTTGTGCAATGGCCACAGCTTCAGAGAAAGTATCCTCGAGCTCATTATGTTGGTTGCCTCATGTAGCTGATTGATATCTGCTCCCAACATGGGTGCTGTTACTAATACTTCCAAGATTTTGCAGTATAATCTACATATTTGCTGTTTTATTTTTGGAAGCATTCTAGTATTTATTTCTCAAACTCAAGTTGCAAGTGTAAGTTACTGAGGATTAGATGTCTAGGTGTGTTAGCTGTTGTATAATGACGTTGCATAAATTTAGTAGATTGCAATGAACTTACAGTTTTGGTTGATGTAATTTATAATTTTACATTGTTTTGAGGCATTGGTTACTAAACGTGAAACTATATATCAACTATGTGGTACCCAGACTTAAATAATAAATATTTAGATTTGCAAGATTCAAGTATCCTAGAACTTAAAAATCTTTAATATAGTTCTCTTGATTTATCTAAACTTTGACTCTTTGCCCATAGTATACATGCTCTCCAGTGGATTATAAATCATATCAAAAGAATCAGTTGCTAGGTTTTTAAATCTTGTATGATATTGCTTGGTTATTTCCGTGCTATCTTGTTACCTTTTTTTTGGGTGGGAGGAGGGGGGTTCAAATGTATTTCACCATGACCTGAACCTGTCCCTTTGAGTTTTTACCATTGTTGGGGCTGCAAATAATCAGAGCTGACCTGAGTATTTTGCTACTTGAGCTCGGCTTGTTGAAACTGGTAATGATCAAGTTTAGCATCTTGTTCAACCATGTTTGAGCTTCACTGGAAAACAAGAAACAAAATATGACTAGCTTTTAATTGAACAAAATGAGCTTGAGCTTGTTTTAAGCCTGATTTAAATCTAATCAGAAATTGACATGGTTTCCCGTTACCGAACCTTGAGGAGAAGGGTGGAGGCCTGCAGTCTGCTGAAAGTTCAGAAAGAAAAAGGAACAAACTGACAGATCATAAGAAAACGAATAAGAAAAACATGAACCTTAATCATCTATCAGCTTGCTTAGTCTACAAATAAGTGGAGAATCAGGAAAACAAAGAAGGGTTTTTTTCTTCCTAGACTACATATACTCATTTTTTTTTATCGGTCTCAGTTATTGGCTTGTTAATTAAGCAAGCCTGAAACTAAAAGAGGAGATTGCTTAGTCTACAAATAAGTGGAGAATTAGGAAAACAAAGAAGGGTTTTTTCGTCCTAGACTACAAATACTCATTTTTTTTTATCAGTCTCAGTTATTGGCTTGTTAATTAAGCAAGCCTGAAACTAAAAGAGGAGATTGGTTCATGAAGTGATTAAATGTTTCAAATGGGCCAATAATGAGTTGAGCTCAAGTTGTTTAGGAGTAAATCTGTTTGTTTATAGCTCTGTGAAGTCAAAGCCGTTGTAGTACCTTTGATATGTCTATGTTGCTTTTTCATGTTTTCTCCACAGTGACTTGGGTTTTGGTTTCATATTATCAAAATATGTCTGCTTTCTTTCCCTTATCTTGCCACTTATTTTATCTTTTCTTTCTCACTTTCTGTAAAAAGCATGAAAGTTATTGTTATTATTTTTACTAGTTTCCTGCTCGTGTCACCTCTACCCAGCTTCCCTTCTTGTCCAACTTGGCGTTGGATCTAAGATTCCTGTCATGTTGGATGAGCATTTTAAAGTGCCTAACATAAAAACATTTAATCATCTGAAATCTACAATAGTGGCTCTTCTATTTTCACTCTTGGATTTGAAGTTGTCAAGATAGCACTGTTAGACATATGAAACAAAGCCCTATAGGGCCAGCACCGTGGCAATAACCTTTATTGTGTCCATTTTGTTGTGGAAAAAGATCAGAGCTAGAATTGGAATAACGGCAATCCCAAAACACTTATTATGACATTTGAGAAGACGGATAATACTTCACAATGCAATCTTACTTTAGTGATTGTGAAAAGCTGTAAAGGATATTTTTCCCTGTCCAAACTCTTCCATATATCATGCTAAACCCTTTCACACCCTGCTAGTGAAAAGTCTCACCAGGGCAGTGCAGTGGTTTCAACCAGTGACTGACATATAATCATTTCTAAGAACCGAATATGTTTCTCCTTTAGAAGCTTTCTGAAGTTGTGTGAGGGAGAAAGCATTGATTAATATCCATCAGATGCACTAATTTTGCATATACTATATGTTCGTCTGCATACTTTCTTTTAGAAACTTCAAGAAGGTTTGTAGAAAGTTAGGTTGAAATACAAGGAGGGTGGAGGAGATCATGGGAAAGACTAGAGAATTGATTATAAAAGGGTTGAACTTTCTGAATGAAGGAAGAATGAGGAGAAATCAATGAAAGCCAGTTGTAATGCACAAATGAGGGCAAGCGTAGATACTGGAAGGTGCAAGAGCCCGAATGAACACAGCATGCTGTCTACTGCCAAGAATACATTAAAAGAAACATAGAGGCATAGAGCAGTGCCAAGGATTAAGGCCAATGGCTGCTTTGTCTGAAGACTGTTTGTGGGGAGATTTATTTGGTGGTTAGTCCACAATCAACATGTTGCATCGTTTGCAGTATTTTGAATTTTGTTTTCTGGAAAACATAGATAGAAAGTTACGTCTTTTTTAGTAAGTATAAAAAAAATTACGTATCAGAACACGCTTCCATTTGGAAAACATTTTCTGAAATTTTTTCTTAGAAAACTAAATTTTTTTCCATAACTGAACACACTTTTTATCTTCCCAGAATTTGGATTTCATATGGCTGCATCAATTATTATCATCATGCAAGTAGCTTCATGACATTGTTGTTGCATGACTTTTAATAACATTTTACAGGATGATGACAAGAAAATGTTAGTAGAAAACTACTCGTTGAAGCAGTATGAAGGCACTCATTGTCTAGTCTTTATTTGTAGGCAACTATCTGCCACATAAGATTAAGCTACCACAAGATTAAGCTGCCACGTAGGACAATCTTGTTTTAATATGTAGTATAGATTTCATGCATTGTTGACGAATGACTTATAAACATTTTACAGGGTCCTGAGGATAAAATATTAGTAGAAAACTACTCATTGAATTAGGATGAAGGCACTCATTATCTAATCTTTATTTGTAGACAATCTTCAGAAGCAGAGGCTCATTTTTTCAAGTTCTTCTAGTAGCGGTAGCCATGGCTTCGGGAACTTGATTGGCATTTCTATTTCCAATCTTCAAGTTGTAATCTTCAAGATAATGCTGGTAGGCATATGAAATGAAGCCCCAAATAGCTAATACCATGGCGATTACCTTTATACCATCCATTTTGTCATGGAAAAATATCACAGCGAGAACTGGTACAAGAGGCAAACCCAATACGCTTATGGCATTGGAGAACAGGGAAGACACCTCAGAGATCAATCCTATGGATCCAATAGCGAAAACCTGCCAAAATATAGCTGTCCAAAGTAAATTCATGACGTAGGATATCTTCCCAAGTTCATACTTTTCCATCTCTCTCTTGAGACTCTTCCACTCTCCGCTAACAAAAAGTCCCACCAGAATAGCAGAAGCTGCAACAAGACACTGATAGATTATCATATCCATGACTGCCGAAAATGTTTCCTTCTTTATAATTCTACGGAAGGATAGCTGTGTTAGAGAAAGCACCAATCCATACCCAGCTGAGGCGCCAAGAGTGCAAATGAACCCGATTGCATATTTTTCTTTTGAGATTCCAGTGGGGTTTTCAGAGTCATTTTGAAACACAAGGAGGGTGGAGGATATGGTGAGGAGAACTAGTGAATTGACTGTGAAAGGAGTGAACTTTTGTGCATTAAGGAAATAGGCGAAGAATACATTGAAGCCCAACTGGGATGCACAGATGAGGGAATAAGTAGACACAGGTAGGTACATCAGTCCAACTGAAAACAAAAAGCAGTCCGCTGCTACAAGTAGGCCGAGAGAGACATATATTGATCCGAGGATCGAGGTGGAGGGTGGTTTCATGTGATTATTGGATGTGGTGGTATTTTTAAGTGGTGAGAACCAGTAGTATGGAAGGAGAATTGGGAAGCCTGCAAGTTGCACTAGCGTTGCCATCCATTTGCTCTTTCCTCCTTTGTTGAAGTAGAGTCTACCCAGGAGTAAAGCTATGGACTGCCCAGAAAGGATAAAGACTGTATAGATGGCTATCCGGAGCCACCCCTTATAGTTTCTTGGTTGAGGTATTGATGATTCGCTGGCGACATTTCTGTGCTCATGATCAGTTGAATTTGCTTCTTCAGCTTCTTGAACTGGTAGACATAAAAGAGTTATGCAGAGAAGCAACAGTGTGATCTTATGAAGTGTTTTCTCATGCAAACACACTGTGGAGTTCATATTAGCTTCATTCCTTTTCGTTTTCTTTGTGAAGAAAACCTATAACGGGACTTGCTCTAATAAACTGTTTTGCTCAATTAAACTGCTATTTCTTTGTGATCTCTTATTTTCAGAATTGCTTTTGCAAGGTACCTGATCTTTCACAAAAGCAGTTACAAACCTGCTTGAACAATGTAAACCACTGTGTTGCAGTTGAAAAAGTGTGTTATTTAAAATTTTCTTATGATGGAAAACATTTCGTTTTAGCTATTAAAATGGAATGTTTCGATTTCGGTTTGTTTTGGTGTGTCGTTTCGAATTTGACGGTATTTTAAAATATGTTCCGGTCAAATTACATATTTTTTAAAAAATATATCAATTATAGATAAAGACCATGATAAAATCATTATTATTCAAACATAAAATGATAAAAATGATGTATTAACTAACACCAAATTATAACTATAATCTAAAATTCAAATACTAAGACAAAACAACACCAAAATCATCTATTTTAAAAACTAATAATCCAAAACAATATTAACTAAAAATGTTTAGAAGTTACGTTCTCAAACTTTTTAAATTTAATCAAATGTTTCACTTGAAAAAAAAAATTACATGAAAACAAATTTAAACCAATAGAAAAAGACAAAAGAATTTTTCTTCTAAAAAAACCCCAAAATTCACGTAAAGTTGTATTTCGATCGAAACGGATTAAAACGATCAGAGTAGAAACCGAAACGAAATACAATAATAATCCATTTCGGCTTTTTGCTGAAACCGAAACGTTTCGCAATTCATTTACTTGCGGGAAACATATCCATAAATGAAAATCAGGCCTCTAGATCGCAGATTTGAATCAAGGCAGTCGTTGCTTTAATCATGTATAACAACTCTGTTATATGAGAGCCATGAACCTTATGAATTCTAGGTAATTCCTCATCAGAAATCATTAATGGATGCAGAAACAGAAGTTTCCTCTAATAATATTGGAAGATTTTGCAAATGAAGTATCAATTATCAAGTCAAACTATTAGTTGCTGCTCCTATAACGTAGGGCACTATTTTATTGAATCTCAAATTTGTGCTCTAAATAGTTCCATGTAGTTACATATTCCTAGTATGTATCTTTAGCAGAAAACATATATCTTATAGACAAGGAGTACTTTCTGCTTAGGAAATTGTTCTGCTACTGCAGATACTTGACTGTTATGGTTATCTACAGCTGGCTATACAACAAAAAGCATAGTGGTAAATATTCATGCTAAAATCAATTTAACTGTCTTATATCTTGATGATTTGCAAGAGAAGAATGGAGTTCTGGTTCTCAATTGATCAAAAAAAAAGTAGTACACTTACCCATATTGTGGATTTCTTGTGCTTCTTCTATGATGGAGGTCAAAGAACTCCCAAAAAGATGAACTCAAGAGGGAAGACAGAGAGAGGGGTGGGGGTGGGCAGGGGAAGAATATTATAGTTAAATGAAAATGAAGCATTTGCATGAATAACATACATTGTGGCGGGCGATTACTGTCCAGTGGCAATGCTATTAGATGATTAGACGTTATTCCAACTAACAAATTGAATTCTTGATGTATGAAGAGTTTCTCGGAATCAGGAGTTAGAAAATTGTCACAGTCTACTTATTATTCTCAGGCTCAGGCCAATTAATAGCACCAGAAAATATCCAATTTATTTTCGATAAGACCATCTCCTTGTCTTTTAGCAAGCAGCCATGCCTAGTTGCTAGTTTATTGGCCCCACAATTGAATTTTGAATAAAATCTGCATTCAGTTTATCCCATTTGTCGGCCTAGTTTAATTCCATTTATCTGCAACCAGAGGTATGCTTAAGGTTCTACAAAATTTGCTAGCTGGGTACTTTTCTCCTCTCTCGGTCGATGTCTTGATTACTATTTGTTATCATCGCTTTTATTATTTGTTGATCTGTTTGTTTTTAGAAGTAATGCTGAAGTATTTGACTTCAGCATGGCCAATGTATTAAACCACACGGTGCTGTAGTCACTAAACCAGCAACAGCATCAGCAGATAAGGATAATCCTAGCAGATAAGGATACTCTATCCTAGCTGATAAGGATACTTAATATCCTAATAGACTTGTATTACCTCATTAGTAGATATTTATCAATCCCCTTGTAATCAAGAAAGCTTGTTATCATACAGCTGTAATATTCTTTCTCTCACTCGTCCAGACTTGTATTACCTCATTAGTAAATGGTGAAGCGCATACTATGTTATATCAGTGGTAAACCCATTCACCGACAGAACACACTTGACCTGTATGCTTTTTCGGACTCTGACTGGGCTGGTTGTCCACAAACCCGGCGCTCCACTACTGGGTTTTGTACCTTTCTCGGATCAAACATCTCCTGGAGTGCTAAGAAGCAATCCACTGTTGCCCGGTCTAGTGCTGATGCAGAATATCATGATATGGCCTCCACGACTGCTTAACTCACTTGGCTCTCATTTCTTCTTCGTGACATTGGCAATCCGCAACCTCGGCCCTTTACACTGTTATGTGATACTGTGTTTCATGCTCCCACCAAACATATCAAAATTGACTACCATTTTGTGAGAGAAAAAGTTGCCCTTGCTCACTTATTACAAAGTTTGTTCCGTCTCATCTGCAAGTTGCCGATGTATTCACGAAATCACTGGCTCGTGAAGTTTTTACTACTCTTCTTACCAAATTGAGTTAAATCACATGGTGCCTTAGTCGCTAAACCAGCAACAGCACCAGATAAGGATGATCCTAGCAGATAAGGATACTCTATCCTAGTTGATAAGGATACTCAATATACTAATAGACCTGATGCTTAAACATCCTAACAGACTTGTATTATCTCATTAGTAGATATTTATCAATCCCCTTGCAATCAGGAAAGCTTGTTATCATACAGCAGTAATATTCTTTTATCCTTGTGTATAGAAACTATATATGGAACACTGATCATATGAAGAGATCACAAGTTCTCAAATTGACAGTCAAATTGATCTGTAGAAGCCTACTATTTTCATTAATCCTCCTTTCATCACCCATTTCAATTATAGGGGACTATTGTGTTAGAGTTATATACTTCACGGGTCTAGATTTATAAAACCTCCTGTTCTTCTGTGAGTGGGCGGGGTCTCACTCTCAGTGAGTGGGCAGGTTAGGGGCCCGCAAAAATTACAAGCCCTGTATATATTTTGGGTCCATGAATAGCCGTGGTGATTTTGCAGTAGGGTGAAAAACGAGAGATTTGATAATAATAAAACTTCTGAACCTAACTCTATTCTGAATGAACCTGAGTATACTGCGTTTTATTATTTTTTTTATTTATAATTCGTGTAATTGACAGGTTTCAAATCATTCACATAGAAACTTCATTACTTCATTGACATTTCTGCTTTCAGCCTTGGATTTATGATCATCAAGATAGTGGTAGACATAAAACAAAGCCCCAAATTGTCAACACCATTGCTATCGCCTTTATACCATCCATTTGGTCGTGGAAAAAGATCGCTGGAAAGGGAACAACAGGCAAACCCAGAACACTTATGAAATTGCAGAAGAGTGAAGAAACCTCAAAAATCAGTCGTACAGTACCAATAGAGAAAACCTGCCAAGTTATAGCAGCCAAACCAAAGTCATAACATAAGAGCCCGAGTCCGAACTCCTCCATCTCTTTCTTCAAACCCTTCCAGTCTCTGCTAGCGAAAAGTCCCACCAGGGTAGCACTAGTTGCAACTAATGATTGATAGATTATCAAATCCATGACCACCGTGAATGTTTGCCTCTTTAGAACCTTGCGGAAGGAGAGCTGTTGCAAAGAGACTAGTAATCCACACCCTGCCGATCCACCAACAGTGCATATGAACCCGAGTGTATACTTTCCTTTAGAGACTCCGGTGGGGTTTGCAGTCATTTTGAAACACAAGGAGAGTGGAGGAAATGGTGAGAAGGACTACAGAATTGATGATAAATGGGGTGAACTTTTGTGAGTTAAGGAAATAGGAGAAGAATGCATTGAAGGCTAATTGCGAGAGAGAAATGAGGCTAACAGTCGATACAGGAAGGTACAGCATTCCTATTGAATGCAAAAAAAGCAGCCTCCTGCTACAAGGAGGCGGAGGGAGACAGACAGATGCAACGATCAAAGGTGATTGTGGTTTCACATCAATGCCGTTTGAGGTCAGATTTCTGAATGGTGACGTGCAATAATATGGAATGAGAATAGGGAAGCCAGAAAGTTGCATGAGTTTTGAAATCCACTTGCTATTCCCACCTTAATTTCTCGTAGTAGAGTCTTCCCAAGAGAATAGCCACTGACTGTCCGGAGGGGAGAAAGAGTGTGTAAAGGGCTATTCGAAGCCACCACTTGTAGCTCTTTGGTTGAGGCTCGGTTGATTGGTTGGCGACATTTGTGTTCTCAGTTGAATTTGCTTCTTTAGCTTACTTAACTGGTAAATATAGAAGAGATTATGTATATGAGAGCAAATATGGATTGATTCATAGTTGCTTCTTTATTTCTTTTTTAGTAGGAAGTATATATCTTCTAACATTCATGCGTCATGAGATGAATTATAAAATGTGTCCTTTTCATTTTTTTTTAAGTATTTCAAGTATTCTGCATAGAGAATATAGTGAAACCTGATTCGGATGTGATTGATTTCCTGACTCTACCATTACACATATAGATGTATCCCTCACCTAGTAGTTACTATACTTAATTAACAGAAGTAAATAAGAAGCATAATTAATCTGTAACTAGATCATGCTGTCTCCCTATGTACTTCAGTTGAAAGACTGGAACAAAATATATTGTTGGGATATAATATTCTTAATGTGAGACCTAAAAACTTGAGGGTAAAGCTAAATATTTTAGCAGAAAGTATTTTTTTATTTGGATACCAAGTATCAAGGCTATATATATATATATATATATATATATATATATATATATATATATATATGTATATCGGAAATATGAGAGATTACATACGAAGTAATACAAGGACAAGTAAGAGATCAGTAAGGAGAAGGGGAAAGTCAGTGATAGACTCCTTCAAGAAGCTGTGTGCTTGTGGTGTGTTGGCATGTATTTTCAATGAGTTAATATTGAGAGTATGAGAGATAAACACATGTGAGAGTGTTCTTTGGGTTGAAAAATTGTGTACAAAGGTTCATGGGATTAAATTTTGACGATAAAAAATACAATCGATATTTTACTTGTATTTCTCTCATAGTAAAGAGTGAGTTTATTCTCTTCATGGACGTAAACAAGATTGTGTCTAACCATGTAAATTTTGTGTGTTTATTTTTATTATTTTTTATTTTTTTCATTAAAGTAATAATGTGTGATAGTTTGAATGAATCTCAAATTAAAACGATTTTGCTTTATTTGAGAAAATTCCTAATATTTAGGTTCTCCCGTTTCAAAGAGAAGAATTCCAAAAATATTAAGCCAATGAACGAGAGAGTGAGATTAAAGTGAAAGAAAATAAAGACGTAATGCATTGCATGCATTTAAGGCAAGTGGTCACATTGCCATTGGGCTTCCTGTGACCTCTTTGAATTTTCTAACATTGACAACTTCTCACCATTAGTAAATTGTCACATTCTGCTTCTATTGATGGATCTCGTTTAAGTGATCTCTAATATTCTTTCGATCCAACACTTGTGAGCTCGAGTTCTGAAAAGATTTCATTTGTTGAATTTTTAGGTAAAATCTTTTACTTTTTTGTATGCAGCTGTGGAAGACACTGAATATTGAAGTAGAATATATATGATTTTTAAAATTTTTTTTAAATATTAATGCACCATATAATTTTTGGATAGATATAATTTTATAAAAAATATTAAAGCCTACATGAAAAAAAAAAATTATGTTAGATTTTTTTTTATCAACCGATACTTTTAGCAACCGACAATCGATTAAAAATTTAAAAATATAAAAAGTAAAGATACAATGATTGACTATTCGTTAGAGATGAAATAATTAATAGATTTTTAAGAAGTAAATAAAAGTAAATGAAATTTTTTAGTTATTTAATTGTGTATTTATTGAATAAATTTAATTTATATTGATTATATATTATATTTATGATATTCTTTATGTCGATTGATAATTGATAAGAAATAAATGATAAAAATCGAATATTTTTTTACAAGTGAGGCAACCAAAATGTAAATATTTCTAGCATATATATATATATATCAAATTTTTTTTTATATTAGGGGTATAAAGGGTATATTGAAATTAAGGATCAGCATCTTCGTCCAAATTTTTTCCTCCAATTCCAGTACGCTTGCATTCGCTATTGCAACCTCCCTAATGCGTAATTAATCCTTTACGGTCGCGGAATAAAAGTAGGAGTAGAGCTACCTGTCACTATTGGTCCGCATAGTTTGATCCTTGGTCAAATTGATCCCCAAGGTTTTATTTTTGTTATATAAATTTATATAATTTTAATTTGATTCAATTAACTCTTTTTTAATTTTATTAATTTTTGTCACTTAAAATAATCACTTTTGAATTGTTTAATTATCTGATTAATATCAACAAGAATTTTATCGCTTAAACTTCCCGTGATGATGTGAATAGCACACATTGTTTCTCTTTAAATTGTTTATTTAATAACGATGACTTTTTTTAACTTTATTCACATGAAGTTTAAATGGAAAAATTCCTGTTGCATTTTAGATAGGTTACTAAACATTTCAATTTAGATGGCAAAAACCAAAGAAGCTATAGAGAAGTTAATTGGGAAAATTTACTTGGACTGAAATAAAATTTTTGGAGATATATTTGATCAAATTGAAATTTCGATCATATTAGGATTTTTGTTCAATTTTCCACAAAAATATTTGTAAAAAAGGTTTTCCTATTTTATAGTTGTTTGTTTTAATAGGACTTGTAGTAATTTCCTATTGAATATTACTTGTCCTAACAGTAGTAGAAGTTATTTTCTTTGTTGTTGTTCTTTTCGAGTTAGTATTAGGAAAAATCTACTCTATATAATGGGGCCCTAGAGAAGCTTTGAGGCACATTTATAATTCCCATGTACATTGTAAACTAGAAGAGTCATAATTCTCATGTACATTGTAAACTAGAAGAGTTTACTACTAAAATTAGGATGAGAGCTTTAAATGTATAGGAGTTTTGGGTTGTCAAGTAAAGAACGCATTTGCAACTAGAGTTAGGTTAAACACTTTGTTGTATTGAGATTTTGGGGTGAGAGTTTGACATCTCTGTTCTTCCAAAAGTTATAATTGAAGATTAATAAAACACTTGGTTTGCCGGCAGATGTAAGCAAAAAAATTGTCGAACCACCTTAATTCTTGCTCTTTATTTGATTTGTCTATTTAATTGTTATAATTGTGTTTTTTGCAAATCCGAGTAGACGGATTTTAGGAGCAAAATCTCAATAGAACACCAACTTGATAGAAAGATCAAACTATAAAGATAAATGGTATGATTTAGCGTCAGAACTCCAGCCTCCAAAACGAACCAAAACACATGAAAAAGAAATTGAATATATAACTGGGTAGTAGTTAAGTATTAAAAAAAGAAAAACTGGGTACTAGTTTCTGCTTCTCTTCACAACTGTACCATATTCCATTTAAAACTTGTTCGTGATTGCCTGAAATAGCACTGTGTACATTACCCTTAACTAATATTCTCTTATAAATTATTAACCTCTTCTGTACAGGAAGCTTTATCACTTCTATCTTCATGATCTGTAGTCTTGGACATACAACGATCATCGAGATAATTCTGATAAATATAAGAAACAAATCCCCAAATAGCCAACACCATTGCAGTCACCTTAATTCCATTCATTTCGTCGCGGAAAAATATCACGGCTAGCACCGGAACGACAGGCAAACCTAGAGTACTAATCACATTGGAGAAGAGTGAAGAGACCTCAAGAATTAAGCCTACAGAGCCAATACTGAAAACCTGCCAAACTATTGCTGTCCAAATCAAAGTACTGAGATAGGATGCTTTCCCTAGTTGAAACTCATCCATTTCTCTCCTTAAACTTCTCCACTCTCCGCTGGCGAAAAGTCCCACCAAGATAGCACAAGTTGCAACTAGTGACGGATAGATGATCATATCCAAGATTACCTTAAATGTTTCCTTTTTAAGAACTTTATCGAAGGCTAGTTGTGTCAGCGAAAGCATCAACGAGTACCCAGCAGAAGCACTAATTGTACAAATGAACCCAATTGCTTTATTTCCCTTGGAGATTTCTGTGGAATTTGAGGATTCACTTTGAAATACAAGAAGGGTAGAGGAGATAGTGAGGAGAACTAAAGAATTGATTATAAAAACAGTGAACTTTTGCGAATTGAGGAAGAAAGAGAACAGAGCATTGAAGGCTAATTGTGATGCACAAATGAGGGAATAAGTAGAGACTGGAAGATTCAATAGCCCAAGTGAATAGAGCATGCAGACTGCAGCAAAAAGTATACCAATTGAGAGATAGATCAATACAAGGATCAAAAGAGACGGCGAGTTTTCCTCCTGGTTTGTGGTGGTGGGGATTTTGGGTGGTGAATTAATGTAGTAGTAACAAGGGAGGAGAATTGGGAAGGCTGCAGCTTGAACAAGAGTTGCCATCCATTTGCTGTTTCCGCCTTTGTCGTAGTACAGTCTTCCAAGGAGTGTAGCTACTGACTGCCCTGCTACGACGAAGAGTGTATAGATTGCCATTCGAAACCACCACATATAACTTTTGTTTTGAAATATTGTTGGCTGCTGGTTGCTGACATTAATTATGATCTCACTTAAGCTTGCTTCTCCTGTGTCATGGCCTGCTAAAATATAAGTAACACATAGCATTAAGCCATTAACTATTATACTTATGTTATCAATTCATTTAGTTAATAAAGACAATCATATAATGTATTCTACTCAGAAAATCTTTTCAAAACTGTTTTTTTTTTTTTTTATGTTTTGAGGAATAGTAAGAGATTTATTTTCTTTTTATGGTATAAAGTAGTTAAGAACTTCAATAATTACTTCAAATCAGGAAAGAAAAAGAATTGGGTGCATGTTTCTTCTAATTTTTTTTGAAGGAACATTCTTTTATGAGTTTCTTAAAGCATAGATTTATCAGAAGTGTTTTCTATTATAATTAGGAAATTTTATTCCCATTATAACTAGATTTTGATTATTTATCTAATTTATATTTGTCATATTAAATTTTTTATACCACTATATATGTTCTTGTAATATAATTTTTCTCTTTCAAAATTATATTGCTTTTAATTTTCTATTATGATATAAGAGTCCTAATTTCTTTGGTTCCCATTCAAACCACCGTCATCAAATTCTTTTTATTTTTTTCTCACCCCCGTCAATTTCGGCAAAGCAGCAAAGTCTTCTCAAATTTTCTTTTCAGCTTGATATGTATTCTATGGGTTTGTAATTCATGAATGTGGGGCCGATGGTTTTTGGTGGTTTGGGATTGGTGGTTTTGAGATCTTCGTTTTGGCACAATTTAGAATATTCTGCCTTTGTTTTTCTACATTCGTCAATTATTTTGGTTTGATTACTTGTGGGGTGTTTTGGTTTGTTTGCTTTGGGTTACTGATTATGTGGTTTTGCCCTAAATAAATCAAATCTTCTTTAGAATTTTTCAGATCTCTGTTCTCTTGACGTGTTCCGCCACGTCATTAGCCGATTCACTTTTGCCAATAAACTTTGCATAGCCCCGTTCAAATCGTTTTTGATCATTTTTTGTTTCTGTCAGATTGATTGCTAAGGTTTTTCGATTTGCTTTTTCATATTTTAAAGTTTGTTTTCTCAAATTCTACTCTCATTATTTAGTTCTCTTTGCTACGGTATTTGGACTCTTATTCCTAAAAAAATTGATGTTACACAACCTATTCAGACTATTTTGAATGGTTTTAATTATCATACTCGTCTTGAAAATGCAGTTTGAATTTGTGAGAGCATCTCTTTTTCATCGCACACCCCTTCCTACTCTTGAAAGTGTAGTTTCTAAATTGATTTCTGAGGAAACTCGTCTTGGTACATTGCAATATCAACGCATTGATACTGTACTTGCCACCACTACTACTCGTTTTTTTCTCAAAATCAGAAGCTTGTTGCTATTGTAAGAAATATAGACATTTTGTTGTAGATTTTCCAAATAAGGTTTTTCAGTATTGTCACCACAATGGTCATTTTTTGCATATTGTCCCATCTGACTAACGAAAAGTAATTTTTCTCGGGGTAGTCAGTTTAGATCAGGTATGCAATCTACCTTCAACTTTGGATCTCGGTTCATTACTGCTGCTACCTCTAAAGGTTCTCAGAATGGTTCATCCTCTACACCCGCAATTTCAATCGTTAATTTTGAAGCTCTCTTAAAACAGGTTCTCTCTAACTCCAATACCCAACCTACTACTGCTATGTTTACTAACACAGGTACTTTCCCTTGGTATTTTGATTCTGCATGTTGTAATTACATGACTATTGATTCTTCTATTTTCTCTTCGAAAATATATGATTTTTTTGTCCTTGTCACTTATACTGCTAATAGGTTTTCTATGCATGTCAGTCACAATAGTCACATTTCCATGCCCACATTGTTCTTACCTAACACCTTTTTAATTCTTAAAGTTTCTCTAAATCTTATTTATGTTGGAAAACTTTGTGACATTAGTCTTCATGTTCTTTTTTTTGGGTCAAACTTGTGTTGTACAAGATCCTCAGACGAGACAAGCTCTTGGGATCGATCATAAAGTGGGACGCCTGTTTGAGCTCATCAACCTTCAAATTCCACCTCGCATTTTTGCTTCAGTTTCGACATCATATATTTCTCCTCTGAGTCTTTAGTATTCGCGTTTGGGTCATGTTTCTATTAGTTGCTTATGTCAGTTACTTTCTCCTAGTTCTTTAAGTTTTTTAAGGATGATAATTTTGATTGTTTATCATGTCAGCTTGCTAAACAAATTGTTTTACCTTTTAATAATAGTACTTCAGTTTCATCTGGTCCTCTTATTTAGTTCATTCTAATGTTTGGAGTCCCTCTCTTAATGCTACTATGGGGGATCAAAATAATTTATCATTTTCATTGATGATTTTTCTCATTACACTTGGCAGTATCTTATGCGCACTAACTCTAAGTTACCACAAATTTATCAAAACGTTGTTGCTATGGTTAAGACTCAATTTTCTTGTTCCATTAAAACTTTTCGTGCTGACAATGCCATGGAATATTTATAATATAGTTTTCTTGCTTTTCTCCGGAGCTAAGATACTCATTTTCATCGCTCATATCCTGACATTTCTCAACAAAATGGGCACTCTGAACGCAAACATAGACATATCCTTGAAACTATACATGCCTTAGTCATTTCTATCTTTTGTCCCAAACGTTTTTAGGGGAAACCACTCTTACTGCTATCTACACCAATAATTGTATTCTTTCACTTGTCATTCAACATCAATCTCCATATGAATGATTATATGGTACTCCCCCAAATTATACCGTTATTAAAGTATTTGGTTGTGCCTATTTTGTTCTCCTTCAACCCCATGAACGCACCAAGTTAGAACCTCGTGCTAGACTCTTTGTTTTCTAAGCTATGGCACTTGTCGACCCTCACCTGTATTTTAATGATGACAAAACACAACTGTTATTATACTAACAGTGCAATCTAAGTGTGGTAAGCAACAGAAGCATTCAATCAAGGATCAAGGTGCAAGAACTCAAACTGAATCAATCTTACAAGTGAAGACTGAAGAACTAGTATAGGTCTAAGGTATTGAAACAAAGTGTAAGTCTCACTTTTACATTGAAAAGCTTGTCCGATGGCTTGCACCCAAAAAGTTTTTTAAACAGAACTTTTTAATCAAACGGTTTTAAGTTAAACATTTTTCAAACAGAAAAACTGGGTTGGAAAACAACCCAGTCGACTGGTATATGGGACAGTGAGTCCCCAGTCGACTGGTATATGGGACAGTGAGTCCCCAGTCGACTGGATGATTTATACCAGTCAAATGGTAAAATGGATAGTAAGTCCCCAGTCGACTGGATGAAACATAACAATTGACTGGTAAAATGGACAGACAGTCCCCAGTCGACTGGTACCCCAGAAGCCTTAAAAATGAGATTTTTTAAAAGGACCCAGTCGAATGGTATCAAGACCCAATCGACTGGTAGTTCAAAATATATGACCGTTGGGACTCGAAATCTGAGCTTTTTCAATTCAAATTAAAGTCTAACGGTCATATTAATTCATGGCTATATAAACCCACTATATTGAGCATTCAATAGAGAGCTGGAGATATTCAAAAAGAGAAGAACTCACACAATCAAGTCATTTACTCTTTGAAACACAAAAAAGCTTTGAAATATTCTTGCTGAGCCATTCTTCAAGCTTTACTTTGAAAGGGAGACATTATTCAGTTGTATAAGCTCTCATTTGTTGTCTCTCTACAATTTACTTTACAACATTTATTGTAGATGGATTACTTCCGAAAGGAAGGGGATTACTTTCGAGAGGAAGGGGGGATTACTTTCGAGAGGAAGGGGATAGCTTCCGAGAGGAAGATATTGTAAGGTTTGTACAACACCGGTGAAGTTGTACGACTAAGTTTCTTAGTGGATTACTTCAAGGGGGCTCTTTGAAGAGAGTGGATGTAGGGTCGGAACGAATCCGATATTGATGAACCACTATAATCTGAGTTTGCATTCTCTACTCTTTAAACTCTTTATTTACAGCACATTACTTGTTTAATTGCTTGTTGGTTATATGTTTTTATAAACTTGTGTTTATTCCACGAAAGTTTTTAAAAACCTAATTCACCCCCTCCCCTCTTGGGTTGAAACCTCAGTCTATAATTGGTATCAGAGCCTTGTTCTCAATTTTAGGCTTAATATCCTTGAGTTGATCCGATGGCAGCAAATAGCTATTCTGAGGGACACTCTTATACTAGGCCTCCTTTGTTCAATGGCTCCAACTATAACTATTGGAAAAACATAATGAAAATCTTTGTCGAATGATAAGATTATAATCTGTGGAGAGTCAATAACTATTGGAGAAATCAATCATACAATGCCTAAACTCAAAACTGAGTACAATGATGAGGATTATAGAATGATGTCTCTCAATAGTAGAGCAACAAGTATTTTATATTGTGCTTTAGATATTTCTGAATACAATAGAATCTCTGCATGTGTTTCGACTAAGGAGATATGGGATAAATTGCAAGTAACATATTAAGGAACTAGTGAGGTTAAAAAATCAAAAATCTATATGCTAGTTTCTGAATGTGAATCTTTTAAGATGTCTCCTAACGAAACAATTTCACAAATGCACTCACGGTTCACAACTATTGTAAATGGTTTAAAGTTTCTTGGTAGGAACATTGAGGAGTTTGAACTAACAAGAAAAATCTTGAGATCTTTGCCACCCACTTGTAAAGCAAAGAAGACGGCCATCACAGAGGCCAAAGATCTCAACAAACTTGATGTTGAGACACTACTTGGGTCATTGTTGACATATAAGATGGAAGAAATGACTCCCATCGTCAATGATGATGAGAAGAAGAAAAAGGTAATTGCTCTCAAAGCTTCTACGAGCAACAAAGAAATAGAATTGGAAAAAGAAGCGGAGAGCAGCGAGGAAGATGGTGAAATGGCCTTAATCACCAAACAGTTTCATAGGTTCTTGAAGAAAAGCAAGAAACCTTACACAAAGGATACCACTTCGAAAAGGGAACCACTTATGTGTTATGGCTACAAGAAGCCCAATCACATCAGGGCTAATTGTACGGTTTCAAAAAAATCATACAAGCACTTCAAGAAGAAAGCCATGATAGCAACTACTTGGAGTGATAACGAAGAAAAATAATCCTCGGACAATGAGGTCGGATACAAAGAAATTTCCAATCTATGTCTCATGACAATCGACGATGAAAATGAGGTATCATCTTCTCATTCTTCTAAGAATAATATTGTGAGTAGTAGTGAAGAACTGCTAGAAATAATAAATGAAATGCATGATGAATTGAAGAAATTCGATTCTAGAAACTCAACTCTTAAGAAAGAGGTATCATCTCTTTCTAAAGAGATGATAAGTTTTAGAGAAGAAAAAGATAAACTATCTTCATTACTATATGATGCTTCTCAAGATTTCCTCAAAGATGAAAATGAGAATTTAAAGAATAAGATATTAGAATTGAACAACACTATATCTAGGCTTATGTTTGGAAAAGAAAAGCTTGATAAAGTACTTTCTTGCCAAAGGGTAAGTGGAGGAAAATCCGGGTTAAGATACTCTCCATTAGGCAAGCAAAAATCTAAAGAGAGCTTATTCATGAAAGCTTTTTATGTGAATGAAGCCTCTACTTCTAAGACCACTAGCAAGGTTAAAAGCACTCCCTCTATGAATGCTAGCAAGTCTAGAAATACTAATTCTAATGTATATACAAGAATGAAGCATCCTAGAAATACTCATGCTTATATGTATGCTCATTCAAGAAATGCTTATGCACATTCTAGGAATATCCATCATGTGCATGCTAGAAACAATATGTATAATCAAGACCTGCACACTACACATGCATATCTTAGGAATTACCATCATGGTTATTCTAGAAATAAGATGCATCCTCATGATAATGCAAGAATGTATCCTAGAAAGTATCATCATACATTTTCTGGAAATAACATGCATTTTCATATTCCTCACTATAGAAAGATGTATCCTAGGAACTCTTATCCTAAGGATTATAGGCATGCACAACTAAGAAATCCTAGAAATTTCAATAATTATTATCCTAGGATTGTGCATCATCAACATGTCTATAGATCACCATATACTGTTAAGAAAGTATGGGTCCTAAAAGGAACTGTGTTTTCTAAGACTAACCCCAAAAGACCCAAGAAATTTTGGGTATCTAAAAGTGCAATTGTATATCCTTGTGTGATGTAGATATGTCTCCACACCAAGGAGAAAGGTAACTGTTGGTACCTTGATAGTGGATGCTCAAAGCACATGACCGGTGATAAAAGTGTATTCAAGGAACTAACTCTAAGAGATGGTGGATTTGTCACCATTGGAGACAACACAAAAATAAAGATCATCAGGCATGGAAAAGTTGGTAATGATTTCTCAACCATAGATAATGTATTGCCAGTACAAAGCCTTAAGCTAAATTTACTAAGTATTAGTCAACTCTGTAACAAAAGCAACAAAGTCACATTTGAAACTTTTCACTGTCTAGTTATAGACATCAAGAGCAACAAGATCAAATTTGTTGGCCATAGACATGAAAATGTCTATATAGTTGATTTGAAATCCTTGCATTTTGAAAATGAAAAATGTTTTCCTGTATTTAGTGAAAATCCATGGCTATGGCATAGAAGGCTTGGTCATGTGAACATGAACTTACTGAAAATCATTTTAAGAAAAGATTTAGTCATTGGACTTCCCAAAATCAATTTTGAAAAAGACAAAGTATGTGATACTTGTCAAATGGGAAAACAAACTAGGATTTCTTTTAAATCAAAAAATGTAGTCTCAATTACTAGACCTTTGGAACTTTTGTAAATGGACTTATTTGGTCCAATTGGTACCATTAGTCTAGGTGGCCATCAATATGCTCTTGTTATTGTTGATGACTATTCAAGATATACCTTTATTATTTTTATTGCTTACAATGATGAAGCTTTCAAAGGATTAGAAATTTTTTGCAAAAAGGTTCAAAATGAAAAAGGAATTTGTATTTCAAGCATTAGAAACGATCATGGAAAAGAATTTGAAAACCAAAGCTTTTCAAATTTTGTGATGAAAATGGAATTGATCACAACTTTTCAGCTCCTAGAACTCCTCAATAAAATGGAGTTGTTGAGAGGAAAAATAGAGTTCTAGAATAATTTTTAAGAACAATTCTTTGTGAAAAAAGTTTACCAAAATACTTATGGGCTGAAGTCGTGAACACTTCTTGCTATATCTTAAATAGAATTTTAATTAGGTCTATGCTTGATAAAACTCCATATGAACTATGGAAATGTAGAAAGCCTAATATCTCCTATTTTCGTACATTTGGTTGCAAATGTTTCATCCTAAATAACAATAAAACTAACTTGGGTAAATTTGACTTTAAAACTGATGAAGGGATATTTTTAGGATATTCAACATCTAGTAAGGCTTATAGAGTTTTCAACAAGAGAACTCTAATGGTAGAAGAATCTATACATGTAACTTTTGATGAATCTAACCCAATTAGTAGTAGAGAAGTTTCCTTTAGTGATGATGCAAATTTTATTCCAAGAACGGAAACTCCTACTCCCATTATTGACCCAAAGGAGAGTCCACCTCAAGCAAATGAAGAGATGGAAACTCACAATTTGGACCAACCATCTACAAGCCAACAAAAGGATAGTTTTCCCAAAGATTAGAGGCATGTAAATTATCACCCGATTGATGAAATGATTGGTGATCCTTCACAAGGGGTAAGAACTCGTTCCTCTATTAGAAATATTTGCAATTATGTAGCTTATTTGTCTCAAGTAGAACCTAAGACATTTATAGAAGCTGGAAAGGATAATGATTGGATAATTGCAATGCAAGAAGAAATAAATCAATTTGAGAGAAACAATGTTTGGAATCTAGTTCCAAGACCTAAGAATCATTCAATAATTGGAACTAAATGGGTATACAGAAATAAGATGGATGAAAATGGAATAGTAACTAGAAACAAAGCTAGACTAGTTGCTAAGGGATATAATCAAGAAAAAGAAATAGACTTTGATAAGATCTATGCCCCCGTAGCTAGATTAGAAGCTATTCGAATGTTATTAGCCTTTGCATTCTTTAATAAGTTTAAGTTATTTCAAATGGATGTAAAAAGTGCATTTTTAAATGGCTTTATAGAAGAAAAGGTTTATGTTGAGCAACCTCTTGGATTTGAAAATCCTAGCCTTCCAAATCATGTCTATAAGCTTTCTAAGGCTCTATATGGGTTGAAGCAAGCTCCAAGGGCATGGTATGAAAGGCTAAGAAAATTTTTGATTAACAATGATTTTGTAAGAGGTAGAGTAGACACAACTCTCTTCACAAAAACTTACAAAAATGACACTTTGATAGTCCAAATATATGTTGATGATATTATATTTGGTGCTACTAATGAATCTATGTGTCAAGAGGTTGCAAAGTGCATGCAAGGTGAATTTGAAATGAGCATGATTGGAGAGCTTACCTACTTTCTTGGACTTCAAATCAAACAACTAAAATGAGGCATCTTCATCAATCAATCAAAGTACATTAAGGACCTACTGAAGAGGTTCGGTACACTTATGAGCACTTCTACAAAACTTGATCTTGATGAAGAGGTAAATGTGTAGATTCTAAATATTATAGAAGCATGATAGGTGCTTTACTTTATTTAACTGCAAGTAGACTTAATATTATGTTCAGTGTATGCATGTGTGCTAGATTTCAGTTTAATCCTAAGGAATCACATGTAGTTGCAGTAAAAAGAATCCTTAGATATCTACAAAGAACCTAAACCATAGGATTATGGTACTATAGAGATTCATCTTTTGAGCTTGTAGGATATTCAGATGCTGATTTTGCTGGATGTAGGTTAGATAGAAAAAGCACAAGTGGAACATATCAATTCTTAGGTGCAATGTTAACCTCTTAGTTTTCCAAGAAACAAAATTTCGTTGCACTATCAACCGCTGAAGTGGAATATGTAGCAGTAGGAAGTTGTTGTGCCCAAGTGTTATGGATGAAACAACAACTAGAAGACTATGACATGAACCTAAAAGGCATTCCGATATTTTGTGATAATACTAGTGCTATCAACCTAACTAACAGCCCTATTCAGCACTCTAGAACCAAACACATAGAAATAAGACATCATTTCTTAAGAGACCATGCTCAAAAAGGTGATATAAGACTAGAATTCATACTTTCAGAAGATCAAATAGCTGATATTCTTACAAAACCTCTAAGTGAGGCTAGTTTTTATAAGATCAAAATGTTAATGGAATTGCTGGATTATGATAAACTGAATGTCTGATTGCTCATTCATTTATCATTTGCATATTTGACATCTAGTGAAAGAGTGTTAATTCTTGTTTAAATATCTCCCTCACTCAAAGATGTCATAGATAAACAAATTTCATGCTACGACTCAAGACTGGAAATTTTCTTAAGGGTCCAGTCGACTGGTAAATCTGTTCCAGTCGACTGGTAAGTCTCTGCCCATTTTTCCAATTAACTGGTAAGTTTTATCTAGTCGACTGGTAAGTCACTGCCAATTCTTCCAGTCGACTGGTACCTCAAGACCCTGTTTGGAGCCAATTTTTTGAAATTCAGTTATCATCCAGTCGACTGGTAAAAGCTACCCAGTCGACTGATATCTTACTGCTCAATTACCCAGTCGACTGGTACACTGACCTAGTTGACTGGTATAAAAAATGTACATCTTTTCAAAAGGACCCAGTCGACTGATATCGCGATTCTATATATAGACTGTTCATTTTTTTTTTCTGATTTTTCGCCATTTTTGGAAATCTTAGCTTTCTCTCTATAGAAAATTTCACCATTTTCATCCAAAAACCATCCAAACAACACCTAAACACATCAATCTAATCATCCATAACCCTATTCTCAACTTTCTACGGTTAAAATCTTCCATTTTCACCAAAAAATCCATTTTTCCCAAAAATTTCCAATAGAATCCGTGTAAAATACACAACTGGGGGACCAAATGCGCCAACAAGGCCAAGGTCCACCAAACCTACTGATCCGGATTCACGGGGGGAAGAAGTGGCTGGCTTATTAAGAAAAAAGCCCAGAACAGAGCTTGATGAGTCTCTGTTTTCCAGCCAAAGCAATGTATGACTCGATAATCCGCCATAAGAAGATCATGACGGGTAGAGTTGTTGATTTCGACTCTATTCGTCATGGAAACTTCGATATCTTGCCAATCTTTGAGGCAATACACTTGACCCCACTGGTCAGAGTGCATGAAAAGTACTACCCGAGACTGATTCACCAGTTCTATGCGAACTTGGTGAAACTCAGTCCACTGGCTCTAAGATTCAGAACCAGTGTCATGGGTGTGGAGTTTGAGGTCAACACTGACCTCCTCATGAGCATATTAAGGATCCATGTAGGAGGGATCCAATGGAGTCTGGATGGATGACCAAACAATTTTGATGTTGATGAGGCTTGTCAGATAGTCAGGGGCGACCCTAACTATGTGTACAGACCTACTACATTTCACACATGTAGTGATATGCCATTGGACTCGAAATTGTTTAACCTCATAGTGAGTTGGACCATCTACCCGAGACTAAGGAGTCGAGGGTATCTATCTAAGATAGATACAGTATTGATTTGGTGCCTTAAAACTGGGCACCACTTCAATATATACCCCCTGCTGCTTACCAACATGATTAATGTCGAAGCGAGTGACTCCGGGTGTCTACTTTACGAGATGCTCATTACACTCATACTCCAGCACTTCTGGGTGCCTTTTCCTACCTTCAAGACTAAGGATATCGGGCCGAAGGACATCATCAACGTCTCATCGTTGAAAAAATGGGATGCACGGTCCGTGATGACTTCATCTATTCGAAGGCCGGAAAGCACATACGGATTCGGGAGGGTGAAAGCAGTGATGATGAGGATAAGAAGGCTGTTGTTGACCACGGATACCCGAGCACTTCCCATTGGTGACTTAAGTACTGGTCAGGCTGGGTATGGCGATCTACTTCAGGTTATCACGAGCCTCCAGCTAACCATGCAGTCCGGGTTCCAGACGTTGAGATCATCCATTGAGCACCTACGGGATGATTTTGAGCTACATCGAGAGCGTACTGAGAGTTCCCTAGCTGAGATATAAGATCTCATTTGTGATGGCTCGGACTCTCCCGCTCCTTGAGTCTCTATAGTGTTTCATTTATGATGTACTTAGTATTTTCTAGTTCTTAACATGTAGCACGGACATACTTATGTATTTCTGACTTATAAATGACTCTACGAAGCCCGTTCGAGTATAAACTTTGTGTATATGATGATGCTTCTTCATTAGACATATTTTATGCACCTATTTTTCTTATTCGTGATGTGCTTGCATAGTTTCTAACTGTTTTTATTCAATTTATGCTCTGAAATTGATTGTGCTTGTATGAAAACTTCTGGTTCTTCTCGGGAAGGCTTCTGGACTCCGAATGGAGCTAAATTTTTGCGTAAAAGTTTTTTTTAAGCATACTCTAGATGAGTATAATAGCTAAGTAGCTTATTTTTTTAGTTTCTGGCTCATTTGATTGCTGTTGTCAAAACGGAGGAAAAATATGAGAAAACGAGAAAAACAAAGTAAACAGAAACCAATTCATAGATTTAGGGGGAGCATTGCTCTATAGAATATAGTGAATGATTTATTGATTGGTTGGGTTTGATATCGAATGGTTGAATTGAATATATAAACTGTGTTTACTTGTTTACAGGGTGGTTTTACTCGAAAAACAGAGGAAACTCTGTCCGATTTTTTTGAAAAAACCCAACACTTAGTTTTTTAAACTGTTTTCACTTATTAGTTTTGTCATCATCAAAAAATGGGAGATTGTTGACCCTCACTTGTATTTTAATGATGACAAAACGCAGCTGTTATTATACTAATAGTGCAATCTAAGTGTAGTAAGCAACAGAAGCATTCAACCAAGGATCAAGGTGCAAGAACTCAAACCAAATCAATCTTACAAGTGAAGACTGAAGAACTAGTATAGGTCTAAGGTATTAAAACAAAGTGTAAGTCTCACTTTTACATTGAAAAGCTTGTCCGATGGCTCGCACACAAAAGGTTTTTTAAACAGAACTTTTTAATCAAACGATTTTAAGTTAAACAATTTTCAAACAGAAAAACTGGGTTGGAAGATAACCCAGTCGGCTGGGTACATATACCAGTCGACTGGTATATGGGACTGTGAATCCCCAGTCGACTGGATGATTCATACCAATTGACTAGTAAAATGGACAGTAAGTCCCCAATCGACTGGATGAAACATACCAGTCGACTGGTAAAATGGACAGACAGTCCCCAGTCGACTGGTAAGATCAACCTAGTCGACTGGTACCCCAGAAGCTTAAAAATGAGATTTTTTAAAAGGACCTAATTGACTGGTATCAAGACCTAGTCGACTGGAAATTAAAAAAATATGACTGTTGGGACTCGAAATCTGAGCTTTTTCAATTCAAATTAAAGTCTAACGGCCATATTAATTCATGGCTGTATAAACCCACTCTATTGAGCATTCAATAGAGAGCTAGAGATATTCAAAAAGAGAACAACTCACACAATCAAGTCATTTACTCTTTGAAACACAAAAAAACTTTGAAATATTCTTGCTGAGCCATTCTTCAAGCTTTATTTTGAAAGAGAGACATTATTCAGTTGTATAAGCTCTCATTTGCTGTCTCTCTACCATTTACTTTACATCATTTATTGTAAAGGGATTATTTCTGAAAGGAAGGGGATAGCTTCCGAGAGGAAGGGATTGTAAGGTTTGTACAACACCAGTGAAGTTGTACGACGTTGTACGACTAAGTTTCTTAGTGGATTATTTCAAAGAGGTTCCTTGAAGAGAGTAGACGTAGGATCGGAACGAATCCAATACTACCGAACCACTGTAATCTGAGTTTGCATTCTCTACTCCTTAAACTCTTTATTTACAGCACAGTACTTGTTTAATTGCTTGTTGGTTATATGTTTTTATAAACTTGTGTTTATTCCGCGAAAGTTTTTAAAAACCCAATTCACACTGAACATAAAGATTACAAGAGTTGGAATCTTATATTTAACCGAATTTGTATTTCTTATCATGTTGTTTTTTGGAAACACAAGATGTTTTCTTCCTTGTCCTCCTTTTCATCCTCTTTCAATAGCTTTGTTTTATTTTTCTCTGATTCTGCTGTTGAATTATTTCCTAACGATAATGTTTCCGACAATTTAATTGAGCTCTTACAGGTTTCTTTTGACACTACTACAGCTCAGTTTACAGAGTCTATTCCTTCTGATGGTTCTAGTCCAACTATTTTCTAGACTTCAGACTCGACTGTTCGTCGTCTTTCATCTTGGGTAAGTAAATCACCTGCTCATCTTCATGATTATCATTGTTTTTCTATCATTGTCTTTTTATATGAACCTTAATCCTATCATAAAGCCATTTTTTTCTCTTTGGGAGCAAGAAATGAATGACATACTTCAAGCATTTGCTAAACTCATACCTGGGACTTGGTTGATCTACCCTATGGTAAAACTGTCATTGTTTGTAAGTGGATCTATAAAATCAAAACTCGTTCTAATGGGTATGTTGAAAGCTATAAAGCTCATCTTATTGATAAAGGTTATGCTCAAGAATATGGTATTGACTATAAAGAAACATTTGCTCATGTTTCTCATCTTACATCTGTTTGTAGTTTGCTTGCTATTACTGCAGTACAAAAATGAAATCTATTTCAAATGGACATCAAAAATGACTTTCTCAATAGTGATCTTGATGAAGAATTTTAAATACAACCCTCTCTTGGTTATGATCACCCATCTGATAAAGTGTCGTCTACAACAAGCTCTGTGTGGTCTTAAACAAGCTCTGCGAGCTTGGTTTGCAAAATTTAGTTCCACTGTCAACTGGTTTGGTTTCAGTAAAAGCCCTTATTACATTGCTCTTTTTCTCAATAAAACTGAACAAGATTATAGCTTTCTCCTCTTTTATGTTGATGATATGATCATGAGAGGTTGTGATATGCAAGGTATTTCTAAGCTCAAAGTCTTTCTTAGTCAAGAATTTGAAGTGAAGGATTTAGGTTCGCTTAGCTACTTCTTGGGTCTTGAAGTATCCCCTGATTCCAGTAGTTATTATTTATCTCAAGCTAAGTATGCATATGATTTTCTTACTCAAGCTGGTTTGAAAAATAACAACTTTTTCTCTACTCCTCTTGAGGCCAATGTCATGTTCACTTCTATTGATGGGCAATCTCTTAGTGATCCTACACTTTATTGTCAATTAGTTGGGAGCTTGGTTTATCTCATTGTGACTCATCCTGATCTTGTTCATATTGTTCATATCGTTAGTCAGTTTATGTTTGCACTTCGTACCACTCATTTTGTTGTTGTTCTCTCGCATCATTCAATATGTCAAAGGTACTTTGTTTTATGGCTTGCATTTCTCCTCATAGTCTTCTCTTGAGTTACATGCCTATTTTGATGTTGATTGGGCTAGGGATCCACTGACCGACGCTTTACCATTGGTTTCTGCTTCTTCTTGGGTGACTCGATTATTTTTTGGCGTAGTAAGAAACAAACTCTTATTTCTAGATTCAGTACCGAGTCAGAATATCGAGCCATTGCTGATACTACTATTAAATTTCTCTAGCTTCGTTAATTACTACAGGATATGGGTGTTACACATTCTGTTGCCTATGTTATTTAATGCGATAATGGGAGTGCCAAAACTATTGCTCATAATGTTGTTTTTCATGAACGGACCAAACACATTGAGAATGATTGTCATTTTATTCGCCCACACATCGACCGTGGTACCATTCACTTTGTTTCTGTGTACTTTGCTAATCAGATCGTTGATATCTTCACTAAAGCTTAGTTACCTAACCGCTTTTATGAGTTAGTTGACAAACTCAAGTTGGTATGTATTTTACCACCTTAAATTTGAGGAGGTATTAGAATATAATTAGGAAACTCTATTCCTATATTTAGGAAATTCTATTTCTATTATAATTAGGTTTTGATTAATTACTTACCTAATTTATACTTGCAATATTTGGCTCTTTGTACCAATACATACTGTTGTATATTTATAAATTCAATATACTGAATATAATTCTTCTCTTCCAAAACCCTATTGCTCTTAATTTTTTATCAAGAAGTAATTTGAGTTTTAGTTGCCGCAGAACAGTTCTCTTGCAGAAGAACCCATGGTTCTTTAGCTACTAAGTAGAGTTTTCTCCAAAAATGATTTAAATATAGGGAGAGATTGAGACAGCATAGTTTAATTATTATTGCATTTGTTTGTTTGTAAGCATTTTAAATATGGATAAATATAAGGTATCTAAATTTAAAAAACCAAAAAAAAACAAAACCAAGAAAACAGGCCATGTCCTAACAAGACAAGGAAAGCCCCTTGAGTCTAATGATTGTTTAGATTTTACCATGCTCAATGAATGATGAGCCCATCTCTTGTTCTTGAAGAATTTTAAAACTCACATGGACTCGAGTATAGATGTCAGATACGGTTATATATTTGAGTGTTGGATTTGTCTATTTTTATAATTTTTAACATATTTTTTTAATCTAGAGTATTCAAATATCATACACATACTCTTATTCGGAGTGTCCGACACGAGTATGACAGTACAACAAAGAAAAGTAAAGAGTTTATGTAACATAAGAACCCATGAAGAAAATGTGATACTAAATCAAATTCAAAGGCCATAAGTGAAACACAGAAAGAAAAAGAAAAAAAAAATATGTTTGTAACTAAAATCGTATGAAAAGTTACTTATGTGTTATCATATAATTCAAAACATATACAGTTTAAAAGATGACTTACTCATGATGTGGAGTTGCAGTTCTTGAACCTCTGCCATGTCAAAGTTGAAGAAGAGGAGAAAGAGAGAGAGACTTTACAGTTTACACATAGTATGACTTATGATGTGGAGTTGCAGCTCTTGAACCTCTGCCATGTCAAAGTTGAAGAAGCGGAGAGGGAGAGTCTGCCAGCTTTTATGGTCATATTCAACAATAAAACAAACCCCCCCATTCATTTTGGATGAGCAACCTGCTTGTGTTTACCATATAATATAACTAATATTAATTATATTTTTTTTTTGTTTTTGTATGGAGATGAATCCAATCTGCCGGCCTCGTTGCATATAAGTAACATGAGCTTATAATTAGTTGGAAGCCCTACAGAAATAGCAGAAGAAAAGAAAACAAGGTTATGGATTCCATTCTGAATCAGCCAAAGCGTTTCGGTTAGTAATAAACCGAAATGAACTATCTTATATTTCATTTCGTTTTTGTTTCGGTCTCTTTCGATCGTTTCAGTCTGTTTCGACCATTTCGACCGAAACATTTTATTTCTACTAAAACATAATATTATATGATTTTTTTTTCTTCTATCCTTTTCCACTGATTTAAATTTGTTTTCACATGATATTTTTTTTTATAATGAAATATTTAATTAAGTTTCGAAAGTTCAGGAATGCAACTTCTAAACATTTTTAGTTAATGTTGCCTTAGATTAGTACTGTAATTCTTAAAATAGCATGACTTTAGTGTTGTTTTATGTTAGTATTTGAATTTTTTTATTAAAATTATGATTTGGTATTGGTTAATGCACCATCTTTATCATATTATATTTGAATGATAATGGTTTTATTATTATCTATATCTGTAATTGATATATATTTGAAAGGTATGTAATTTGAATGGAACATATATTTGAAATTAATGTCATCAAATCCGAAACGACGAATTAAAACAAATTGAAATTAAAACATTCTATTTTAATAACTATCAGGCACGGAATTTACAATCTTGAAAGAAAATCTTAACCAAAGTAAAGAAAAATGATGTTAGAATTTTGATTGTTGCTGCTCTTGTTAATTTATCATAAAGATATACTTATAATCAAAATGGATCATCAATTCCAAATGTTTAATGCATTTTCATAAGTTTTATTCCTAATTTGTTACAGTGATTTTATTATGGATAAAATTAGTAAAACAAATAAATTATCAGTGGCTACTTATTAAAAGTTATTCATTTCGTTTTAAAATTATTGTCACGTTTGACATTTTTAGGTAATTTTGATTATAATTATTTTATTATTTTAAAAATATGAAAAAGATAATTTTTAAAAGCCTCTAAATTTTATTTATGTATATCTAAAAAAACAAATTATTTTAATAATTTAACATTAAAAAACAATTATTTAATTAAATAAATAATAAACGTGACAATAATTGTAAATAAAAAAACGTATTACACACCTTTCAAGTGATTAAAAGAATAACTGAAAATGATGATAGTACAGCTTGCTGGTTAATTTAACATTATATCTATCTTAGTTATCTCTCTCCATTATTTTCATGACTAATTTTTTTTTTTTGTATCACTGAAGTCAAGTAGTACTTCACATTATAAAATAACTGCCAGGTGATGAAATGATGGAACTTGGAGTTAAAAAAGTAAAAACTGTCGAAGCTGGTCAGTTACATTGGGATCTTACAATTCTTTCTATTAAGTTACTCACTCGTTCTTAAGAAATTTGTTCGATGTAAAATATTATTTTTATATCGAATAAAATTTTTATTAGTAATGATTGTATAGATATTTTTTATAAAATTATTTAACAATTATCAATGAAATTACTTAATAATTACTAATAAAGTTTCTATCTAGTATAAAAATTGTGTTTTGCATCGAGTGCAGATAAAAATTTATTGAGAACGAATGAGAAATCATAGAAACCAATTGTAAATAGGATAAGTGATCACAGCTGATCCTTTTTATTTTATTGCTTTTTTTTTTCTTATTCCCAAGTAATTCCAATTAAAGTAACTTTTTAAAAAAAAAAATTTATCAGAAAACTAACACACATTTCGACGAATTTATTGGATGAGATGGGTGAAGGAAACATTTAGGACCAATTCATTTACTTTTGGGATCTATGTTACGTGGACTCTTTATTTTTTTTATAAAAAATAAACGAATCTAACACTTAGATACGTATCTGTATCCAACACTCATACTTAAATTTATGTAACATAACTTAATATCGATAGGCTTCTGTCACGGGCTGCAAGCTTAAGTCGCTAACTGTGCAGCCTTAGGCTCAAAAACACCTCCTTGGAATGCCTAAGTCAGCCTTCCTATTAGCTACTCAAGAGAACCACCCTCGAAGCTAGATCCACTCAAAGAAAATAAGCCAACACGAGAGAAAATATGAGACAAAGCTAGAGAGCTTGCTATTGCTTGAATGATTGAATGATTTACAAGTGAAGGGGATGCCCCTTTATATAGGGAGAGCTCCCTTACATCCATGGCTAACATCTTGCCAAGTGTCACAATCTTACGGTGCTATAAGAGTAGTATAAGTGTAGTACGAAAGTACAAGGTACTACCATGTAGTGAATGTGCAGTACAATGATGTACATTATAATAAAAAAGTGTACTAGGAAACCCTAGAACACGCGGGTCCCACATGGGTTGTGACATTCTCCCCCACTCAATCTGGCGACGTCCTCGTCGCACTCTTGGCATAAAACTGGTTGATCTTCGTCTGAAATTGCCACAAGGCCTCGACTGGTTTCCAACTAGTCTCACTATCGGGTTGTCCCTTCCATTGTATCAAGTACTCATGCCTCAGCTTGTAGTTCTTCCATCTCAAAACTCGGTCGGCCAGTATACTCTCAATGTCTCAGTCATAAGAGACCCTAACTCCTATAGGGGCTCGCTGTGACTCACCTCGATCCGGATCATTTTGGTCTTCATGGAATGGTTTCAACATATTCACATGGAAGACCGGGTGCACCTTGAACTTGGATGGTAGCTCAAGTTTGTAGGCTACATTGCCTACCCTCCTAAGAACTCTAAAAGGCCCCTCATATCTATCAATGCCTTATTGATCCCCTTGGTGCAAAGTACCAAATGTAGCTTCACAAGCACAAAATCCCCCACTTGGTACTAAGTTTGTAGGCTACATTGCCTACCCTCCTAAGAACTCTGAAAGGCCTCTCATATCTGCGTACCAATGCCTTATGGATCCCCTTGGTGTGAAGTACCAAATGTAGCTTCACAAGCACAAAATCCCCCATTTGGTACTGCACATCCCGTTTCTTATGATCAGCCCACTTTTTAAAACGCTTGGCTGCCTTGTGTAGGCAAACTCGAGCCAAATGGTTTGCTCTAGCCACTCCTTGGCAAACTTATAGGCTATTGGAGTTGACCCCGTGTATCCCACAGCAATAGTACTTGGAGTGTGAGGTTGCCGTCCCATCACAATCTCAAAGGCACTTTGGTTGGTGGCCTCACTCTTTTGTAAATTATAGGAAAACTGAGTCATATCTAGTAACTTTGGCCAATCTCGTTGCGAGGCACTCACATAGTGTCGGAGGTATGTCTCCAACAAAGCATTCACCCTCTTAGTCTGTCCGTCGATTTGGGGGTGGACACTAGTGGAGAAGTTTATATCCGATCCGAGCAACTTGAACAATTATATCCATAACCGTGCTATGAACTGTCCATCCCGATCACTAACAATGGACTGTGGTACACCCCAATACTTCACCACATGCTTGAGAAACAATTGGACTGCCTCCTCTGCTGGACACTCTTTGGTAGCCAAAATGAAAGTCTCATACTTCGAAAACCGGTCCACAACAACCATGATGCTCCCAAATCCATCACTCTTAGGTAGCCCCATAAGAAATCTATGGAGATACTCTTCCATGGATGCTCCAAAATTAGCAATGGCTCCAAGAGACCCCCAAGTGACTTTTGCTCTACTTTGTCTTGTTGACACACAAGACAAGTCTTCACATAGGCCTCAATGTCCCCTCTCAAGTGTGGTCAATAGTAGCGTTCCTCCACAAGTGCTAAGGTGCGGTGCACACCCGGGTGACCAGCCCACTTAGAATCATGGCATTCTTGCATCGCCTCCTTCCTTAATTTCCCATGAAGCGGCACATATAACTGATTCCCCTTGGTATAGAACAAGTCTCCCTCTAGCTAGAACCTTCTGGTCTTCCCCTTTATGGCATACTCCATCAAAAACTTGACGGTCGGGTCATGGGACAATCCCTCCTTAATGTGATCCACCAAGGAACCCTATGGTTGGCTAATGGCAGCAAACTCAACCTTTCGGCTTAATGCATCCGCTACTATGTTGGTTTTCACTGGCTTGTACTCTAAAACAAAATCAAACTCGACAAGGAAATCTTGCCATCGGGCTTGCTTAGGATAGAGCTTCTTCTGAGTCTGAAAGTAGCTTGTGGCCACATTGTCGGTCTTCACCACAAACCTAGACCCCAAAAGATAGTGCCTCCATGTGCCCAAGCAATGAACCACGACCGTCATCTCTTTCTCTTGAACTATGTACCGCCGCTCGGTCTCATTGAGCTTTCAGTTCTCAAAAGCAATTGGATGACCATCTTGCATTAAAACACCTTCAATAGCAAAGTCGGATGCATCCGTGTGGACCTCATAGGGCTTGGTGTGATTCGGTAGGGCTAGGACTGGCTCCTCTGTGATTGCCCGTTTCAACTGCTCAAAGGTCCCCCTGATAAACTGAACTCCATTCCCACGCTCTCCCTTTCTTGAGCATATTGGTCAAGGGTGTGGTGATGGTTGAATAACCTCTTATGAAACACCGATAATAGTTCACCAACCCAAGGAATGATCTCAACTCGGTAACCTTGGTCGGTGGCTCCCAATCAACAATAACCTGAATCTTGTCCCCATCCATCCGAATCTTTCCCCCACCTACAATGTGGCCAAGGAATGGTACCTCATGTTGGGCGAAAGAACACTTCTTTTTCTTCACATAGAGCTCATTCTCTTTCAAAACTTGGAATACATATCTCAAGTGCCTCACTTGCAACTCTAGAGATCGACTATAGATAACAATATCGTCAAGATAAACAACCACAAAGCAGTCTAGAAAATGTTGAAGTACCTTGTTCGTTAGAGTGCAGAAAGTTATTAGAGCATTGGTGAGTCCGAAAGGCATCACAAACTCATAAGAACCATAGCAAGTGACACACGCTGTCTTTGGCTCATCCCTCTCGGCTATCCATACTTAGTAGTACCCCGATCTCAAATCTAGCTTGGTGAACCATCTAGCATCCCCAAGTTGATCAAACAAGTCCGCAATGAGTGGGATGGGGTACTTGTTCTTCACCGTGAGCTTGTTGAGAGCTCTATAATCAATGCACAACCTCATAGAACCATCATGCTTCCGTTGGAACAAAGCTGGTGCACCGTAGGGTGCCTTGGAAGGTCGTACAAATCCTGCATCAACCAACTCCTTAAGTTTTCTCCTCAATTCCTCAAGCTCGATAGGTGACATTCGGTATGGAGCCTTGGCTGGTGGTTAGGCAGTAGATACCAACTTAATCTTATGATCCACCTCTCTCTTAGGTGGGAGTTTCTTAGGTAACTCCGGGGGCATCACATCAACAAAGGACTCTAAAAGCTTAAGTACCTTAAGAGGAGTCTCTTCCTTGGATTCTAGGACCTCCTTAAGTTTCAAAGTGGCCAAGTATGTGACTTCATCCCTTCTCACCCCCTTGGCTAGTTGGATTGCTGATAAAGCCCAGTTAGCTTGGCCAGAGTCTCGTCTTACCGGCATGAGGCATTGGCACCGAGAATTAAGGATGCACACATAGTTGGAAAATGACACTAGCAAAGCATTAATCCGATCAAGGAAATCTAACCCAATTAAAAAGTCATAATCATCAAGTTGGATTACCTCAAGAGTTTCCTTGCCTTTCCAATCTCCTAGTTGGAGCTCTACCCCTTGTGCAACACCTGTTGTCCGAACTTCTTTGGAATTGACTGTCTTGATCAACCAATTGCTTTTCTCCACCTTAAGGCTTAATCTTTTGGACATTTTCTCGGACACAAAGAGATCTGAAGCCCCAGTGTCTACAAGAGCACTAACCTTGGTCCCACCCACCATGATGTCTGTAAACATGAGCCCCTTCCGCTTGCCAAATCTTTTGGCTTTGATCGAGTTAAGCATGATAGAGCCAAGCTTGAAGGTATCTCTCTCCATTTCCCCCTCTTCCCTAGCAATGGCAGAGAGCTTGGTTTATTTCGGGCAATCCCGCACCCGATGAGGACCCTCACACAAGAAGCATGCTAATGGCTCCTTCTTTTTGTCTCCTTCCTTGGCGGACTTACACTTGTGAATGGGTGGTTTCCCCGGACCACCCTTTTGATACTTGTCTTTGTCTCCCCCATCTTTGCCTTTGTTCTTGGAAGAGTCAAATTTCTCTTGTTTCTTGAAATCCACCAAAGATTCAGCCAAAGACATGGCTTGGGTGAGGTCTTGGACACCCCTTCTTTGTAACTCTTGCTTAGCCCATGGTTTGAGGCCATCCATGAAGGAGAAAAGAGTCTCCTTCTCTCCAAGATCAGAAATTTGAAGCATGAGTTCCGAAAACTCTCACACATACTTTTGTACTTCCCCACGTTGGGTGAGCCTTCACATTGTGGCTCGTGCCTCATCTTTCGCATACTCCGGATAGAACTGTTGGCGGAATTCCCTCTGAAATTCTTCCCACGTAACAATGGCAGCACCCACACACCTACATCACCACCATAATAAAGCAATATCAACAAGATACACAGAGGCTGTGTTTACCTTGGTTACGTCCTCCATGATGTTCATCACTCGAAAATATTGCTCCATCCCCCAAAGAAAGTTGTCAACATCCTTTGCAGCTCGGATGCCCTTGAACTCCTTTGGCTTAGGCACATCCACCCTATGATTGGGTGTCATAGCAAGCATACCATCTCCAAAGGCTGTTTTGCAAGCTAAGAGCTCCCGCTTAAGCTCTTCCATCTCTTCTCGCATAGACACCACCACGGCCTCAAAAGTGTCGTTCTTTTGCGTGAACACGTCTACGGCCTCATTGAAGGCACCTTACATCACTCCTTGGAGATCCTCCCTCATGAAGTTTAGCTCCTTGATACTACCATCGATATCCTCGAACTTGTCCCGTATTTCCCCCACGGCTAACTCAACTTTAGCCAAGCGAGCATCCATGCTTGACATCACATCCCTTAAACTAGCCTTCTTGGCCGCCCTCCCTCAGGTCTCATGACCGTCATGAGCTAGGTTGTTAGCATCGGAATCGATCGCCATCTCTTCTCAAAAGTCTCGATGAACCTGGCTCTGATACCACTTGTCACGGGCTGCAAGCTTAAGTCACTAACCATGCAGCCTTAGGCTCGAAAACACCTCATTGGAATGCCTAAGTCAGCCTTCCTCTTAGCTACTCAAGAGAACCACCCTCAAAGCTAGACCCACTCAAAGAAAATAAGCCAACACGAGAGAAAATATGAGACAAAGCTAGAGAGCTTGCTATTGCTTGAATGATTGAATGATTTACAAGTGAGGGGGAGGCCCTTTTATATAGGGAGAGCTCCCTCACATCCATGGCTAACATCTTGCCAAGTGTCACAATCCTACGGTACTATAAGTGTAGTACAAGTGTAGTACGGAAGTACAAGGTACTACCATGTAGTGCACGTGCAGTATATTGCTGTACATTATAATAAAAAAAGTGTACTAAGAAACCCTAGAACATGCGGGTCCCACGCGGGTCGTGACAGTTCCACACAACTGTAATGCAGAGGTTAAGTTTTCATGGTCAAGCTTTTGATCACTGCTTCTTTTGTCAAGAAGAAGCTTGTGCTAAGCAAAATGGGCTCTCAACCATTAGCTTTCTCAAGAAAAGCAATAGGCTAGAAAGTGCTTTAGATTAACTTAATTAGAAATAAAAGCAAAGAATAGCAGCTTCTGTCCCAAAGCAGAACTAATATTATTCATAACCTAACACACATAAATCAAGGACAAATTATAGATTAATACCTTATGGTTTGCCTTATAACAAATTAGATCCATTCTTTTGAAAAGTTTAATTTAAGTACCCGATGTTTGTTCTATTAGTAAATAGGTTTGACACCGTTAAATTAAGCATGTATCTTTATATTTCTGTGGGAATGAGAGTTTTATTGACTCTTGTTGATACCGAAAATTTGCCATATGAGCCCATAGATATTGGGCACATGAGAACACGCAAACTAGACAGTCTCTTAGAGTTTGAGACTTCGAAAAATACCTTTTGACGCTTAAGTTAGTATTCTTAAAGTAAAGATTATAATGGTACTAGAGAGTTATGGAGAGGGATATCCCAAATGGGAGAGCCTACCATTTGAGAGGGGAGTCCCCTTTATATAGGTTATCTCCAGAAAATCTATAGTGATTCCTACTAAAGTGTCTTAACTCATGCCTTTAGGTCTGCGTTAAAAGTGTCTTAACCCATGTCATTAGGTTTGCGAGCTAATCATTATACGTTAGAGTCACGTCACGTGTTTACGTATCAACTTCTGAGTGGTTGGTATATTTTTAGCTACATCATCACCAAAATCTCATCTTTTGCAATAAATATAAAAAAAACATTTTGTAGTAAAAAAATATTTTACTACTTCTCAATCTCAAACAGTCAAGTTTAGTTCATGTTTCTCTTGAACCTAATAACTACATCTCTCAGGCCAGAGATCTAAAACCATGGTGCTATGTATCATAGACCATAAACCAGGAATGAGGATTGCTATTGAGAAGGGTTTCATGAAGGTTCAAGTGGGTAGTGACTCTTTACTAGCCATTAAAATGGTGAAAGGGGATAGTCAGATTAACTGGACGCATAAAGATTTAGTTCAGCAGATAAGAAGCTTGGTTCTTCCTTTTGATTCTCGTGATTTTCTTCATGCATTTAGGGAAGCAAACTTTGTTGCTGATTATTTTGCTTCCTTTTGTAATAATGAGCTAGGCTCAAACGTGTTTGAATCTTCATGAATTCCCCCTAGAGGTTATTAGATTGATTGAAAAGGATGTAATTACTATCTTTCTAAGATAGTTTTCTTTTATAAATTCAATAGTTTCCAACAAAAAAAAAAAAAAAACACATAATGAAAAATATCAAATTTAAATTTTTTTCATCTCTCTTCCTTCCTTACTTCTTTGTACTTGTCCTCTCTACCCATCAAAAGGGTGAATTAACCCAGAATTTTCGCGAGAGAGATCTAAAAGTCGCCAAATCAAATCTTAAATGGCAATGAAAAGCTCTCCATCACTTCAGGAACTGACTTTTCTTCGGACCATGCCGCATGCATTGCGTATGAGGCTACTCTCGGAAATGAACCTATCTGTATGTTTGATTATTGGTATAGTCTATGGCACAGTTGTTAATTTCGTTCCGTTGAAATGTTTTGATTTCAGTACTAAACTGAAATGAATCATGAAACAAAACACCCATATATTTTTTACGTTTTGTTTTGATGTGTTTCAATATGTTTCGATCCGTTTCACATATTTCAACCGAAATATTACAACGTTAATTTTTTATATATTTTTGAAAAATTTAAGCAGATAATTTGAAATTTTCACTTTTTCTTTTTAATTAGAAATTTGTGTTTGAATATATATATATATATATATATATAAAATTTGATAATATAATATAGTCCCAATTTGGATTTATACTAAAAAATATTTATAATTTATTTTGAAGCAAAAATTTGAGTAAAATTAATTAATATAATTGAATAGTGATTATTTTCTTATAATTTATATTTATAATTATATATTTTTTGTCAAAATATATGTAATTTAAGATATACGTATTTGTAAATACCATCAAATCTAAAATGCCATTTGCAATATATTTTGAAAATTCTTTATACATTGTGTGGTAAATCATATATTTTTTTATAATAAATTTATATTTTTAATAATAAAAATAAAAAATATATATTTACCTTTTCTATTTTTCAAAAGCACCAAAATAACGACCTTATAATCACATAACACCAATACCAATGACTGCAAAGATTGTACTCTGCCATTCCTAAACTAAACATTCAAAAGGGGAAGAAAATACATGGAGGTTGGAGATTTAGAACTAGATGCTGGATACAATATCAAGCGAAAAATTCAATTAATTCACAATAAAAATTGCATTAGTATTGAATCTTTGAGTTTGTTTGATACCAGACAATACATCTATGTCACAAGAATCTACATTTTCTTCAATGAATGACCAAAAGGGGGGGAAAATTATATATTGAAATTTGCAATATTACAAAAGAAAAGGAAAATAAAAAAAAATCACTTTTCCGTCATATGTCTGCTCCTCCCAAGGTTCCCTGCGGCAGCTCCAATATCTGATTTCAACTCCGACACACAAATGGAGAGCATTTTCACTCAATCGTTGGGAACACCTGGTTTGTAATCTATTTCCATCTAGCAACATCTTTGAAGTGCTTTTACTACTTCAATCTATAATTCCTTCCTTTTGATCCGTGGACACAAAATCGATTGTCTCTTTTGGGTCTTGATCTATTAGGCCTGTAACAGTACATTATTAAAGAACTACCATGTACAAGTCAAGAACTTTCAATGAGTTTTGAGAGTTCTAAACAAAGGTGGGCCAACAGCATGGAATATCCCGTGCATGATTAACTTTTAGTGGATCAAACTTTAAGCACATCATAAGATTATGATTCATGAAAAACTTTAGCCTAAATGGGACTTAGGGGCTTACTGCTGAATGAGGGATCTGAAGAAGAATGAGCGAGATGCAATACAAACATAGTGAAATAGCTGCCCCAGCTATAACATTATACAGCAGCCGCCGATTGTCTTTCGTGGGTACAAAAACTCCCTTAAGTGTGTTGGTTAAGTCAAACAGTCGATAAGATATCTAAAGAAGCAAGTAAGAGGCATGACAACGCAAAAATGATGTTAGTTAAAACTGTTGGGTTTTAATATTTTTAATGGGTAAAACAAACATAATTGCTTACCAACACATAAATGGCAGTTGTGAGCATGGAGTTGAGCAATGGATATTCCGGAATAACAGAAAGAAGCCACTTAGGTTGCCCATCAGGCACGTTTGATCTGCACATAAATATATGAAAGTTAAACATCTCTGCTAATCTCAGACAAGATAAAATTCTTCTCTTTTTGTTAGCTACTTAGGCTGCAGTCTCACTTATATTGCTGTATTCTTTTCCTGTGTTATGGTAAGGGTTAGGGGAGAAAGGAAAATGTTATTGTGCATTAAGTATGGAAATACACTAACATTGCACCATGTACAAATTGCAAGATGATCTCATTCCCCAGGGTTGGAAAGAAGGAAAAGTAGACAAGAACTCGAGTGATGACATAAAGAAAGTTCAAACTGAAAGAGACTACTGTTACCTAACTATACATGTATTGCACTGTTCCCATATAGAGTATGTGGTCATAGCAAATGCAGTAAAAGAATCTTTGCAAAAAAAAAAATCAACTGGCATACAAACCTTAACCAGATGTGAAATTGAGAAATATAGGTCTCCAGTGTTATCTTCCCAAGCCATCTAAGAAAAGCATACAAGCACCAAACAACAATTAAGGAAACAAACTTTTCATTATTGGGGAGGAGAGGCAACAATTCATCAACCCCTTAAAAGGAAAGTTTACAGGATGACTTAATGATGCAGGTTAAAAACCGTACCCAAAGAGAGTCAAAGAGATACTCCGAAGCTGCTGGGTAAAATTCCGCAAGACAATGTAAACACTGGAATCACAGAAAGCAGAGCACATTGTCAGATGTTGTAAACTGAACCAGTGAGATTCTTATGGAATCAAATATTCTACATGCCACCAAATAACAGTTCCTAATAAGTGTATTCATATAAAAATTTGAAATTCAACAAATAAATCAAAGAAAGCTCCTAAATACGCACGTTATGGGAATCCATGATGTGTAGGGATGATACTTGTTGTAAGAAACCTTTTCAAGCTTGTAAATATATTCATACCACAAATAGCCAACCTAAATGTAAACAAACAGAACGACATCAAACATGAAATCAACCATAAAAAAGGTTATCAATAATGGATAAGCAGAAAGTAGTAGTCCTACAGTAACAAATCAGGCGAACTCACAAATAAGGACACTGCCACTATGCCAGTTTTGATTGAGAGCTTTTTCTTGGTTTCACATTCCTCCAATTTCTCCATCAACTTCTCTGCCTAAGATATCATTACATTTTAAAGATTTTGTTATTGGTGCCCCAAGAGAACAAGACCTTGAGATCATCATATGGTCGAGAACTTACAGAGGGGTGATAATACGCATATATCATTCCAATGATCCATATATAACGATCAAGTCCAGATCTGAAATGCCACTCATGCAGTCTAGAGAGATCTGGTTTTGCGGGATCGGTATACCCTGCCATTTTTGTTAAGGGTAAACAGAGAAAGAATCACGCACATGCATAAGTTAAGAAGTATACAAGATTATACGTATCTTGAAAACCCAATTCAACTTGAAATTTTGCCACTGGATTCAGCTTAAATCAATCAAATTTAATATCAAATTTTGATCAAATAAATTCTCATTAAAAAATGCAGTAGAAGTTCTTGACAATTAACAGTACCATACAGAAGTGAAGAATGTCAACCTAGGGTCAAGTTAAAAAGAATATTATAATAATAAGAATGAAAACCCAATACATAAAAGCTAAGAAGATCAAACAAAACCTGAAAACCCACAAAAGTTTAGCTTTAAACTACGGATTGAGTAATCTCAAATTTTGGCTAAGTAGACTAAGAAGTTTTACATATACAAGTCAACCAAGAATTGTAACCAGCTTAGGTGTTATTAACTTTCCCAGCTTTAATCAGCAGTATGCATATGGTGAATCCAAATCAGAAAAGCTAGACAGGGCACTCACCTAACATGAATGTCAATGGACCCCAGAATATCTCAAAAACTCCAGGAATTTCCCAAATCAAGATAACCACAAGAAAGCAGGTAAAAATCTTCACAGCCATCACTGATCCTATCTCATTATACTTGCTGAAAATACCAAGGGCTCCATACACCATCACAGTGAAAAGAGTGTGCATTGGACAGATGTAGTACAGCACATAGTCATTGTTGAGAACAATACAGCAAAATGCGACAAAGAAATTAAGCCGCCACATCATCTGCATAAAAAAAAAGATTTTACAGGCATCTGGATTACTAATGTATACAAACAAAGTCATATTACATGTTAAAGTCAAAAAATATTATGGTCTACTGGTCTAGAATTAATAATACTCCCATCTTCTTTTTTAACAAGTGGTCCTGAATTAATAATATCACCTGAGTGAACCGTGCAAGAGAGAAATCCTTTCTGACGTAATAATAGGAGAAGTTGCCAAATCCAGTCATCCAAACATATGCAGCAATAAAAATACGTATTGCATTGTATATCTCCGTTGCAGCAAAGTAATGATACATTAAAAATAGGACCTGCTAAGACACAAAGAAATGTATTGGCATAGTGGAAACTGAAAATAAACAGTATGAATCGTGAACAAGAGCAATCACAGCTATCCAACAAATGACTAACAAAAAAATATTTTAAAAACAAAGAAAATAAAATTAGTAAGATTAATATGCATCATGACATTTGAAGTCTGGAAAATGTCAGAAACATCAAAGCATAATTTATTCCAGTCATGGACTGCCACGGTGAAATTCCTTCACTCCCTCCCCCAACAATAAAAAGGCAAATGCAGTGACCATAAAAGAAAATAATTAACTAAAACCCTCTCACAAGTTGACAAAACATTCACATGTTTGTGCTTGATTGAAAACTAAGCTAACCAAACCACGTCCATTCACAAGTAAAAATTTGTTTAACAGAAAATACTTGCCTGCATCCATCCTCTCCACTCTTCAGTCTGGTGACGATTAAGGTATAGTATGCTTTTCCCAGTGATCGGTGACTTGTCATTATGTTTCTTCAAAGAAGTCGTGGCCGAAACTATGATGAGAAGAATGTAGAGAAAGAGGAAAAGGTCGCGATTGTAATTCTGCCCAAGGAAGTCCACATCAAAAAAGTATGATGGTCAAAATTCACAGTAAAAGTTTTCAACCTATCTGGCCTAGAAAAAAAAAGTAAAGAAGGACAAGGCTATCCACAGGTAAGACTTTCCCTGCAAAAGATTTAAGTTAAATACATGGTATCTGTATGAAAGTCTATCCTGTAAAAGTTCATAGATGTCAAACCTATCCTGACTTCTAAAGTTCTTGGCATTCAAATTTCAATTGGAAAAGATGAAACTTATGAAACCAAGTAAAGGGGCATCTTCTGTTTTGTTTTTACTTCCCCCTCTCCTTTAGAAGGGTTAGACGCAGTAATCAAATTGTTTTTATAAGCAGTAATCATACAAATTTAAATAAGTACAAATACCTAAATGATACATAAGATGTAGATGGTACATAGAAGGGAGCACCATAATCAGGAAAAGAAGTATATTAACATGGGTCCATATATGAAAAAGAAATTTAGGGTCTTTGCAGAAACCGAAGTACATTACTATACTTTGTCTGATTTTACAGCGAAAACGATGAGAAATCAAATCATGAAAAATAAAGCATAAACCAAAGGAGAGACATCAAAGCACCTTGGTAGACTCTCCCAGTAAATCTGTGCGGTCACATATATAGAAGTAAAACAGAATTGCCCCAAGCTCAGACCTGGATGAAGATTGTAAATTTATGCATTAGAAAGAATGAAAAGCTGCCAAAGTGTGTATTATTATCCAAAGAAAAATATAACTTACATCGCTCTCAAAGTTGCTCGATTTTCCAGCAAGAAAGAGTCTTCCATAGTCAGAAACCTACAAGATCATACAGTGCAGAAGGTGAGAAAGACATTTTGCAATTACAGTGAAACTTCATTAGGAAAATATGTCCAAAAAAGCAACCCAATTAAGTTTGCTTTGATGTATGAACTATGGAACTTAGAAGATGCTGATCTTGTGAGACCTCCTTCCAGCAGAACAGCCCGGTCATCCTCCTTAATTGTCCCCTCTCCCAATTCAACCAGATTATTGTCTGAATGACTGCATACAGAGAAAGTAAACATATATTTTGATGGAAATTATAGATAAGGTGAAAAAAAACAACACTTAACAGTTCATAAAAGCAGCATAACATCATTTGATAGCATGTGAAAAATCTATATCTAAACATACACATTTCAAAAAGCTACCTTAATATATATTGCCTTTTTTTTTTATGAGTTGTGATTATTTATTTGCATTTCTTTTCCTTTTTCTCTTCTTCGCCTCTTTTACTCATTTTGATTCATTTACATGGTCCTAGAGTACTCAGAAATTGCCTAAAAATCTATAAATTACATTTAATTGCAGTGTTTTCAGAGGCGAAGGCGTTGGGCGAGACGTTTGACGTTTTGCACCAATGAGACGAGGTGTAAGCCCTGAGGTGTTGGGGCATTTTCAAATTCTAATAAAATAATAATAAGTAATTAATTAAAATAATATAAAATAAATAATAAAAATTTAAATTAATTAATTTTCAACAAACTTTAATACTTTTACTAACTCTCTAGAGCATATAATTATAAATATAATTATTTTATAAATATTAATATATATTTAAATATAAATTATATATAATTTTTTTTTATATTGTTATAACTTGTAAGTGATCAATTAAATAGTTTGTAGTTATTATTAAATTAGATAACATGTAACAAGTATTTATGAAGAGCAATGATATCACAACAAGAACAATTAGCTCAACGATGAAGGCTTGTATTCCTACTCATTTGGGCATGGGTTCGAGGCATTGACTTTCATTTTTTATGATTTTTAAGGCTTTTAAAAAAAATCAACGGGGTGTATACCCCGGAGCAAAAGGCAAAAGGCGTACGCCCAACAAAACTTCAACAAGGCATACGCCCCGACCCCTAGGACGTAAAAAACGTACACCATGGAGTAAAAGGGATACACCCAACGAAAGAAACGCCTAAAATTTCACGCCTCGGGGAGTTTTGCCTAGGCCTTGCCCAAAAAAGCCACCTGAAAGCACTGTTTAATAGTTCTAGTTCATTACTCATCATGTGTCTTTTGAGTTTTTTCACATCTTTCTTATACCCTGTCCATTCACTCTTTAGCTTTATGGCAGAACCACTAGGATATATATCTCATCATTTTATTAAGCTTAACGCATTTAACCTCTAACTGACTCTAAGCAGTGTATATATATATATAAAAAGTAAAAGAAGCTTGTCCTTCTATCTACACACTAAAATTTTTTTCTAATTTGTTACATAGTTTTTCTAATGGTTGAGAAGAGTGCCAACACATCTTTGGGCATGCTCGTTCATTGCCAGAGTAAAGTCATCTCAAGTATAGGCCTCCAGGTGCACTAGGTATTCTTATTCTATTAGCTATTTCAAACTTATTCTCTCAATGAGTTTTGTTTTATAATTCGAAATGTGAATATTTTATAACATCGTTGACAAACTAATTTGACTCCCAAGTTTAGCATGGATCACCATATGCTAAACTTGGGAATCAAATTAGTATAGCATGTAATAAATTCAAGAATTACGCAGTGCCAATACCTGCCTTCGGAAAGACATGTACATATCATACTTAACTATTATAAACCAAAAAGGTGGGCATAAAATAAAAAGTCAAGTCCAATATTTTGACCATGGAATGTCAGGGACGCTCCATATTCTTACACCAACTAAGGCACAGTTACAAATTAAGAACTTTTATTTATTTAATTTATTCACTTCCCACCACCATAAATACATTTAAACAAATCATTGAGATAGAAATTTAAAGGGAAAAATAAACAAAGTAAATTCATACTGATTCCATCACATAAACCAAAAAAAAAGTGATGAGTAATAAGCCCAATCCATTCTGTACAAGATTGATCATGTCAAATGGAAGAAACTTACACTTTAGAGGGAGATGAAGATTTCTTATGCTCTAACAACTCTGAATATATCCATGCAACGAAAACTGGGATTATTCCAAGCAGAAAAGACACCTGCAATGTAATATATATGGCAGTCAATTTTTTTCGAGGAAAATGAAGTAAACAGAGAATAACATACACATAAAATACAAAAGATGACTGATTAAGTTTGGAATAGCAGAGCGAGTATGAATCTTGTATGTTTGCTCAATCTGTTAATAAAAAAATAAAGAACAATATACCCTAATGTGATTTGATGTTGAATTGAGTAAACTGAAATCCACTCCTTCTCACGGGAGCAGGGGCATTGTCCATTTCATGATTTATGGATTGAGAATCAAATTTTGGTTTCACATAGCCACAAAATTATCCAGATATGGTAATTTTTTATAAATAAATCCAAACTCATAGTTTTCTATCAGTCAGATATAATCATAATAAATAAATAAAATCCTACAAGAAAAATACTTACGTAATCTATTTTTTTTTATAAGTAATATTTATGTAAATCTTTGTAAACCGTTAAAGTTAGATCAATGAGAATTTCAGCATGTCAAAGGCAGGTCCCTATCTTATATTCCTCTATTTCTCTTTTTCTCTGTATTCTTCTCTCTCCTTTTTTATTCTAAGCACACCATTTTAGTTCTCTGCACTGCTGGATTCTCTGATTACTCAATAACCAGATAGAATATCTGCCCTTGAAACCTCAAAATTGTATGTTTGACAAGCACAGCCTTTTCCTTCTTTGTTTTTTTTAATCAGTAACCGTTTCCTTCTTGGTTACACCCTCACACCATGAAATTCCATATTCCCTAACCTTTAGCTGCCAACTGAATTAACCCCAACCTTGAAAACTTTATCTCCGTTTCCATCCATAAATTCCTGCAACTTATTTTATTGCTGATTTATAACTCTATCTTAGAACCTTAAATCTTTTCAAACCTAATAAAACTCCACGAAATAGACTCCCTCTTACAATCCCACACCGTAGAATCATAAGTGTTTCTCAAAGTTAGCCTATAGTCCTATGCCATGAGCCATAGTAGACAGCTTACTGAATCTTTCTGGCAACATACCAACATTTCCCACAAATACACTTCAACGCTCAATTATTGTGTGGACATGGGTTGGGACCCCCCCACCCCCCAATTGTGCCAACATATTGATACTATGACTTCAAAAAATAAATAAATAAATCAAAAAGAAGCATTCAATCCGCTATTTGTCCCTAAAAGGCTAAAACTACTAGAGTTTGCGCTTGATATCTGAATTTTGATTCTGTTCCATGCATGGCACCTCCAGGCCCTCCATTACATCCCTTTCAAAATTTATGCAATGCAATAGACCAGTACTGATGTTTCCTAGAGCAAATACTTAAGTGAAAAAAAATATTGTTGAAGATAATTTCCTCCTCATTTCAATAATGACTATAATCAACATTGTATAGGAGAGCCTATTTTATCTTTCCTTACAGAAGAAAATGAAAATAAAGAAACACTAAGCATCAGTATATTTTCGCCTAAAAGAGCCCCATTATTTGCTTTTTTTTCTTGCATGGAGGATCCTTTTCATGAACTATTGTATTTCAGGATAGACACATAAATCAAGAGTTCACAACAGCCATAATTCTAAACCCATGATGTAAACGACAGAGAATTGCCAAATATATTTCACAGCCTTTATATCTAAATCCAAAAGGAAAGAATTAAAAATTCTAGAATATAAGGTCCTCTATGAACAAGAAAGTCTATTCAAATGGTTTGGAGCCAATATACTTATTTCCATTATAGTTCCTAGAATAAGCAAATTAGCATCACTAGGGCCAAACCAAAGTTCATTACTTGCAGATTGGCAATTACATGTGAGTTCTTTTGGCTCTAATCAGAGTAACTCAGCTAGAATGATCAAGTTCCTTTGCTCAGTGACACAAGCTACCGACTGATTGATTCCACTTTATGTAGCTTACAAACACACTCAACCACTGGACAAATCTATGAGCCATTAAATTTTGATAAAAATATTTCGGCAACAACAATAAAACATATATCAAAATTTGGCAGTATAATTTCGATCCACATCAAAATTCTGCAAAATATTACTCCGCAAAAGACAACATACGGCACTCTTATCCTCTTAATAGAGCAAAAGCATATTCAATAATTGCATACAAGTACTAGAATCTACAGCTGAAAATTATATATTCCAGTACATTCAAATTCAAAAAATTACCTAATAAATCGAAATTAACAGAAAGAAGTTACCAAACTACTTCAATTACTTCGCATTAAATCAACATTACCGGAAATTAAACCATAACACCAAATTATCATAAAACCGTACCTGTCCAGGCGTAATTGCCCCAGAAACCACCATTTTTGGAATCTTATAGAGAAAATCGAAACTGCAAATCAATAAAAAAAAAATGCGCAACAGAGAATAATTAAAAATGAAACCAAAAAAGGAAAGTAAAAAAAAAATAAGATTAAAGACTTGGAATCGATGGATCAAAATAGAAAGTAGAAGTACCGAAGAGTGAAAGGAAACAAAAACTAAAGCACAGCTTTTGAGGGAGTGATCTCTAGGACATGGCCATAAATACCAGAGAACAACACCTAAAGGCAATATAGCGAGAGGGAGATAAGAGTTTTAGAGAGAGAGAGAGAGCAGAGATCTGAAGTAAACAATGTATTGCTTGAAGAATAAAGAAAATGTTGGACGGCACGTCGTTTTCACTCTGCTTCCGCTCTCCGAACGACTGCAGGTGGTGGTGGTTGTTCTTGGTTTGGTTTTAGTTGCTCTTTTGCTTTCAGTTTTGTGCGTGAATGAGAGAAATTAGAAATACAATATATATAAGTAATTTTAAGGAAACATATAAAAAGAAAAAGAAAATAATTTTAAGGGACAAAAAAAAAGAAAAGAAAATATTACCATATTATTATTAGCTTATATAATAGATAGATATATTAATATTAATTTCATTCAATGGTTACATCACTCTTATTATGAAAATAATGTTAAGATATTTTATTTCAAATATCATCGTTTTAATAATAAAACAATATAATTTGTCCCTTAAATTTTATTATTATGTCTATTTGACCTCATTTTTTAATGAGTATCAAGTTACGAAAGTTTTATTTTAGTCCAATTGAATCTTCCATTCAAATTCGTGCACTATTTGATTTTTATTCTCATTATCTTACACTAATTTTAATGGATGGATCAATACAGAATGTTCAATTTAATCGAAACAGAAAAATCAAAAATAAATTAATGTTTATTGAAAATTAATGGTCAAATAAATACAACAACAAAACCTCGAGAATTAATTTATTTTTCTAAAAAAAAGAGTTATAGTTTCTCGTTGCAAATTGTAGTTCTTTTGTACTCTTTTAGTCTTATAATAAACTTTTTATAAAAATAAAAATAAAAACTAAAAAAAATGCATTAATGATAGTCAAAATCTTAAAATGGTATTAAAATATCAATTTTACCCATTTTAAGTAATGCAATTTTAACCATCTTAACAATTATTCCTCTTAAAAAATAACGCAACAAATACATGATATTTTTTAAAATTTGATTACAAAGTTTTCGACTATGTGGATAATTATTTTGAGAGATCTCAAAATAAAAATAAATACATTTATTATGAAGCGGTGAGAATATATGACTTTTGATCTCAACAAATCATTATAAATAATTTGAAGATAACTCTACTATTTGATTAAGATTTTTTTAAAGTGATTTTAGTACTACAATGAATATTGGAGTAGGATAATATTCCTCTACACGAAATTAGTAATCTGTCTTTTCCTTTCTTGGTGTATAGCTGTATAGATCCAGAAATTCTTAGTAGCTCTATTTTTGTATTTGATAAAATTTTTATTGATAATTATTAAATAATTTTATTGATAATATTTGTATAATCATTGTTCATATTATCAGTAAAATTATCTTATAATCACCTGTAAAGTTTTTACCCGATGTAAAAATTTGTCTTATCTTTTTTTGGTGTTTAGTTGTATAAATGCATTGGTCCAATTTTGAAAAAATTCTTACTTACACGTGGTATAAAACATCATTTTTATATTGAGTGGAAACTTCATTGATAATTATTAGATAATTTTATTGGTAAAATTTGTATAACCATTATTTATGTTATTCATGAAGTTACGTAACAATTACTAATAAAATTTTCGTTTTATAAAAATAATGTTTTGTATCAAATACGGATAAGAATTTCTCCCATTAATGCTTAAACTTGGGTATAAGTTCAGGTTAAGGAATCTACCTAATCTTTTTCTTACACACTTTTGGGCATAAATAAAGTGTTTTTCACTTGCTGCTTACTTGATAGACAACTGCTTAATAATTCTTTGCTTCTTTTATGTTCTTGGTAATTAACAATAGGTATGATTTGGTGATGATATCATGACAGATTAACAAACATAATGGTTATAGTAATTACAATACAGCCCATAGTGTTCTGAAAATAACATGTGAACCTTCCCTATAAGTTAGGAATCCATTACCCATGCAGCATAATCATCCAAAGCCAAAAGTTTCCAACTTCTTGTGTGTTCTCGGTCATTAAATTTCAGTGTTTCTTTTTCTTTTTTTTGTCAATTTTGATTCATGGGGTTGCCTAAAAAATAGCTAGCCGCAGTTTGGCGTGAATTTCTTACATATGCTCCATGTAAGATATTATTTTCACATTGGATAAAAAATTTATTGATAATTATTAAGTAATTTTACTAGTAATATAAATAGTAATTGTACGAATATTATCAATGAAATTACTTAATAATTATCAATGAAGTTTTCACTCGATATAAAAATAATGTTTTATACTAAATAAAGGTAAAAATTTCCCCAACTTGACCCAATAATCAATCTTAAAAGTCATGTTGTATTTCTTGTAGTTTTCCCTTTCTCCCATTCTTTAGGTGAGTAAAATGAAAGAAATTCCCTTTTTTTTGTTATCACGTCCATTAAAGAGTAAATCTTTTGATATGTTAGCAGGAAAGGAGATCGAGTCCAGATTTTCTATATTAAAGACTTTGACGAAACGTTGCATACATCCAACATCAATCAATTCTGAAATCTTCTACTGCCAAACCCAAAAACATAAAATCTTTACTAATCTTCTAGCAATCAATTCCAAAATCAAAGAGTAGTGCATATTATATGGTAAAATAATTTTGGAGAAAATACTCATGAATTAGGCAATTTGGCTTTGACGAGGGTATCACCTTTGACGATGATAGTTTCGTGTCTTTGTTGAATTATGAGTTTCAGAGAGAAAAACGTTTGGCTCTGATCATAGTTCGTTCTCGCTAAAGGTTTGCTCAATGAAAGTCCTCGCCTTATGCATACTTCCTAGAAGGAAATATTTCCCTTCCGCCTAAAATTCCTTGTTAAAACCAATTTTTTGTGTAGTGACGTGAATGGTAGATTTGTAGAATTTATCAACTATAGTGAATTTTTGTAAAAGATGTTATTGACGATCATTTGGTAATTGATTAAAATATATTTAAATTAATAAATTCAAGAAAAAAATTACTTAAATTTACCGAGTAAAATCTCACTTCCGGAACACTTGGTACTCAAACTAACACTAAGTTGTTTTTCTCTTTTTGTGAGTGCGTGCTTTTTTTATATGAAAAAAATGATGATTTTAAAGAGACCAAATCATATATCCCAATTATGAATAGGGAGCTTAGTATTTATTTTTTGAGCCAAGCTCGAATTATGTTTTACTTGCTTGAACTTAACTCAGGAAAATTAATATTTTTTATTTTCCACGAACCGAGTTTGAGTATCCGAAATTGACTTGGTTCAGCTTGAATTCACTTTTAATTTAAATATATTCTATTCATATGGGATAAATATGAAATAAATTTTATAAATGTAACCTTTTAAGATATATTATACCAAAGGTTGAAGAAATAAGTTGAGGTGAGCTTGGTTCAATAATGCGATGATCACTTTCAAAGTCGGAGAATTTTTGGTTAAACCGGATCTAAAACATTAGACTCGTCCAAAACTTTATTGATAATTTTAAAATTTTCATTGGTAAAATTATTTTTAAGTCACACATTTATATTAATATTATCAATGAAATTTCTTAAAATTATTAATAAAGTTTCGGATGGGTCTAAGATATTTTAGACCCACTCTAATCAAAAAAATTTGCTCAAAAGTGAGAGTAGTGTATATCTTGATTCATACTGTCGCTTCTGTTAAAAAAAAATATATCAAAAGAAAGTGCTACGATGGTAATCTAAGATTGGAGGTTGGGCAATCTAGCAAAAAAGCAATATCTTTGTTTGGCAATTACTTGATACTCCCGTCAGATCTCTAGCCAGATCTTTCCTAAGTTATCATTTTGAGTTTGTTGATTAGGTGAATTGATAACGACTAAATACATTAATATATATATATATATATATATATATATATATATATATATATATAGAGGATCTATTATAATTTAATCGATCGGTTTCTGAATCTATTAAAAAAATTAATAGATTTTTTTGATAAAAATATTTTATTTCGATTCTGCTAAATCTATTTCAATTTTTTTATTTTAATTAAAGTTCGATTAATTGAATATTAAAAGTATATTATTTTATAAATATATAATTATTAATAATTTAATTATTAAATAAGTTCGGGTGAAAAAATTGTTGTCTGTCTATCGATCTGTCTTTTCGACTTATAAATTTAAATTATTCGAATTTTACTGTTTAATCGACTTAATCAAAGAATTTGTTTAATCAATTTAAAACAGATTGGATAATCGAAATTGTCCTCTTAAACATATTATACAAATTTTATATGTTTTTGGTTTGATTTATATATAAAATTTTATATTGTTATAGATCAAAAGAAGATTCTTTTGTTGTAATGGTCTAAAAAACAATAAAATATATATTTTTTATTATTAAATAAATGCATGCAGACAAAATAAATATAGGTCTCTAATTATTGGTAAACATTAATAAATAAAACATACAGTAATTAACACTTATTGGTTACCTTTATTTATTTTTTCACTTATTGGATGCCTTGATGACATCTAATGATGTCGTTGCTTCATATTTAACTGATCTATGGGGGAAATATAGACCTAACGTCAGCTGTACAATGAGTCTCAACTTTCAAGTAATCTCAAGACCAAACTCATCTTTTAATAATTAAAAATCTAATCCTAACCTTAACATTTGACATTACTGCAAGAAAAAATATTATTTCGATAAGCTCATATCTTTAAGTGATGCTCATTATTGATGAAAATTCATCGAAGTTAACTCACTTGATGATAATATTTGATTTTTTTAATTAAAGATATATTTTTTTTTGTGATTGATCGCCGGTTAAAAATATTATTATCGAGAAACATGTGTTATTTAATAATAAATCGTAGTTAAAAATCAATTTTTTGGTAATGATTATTATTCATATATTTATATTGGACATTCGTTTTGAATACTCATATTTTTAACATAGTATTTGGGATGGGTGTATCCATTCGATTGAAGTAGTAGGGTACTTTTGTTCCGGTTTGGAATACGATTGTGTTATACTATGGATATATCAATAGGGGAAGGTATGCACTGCTGTTGGGATTTCTGCTGGTGCTGTTGGAAGATCCTTTCCCTAGCTAACAACAGAGGTTTTTAAGGCAAAGTAAAAAAAAAATAAGAAGAAAAAAGAAGGTATCATTTGGCGTTTATAAAATAATTTTTGAATTGGTTTATGGTAAATCGATAGCAGAGTTATAAATTATTTAATATTAGATAAAACAATTTTTCTGACACCACCGGATTCTAAGAAGAAAAAAAATATTGTTATAGAAAAAGTGAAAAGAAACAAGATAAAAAAATTAACTTATTTTAGTTTTCTTTCTTCAATCTTTTTAGTTTGGAAGAATAGTGATTTATACATGTGAGGAAAAAAAATCAATTTCTTTAGCTTTTATATTTACCAATTGATAGAAAAATATTCTCCTATCGATTCATTTTTCTTTCCTTCCACTTACTTTATCTATTAATCATATATAATGACCCGACCTCTCACTTGGTACAATATTATTCGTTTTGACACATCAGACATCACGACTTTAAAACGCGTGTTATCAAAGTGAATGGTTCTCAACATGGTTATCATTCCCTCCTATCTGTTTGATGTTTTAATATATATAGTCTGTGTTATGTTGAGTATGAATAATTTGGTAAACCGATTTGCCATTATGTGAGAAAAGTTTGAGATTTACTTGTTATGTGTGCTTGTAAAAAAAGTGTACTAGTTTATTGTGATGCCTTAAGGTGGGATCAAGTCTTGGTATCCCATATCGGTTAAAGAAGATGTGACCGGGTTGTTTATAAGTGATTGTCACATCTATTTACACAACACATTTTAAAACTGTGAGACTTGATGTGTCAAAGCGGACAATATTGTGTCAAGTTGGAGGTCGAGTGGTTATAGTGGTATCAAAACCAACTCTCGAAAGCTCGGCGATAGATTGTCGAGTGTGGGACCACACAGAGAGGACGCTGTGCCAAAAGGAGGGAAGATTATGACGTTCCAAGATGGGGTCAAGTCTTAGTATCCCACATCTTTATAACTGATTCTAAGATAAAAAAAAATTAACTTATTTTAACTTTCATTCTTCAATCTTTTCAGTTTGGAAGAATAGTGATTTGTGTTAGAGTTTGTGTATACTTCACAAGACTAGATCTGTAGAATCCCATATGAACATGGGGTCCCGCTCCCCGGAGAGCGGGTAAGGGTTAGGGGGTAGCACTCCCGAAACTTTTGGGCCATATACATGAGTTGAGCATGGTTTTTTGCTTTGTAATTTGGGCTTGGGCCCATGAAGAGCCGTAGTTTTGCAGTAGAACGGAATCCTAATTAGGACGTCTTAAGTTGCATATAAATACTCTTTATGTACTAAGCATACATTGTAACAAAGAGATTTGTGAGGTTGATAATAAAAACTTCTGGTAGGATGTAACTTTATTATTGGGTGAACATGAGTAAATCTTGTTTTCTTTTTTTTTAGTTATAATTCGTGTAATTGATAGGTCTCGAATCGTTCAATTTGTACATGTGAGAAAAAAAAATCAATTTCTTCAATTTATATTTATGAAATGATAAAAAAGTATTCTCTGATCCATTCATTTCTTTTTTCTTTCCATCCTTTAATCATAACCTTAACTATAGTTGTCAATTGAGGATCATTTATGCATATTATCATATATGCGCAAGCAAATGAAATGCGTGTGTACCATTCAGACTGTTAACTAGTCATATCACATCTAATATATATTATACATCCAAAAATTATTAAAGTTTTCTTGAATTCATTCTATTGAATCAAGTTTAGATCCCTTGGCTGAAACTTGTTTTCCACTTGAAAGGAACCTGCGTAAGTTTTAGTGATTACTTATTTATGGGACCAGTGACAAATCTTTTTTGGTTCCATGCCCTAATTTAAAGGAGATTCTTCTTTTTCAGGTTAAGTAAAAGATAATGGCAGCTTATTGTGATTAGCTTACACTTTTACTTGTGAAATGAAAACTTGATTTAATCTATCCGATTTAGGTTAATTTTAAAAACAATCCAAACACCGCCAATAAAGAGCTTAGTCAAGCTTGTAACTGCTGGATGATGTGAGGAATTTGACGGTAGCTAATTGTGATTAGTTTACACTTTTACTTCTTAAATGAAACCTTGCAATTTAATCTGTCAAATTTAAGTCAACTTTAAAAACAAGCCAAACGTCGCCAATAAAGAGCTCAGTCAAGCTTCTATCTGCTGGATGATGTGGAGAATTTGATGGTAACTAATTAAGATTAACTTACACTTTTACTTGTGAAATGAGACATTGATTTAATATGTCGAATTTAAATCGATAAATTACATAGATTTTTTTTGAGATAACGTATGATTGTAAACATATCATTTATATTTTCTAAACCTTCACTTATACCCTCTGATAGAAAAAATTAAATTTAATTTCATAGGATTAAAATTTTCTATCAGAGATGTAAATAAAAAATTAAAAAATACAATAAAAATGTTTACAATTATATGTTTCTTAAAAAAAAAAAAAAAAAAAGTCTATAACTTACCAATCTTAAAAACAACTCAAACGTCGCCAATAAGGAGCTCAGTCAGGCCTATATCCTTGAACCCTTTTTAAAACTTACTTCTCACTCTTTGCCTTTTTATTCAGTTGAAAAATTGAAAAAAAAAAAAAAACTAAAAAACTGTCCCATTACCAAATCAGAAAGGTCAAAAATCCCTGCATTTTTCACGCTTGACAGAGGTCATAAACCTCATAATTAATAAATAAAGTCCCGTTCAATATATCAACATCGATCCAAGCTGACCACACAATCCATTAAAATCTTTTCACAAAATGCTTTGAAGCATTGTTTGGCCAACACTATGGAAGTGTTTTTCTTCTGTTAGGATGCAAGAGAATATTGCATATTGAAAATTCAACCACATCATTCTTCAAATGTATACATAGGATTATATTAGAAGACTTTTCTGTCGTTGACAATTACCAATAAACTTACATGAAATTGCCAATGAACTTTCCAAAGAAAATAGAAGCACAATTAAGAAGTATCCTATTACCCATTGTAGGAAAGAACAATTTCTTCATTCTCCAAAAATTCCTTAAAAGGATTTTCAAAATCCATAATATATATATATAAAATACTATTACAAGCACAAAAGGTATTGCATTTCTAGTACAAGCAATATACAATCCTTTTAACACTATGTAGGTAGCTAGGTTTTCCTAAAAAAAACATGCACTACAAGCCTCACCTTCTCCCATTTTAGAAACTCTTCTCATACAATTCATTTGAAACAAAGTCTATTCCAAATAAGTTTGCCCTTTGAGACCAAAAATTGATGATTAATCTTTTGGCCTCTAACCAAGTTAGATATACGGATAAAAAAACCTAGTTAATTAAGTATATATGTATATATATATATATATATATATACACACACACAAAAAAAAAAAAGAGAAATATATAGAGATATTAAGAGCCAGCTAGCTAGGTTCAAGGTTCCTGTTTAAGGAACATGGAGGGAACTAGGTCTTGCAAAAGTCCATAATCAACAACTTGATGAAACTGCTGGTAATTAGGGTTAAAACCATTTTGTTCATAAATAGAGGCTGCACCACCTTGGTTGTTCATCAAGTGAGGCATATGCATCAAAAATTCTTGAGGAAAGCTTTGACCGACTCCCATTGGCGCATGTGTTAACATTGAAGGTGAAAACATTCCTGCAGCATTTCCTCTTAGTGCCGTGGGGAGCGGATGGTTGTGTTGGCCTTCATATGTTGTGATCACAATTGATGGATCTTGGAATGACCTCTCTACGCGTTTCTTTACCCCGCATTTCTGAGTAGTGCACCTGTAATAGCTTCTGGAATTGACAATTCAATACTTAATTAAGATTATATATATATCATAACTCTTGGACACTAGAAAGATTATCATATAATGCCTCGTGAAGGTTTTTTTAAAAACTTAAAATTTAAAAAAAATACAAGTTAAAGATTTAAACATACGACTTAACGAGTTTTATAGGTCTTAACCATTAAGCTAGTATTTTTGTTATAATATCATTACACGTGGTAAATATATATTACATGTTATCTGGTTTAGTAATAATTATAACTATTTAATTAATAACTTACAAGTTACAACAATTTAAAAATATAAGCTATACTCCATATAATTTATATATAAATATATATTAATATTTATAAAATTATAATTATCACGTTATAGAGAATTAATAAAAATATTAAACTTTGATAAAAATTTATTAATTTAAATTATTTTTATTTTTATTATTTTAATTAATTAATTAATATTATTTTATTAAAATTTTAAAACACCCTAATATATTCAAAAAAAACTTACACCTCAACACTCAACACTGTAATGCAACCAATCAAGTTTGATGCACTTATCTTTCCTTGACTTCTTGGGAGTCAAAGTTAGCAAAAATTACAATGCAAGTACACATCAAATTAATTAACTAGTGGCAATTGGTATTTTGTTTTGGTGAAAATTAATAAATGAAAAGAAAAAACAACCTTGGATAAGGGCTATTCTTCACTGCTTTTTGTCCATACTTTCTCCATCTATATCCATCTTCTAGATGATCAACCTCGCTCTTTGTCATGAACGCAAATCGCGGCTCCTTTTCTCTTTTCTCTCCTTTCTTCTTTGATTTGCTCCTGCAAATTAATATTATAACCACAAAAGTTGAACACTCTGAATATTGTTGAGAATTAAGATCATTTGGCACCCAAAAGAGAAAAGAAAAAGAAAAAACCTACACTTTCTTAGAGTTTTCTCCTCCTTCTCCTTCTGCCTCTTTTGGCTGCTGCTGCCTGTCTTTATTCCTACTCTTGCTGGAATCCTCTTCGGCGCCGACCTCACTGGAAGAGGAATTAGAAACAGAAGTATTTGGAGTCACTATAATTTCACTAGCTGCAGCACCTAAATGATGATGATCTTCTACACCAACCATCTTTTGATTGCCTTCAACAGAAGAAAAAACCTCGGACGATGAAGGCGACAAGCCAAAGGCTTTCTCAAATGAGTTATAGTCCATTGAAGTACGATGCAAACAATCAGTGAAACTCATGTTATATGAAGGAATATGTTCAAACCCTTCTGAAATATTTTGATCATGGTACATGCTATGTTGATCATGATCTTCTTGGAAGGGGTAAGAAAGATCTCTGGATTCATTAGACATGGAAGAAGAAGGAGGAGGAGGAGAAGGAGAAGGAGAAAGAGAAGAGAGCTTAGTTTAGGTCTTTGGTTTTGTTTTGAAGTCTTGGTTTCATATCTCTCTCCTCTCCTTCATGTGGTTTGAGTTATATATATATGAAAGAACAATAAAGAGGGAACGAGTCTTTTTAGGCTTTGAATGGGACTTTTGCTATATAGTAAATTATATTACTACTTTATAAAGATAGGTTGACAAAACACCTTCCAATTCTAAGTGCATAAAAGTGGCTTCTAGTATGGAAACATTTGCAATCCATGCTACTATACCTCATCTACCAAGCAAAACTCAGTTTTATATTAATTATGCAGTAAATTTCAATAAAATGAGATAAGCATTATCTCCTCCAATTCGATGGATTTAAATAATTTTCATCATTTCTAGATATGCATATAAAGTGTTTCACTAATTTTTTTCATATATAAGCTTGCAAAGGCCTATACAGTTATCTCGAGATTGATTTATCTACCATAAAAATTATAAAGTAAAGCTTACAGTACAATAGATTTGTACTTTTTAAATTTTTAAATGTGATGGAGATCACCAGACTTTACTTTACAATTTTTTACTACAGATGAACTGATCTCGGGTAATCTCTAATCATTTAAAAAAATTTCTTCAAATGGATCATTGGATGAATATCACTTCAACACTATAATATAATATTCATCCAATAATAACTTTTTTTTTTCAAATTATTGAAAATGATATTCTCTTACTTACCAAAGTTACGTATTTTTAAAATTTAAATGAAAAAAAAAATTTCATTGACCGAACGATTATTACAAATAGAAAATTACCCCAGAAAAATGCTTAAGCGGTGATCCGTGATGTCACTAACCTAAGAAATTCTCAATTTACCCAGATAATTAAATAGAGAAGAAAAATGAGTGCATTTACACAGTTTAACCGCCATAATGTGTAAAGTAGTCTATTCGTAAAAGTTTACGGAACACGCGCTATAGGAGAGCGTGAAGAGGAGGCTTATAAGTCAGCGAAGACTACTGGTAGTGCTAACGGGTAACAATCGGATCGCAGGTCGCGATTACCTTTTTGTAGAGAAAGCGGTCAAACTTTCAAACCGAAAACTATATTAAAGGACATTTTGGAATATTAGGCTTACACGTGGCGTCACAATCACCGGCATTTGACCGTAACGCACACACGACAGGCACGTGGGAGACCCTCTTGCCGCTTCCCCTTTACGAGCTTATCCTGCTGATGGAAGCCAACGTCAGCATCTCCTCTGTGGATTTTATGTGTGTTTTTTCTTTTCTTTTCTTTTCTAGTTTCTTAACCCTTTTTCTGTTCACACATTCAGATCTCGCTATTATCCTTCCATCCTTTTATTTTCTATTTTTCATGCCCTATTATTTTTTTGGTGAAATTTTATAAAATACTCCATGGTTTATTCAATTTTTATTTTAAACTTTGAAGAATTTTTTTAACAAAATAAACCATATGTTATCTCCGTTAACATAAAAGATTAACAGTTGTTAAATTGTAAAAAAAAAAAACTATTTTATCCATGCTTAATTTATTAGTAAACATTTTATACAAACTTTCGTACGGTATTTTTAATACTTATTTGTTGATATTAAAATAATTTTTTACATATTTGAGGTGTAATTTTTGTCATATTTGAAATACTCTGAGTAAAGGTAAAATGGTATTTTATTTGTGAAATTTTATGGCTGTCAATCTTTTATGCTAACGAGACAGACACAAGATTTATTTTACTAAAAAAATTGTTAGGGTATAAAATGAAAGTCGAGCAAAACACGAGGTATTTTATAAAATTTAGTCTATTTTTTTCATTGTTGAAATTGAAATCCACGTTTTTTTTTCTTTTTTTTTTTGTATATTTAGCTTGTGCACTATATATTTTTTCAGCAACTTTGGAGTGTAACTAAATGTGATGTGATAAATTGAAATTTTGTAATGAAATCTAATTAATATTGAATTTTTTTTATAGTTTTGAGTAAAATAATATCATTAATTATTTTTTTTCTAAAAAAATTATTTTTCTAAAAAATTTAAACTATAAATATTTAATAAAGTAATTGATATTTTAACAAAATTAGAACCGAAAAAAAATTGATAATTTTCTTTTCTAGAAAATAAAGACTAGTGGATTTTAAATTTTGATCAAATTTGATTTCAAACAACAATTCTACTCTATCAATGTGAACAAAAAAAAAAAGGAACTCGGAAGAGGGAAAATTAATTTGTTTTCTTCAATTCATGCTATGCCTAACAACAATGAGTCACAAAAGCGTAGAAATTAAATACGAAAAAAGTTTAAGGTTTGAAGTAATATGTTTATGATATGGTATAAATTATTTAAAAATATTATAATTTATACGTGGAAGAAAAATTAATTTATCATAAAAGATCCCGTTGATAGTAATTTCATCGGGATTAAGTTATTTTTATAAATCTTTATGTTTAAGTTATTTAAAGTTCAAGAACATTTGCGCTAAAAAAAGTTCAACAACGTTTGATGTATATGCTAACCGAAAATAGAGAGTACTTTGTTCATTAGAAAGAAATACGTAGGCGTCGTTTGGAAAGAAATTTAATTTTGCATAAATCAGTTTGCTTTAATCTCTTTAATGTAAATTTTTTCCTAATCTCTTCCGAACATCGTCATGATAGATTTTTAGTCAAGAAGAATAATTTCCAAACAATCATAAAATGTCAAGAAAAAATTAAAAAAAATGTGTATCACAAAAAAGAAAATGACAACTTTGAAATTTATGGCCAACAAATCTGATCACTAGCATAATTGGTCAACAAACATCATGTCTTGAAAAATAAAAGGGCTAAAAAGTTACATAATGTTTAAGACTTACCTCATCATAGATTTTTTTTTCTTTTCATCTTGATGAAACCTCATCATGTATTGCATAAATTCTCTTCATCAATCAACTACATGGGAAGGAAATGCATTACTTATTGAACCCTTTGGAGGGATTGCACCTAATTAAGCATATATATATATATATATATATATATATATATATATATATATATATATATATATGCAACTCAAAGATTTTGTTTAATTTTAAAACTTTAATGGGTTAAAATTGTATGCTTCATTTTCTTTAGAGAAGTACTACTCCATATTTTAAAGGCCTTAAGATTTTTTGCATGGAATTTTATGGCAAATGTTCCAACATAACTATAACTAAAAGATTTCAATTTTCTGATTAGCCAAAAAGGAAATAAACATCTATTTCTCTTTTTGGTCCAAGGGAAAAGCAATATCTTAAATGATAAAAAAGTATAGAAAGAAATTTGCTCGAACACTTGACGAGCGAGCTGATGAAATTGTCAGAGCATGATTTGTTAATACAAAAATAATATTTTTTTTAATTAACAATATTATCTTCAAACTTTTTTGTCTCTTTTCTCTTTGGTCTGAATAATTATTTTTTCAATTCTATGAATATATATAATGGAACCATTTTCTAGTCTATTCTTCTATTTTAATTGTTTACATAAATTGTTGTTCAATGCAAAACTGTGCTTTATTTAACCTCTTGTATTTTAATTTTATGCATAAATGATCACTTTAAAGTTTTTATTTTCAAAGAGTGATGTTGATGTTAGGAACTATAGGTGTAATTTACACTTTTTTTTGTTTGATGGGACAAAAAACATCTCACCTTAGAAAATAAGTTTAAAACAACTTCTTATATTTTAATTGTATGCATATATGATTGATTTGAGGTTTTTATTTTCAAAAAGTGGTGTGGTCAAAGGAAAGAGATGATGTTAAAGATTACAAGTGTTTGTGGATGTGGTGAAAAATTACCTTATTTTAGAAAATAAGTTTAAAATAATCATATTTTAGCACCACATCCACTTCATAAAAATTCTTGGCTAGTTCATTTTAGATCTATTCAAAATTTTATTTGTAATTTTGAGAAACTTCACTAGTAGATATGGACTCGAACGAAGTTTTTATTAAGCTATTTGAGCTTCATCAAAGCTCGAGGTTGAAAATTAGGTTCGATTAACTTATCAAGTCGAGTTCGAATACGTTCCACTCAAAAGGCTTTCGAACAATGCAATAAGATATCGAGCTCGAACAAATATTTATATTAATATCAATATTTTTTTTATTAAAATTAGAGTTAAAGTTGGGCTCGAACTCAAGTTCTAACTTAATTAGACTTGTTTGTTATCGAACTTGAACATATTCATTTTAAATCGAGCAGAGTTCAAACACTTTAGTATTCGAGCTTATTTCCACTCGAGCTCACTTTTGTTCACTAATAACATTATTTTTTAAGTCTTATATCTACCATAATATTATCAATAAAAAAACTTAAAATTACCAATGAAACGTGGAGCCATTCTAATACATTGGTTGGTTGTAGAAGCCAAGAATTGTTCCATTTGACAAGTCTATCTATGTGCCACGCCGTAATTAGTGGCTAATAAACAAATGCATCTTATTTCTAATAGGTTATATTTATATTCAGTCATGTAATAACCAACTGAAGAATTTAGACTATTGACTCTTTTTTTATTTATTTTATGGGTACTTTTTATTCATTACCATTCTATCTACTTCTATGACATATACCTACCTTCTTAAAATGTTAGTTGTTAAGTAACAAAAATTAGGCACTTGTTTTGTATATAATTCTGTCCTATTTGCAATGATTTCAATAAAAAAAAAAAAAAAAAAAAAAGCTTAGAATTATGCCTGAAATGACAGCCATCAAGTTTCAGGTCCTTTAATAAAATCTTGCAATGCAATTTGCCAATAATGTCACATTTTTCAAAATTTGGTAAGAAAATGACTAAAATGAGGGGGAAATAATACAAGATTAAATATAAATTTATGAAAAGTCAATGTCATTGAATGAGTAATTTTAAGCATTAGCTTTGTTTTGCTCTCAAGAAATTAATTTTTTTTGTTAGCATGTGATTATAACACTTGATTAAATTAATTTGATATTTGACTGCTAAACTAACATGCTCAAATTATCAACAACTACAATCACTTTGATTTAGAGGTTGGGGATTGAAAGCTATGCTGTCATAAAAAGTGGAAGTTTTTTCTCCAAGCAAGAAGAAAAAAAAAAACTTCATTTTCTTATCAATTCTACCTCTAATTGTGTAAACATGTATGATTAAAAAAGAAAGAATGACTTTCAAGGACGACTATTCTTGCATTGTCGTGTTTATATCACACTTCCATTACATATAAGGGAAGGTTAAATACACGATTCAAATCACTAAAAAGAGAGGAACATTTCAATGAATTCCATTACGTATAAGGGAAGGTTAAATACACTATTCAAATTATTAAAATGGAGCATTTCAATAAATTCATGTACAATGTTAAAAAAATATTCAAAAGTTTTATAGGGAATTTAATGGGGGCAGATGATCCCTCTGGACTACAAGTGCATCTATCCTTCTTGAATAACATATTTTTTAAGCTTGATTTAAAAAAAAAATCACATTGAAATACTTTGACCCATTTGGAAATAGATAATTTTTCTAACAATTAAAGATTATTATCATCAAACATCCTTACATTTGTGTTTCAATGTCTCTCTTGTATTTTAAAAACGATTAATTTATTCATTGCATTTTTGATATGTTCAATAAGCCATTTTAATGATAATTCCGACAAAATTTACACCGGCACACACAAAAATCTTAAATATTAAATATGGTCAAATTTTTTGTCAAAAATTTTGTGTATGCCGGTTTAAATTTTGTTGAAATTATCACTAAAAGGGTTTACTAGACACATACTTAAAATGCAAGGTACAAATTTATCATTTTTAAAATAAAATTAAGATATTGAGACACATAACAAAATATAAAAGTGTTTGATAATAATAACCCAACAATTAACACCCTATATTTGCATATGTTAGCCTAGGCTAACACTGCTACAACCTTGCCTGCGAGCCGCCGACCAACCTTGTATGTCCGATGGATTTGAAACAGATTTGATTTAAATTTAAATTTTTTTTTTGGTTATTTAAATTTAAATTTTTTATTTTTGAAGAAAAAAGGTTTACATATGTGTTAGACACTTGCGGAAACTAATAGCCATATCCCTTTCAGGTTAACATCTATAAACACGATGTTAATTGCTACAAAAAATTCTTCAGAGACCTAATACAAACTTAGGTCAAATCATAATTTTTTTTAAATCAATTTTTTTTTCATTTGATAATGACAGATTAAGAAGTAGCTAAATATAGCTAAATTATAAATAATGTATATACAATGTTAAAGAGATAACATATAATGTATATACCCTTAAAATGTTAGTTGTTAAGTAACAAAAAATAGGAACTTGTTTCCTATATAATTCTGTCCTATTTGCAATGAGTTCAAATAAAAATAAATAAAAGCTTAGACTTATGCCTGAAATGACAGCCATCAAGTTTCAGGTCATTTAATAAAATCTTGCAATGCAATATGCTAATAATGTCATATTTTTCAAAATTTGGTAAGAAAATGACTAAAATGAGGGGGAAATAATACAAGATTAAATATAAATTTATGAAAAGTCAATGTCATTGAATGTGTAATTTTAAGCATTAGCTTTGTTTTGCTCTCAAGAAATTAATTTTTTTGTTAGCATGTGATTATAACACTTGATTAAATTAATTTGATATTTGATTGCTAAACTAACATGCTCAAATAATCAACAACTACAATCACTTGGTGATTTAGAGGTTGGGGGTTGAAAGCTATGTTGTCACATAAAGTGGAAGTTAGGACTACATTTTCTCCAAGCAAAAAGAAAAGAAAAATTCATTTTCTTTAATCAATTCTACCATCTATTATGGAAACATGTATGTTTAGAAAAGAAAGAATGACATTCAAGGATGACTATTCTTGCGTTGTTGTGCGTATATCACATTTCCATTACGAATAAGGGAAGGTTAAATACACGATCCAAATTACTAGAGTGGGGGCATTTCAATAAATTCATTGACAATATAAAAAATATTCAAAAGTTTCGTTGGGGTTTAAGTGGGGGCAGATGATCCCATCTGTCTACAAGTGCATCCGTCCTTCTTGGATAATTCATTTTTTAGGCTTGATTTAAAAGAAAAAACCTTGTAGCACTTTGACCCCATTTGGAAATGGATTCTTTTTCTAACAATTAACACCCTATATTTGCATATGTTAGCCTAGGCTAACACTATTACAACCTCGCCCACGAGAGTTGAGGCACAAATCAACCTTGTTGGGCCGATTAGATTTGAACCAGAACTGATTTAATTCTTTTTACTTATTTAATTATTATTTTTTGTAAACCCAGATACAAATCCAAGAGGGGGTGAATTGAGTTTTAAAAACTTTTTTTGCTAATTAACACACAAGTTTTTTACAATTTAATCAAGCAAGGCATACAACAAATAATATGCTTAAATTTAAAGGAGTAAAGGAAGAGAATATGCAAACTTCGTTTATAGTGCTTCGGCAATATCGGAATATCTACGACCCTACGTCCACTCTCTTCAAGGAAGCTCCTTGAAATAATTCACTAAATATAGTCGAGCAACTTCACAGTGTTGCACAAACCTTACAAACAATCTCTTCCACAAGGAAGTTACAAAGAAGTGTTTAATCCTAAACACAAGGAAGTTACAAAGAAGTGTTCAATCCTAAACACTCTAAGAGTTACACCAACTCTTTCTCTTTACAATGAATGATATTAAATGTAAAAGAAAGGTAGAGAGATAGCAATGAATGGTTTACAAGATGAAGATTATCTCTCTTTCAAGAACATGCTTAAAGAATGGCTCACAATAAAATTTTCAAGGTTTTTGAGAGTATTAATGAGCTATATGATGAATTAAATGTTCTATATTCTTGTTTAAATGCTCATTGAAGAGGGTTTTTAATAGCGTTGGACTTATATGGCCGTTAGACACTAATTTGGTAGATTTGGAGCATTAAATGCTCAAGTCTCGCGTCTCAAACGGTCGTATTTTTGAATTACCAGTCGATTGGGTCCTTGTACCAGTTGATTGGGTCAAGTGAAAAAAGCTCACTTTTAGGCTTAAAGAAAGTACCAGTCGACTGGGTCATAGGACCAGTCGATTAGGTAAAGTTACAAGTTGGTTGAGTCTTATTACCAGTCAATTGGAACTTACTGTCCCTTTTACCAGTCGACTGGTTCAGAGACTCAGTAGACTAGGTTGTCCAAAAACCCAGTTTTTATGTTTTAAAACAGTTTTTGACTTAGAAACTTTTTTTGTATTTTGTTTTGTCAAAGCCTTTTGCAAAATGAGCCATAGTTTGAGCTAGGTAACTGAAATTAGAAATTTACAATGTGATTCAATTACCTTAGAACATATTCTAAATCTTCTGTCTTCTTTTGGTATTTGAATGTGTTGTTTTCTTGCGTCTTGTTTCTGTATTAAATGCTTTTGCCGCTTAAACACTTAGATAAAACTGTTAGTTTGATTTAAGTAGTGTTTTGTCATTATTAAAATCAAATACAAGTCAACAATCTCTCCATTTTTGATGATGACAAAACCATAGTGAGAAAAAAACAGTTTTAAAAACTAAGTATTGGTTTTTTTGGAAAAATTGGACAGTGTTTTCTCTGTTTTTATAATAGAAACCAACTTGAAAACATTCAATGACAATAATAATAGTTCTAACCAACCAATATAAGATTATTTTAAAATTTTTAATATTTTTGGAGCAATGCTCCCCCTAAAACTATGCTTTATATCAGTTTACATAGATTTTTCTCTTTTTCTCCCATGTTTTGATAACAACAGAAAAAAAGGGACTAATTGCAAAAAATAAACAATTTAAACACCATAGACAATAAGGTAAGGCATAAAAAAAACTTGTGTACAAAGACTAAGCATAAATCAGGGTTCGTAAAATCTCCCGAGAAGAATCAGAATTTTGCATAGAAGCTTGAAACAGTTAAAACATATGGATGAGCTAGAAGAGCTCAAACTATTCAACCATATAGCTAAAAGTAAATCACATACACGAGTCAAAATCTATATAAATGAAAAACAAGCATGCATATACAAATGGTCCATACATAACCAGGCTTAAAGAAGCTGTCCGGGAAAGTCTGATACATATAAAGTAAATGATGTATGAAAAAGAAAAGATATGTTCTTGCAAACTACTCATGGAGATAAAAAAGTACACAACAAGGACAAATGATAAAGACTAATGACTCAACGAGTAGGGGAGTCAGAGCTGTCTCGGAGAAGATCTTGAATCTCTGCCAAAGAGCCTTCCGAGTGCTCTCGAAGTAACTCGAAATCATCTCGTAGGGTGTTGATGTCGTGACGTATATGATCGATGTCGGTTTGCACTATCTGGAAGCTTTAGTCTACTGAAGAGCTCAAGCTCTGGAATCCAGATTGTATGGACATCTAGAGGCTCGCTATCGCTTGTAGTAGATCATTGTGTCCAGCCTTACCAGCAGTCGAGCCACCATGTCTAACATGTTGTGGACTAGGTTCCTACTTATCAGTGTCCATGGCAGTGGGAGGAGCTGCATCATCAGGCATATCGTCGTCCTTATTGCTATCATCATCATCCAGATGCAAATTTTCTTCCTAACCTTGGAATGATTCATGTCATTTCGGATGATGCACCCCATCTTCTTCAGTGAAGAAACATTTATGATGTCTTTAGTGCCGATGTCTTGAGCTTTGGAGGCAATCAAGGGAACTTTGAAGTGTTGCATGATCAAGGTGATAAACATGCCATAGGGGAGGCACCCTAATTCATAAGCCTCATCATTGAGCATATTGGCCAGCAAGATGGGGAAGATATTGAAATGGTGTCCAGTTTTGAGACACCAAATAAATACTATGTCAATTTTTGACATATAACCTCGACTCCTGAGTCGAGAGTGGATGGAACTCAGAATGAGGTTGAACAATTTTGAGTTAAGGGGCATATCACTACACTGATGAAATGTAGTAGGTCAAAAGACATAGTTAGGGTATCCCCTAACTATTTAACATGCCTCTTCGTTATCAAAATTGTCTGGCTATCCATCCAGACTCCACGAGATCTCTGCCACTAGGATTTTCAGTAAGTTGACTAATAGGTCAGTGTTGACCTCAAACTCTACACCCATTACACTAGTCTTAAACCTAAGAGCTAGGGGATTGGGTTTGACAATGTTAGCATAAAAATTATGAATAAGGCGGGAGTAGTATTTACGATGGATATTGACAAGTGGTATAAGGCCTATTGCCTCAAAAGCACGCAGTATATCAAAATTGACATGAAATATAGAATCAAAATCTATGAATCTACCCGTCATGATTTTCTTATGTCTAATGACAGTGTTATACTTGCTCTTGATGGCAAGATTCTAGAAAAATGAGTCATCAAGCTCGGTCTTTGCTTGATTACTCGAGGAACCGACTATCTTTTTGCCTCTAGATTTTGGTGTCGAGGACTTCCATGATCTAGGCCTCGTGGGCGTGTGAGGTCTAGCAACAGTTTTTTTGACACATATTCTTTTAGACATTTTAGCAAATCTCGTTTGGTGAGAGGTTTTTGGGAAAAATAGTGAAGATTTAACCGTGAAAGGTTGAAAATGATGTGATTTGAAGGATGATTATGGGTTCTTTGGAGTTATTTCAAGCTATTTTGGGCTAAAAGCAAGGATTTTTTTAGAGAGAGAAAGCTAAGGTTTTATAAAAATGGTGTAAAATCTGAAGGAAAAAATGAAGCGATTATATATAGAATCGCAATACCAGTCGACTGGGTTAAGGAACCAGTCGACTGGGTTCTTCATATTTTGGGGATTTTTTGATATACTAGTTGATTGGGTTAGTGTACTAGTTGACTGGTAAAACTAGCATAAAGACACTAGTTAACTAGATTGACCCTTCTAGTCGACTGGGTTTTACAAAAAATTTCAAATTTTTGGCTTCAAACATGTCTTGTGATACCAATCGACTGGGTCCTTGTATTAATCGACTAGTAAAATAGGTAGTGAGTTACCAATTGATTGGATGGACCCAACTAGTCGACTAGGTAAATGGACAGAGAGATACCAGTCAACTGGGTTAAGTTACCAATCGACTAGGTCTTTCAAAAATCATAAAATTTTGAGCTCTAAGTCAAAATTTTGCAAGAAATGATTTATTTATGCCATTTTGAGTGAGAGAAATATTAAATAGGAATTAATACTCATTCATTAAATGAAAAGTATGCATATAATGAATGTAGATGCAATCGCACACACATAAGTTCATAGTTTGTTAAACCCATTAATAGTCTTACTTTACAAAAGCTATCTTAATTCAAGGGCTTAGTAAGAATGTTAGCAATTTGATCTTCCGAATAAATGAATTCTAATCTAATATCACCCTTTTGAGTATCATCTTTTATAAAGTGATGTCTTATCTCTATGTGTTTGGTTCTCGAATATTGAATTGGGTTTTTTTTTGTCAAGTTGATAGCACTAGTGTTATCACAATGAATTGGTATATGTTTAAAATTCATGCCATAGTCTTCTAGTTATTGTTTCATCCATAAAACTTGTGCACAACAACTTCCGGCGGCTATATATTCCATTTCAATGGCTGATAGTGCAATCGAATTTTGTTTCTTAGAAAACCAAGAGGTTAACATTGCACCTAAAAATTGGTATGTTCCACTATGCTTTTTCTATCTAGCCTACAACCCTCAAAATCAACATCCGAGTACCCAACAAGCGCAAAAGTTGATTTTCTAGAATATCATAAACCTAGGTTTTGAGTTCCTTGTAAATATCTTAGGATTCTTTTTACGGCAATTATATGTGATTCCTTAGGATTAGCTTGAAATTTAGCACACATGCATACACTGAACATTATATCGGGTCTACTTGCAGTTAGATATAGTAAAGTTTCTATCATGCTTCTATAAGTTTAAGTATCTACACACTTACTTCCCTCATCTAGGTCAAGTTTTGTAAAGGTGCTCATAGGAGTGCTAATTGATTTTGAGTTTTCCATTCCAAACCTCTTCAGTAGGTCCTTGGTATATTTTGATTAAGTGATGAAGATGTCTCATTTCAATTATTTGATTTGGAGTCTAAAGAAATAGGTAAACTCTCCCATCATGCTTATTTCAAATTCACTTTGCATACATTTAGCAAAATCTTGACACGCAGATTCATTAGAAGCACCAAATATAATCATCAACATATATTTGACTAACAATGTGTCATTTTTGTGAGTTTTTGTAAAGAGAATTGTATCTATTTTTCCTCTTGTAAAACTAGTTTCAAGTAAAAACTTACTTAGTCTTTCATACCATGCTCTCAAAGTTTGGTTCAACCCATAAAGAGCTTTAGAAAGCTTATAGACATGGTTTTGAAGACTAGGATTTTCAAATCTAAGAGGTTGTTCAACATGCACCTCTTCTTCTATAAAACCATTTAAAAGAGCATTTTTCACATCCATTTGAAACAGCTTAATCTTATTAAAGCATGTAAAGGCTAATAACATATGAATGACTTCTAATCTAGCTACAGGAGCATAAGTCTTATGAAAGTCTATTTCTTCTTCTTGATTGTAACCCTTAGCAACTAGTCTAGCCTTGTTCCTAGTTACTATTCCATTTTGATCCATTTTATTTCTATATACCTATTTAGTTCCTATAATTGTGTGATTCATTGGTCTAAGAACTAGAGTCTATACTTTATTCCTTTCAAATTGATTTAATTCTTCTTGCATAGCACTTATCCAATCAACATTTTTTTCGGCTTCAAAAAAATTTCAGGTTTTACTTGAGCTAAGTAAGCTACACAAGGATCGAGTACTTACCCCTTGTGAAGGATCACCAATCACTTGATCAATTGGATGATAATTCACATACCTCCAATCTTTGAGAAGACCATCATCTTGTTGACTTGTAGATGGTTGATCAAGATTAAGAGCATCTACCTCTTGATTTGTTTGAGGTTGGCTCTCCTTCGGGTTAACAATAGGAGTAGAAGTATCAATTCTTGGAATAAAACCTGAATCATCATTAAGAGATACTATCTACTACTAATTGGGTTAGACTCATCAAAGGCAACATGTGCGGATTCTTCAACCACTAGAGTTCTTTTGTTAAAGTCTCTATAAGCTTTACTAGAGATTGAATATCCTAAGAATATCCCTTTATCGGTCTTTGAGTCAAATTTACCTAAATTAGTTTTACTGTTATTTAGGATGAAACATTTATAACCAAAAGCACGAAAAATAAGAGATATTGGGCTTTATACATTTCTATAGTTCGTACGGAGTTTTATCAAGTATGGGCCTAATTAATACTCTATTTAAAACATAGCAAGAAGTATTTATGACTTCCACCCAAAAGTATTTTGGTAAACTATTTTCACAAAGCATGGTTCTAGCAAATTCTTCTAGAACTCTATTTTTCCTTTCAACAACTCTATTTTGTTGAGGAGTTCTAGGTGCTGAAAAATTGTGATCAATTCCATTTTCATCACAAAATTTTGAAAAACTTTGGTTTTTAAATTCTTTTCCATGATCACTTCTAATACTTGAAATAGAAATCCCCTTTTTATTTTGAACCTTCTTACAAAAGTTCACAAATTCTCTATATACTTCAACCTTGTAAGCGATAAAAATAACAAAGGTATATCTTGAATAATTATCAATAATAACAAAAGCATATTGATGGCCACCTAGACTAATGGTGCTTATTGGACCAAATAAGTCCATATGTAAAACTTCTAATGGTCTAGAGGTTGAGATTGTATTTTTTGATTTAAAAGAAATTCTAATTTGTTTTCCCATTTGACAAGCATCACAAACCTTGTTTTTTTCAAATTTGATTTTGGGAAGTCTAACAACTAAATCTTTTCTTGAAAGAATTTTAAGTAAGTCTATGTTCACATGGCGAAGTCTTTTATGCCATAGCCGAGGGTTTTCACTAAAAGCAGGAAAACATTTTTCATTTTCCGAATGCAAAGATTTTAAATCAACTAGATAGACATTATCATGTCTATAGCCAACAAACTTGATCTTGTTACTCTTAATGTCTATTACTAGACAATGAGAGGTTTAAAATATGACTTTGTTGCCTTTGTCACATAGTTGAATTATACTAAATAAATTTGGCTTAAGGCCTTTCACATATAAAACATGGTAAATGGTTGAGGAATCATTACCCATTTTGCCATGCCAGATAATCTTTATCTTTGTGTTGTCTCCAATGCTGACATGTTTGCTATCCCTTAGAGTTAGTTCCTTGAACATGCTTTGATCACCGGTCATATACTTTGAGCATCCACTATCAAGGTACTAATAGGTACATTTTTCCTTGGTGTGGAAACATATCTACATTACACAATGATATAAAATTGCACTTTTAGGTACCCAAAATTTCTTGGGTCCTTTAGGGTTAGTCCTAGAATATACGGCTCCTTTAGGGACCCATACTTTCTTAACATTATAAGTTGCTCTATAATTATAGACATGTTGATGATGCATGATCCTAGGATAATAGTTATTAAAGTTTCTAGGATTTTTTGAGTACATATGCCTATAGTTCCTTGGATAATCATTCCTAGGATACATGTTTCTAGCATGAACATGCATGTTATCTCTAAGATATACATGATGGTAATTGCTAGGATGTGCATTTGTAGCATGTGAGTTATGAATATACATGTTATCTCTAGGATATGCATAATGGTAATTTCTAGGATGTGTATTTCTAGTACGTGCATTCCTTGAATGATTATATCTAGCATTTGCATGTCTTAAATGAGCATACAAATATGCATATATATTTCCAGGATTTTTACCTCTAGCATATGCATTAGAATTCTTAGCAATTGAATTTAAATTTACATTCTTAGGCCTACTAGCATACATTGAGGGAGTACTTTTAATACTGCTAGTGGCCTTAGAGGTGGAGAGTTAATCCACGTATATTGCTTTCATGAACAAAGTCTCTTTTCACTTTTGTTTGCCTAATGGAGAATAACCCAAGCTGGATTTTCCTTCACTCAACCTTTGGCAAGATAGCACTTCATCTACTTTTTTTTTTCCAAGTATAAGTCTAGATATAGTGTTATTCAATTCCGTTACTTTATTTTTTTAAATATCAGTTTCATTTTTAAAAAAATCTTGTGACGGGTTATAAAGTATGGAAGATAGTTTTTCTTTTTCTTCCTTTAGACCTTACATCTCTTTAGAAAGAAATGAGACTTCCTTCTTGAGAGCAATATTTCTATAACCAAATTTCTTCAATTCTTCATGCATTTCATTTATCACCTCAATTAATTCTTTACTACTACTAACAATATTATTATTATTAAAAGGGAAAGAATATGATACCTCATTTTCATCATCGATTGCCATCAAGCAAAGGTTAGAAATTTCCTCGTATCCAACATCATTGTTTGAAGATTCTTCTTCTTCGTCATCATTCCATGTGGTTGCAATCATGACTTTCTTTTTGAAGCTCTTATATGGTTTGCTTGTTGTTGGACAATCGACCTTGATGTGTCCGGGTTTCTTGCAACCGAAACACACAATAGGTTCCCTTTTTGGAGTGGAATAATTTGTGTAAGGTTTCTTGCTCTTTTTCAAGAACTTGAGAAACCTTTTGATGATTAAGGTTATCTCAGCATCTTCTTCACTGCTCTCATTCTATTCTTCCTTTTCTTCCTCTTTGTTGCTTGTAGAGGCTTTGAGAGCAATTAATTTTTTCTTCTTCTTCTCATCATCATTGAAAACGAGATTCATTTCTTCCATCTCGTATGTCAATAGTGATCCGAGAAGCATTTCGACATCAAGTTTGCCGAGATCTTTGGCCTCTGTTATAACCGTCTTCTTTGCTTTCCAAGTAGATGGCAAAGATCTTAATATCTTCCTTATTAGTTCAAACTCCTCAATGTTCCTACCAAGAAGCTTTAAGCCGTTAACAATAGTGGTAAAACATGAGTGCATTTGAGAAATTGTTTCGTTAGAAGACATTTTGAATATTCATACTCAGACACTAGCATATAGATTTTTGATTTTTTAACTTCGCTAGTGCTCTCATATATAACTTGTAATTTATCCAAAATCTCTTTAGCTGAAACATGCAAAAATTTTATTGTACTCAGCGATATCTAGAGCACAATTTAACATGCTAGTGGCTCTACTATTTAGAGACATTATTCTACAATCCTCTTCATTAAACTCCGTTTTGAGTTTAGTTTTTGTATGATTGATCTCTCCAATAGTTATTCCCTTTGTAGGAATTCTAGATCCTTCTTCAATGACTCTCTATAAATTATAATCTTGTCCTTCGACGAAGATTTTCATTATATTTTTTCAGTAGTTATAGTTTGAGCCATTGAACAAAGGAGGTCTACTATAAGAATGTCCTCTGGTATAGCTATTAGATGCCATCGGATCAATTCAAGTATTTTAAGCCTGAAATTGAGTACGAAGCTCTGATACCAATTATAAATCAAGGTACAAACCCAAGAGGGAGTGAATTGAGTTTTAAAAGCTTTTTTACTTAAATTTTTTTTTACTAATTAACACACAAGTTTTTAACAATTTAATCAAGCAAGGCACACAACAAATAATATGCTTAAATTTAAAGGAGTAAAAGAAGAGAATATGCAAACTACGTTTATAGTGCTTTGACAATATCGGAATCTCTCTTACCGTACATCCACTCTCTTCAAGGAACCTCCTTGAAGTAATCCACTAAATATAGTCAAGCAACTTCATGGGTGTTGCATAAATCTTACAAACAATCTCTTTCACAAGAAAGTTACAAAGAAGTGTTTAATCCTAAACACTCAAAGAGTTATACCAACTCTTTCTCTTTACAATGAATGGTATTAAATGTAAAAGAAATGTAGAGAGATAGCAATGAATGCTTTACAAGATGAAGATTATATCTCTTTCAAGAACAAGCTTAAAGAATGGCTCACAATAAATTTTTTTAAGGCTTTTGAGAGTATTAATGAGCTCTATGATGAACTGAATGCTTTATTTTCTTGTTTAAATGCTCATTGAAAGGGGTTTTTTTATAGCCTTGGACTTATATGGCCGCTAGACACTGATTTAGTAGGTTTGGAGCATTAAATGCTCAAGTCTCGTGTATCAAACGGGCATATTTTTGAATTACCAGTCGACTAGGTCCTTGTACCAGTCGACTGACCCAGTCGACTGGGTCAAGTGAAAAAAGTTCCCTTTTAGGCTTAAAGAAAGCACCAGTCGATTGGGTCATAGGACCAGTCAACTGGGTAAAGTTACCAGTTGACTGGGTCCTATTACCAATCGATTGGAACTTAATGTCCCTTTTACCAATCGACTGGTTCAGAGACTCAGTCGACTAGGTTGTCCAAAAACCCAATTTTTATGTTTTAAAATAGTTTTTGACTTAAAAACATTTTTTATATTTTGTTTTGTCAAAACCTTTTGCAAAATGAGCCATATGTCAAGCTAGGTAACTGAAATTAGAGATTTAAAATGTGATTCAATTACCTTAGAGCCTATTCTAGATCTTCTATCTTCGTTTGATATTTAAACGTGTTGTTTTCTTGCGTCTTGTTTCTGTATTGAATGTTTTTGCCGCTTAAATACTTAGATAAAACTGTTAGTGCAATTTAAGTAGTGTTTTGTCATTATTAAAATCAAATACAGGTCAACAATTTTTAATAAAAAAACTACATGTATGTCACACACTTGCGAAAACTAATAGTCATATCCCATCACGTTAACATCTATAGACACATGGTGCTAATTGCCACAAAACAAATTCTCCAAAGGCCTAATACAAACTTGGGTCAAATCATAAGATATTTTTTAAATTATTATTTTTTTCATTTGATATTGATAGATTAAGAAGTAGTTAAATATTGGGTAGACTTGAGCCGAGTCCAAATTCTAAGACGTTCGAGCTCGAGTTAGAATTGAGTTTAAAAATTGGGCTCGTGTTCAAACTCGATAAATTTTTTGATGGCTTAAGGTTGATAACAAACGAACCTATTCTAGCCCGAGCTCGAGCTCGAGCTTGAGCTTGAACCTTGGATTATCCATTCAAGCTCAAGCCTAAACTCTAATTTTAATAAATAAAAATATTAATATAAATATTGGTTCGAGTTCGGCTCGAGCTTGATAATACCTTTCTGCTCGAGCTCGATAATACCTTATTGAACTATTTTTAGAGCCTTTCAAGCCGAACCTTAAGGTATTTGAGCTGCTCGATAAGGTAATCGAGCTTAATTTTCAAGCTTGAGCTAGATCATGTTTGTTGATTGTAAATGCTTTAAGAGCAATCATCTTTTTCTTCTTGTCATCATCATTGACAACGAGATTCATTTCCTCCATTTGTATGTCAATAGTGTTCCGAGAAGTGTTTCGACATTAAGTTTGTCGAGATCTTTGGCCTCTGTGAAGGCTGTCTTCTTTGCTTTCCAAGTGGATGGCAAAGACTTTAAAATCTTCCTTGTTAGTTTAAACTCCTCAATGTTCCTACCAACAAGCTTTAAGTCATTAACAATAGTGGTGAAACGTGAGTGCATTTGAGAAATTTTTTCGTTATGAGACATTTTAAAAGATTCATACTCGAACACTAGCATATAGATTTTTGATTTTTTTACTTCACTAATGCCCTCATATGTGACTTGTAGTTTATCCCAAATCTCCTTAGCCGAAACACAAGTAGAAATTTTATTATACTCAGAAATATCTAAAGTACAATGTAAAATACTAGTGGCTCTGCTATTTAGAGACATCATTCTACAATCTTCTTCATTGAACTCGGCTTTGAGTTTAGGCATTGTATGATTGATTTCTCCAATAGTTATTTCCTTTGTATGAATTCTAAGTCCTTCTTCAATACTCTCCATAGATTGTGATCTTGTCATTTGACAAAAATTTTCATTCTATTTTTCCAATAGTTTTAGTTGGAGCCATTTAACAAAAGGGGTCTAGTATAGGAATGCCCTTCGGTATAGCTATTTGATGCCATCGGATCAACTCAAGGATTTTAAGCCTGAAATTGAGTACGACTCTCTGATACCATTCGTAAATCGATGTTCAAACCCAAGAAGGGGGTGAATTGGGTTTTAAATTTTTTTTATGATTAACTTGCTAGTTTTTAAACAGCTAAATACACAAAACACCTAATAAAATAATATGCTTGAAAGTAAAGAGTTTAAGGAATAGAAAGTGCAAACTCCATTTATAGTGTTTCGGCAATATCGGATCCCTTCCGACTCTACCTCCACTCTCTTCAAGGAACCTCTTTGAAGTAATCCATTAAAACTTTAGTGGTACAACTTCACGGGTGTTGTACAAACCGTACAACCAAACTCTTCTTTTCGGAAGGTACAACGAAGTGTTTAATCCTAAACGCTCTAAGAGTTATACAAACTCTTTCCTTTTACAATAAATGAAATTTGCTGCAAAGTAAATATTAGAGAGATGGCAATAAGTGCTTTTACAAATGAACAATATCTCTATTTCAAAAACAAGCTTGAAGAATGCCTCAACAATAAATTTTTTTAAGCTTTTAAGAATTAATGAGTTATCTTGTGAATTGAATGTGTTCTATTTTTCTTTAAATACTCATTGAAATGGGTTTATATAGCCTTGAATCAATATGACCGTTTGACACTGACTTGGTAGGTTTGAGGCGTTAAATGCTCAAGTCCCACGTCTCAAACAGTCATATATTCGAATTATCAGTCGACTAGGTCAAGTGAGAAATTTCACTTTTTAGGCTCTGAGAGAGTGTAAGTCGACTGGGTGAAGTTACCAGTCGACTGGGAACTTTCTGTCCCTAATCCTAGTCGACTGGTATATGGACCCAGTCGACTGGGTTGTCCTTCAACCCAATTTTCCTTTTCAAAAACAGTTTTTGACTTAGAAATTTTTGTATTTTTAGTTTTGTCAAGGTCTTTGTAAATTGAGCCACAATTGTTTCAATTACCTTAATGCTTATTCTAGATCTTTTGTCTTGTTTTGGTGTATGAATTACGTTGAGTTCTTGCATCTTGTTTTGGTGCTGCATGCTTTTAACGCTTAAACACTTAAATAAAACTGTTAGTGCAATTAGAGTAGGGTTTTGTCATTATTAAAATCAAATACGAGTTAGAATAAAGCTTAAAAGTTGAGCTCGAGTTCAAACTCGATAATTTTTTTGATGGCTCAAGCTTGATAACAAACGAACTTATCCGAGCCCGAGCTCGAGCTTGAGCTTGAGCCTGAACCTTGGACTGTCCATTCAAGCTCATGCTTAGACTCTAATTTTAATAAATAAAAATATTCATATAAATATTGGTTTGAGTTCAGCTCGAGCTCGATAATACCTTTCTACTCGAGCTCGATAATACCTTATTGAACTGTTTTTAGAGTCTTTCAAGCCAAACCTTAAGGTATTTGAGCTGCTCTATAAAATAATTTTCATGCTCGATCTCGATCAAACTGAGCTTTGACCAAGCTCAAACTCAAATAGCTCGGTTCAAGTTCACTCCAACCTAAATATAACTAAATTATAAATAGTGTATATACAATCATAAAGAGATAACACATATATTTAGGTGTGGAATTTAATATTTAATACCCAAATGGTTATTTGGATGGGAGAGGTTGCTTAAGCGTGAGTACTTATGATAGAGGAGCTTGAATTAATAAACAAAAAGGGCATGAGTTTGTTGACCTTTATTAGTTGCATACATTAAATGTGACATAAAGTATGGTCTTTGTGTATTGATATTGGAAGTCCTTATCAATATAGATGAGGGGCAGGTTTTTTGTTAGGTGTGTAGACTGATAAAAAAGGAATCTTTTAGATGTCGACGCAACTCAGTTTGGACATCCCCATAATTTAAGTAAAAGGATGGCAAATAATATTAGCATTTCAAAATTAATTTCAAGAGCTATTAAATTATTCATTTCGTTTCACTTGATATGCTATAATATATTATTTATTTAATTAAATAATTATTTTTTAAAATAAATTAAGATAAAAAGTAATTAAAATTTTACAATTATAATTTCATAAAGTGTTTATTTATTGCTATATATACTAAACATTTTTTAAACCTTCTATATATTAAGCATTTTTATTATTATAATATTAATTTTATAACATATCTAATTTATAATAATTTTATTTAAAAATTATTTAAATATAATTTAAATTATCAAAATTTAAATTTTTTAAAATTGTTTCAACGTCTTGTTCCCTTGCATCATGCTTTAGTGCCATGTTATCCCCTTTCTAAGCTAGATTGAGGTTTGCTAATGTGAAAGTTTGTCACATGGTTTGATTCTTTCAGCAGTCCATTTTTTTTCCTTGTTTGAATGATTCTAACCATCCCCTCTGCTTTTAAACTTACAACCATAATGATGATTTTTTTGTTTAAATAATGTGCCCCACCATTTTACTAACTAGTAACTAAAGAAATGAATAAAAGGTGAAAGGACCCTTTATTTACCAAATTATTAATGTATTATTTGTTTGATGGACTCATCAACAGTCATAAATTGCAACAGGATGATTTGACTTGACCATGCCCATCTATATTTATAATTTTTATTAAAATGATGATAATATAAAATAATATAATAGTTTGATCATAATATAAAAACATAATACTATTGCATGATCAACGATAAAAGCTTAAAATATTTCACATCATTCATTCAAAACGAAAAAAAAAAAAAATCATATATTAATGCAATTTTTTTTGGTTAGATCAAATTTAGGTCAATGTTTTATATTTGTCCGAAATTCAATTGATAATTTGAAAAAATTTTATTGATGATATCACTATAAACGTAAGTAATTTTTTAAATTTCATACTTATATTTATATTATCAATAAAAAAAATTTTAAATCATTAATAAAATTTTATACGAATCTAAAATATCGATTTTGAATCCGAACTAACTAAAAATTATTCAATATGGACGACAATCAAACACAAATCCTTACTATTAAAAAAAAACCCCAAGCTTGATTTTTTACCATTTATTTTTTTAATTGGAGGGTAAACACATGCTCAATTGTTGATATATAGTCTTGGTCAGACAGTCAAAACCATTAAAGACGGTCTACTTCACTAGATAGAATTCAAATTCAAAAGGGTTTGCTATGATTATAAAATTAAGTTAAATTATGAGAATAGAAATAAGAAATTGACTTGGTATGCACTAGTAATTGGCGAATTGTTGTCGCACTATATATTGTGGGGTGCATCTGATTTTTACCTCAAAAATAAAAAAGAACTTCAATTAAAATTGGGGTTTGGTTCAATTAGAGATGTAACTCAATTTTTAATTTTATTAGTATAAATTTTTGTTTAAAACTAATTTTTACATCAGAGTAAAAAATTAACTGATAATTTTTTAAAATTTTATTGATAACATCCGTACATACTTGATCAATGTTATCTTTGAAATTAATTTTAAAAAATTATTAGTTAAATTTTCATTCCGACGTAAAATTAAATTATGCATCCAATATAGATAAGAATTTGAAAAAAAAAAAAAGATTATTAAGATATAGGATGCTTTTCATTCAAAGAGCAAATAAATTAAAATCAAAGTCCACTAAAGATTGTTATGAATTGCAAAGGGATTGCTTTGATCATGTTCACTTTGAAAGTTAAAACTTTTATGGAAGACTAACTTTTTTCATTCAAAAAATCTAAATGTTATTCATTCAACTCTTCGAGTACAAAAAGACTGCATTTATTTCATTGATCGTCGTCATATGCGAGTGTCCACATCTGAAGACAAAAGAGAGATTGGTGAATACTTGACTTTGAATGTAAGCCTTCGTTTTTGGTCATCATAATTTTATGGGTAAATTACATAAAACTACCCAAATTTTAAGAGTCTTTATACTTGTTTACTTATTTCATGAAAAATCACAAAAACCTTATTTTATCTTACAGTTTGAGAATTTTCTTAGTTCAGTCAAGTTTTTGGTAATAAACTGATTAGATTTTGATGCAATTAAATTTGAAAACCCGAATATACCCATACTTTATCTCCCCTTTTTGTCTTTTTCTTCTTTTTAGTTTTCGAAATTTTTTAACCATTAAATTACATCAAAATTAAAACTAACATTAAATTAGATCAAAATTAAAATTTAAAATATCAAAACTACTAACAATCAAAAAGAAAAAAGAAAAATAAAATCATATCTCGTAAATACAAACATTAAATTAGTAAAACCAATTAACAAGAAAAATAAAATCAACTCAAAAGAGGAATTTTACTACGATCAAGATTTTGACCATCCACACCACGATCATGATCATCTAGATCATCGTTTTACTCATACACAAATCCAATGAGTAGTAACTAATCTTCCATGTTATTTTTCAACTAACCCATTTTTCTCTACGCCTCTCCAACTTCGTCAAAGCAATAACATTGGGATTCATGTAAGGCAGTTGGGGTAGCTTTCCTCATGCGGTAGTAGAGACAAATGTAGATTTCGACAGGGAAGATAAAGCAAAGGAAACGGAGGAAGGGAACCAAATCCGGCCAGATCCCTAGTGAGGTGAGGCCAAAGGAGGTGGAGTGATGCGGAGAGAGAGTTGCATAGAAGAGAAGGGAAATGGATGAGGAGAAGAAGAAGAAGAGAAAAAAAGAAGAAAATTTAATTTTTGTGGAGTTAGGAGAGAGAGAGCTTAAAGGTAGTTGCAATGGAAGAACATAAGAACAAGGAGAAGAGAAAATAAAAAGAAAAATAAAAAAAAATTATTGAATAAAGAGACTTATGAGGTTAACTTGCTATTTTCATTATTTTTATCAGGTGTTAACAGATTTTTCCAAAAGAATATAGATAAAGGTAAAGATCCAAAACTTTTGTCTCAAGAATTTAAAAGTGATTTTAAAACAATTGCGATTAGAAATTTTATATAGTTAATTAACAACTATTTAGCCACGCTTAGTTTGCATAAAAAATAGAATAAGATTAGTGCTAAAAAATGAAATTTGAGAAAGATCGAGAGAAAGAAGGTTTTATATTTTTAATAATAAAGAACGGTGTCTCTCAACCAAAAATGAATGAAATTAACAAATTTAAAATGATAATTCTATTTATTTTCTTTTGAGCGTGAGACAACAAACCAACATTTCGTATTCTCTAATCTTGTCAAACTTTATTTTTAGAGCATTAATTCTATTTTTATTTTATTTTTTAATCAAATAATTGGTTCTTACTATTTGATAAAAACTGTGTTAAAAATGCTATGGAATTATTTGGTGCAAAAAAAATACTGTTAGCCATTGAAATTACCAGAAATGATATATGAATATCAATTGAATATTTCAATATTTAGATGGTTTTTTTTTATTAAATTGATTTTAGTATTTATAATAAAAATAATTATATAATCACAATAAAACATTTAATTGTATAAATGATAATTAAATTAATAATAATCAAAATAATAATAATAATTTCAAATAGGTGGAGTTAAATGATACTCGGTGTATATCTGGTGTGAGCGGTATATATATTTTTGCCATTTAAGGTAAATTTAGAAAAGTAATTTTATTAAAAAATGAGGGAAAGAGAAATAAAAGATAAGGAAAAAAGACACATGTTATGTTTGGTTCATTGAAAATTTGAGAAAGAAAAATAAAAGGAAAGGAAAGACAAAAGGAGAGAAATGGAATTTTTTGCTTAAGTTTGCTTGAGATAACAAAAAAAAAATCAAATGATCATCAAAAAAAATTAAATTAAATAATTAGTTTTCATTACGAATTCTTTTTTTAATTATTTTGTTAAGATTGAGTGGGTTTGAGAAAAAGAATGGATTGGGCTTTGTATTTTAACCCATTAACTTAAATGAGAATGCATTTTCGTTTACTTGGGCTAGATAAAGGCTCAAATTAGCCTCAAGATATCGAGAGAATTTTGGCCGTATTGAATGCAAAACAAATTTCATGCACCATGAAAATTTGATTGATAATTTATGAAAATTTTATTAGTAATATTTATACATACTTAATTAATATTATTAATAAAGTTTTTTAAAATTGTCAATCAAATTTCTACCAATGAAATAAAGATTTTTCTTAAATATCAGCATGTTAGTTTGTCACATTTTTAAGTCATAAATCAAAAAATTTTGACGAGTTCGGGTCTAAACCCAATAGTTTAAATCAATTAGAAACTTTACTAGTAATTTTGAGAAGCTTCATTGATAATATCAATATAGGTGTGAAACTAAAAATTAACATTATCAATAATATTTCTAAAATTAGCAGTGAAATTTTTAACTGATCTAAACCCAATAGTTTAAACCAGAACTAACCAAAAAAATCTCGAGAAAAAACATTGCCTCTGACTTAGGTCTTGCCAAGTCAGCATTGGGTCCCACATTATTCATGGGGTCTTATCTGACGTGGCGAATGCTGTACTGCAAAAAATCTTCGAAACTGTACTACTACAGGTGAGATGAAAAATAATCCGTTTATTCAGTTAAAGAGGAGTGCCTTGGGGCCTTGGCTTTCTTATCTTCACAACCACCACAGTTCCAAATAGAGAGATTCCTCTGTAGACCGTAGGACTCTTAACTCTTTCGGTCGAACTCGGTGAGTCAGATGGCGTTGTTGAGCCAACAGTTAGAGAGATTCCTCTTAACGAAGCAGCTCCACTACTCGAACTCTCCATTGAAAACCAACAACAACAACAACCTCCTCCTGGCCAATACCACCACCACCAGGCCCAAGAGCCACTGCCGCTCCGCGATTGCAATCGACGTGCCGTCTTCTTTAACTGACGTGGCTGGTATCCGGTGGGGGTCCACCAGCTTGCAGGGCTCACGCGATGAGATGGAAGACCAACTCGTCATTCGATCAGACGGCGGCCTCGGTGGCTTCTCCTTCGCCGCCGTATTCGATGGCCACGCTGGCTTCTCCTCTGTCCAATTCCTCAGGTATTATCAACAATTAATACACTTATGGTCCGTTTGTAATAAATGAATTACAGTAAACAATATTTATGGAATTCAATTGCAATTTCATAGTTTAGAAAACTAGTAATAAACTTTGGAATTTATTTGTAAATGAACTCACACGATGGAATTGAGTAAGCTTATAAGAAATCCTATCAAAATTAAATAGAATTTGCAAATGAAATGAATTCCATACTTCATATATGTATGTATGTGTGTATGTATATATGTGATTTGAGTGATGATGATGATAGGGATGAGCTGTACAAGGAGTGTGTGGCGGCTTTGCAAGGTGGATTGCTATTGAGTGGTGATAATTTTAATGCGATTAAGGAGGCATTAAGGGAGGCTTTTGAAAATGCAGATAAAAAATTGTTGAATTGGTGAGCAAATTCTATGGATGAATCAAGCAGATGTTTTTTTTTTTTTTTAAATTTAGAAAAGTTGCATTGAAGGCTTTAGATGATATTTCTCATTTTTTTTTGTTGTAAAGGCTTGAAAAGGTCAATGAGGAAGATGAATCAGGCTCAACGGCGACTGTTATGTTCATTGGAGATGATATGCTCTTCATTTCACATCTTGGTGACTCATGTGCGGTACGCTTCGCAATCCAATTTGCTTTGTTCAATTTTTTTTTTTGCTTCCAAGTGGACATATCAAAAACAGTAGTGAAAACTCAAAAATATTGCTCCATAGTAAATGGGTAACAAAGAGAAGCTGTTATAAAATTCCAAAATTTTTCCCTTTTGTATAACATGAGTAATGATGCTATTCGAACTGCAAAGTAGACCACCCACAACAGTGTTAGTGTCGTGTATTTGTAACTCATGAAACAATGTACTTGTGAAGGGTGCGAATGAGAGCACGATTTGCATAATTATTTTTTTTTTGTCCTTTTTTCTCTTTTTATCTCGGCTTATCTCAAAGGAACACGATCCTCTCTATTTGAGAATTTAAATGAAAGTCAAGTTTATAGTGAGATTGAATGTCATCATGACATATTTGAATTTAAATATTCTCTCTTATTCTATTTCAATTCTCAAATGTAGAAGATCATGATCTTATCTCGAAAGATATGTTTTTTTGGGATGTGGCAACTTTGTTTTAAGGTATGGTAAAAGAAAAGGGGGCTTAATTCGAGGGTTGCGTTATCATTACTCGTATATTATATATAAGAAATTGGATGGAAAAAACACCCTTAATTTAAGATTGTATTGTATGTCCTCTGCAGGTCCTATCGCGTTCTGGGAAAGCAGAGGAGTTGAACTATTCTCATCGGCCGTATGGCAACAATAAGGTCTCTCTTCAAGAAATCAGAAGAATCAGAGAAGCAGGTGGATGGGTGTGTTTTTCTGGTCTTCATTTTGCTTTGAACTCATCTGTACTTTCCACTTTCCTCAATATATACTTCTAAACTAGGGGAAAAAAAGGTGCTGTATATCATTTAACTTTTGAAACTAGAATTCAGTAAATTACTATAAATGATATGAAGTGGAAATATCCAAGGCCTCTTCATTTCACAGCATGCCATTTGTTTTCCATGTCAATTAGGAGTTTTTTTCCCTCTTTCTATGCATTAACTGATACTTCAATGGCGCTTTTGTTTCGAAATCTTTGGTTTTTAATCAATGTAATTGGTATCTTTATGTATTTTTTATTCTTGTATTCTTATGATTTGAAGAGATCTTATTAGAAACTCCAGTGTCACTTAGAAATTCAGTATCTAACTCACATTATGTAGATGATGATAATTTTTACATTCAATGTCTATAGATTGTCAATGGGAGAATTTGCGGAGACATATCTCTATCCCGTGCTTTTGGTGACATGCGGTTCAAGACAAAGAAGAACGAGTTATTAAGCGTTTCACTTTCTTTTTATCATAGTGATCATTAACATCTTATGAAAAGTAAATACAAATGGCTCATTGCTCATACTGGGATGTCTTATACATGAATAGGATGTTGAAGAAGGGAGTCGAGGAAGGGAGATGGTCTCAAAAATTTATTTCTCGGTAGGTCGTTCCCTATGATTTCTTAGACTACTATAGTCCCCTCTTATAATTTGGATTACTTGTGGCTCAGCATGAAAAGTTTGTACATCTAGTGGCAGATAATATTGAATCAAATAGATTACTCACCTTATGCTTAACTGTTAAATAAGTTATATGTTAAAGTCTGCCTCTTTCTTAGATATAACGCACAGGAACAACCAGAGAAACAATTCTTGTACAATTCGCATCAGTTTGGGCTGGTCCTAAGTCTTTATACATTTACCTTAACCACCAGCTAAGTGGTTTAAAGCCGGATATGTGACTGCTATACTGAAATGAATAGTTGGTGTATTTGCTAGACCAGTTTCTAGATTTATTAAATGAATGGAAGAATGAAAATGTAACATAGAACTATTATTCAAGTTTCTTATTCTGATTGGCCTGGAGCTGACAAATTATTGTAAATACTTTCCCGCCTTCTACAGGAAGTGGAATAAGCTTCCAATTTTCTTTCTAGATATGCAAAATGATTATGACTTACTAGTATAAAATATATAGTTGCTTCATTGTGTTATGAAGTAACAGTTCCATCAGTTTAGAATTTACAAGATTGTTTTGATGGTTAACATATTGTGTTGTGCCAGAGTACAGTTCACTGGGGACTTGATTGTTGCATCTCCAGACATTTTTCAAGTAGCTCTTGGGTCAGATGCAGAATTTGTACTGTTAGCATCTGATGGATTATGGGACTACATGAACAGGTTTCCTTCCTGCCCACACTTTGACTCTTGGTGCAACATCTGCTTATATGTCCCTTATTAAAATAATAGGCAGTTTCATTAATATAATCTTGTGCTGTTGTCAGTTAAGAGAAGGTTATCACTCTTATATGTTTGCTACTATCTGTTTCAGCTCAGATGCAGTTACTTTTGTTAGGAGTCAACTTCGGAAACATGGAGATGCCCAGGTAAGCTTTGTGCTTCATACTAACTACCAGTTCCATTGCAACATCGTACATACACCAAGTATATGTATATGATTTATATGATGTTATTACCTTGGTAAAGAATTAACTTCCCTCTTGTTCTGATTTCAGCTTGCTTGTGAAGCACTTGCACAAGCAGCTCTGGTAATGAATATTGACAATTAAATTTTTTCTACTATTTGTTATATATTATCTAGGGAGAGCTCTAATAACCTAGAAATGGCGTATATTCTGCATGCAGGACCGACGTTCACAAGATAACATCAGCATTATCATTGCCGATTTAGGGTATGCTCCAGTTTTTTATTGTATGATTTTGATATGACGCTGCTGACTTTGGTTGAGCTAACTGACTTATTTGTGGGCTGTAAGGCTGTAAAATAAAACTTTTGAGTTAACAGCAGAGATAATAGTTCTAAAGCTTAATGTCACAAATTCTCACCCAGTTTGGATCAATTGTAGAGACCAGCTGATCTGCCCATGAGCCAGTGTTTGTAAAATTCCATTCAAACTTTTCTTGTGTTTTCTTCTAGAAAAGCAGAAATAGGTGGGGGAGGGGGGGAGGGTGAGGAGGGATCGTATGCAAGTCTCTGGAAACTATAAGATGGTAGTTCTGAACCTTCTCCCCTCCCCCCAACCCCTTTTAATTTGTAACAGAATGAAATCAAACTGTAGGCAACTTTTTCACACACGGCTCTTTGGAAAGTAATACAAAACGGGTCTGATGCTGTATAATCCCTTTTTTTAATTGGAAATGTCAAACAAGATGAAACAGTAGAAACAATGTTCTTAAATGGTTTTGTATTATCATTTTTGAAATGTAATGAGTAGCAATTTTTAATAGAAGACCAAATGGGTTCTTCTTGTTTTTCTGTCGCAAATTTGTTCTACTACCAAATAACAAGTTTAACTCTAAAAACTTTAACTTTTTAGTGATTTAAGTTGAATTAAAACAAATGACCAAACAACGTCATAGCTTGTGTATTGCTATCTACTTTATTTAATAATTTTATCGTTAAATTTGATTGTACTTCGGGTTTTTAACCTTTTGGCTCTTGGATTCAACTTGTGCACAGGCAGACAGACTGGCAAAATTTGGCACTCCAGCAGCAAAGTTTTGTGTTTGAAATGGGCCAAGCTTTAGCTACGGTTGGTATCGTGTCACTTGGAATATGGATGTCATCTCTGTTTTCTTTGTGAATTTTGAGGGCTGATTGTAATGTATATACCATCAGCATAGATTTCAGATAATGCTATTAGTCCCAGGCAACTTGAGATAATCTCTAAAGAATGATAAGCACTAATAAGCACCTTTGTTATTCTGTATTTTGCCTTTTCAGTTCAGTATATGTTATTACTCCAAAGAACATACACAGAGTCGGACCACTTGACTTAGTGATCACCTGAGTTTTACGTATAGAAGATTTGTATTCGATCTTTCTCCTTGCTAATGTATCCAAACAAAAAATATAACTTCTTTTGTGTTTCTTACCAACTCTTGCCACCCAAGTAACATATAGTTGTCCAGTGTGTATTAGGTCACACGTGCAGTCATTATACATATCACAATCTAGATTTAGGGCACAAATGCTCCAATGTGACAATCACTATTTTGAAGCATTAGTGTCTTAAATCTAAATTGTGTTACACAGGTAAGTCACAACCTCGAATTTTATTTAGCACTAGCACATCAAGAAAATTTCGTTTGTTTAATGTAACAGTGTCAGATTTAAAATTCATGCAAGTTGCATCTTTTGGATAAAATTTACCAAATTACAATTCATACTAAGTTTTAAAGACCAAAAGAGCACTTTTGAGTCAATCCTTTCGGAAACCGGAACCGATGTACCCAAAAAATTATTCAACCTCCTAGTTAAGTAAATCCAGCATAATGGCCAATTCAACAAGGCCTGAAATTCATGCATGTAAAATTATTAAACTCCTATAGGAACCCATTTGATCGGAAGAGACATTTACGACATCACAGCAGTAAGGGTACAAAATTGAGGTCACTCTTAACAATGTTTTCAAAATCCCAACTAATTTACTCGTTGCTACAACGAAAAAAAAAGCCGAAACTGTCATCGGATAAGCATTGGAAAGGTTGCCATCCAGCTCCAAATCTATTGTTTATTTACTTCGGATTTTAACATTAAGAGTCCAGTGAACCTTCCCCTCTGCTAAAGGAATGGACTTTGGCAAACGCAGTGGCACCTCAAGCTCTCCGAAAGTTGTCAAAGGTGATGGTAGATGCAGGTTCTCAGGCTCAATGTTCACACAAAGCTGCCTTGCCACCTGAAACATCATAGAAACTCTATAAAAAGAGCGACAAAACTCAATAGGTTGGTTTATGTAATTTCTAAATAATTTAGTAGGAAATAAAGTTTTGGTTCCGCAGTTAAAAATTAAAATAAAAAATTCAAGGACAATTTTAAGTACATATATATGGGTTTGATAATTTATCCATGGTAAAAATAGGTTAACATTGTGTTCAAATCTTTTTGAACTAAAATACCTTTGACTAAGAGTCTCGTTTCAAAATCAATACGCCCACCGAGACTAACTAGTAAAAGTCTTAGACCAAGAAGTGATCTTAGAAACCGATTGCACTCCCAAAAAAAAAAATCACAAAATTTGTATTTTTACTATGGTCTTACCGGGTAACAATTACTTAAATACGTTTGTATCACTGGAATAGTCAAAGGGTCACCAGATCAAGTTTTACTACAATTATTTGAAATGAGTTTGGACAACATCTTTTTCGAACCAAAACAAGATCAAAACAGAATTTTTTTTTGCAATTTTACAAAATAAAATAATTATAAAAATAAAAATTTATAAATGTAGAGATGAAGCTTACTTGCAGGTGTCGAAATTTGTCGTAAAATGTGATACACCTTGACTTTTTTTGTGTGGTGGTTTGCCCCCAAATTTTGCAAGTAAGTAAAAAAATCAATTTTCAACATAATGATGGTGTTATTTTTCGGTAAAAGTTATTTGGAAAGTGCTAGATCTAAAAAGCACCATCTGGAAATAACTGACGGCACATGAGGACGACCAACTCGTCGAACGACGATGCTTTCATATCTCATTGTGTTGATCTTGCCATCTTGGTGAGAGCTTTCCAAAGGTATCAGGGTGCGCTTTTCCAATCATAGGTTGGCCTGATATCATAAAAAACAAACTGAAGGTAGACAGAAAAAAATTAAATAGGTGTATTTATTGAATTTACCCTATTGCTTTTGTGTTTATGTTATGAAAAATTGAATTATTGAGAGAGTTTTGGTCCACAAAGATTGGGTACATTGCTAACTTGCTCTTACAGTGTGGTAAATTAGTAAGCCATGGGTATTCGAGATAAACTCGAATTCTACTCAAACCGGATCGGATTTAACAATCTCCATTATCCCATTCTAAACTCAAACTACTATATATATCTCGGTAACATACAAGCTATTTATTTTACCACGTCAATACGACATATTTGTGTTTAACATAACACTTCAAATATATGTATAACATTTAGACACTTAAATTATTAAAAAAATTGTATAAAAAAATTACAAAAGAAAATATATGAGCTTGACATTTGAATACATACTCGCATATTACTCGTGTTGGACACTCATACTTGAATCCAAAACATATATCTAATCACTCAAATATGAGTAATGCTATTCTCTTCTCTCTGTTTTTGCATGTTAAGGTACTCCTTAAAAGTGAGACATGTCTCACTTATTATATTTCATGCCTCATTTGGTGATATTTTTTTTACCATTAAATATGAATTTTTTTACCTTTAAATATTTTTTTTTACCAGAAAATATATAGTAAAATGTATGGAGTAGTACTACTATTCAAATTTCCTAGTAAATACAGAAAGCTTTACATTTTAAAACTGATAAAAAAAAATCTTTTGAGATTGATTGAGCAAAGACAGAAGTAAAGCCTTCATTTGTACATTGTCATTGGTTTTAATGCTTTTCATCAAAGTTACTAGTGCACTGTGGAAATTATTAATGAAGTATCATGAGTTGTTAATACATGATCCTGTCCAAAGTGATCACAAAAGAGAGTTTAAGTCATCACATAGTCCGAAGTGATCATAAAAGAGAGTTTAAGTATAGGTTTCTAATGATATTACTCGGTCATGATGTTTGGATTGTTATTTAAGCTTAAAACAAGTTAGCTTAAATGAATTTAAGGTAAAATAAAAATTCAAACATCTCTAAAAAAAAAAACACAACACAAACAGAAGAAAAAAAAAAAAAGTAGTGAGTATTTTCTTTTTATTTAGTATAAAAGAAAAGTAAAAACAAGAAAATAGAATAATTTATGTTTTTTCACCGAATGTAAATCACAATATTTTTAAATTATAAAAAATAAAGAGTGAAATCTAAAATAAATATTTTTTTTATCTTTTTGTTTTTTCCTCCACTTCTCCATTATTTTATCAAATACGTGATGAAAACACCAATCATTTTATCTCCCCCCCCACCACTTCTTTCCTCTCTCTTGTTTTTTCTCCATCGATCAGAGCAATAATAACATAATTTGAAATACTACTTTAGTCAAACTATTTTCTTTTTTTTTGGAACTTAATTAATAATCTTGGGGAGAGAGACAGAGCATAACCAGAACAACACATACTGAGAGAAAGAGAGAGAGCATAACCAGAACAACAGAGAGCATAACCAGAACAACACATACTGAGAGAGAGAGAGAGAGAGAGAGAAAGATGGAAAAGGCAGAACCTGTAACCAGAAAAAACATACTGAGGCTCATCTTTTAACCTCAATACCTCATATATTTACCAAAGAATAAATCCAATTCTAGTTTTAACAAAATGTTTACACAAGAATCATCTATATCCTCAATCAGCACATTTGTTCATCCATCTACCCACAAAACCATGTTGCCAAAGGATGCTGCAGCCTTTCACATCTAACAAATCCTAATATTCGACAGGTTTCGGAACCAAGAGATTGTATCATGGAAAATGTGAAATCAAAAGATGGCTACTCAACCAGATAGACATGGTTCATGGACAAGAGGACTGACTGATCAAGCATTGAAGTTCATAAATATCATTTTACACGCAACTTTGACACAAACATGCCTCTTCTCCAATCTACAATTCAGTGGCACATTGATTATCTACAACCTTCTGTTGTACCATAAGCAGCATTGTCTATATCAATGATGACTCTCCATCAGATCAGCAAGAGTTATTTTTCCACAGTTGCCAGTGTCTAGCCTGTCAAACTGATTGCAGATCTGTGAAATGTCTTTCCCTGTTATCTTTTCCATCTCCTTGAGCTTGTATATGACATATTCCGATTTACTGCATATATAAAAGCATGTAAATATCAACGAAGGTCCGAACTGAGAACTCGGTATAGGCTTCAGTCCAACATAATCAAACACAACATAGATGTTTACATAAAATGGAATGAAATTTGACAAGAAGGTAAAGGAATTCACAAAGGTGTAGTCATGTAGAAATCATAAGCTAAATCGAGAATATTGAAAAAAAAAAAAAGCAAAGCATGTGAATATCTACAAGTAACGCAAGATAGAAATGAAAATGGAAGACCGAAATGAGAAGAAAATTCAGTCAAAATGAGATGATTTATTTAGGGCTTTGATCAAAGTGGCATTGCTAAATACATCCAAATTTGAGCGTAAATAAGAGCCAGCGTATTACCAAAAAAATAAGCACCAGCAGATGACAAGCAGCCAAACATAAAATTTGATGGCATCAGATTTCATGTCTCCTGCGAGATGAGTTATCACAGTTCACCATCTGTGAGTACTAATACAAAAGCTGGAATTACAACTCTTATATCCCGTAATCACTAATAACACCCTAGCACGGTCAATAACTTATATACAAATCAATTTTTTACTACTTTACATAGGGAATCCTAAACCATGAAAAGACTATTAAAGAATGCAGAATTATCTAGGCCATGAGAGCAACAATAGTCAGTTTCCATCGTGTTTAAATAACTATCCAGGCAGAAAACCACCTAAATCCATGGCTGACACACTCCGCAGAGTCCATAATTTCTATACCCACTACGGAATGATGCCACATGTAACAGCACTTACTGAAAGTACTTGCAGCATGACAAGAAGAGGCACCGCTTTACAATGTGCTCAAAGATTTACTAAGTTTAGGCATTTACCAACTCTAATCCTCTCAATCACCATGTCATTGCGAGTTTTTGGGGTTGCCTATCTCAGACCTGCTGGGTGATACCTACTTTATCCACAAATTGACTATTTGGCATGACATGAGGAACCAATGTTCTGTTTCCAATCAAGAATAATGTCATTCTCCAAAGAAAAGATGGAAAAGGTAAATTACATAGAATATAATTTAAAACTGTTGAAAATAAGACTTGAAAAGAATTTTCGTATTATTGATTGATTAATCTGAATACAATTCAACGGTCCTATATATAGACTTATGAATATCAAATCTAATAAGACTAGGAGACATCAACTAGATAAGATAGACATGAACTAAGTAAGACTAAGAAACCTACTAGGAAACATAATAGGAAACTTAATTAGGACTCTCAATATAAACCTAATTAGGACTTTCAACACATGCACCAATTTGTTACAAAGAAACTCATACCAACAACAAACCTCATCTAATTTGAAACAAATAAACCCAAACCTATAAATTGCAATAACCCATGAGAATAAGCCGAGGCTCACACCCACGTCAAACAATTAGCTCGGATCAACAAGACTTTGACTTTTTTTTTTTTATCTTGTTTTTTTACTAATGTTGACTTAGACTTGGATGGGTTGCAATCATTAAGTCAGGGACATACAACATCAACACAGACTGGATCGGGTTAACAACATCAACATCGGGGTGAGGAACTCTTGTTCTTCTTTCTTCTACTTGAACACTTCTTCTTCTTGAACTTCCTTTTTTTTTCGAGCTGCTGTTTTTTTATACTGAGGGCTTTTTTATTGCCCCTCTTTTTGTTAATTGCCATTTTTTTACTCTTTTTTTTTCGTACAAATCCAATTATCAAACTTTTTCTGCTACCTGTGAAAAGCACTCGAAAATACTGTCGTGAACAGTGCCATGAACAGTACCCATAAATAGATTCATAGTTTTTTTTGGATGTATAGCACAGGGTCGCGCCGGAAAAATTGTAAGAAAGAAAAAACAAAACATAAACTACAAAAAATGATTCTAAACTATATATACATATTAATGGTGTTTATCTCAAATCAACTCCAGAATCTCAAACCTTGAGCCCTGATACCATGTTCAAAATAAAAATTAAAAAGAACTTTGTACTATTGATTAATTAATCTGAATACAATTCAACAGTCCTATATATAGACTTATGAATATCAAATCTAATAAAACTAAGAAACATCAACTAGATAAGATAGACATAAACTAAGTAAGACTAAAAAACCTATTAGAAAACTTAATTAAGACTCTCAACATAAACCTAATTAAGACTCTCGACATAAACCAATTAAAGGGATGAGCTCCCTGGGTTCTGCAACCACTACTATAATAAAAAAAAATAATTCATTTTGATAATATTACTAGAGCAATTTTCAGTGCTTCCCCAGCCATTTACATAAGAACATCAAATAAGATACTTCAAATGGCTGTGGAAGTAGCAATTTCTCTACCAACAAAAGCAGTTCCATTCATTGAAAAATCAATTTTTCTAAATCTAATTCAAGTGAAAAATAAATGTATTCAACTCATTGCAAGTTAACTTTGACCTCGAAGGCCAATGTATTCAACTCCTCAACCTTTTATATGCCTTGAAGAACTAGGGTGTCATTTAGGTAATGTTATATGATTCCTCAGCATTACACAGTTCAAGAGCTAGTAAATAAGGATAATAGGTATCATGTACATGGGTTGGCACCCCCTTTGATGCTTTGAATGCTACATTTTTACTTATAAACATAAAAGGATAACGGGTACCATAACAATAATCAAGATAATATTAGGACCTTGCAGCTAGCAGCACATCAAAAGCTACAGTTGCAAGCTAAAATTGGTGCACAAAATTGAATAAACAAAATTTGATTAGAAAACCTTACAAGGTTATGGACCATATTTTGAAATAGAATCTGTCAGATTCGAATCAAAAAGCAGGGTTTGACACAGGTGAAAAGTAATGGTGCTCAAATTAAGTGAAAGAAAGGGAGGATTACGACAGTGGCACGACAAAAACAAAAAAAGGGGCAAAAGATCCCCATTTCCCCAAAACTACAGAATATACTGTATTTGCAAATGCTCCTTGCGCCAATTTTCCCATCATATCCATGAACCTAGCAACTTCCCTAGAAACCCCCCTTAGAGTGATATGTCATTAATATATTGTCGGTAAATGCTAACTCTAAGCTTTCGTTTAAATGCATATTACCAGTATATCAATGGTAAGCATTGATCATGTAGCCTTTCATTCCAACCCAATAAAAATGCCATTACATGATTGAACTGACTTCAAGCATTTTCCAAAAAAAAAAACTGTTTGCACGGCATAATACAACAGACATCATATAATATAATTCACTTAATGGCCAACATATATTGGCATATTGCCATCTAGCAACCATCAGGTTCATACAATATAAAGCACTAGATGATACATAGCATATCCATGGTAATAAATAGACATATGCCTTTACTAGCTTTCACAACATATCATGAAAATAACTTTTCATCAAGGGGGAAGAGAAAGGCAGTTGCTAATGAGGAAGTAAAAGGAAAAAGAAGCGCGGCAACAACTGCATGCCTTCTACATTCACTAGTGCCAAACTGAAATCCAAGATCATTGAAAATTTTTAATGCCAATATAAAGATATATTATAAAATCAAAATCTATCATTTAAAAAATTAAACCCGGAGGATATGTTGATAAATTAAAAAAAAAAACAATTATAGAACACATTTCTCTAGTTGTGGTTCAGCATGTATAAGGTGGTTTTAAATCTTCATATTAGTATATTAGTAAAGTAGATATCACACTTTGTAAATTACGTCTAATTCACTCCGTGATTTTCTAAAATATAAAGGCATGGATTTTTTATATTTAAGTTCTAATTAAAATGAATATCACTTGCCACCTCTTTCACCTGTGAGGTATTAATTACAGCTTGCAAACATTGTTCTATATCTTTTGAGCAAAGATTGACTCGAGTCTATCTGCCAATAGAACAGAATGCATAAACTACAGTATGCGACATCAATAATCCATAAATTACACAACTTTGGGATAAAGCAATAACAATATGGCAAGCATCAAAAAAGAGTAAATAACTTCTAAGTAGTTATTCATTTCCTTAAATCAATGAGACTCAAAGTCATCAATTCTAAACAACTTTAGAAAATATAAAAGCATACAAAAAGACGATAACGACAATGCATACCTCACAAAGCCATTGTTATCAATATCCGCAGCTAGAAACTGAGACACAGTCATGTCCTGACCTAGCACCCATTTCGCCATCCTCCTATGCCGCTTATCCACTCTGGCCTCAGCCAAATACAGAAATGCTCGAGCAACCGCAAGAGTAGACACAAGCAACCAAATGGAAGCAAAAAGTCGACCCAACAATGTCTTAAAGGTCCTGTCACCATACCCAACTGTTGTAACCGACATAACAGAAAGGTAAAATGAATCCAACCACTCAAGCCTCTCAACAAAATGCATAATACCAACACCAATTCCAATACAAAGCACTACAACACCTAATGCCAATGCTACCTTCATTCTTATCCTCATCCTGCCTTTTTTCACATCAATTATAAACGACCTTCCTTTATCCTTCTCTTCCCCAGGTTTAACACCCCTTAATAAATAGCTCTCTTGCAAATCAAGCACATAACTAACCATCCCACTAAGCAATATGTCAATGAACCCAAACCCCACCAACACAAACAATACAGAAAACAACTTAGTGGACCAACTATTTGGGGTGATATCACCATACCCAATTGTGCACATTGTCACAATGCAGAAATAAAATGCATCAACAACAGGGTGAGTCTCATTAACCAAGAAATTATGACGATTAAACCAATAGATAACAACACCCAATGACAAATATATCACCAAAAGAACAAAGGCTTGCCTAACAACAGATTGGGTAGCAAATTTTGGCTTAGGAATTGAACGGTGCATCACATCATTGATCACAGCCATAGCAGGTGCAGTTTTGGACCTGTGGAGATTTCCCTTGCTCCATGGGCATTTGGGGTCAATCAACCAAGCATGTGGTGATTGTAATTGTGCTTTTTGTGGCGGTTGTGGTACTAATGGCTCTTGAATAGAGGGTGGTTCTTGTGAAGAATAGCAGTAAGACGAAGAAGACGGCTTTTGTGTGTTAAGGGACAAAGTTAAGGCATCAAAAATAGGAGATGAGTTCCCTAGAGAAGAACAAGGGCCAAAAATGAGGCGGTCTTTGAGCTCTGATGGGGTCAGAGGCATAGGGAGAGAGATCTCACCATCTTCTGGGAGAGGTAATAGAGGTGGTGTTGGTTTCTTTCTTGGGCCCATATATTGCAATAAGGGCTCCTTCTCCATGTGGGTTTGCCTGAAAGCCGCTTTTCGAGTCTCCTGGAAACCAGAAGCCGGGTGGTTTTGAATGGTTATTGAATTTGTTTAGTGGTTCTCTTGGAGAGAAATGGATTTGTCGAGAGAGACTGGGAAATTCATAATTTAGCAAGGGACTGTTTTAGAAAGATCACAAAAAGGTAACATAAAATTCCGTATATGCAGAAAGAGATTTGTGACAGTTTGATTAGATTTTTTTTTTGGAGAAAGCCAAGCAACAAAGGCAAGGCGCAAGAAGTTTTTAAAGTCGATTCTTTTTTTTTCAGTTCAAACAGATTTTTTCAAGTTTCCTTAGACTCCATTTTGTGCAGAGGAATATATGCTAGGCCACGCGCCTTTAGAGGGCGCGTGAGATATTGGCGGCACGAATTCGAGTAATCTAGTGATTGAATTGGTGCCAGCATTTTTATCTTTTTTTTATTAAAAAAAAAACTGTTTTTTCTGCAGGTTTTAACGGTTTGGTCATGCTTCTAAAATGATTTTTTTGCTGTCAAACTGTGTTTTAAAATTACTTTGATACAAATCCATTACTGATTCTTCTCACAAATCCTTTTTTTATTTTTTTATTCTTAACTTTTGTTTTCAAAAGGTAAAATCCATTTTAACCTCTGAAGAAGAAAAGAATTTTCTTCTGTTGGGACAAGAATAACCAAATTGCACTTGAAACATTAATAATAATAAAAAAATGTAACCATAAAGTTCAATCCAAGATTGAAAAAGGATTTTTTTTTTTTTTGTCTATCTTTTTTCAGGTTTAATGAGAAATGGATTTCGATGGCGACGTTGGGTTGTGTCACAATCACTCTCAATAGTTGACAACTCATTTCTTTAATAACCTTTGGTATAAGAAGTCATTATCAAATAAGCCTATCTAGTATCTATAGAATTTTTTTTTGAAAGGACCTGTCTAAAGAGTTGAAATATCACAATGATTAGGGAGGCATATCCTAGTTAGATCACGATTCCCTTTGTTATCTTAAAAAAAAAAAATAGATATAGAATTCTATAAATGTTAAATCATTCATTATGTTAAAAATGATATTTATCAAATAATATATTAAAAAAATAAAATTATTGTAGATAATTTTTACCGTTCTCGTTAATAACATCGGTTATTTATTATTGTAAGAGAAAAGATCATTTACAGTAACTTGAGAAAATATTTTCTCAAATACATTATTGAATGAATGCAACATCATCCATAGTATTGATGTAACATACAATGATGCACTTAAAAAAAATATTTTTCAAATCACTGAAAAGAATCTAAATCTTTATCGCAGAAAGTCTAAATTTTTTGTCTCCATAAAATAGCATTAAATTATAATTCCTATATATGCCCAACGTCATTTTTGATTGGTTGTGTCAAGATTTACTTATTTATTTAGTAAAGTCAACTAATCTATTTAGTAGACGTATTACTATAATTATTATACAAATCCAAATTAGTCACTAAATCCATTATTTTATTCCTAATCTACTTGACCTATAAAATTTTTAATTCCTATTAAGAAACAATGAGTTTAATATGAATATGACAAGATAAGCTCTAGCAACATGGATTTTATGTTCAAGACATTCAAAAATGAAGTTGTCAAGTAACTTATTATCAATCTTTGCACAACAATTTCTCATTAACTTGATAATATTAGTACAAGCCCTCTTATACCATGGTTTATGTCATGTTTTTGGTTGACAATGGAAAATTTTAGATAGGCATTCTAAATAAGAAATAGGTAAAGAAATCTAACAACAAAGTTCTATTCATACATGAAGTTAGAGTAGGTAAGAATGCATCTATCCTAAATCCCATTTTCGAAATACATGACATACAACGAAAAAACAGCAAAAATATGAAACATATGACCATTTTACCTTAATAAATAAGAGTGCTCCTTGTTGAAACTTCTAAATAACATGATAATTCTGATGTTATTTTGCAAAAGCGAGCTTTTATCGTTTACATATTTTCTTTGAGTCTCGAATATTGTCTTATCTTGATTGTAGTCCAACTATTTTTTTGTTGTAATGCTCAAATTGCATTCATGCAACCTTGAGCCTTCTCAATCAATTTGAAAGTAACGTGCTCCATAAATTTTACAATTTCTTTATACGACCGGTTTGTTAAAGCAAATAGAGGAGAAGTTGCATCAACTGAAAATTTACTTTGGCAATTGTTTTACTTTCAACACAACATTTATCAAACCTTAAACAAATTTTAACCCACAACTATTTTATCAAAAAAAATGTTTTTTTACTCCAAACAACTGTAACTGCAGCTAATAAATTCTCACATATCAATAGATGCAAAATCATCCCCAACAAGTAGAATATTGAACCCCAACCCGATTCAACCACAGATGCCAACACGTACACAACCTACTTATTTATCGAGGCAAATTAAGCTTTAAGTATAATTTCCTCGATAAATAAATAAGTTCAGTTTTTTACCATAAACTTCTTTACCTCATGCTTTCATATAATTCCAAGCAAAATCAGATGACACAAAAAAGAAAGAGAAAATAACAAAATAAGCTTCCAAACTTTAACAGAAATTGCCATGCGATTTTACATTAATTCAACCTGCTTGCAGATAGCTGCAATCATCGTCAATCACAGAACCTTCTTATGAAAACCCTCATGCACTTATGATCTCCACGCTGGTTAACCGTGCAAGTTCCAGCACCAAGACTAAATGAAACTGATTTTCATGTTACCCTACCAACATTGAAATTCTCACATCCTTGCCTAAGAAATACTCATCAATAAATAGCCTTTTCTTTCTATGTAGATTAGGAGGAAGAAGAGGAAAATTAACACCACAAGATCACACTAGAAATACAATCGATAATATCACAAACCATTAAATGATGTGCCCACAAATAAACAACCAACAGAAACACGCTTTATCATCTAGTGCAAAGCACAACTTTAATATCCGAGCTAATCATCATCCTCAAGAACACTCCGTCGCCTCTGGATCTGTAAAATCAGAGCAAACAACAAAAAGGTTAGAATCTTGCAAATACCGGCTTATCTCTGGACTATATAGAATTCGCAAAATAAGGAAGCTATCATTGGGTTATAGTGTCTTCTGACATGGAGCTTGGCAAAATTTGTCTCCTTACAGTGGGATATGAAGCAAGCATTTTTAAAAGAAGTTGCTGACATTAAATCCCATATGGTGCAGAAATGGGTGCCTCCTGATGATGGTTGGACAAAGCTCAATTCTGATGGTAGCATGAGAAGTAGTCAATTCTGATGGTTATGCAGCAAAGGTTGGTATGGCTAGTGTGCATTAAACAGAGTTGTTAGGGGTAATTAGGGGGTTGGAAATCTCTCTTACTATAATAAGCTGACAGTACAAACTGATTGCCAGGATGTGGAGGGTGGTCTCCTGGAAAGGAGATAGGAAGATAGCATCAGGGGATGCATGTTTGCAGAGTGCAAGTCTCTGCTTCGTTATTTTGGTTCCACTGTGAAGATTATGCATGTGCAAAGGGAGTTGAACAAATGCACTGCCTTCATGGCTCAAATTGGGAGTCTGTTGGATACAGGTCACATTGAATTCATTAATCCTCCCCCTGGAATAGTGCCTTTGCTGCTTGCAGATTCTGTCGGCACCTCCTCTGGGAGGTCCAAGTTTTTTTTCGTTGCTCTCCCTTGTACCAAAAAAAGAGAGAACAATTATTAATTACATGACTTACTGTGACTTTGGTCTGTTTACTTGTTTGGTTGTTTATCTGTTCAAGCAATGTTATAAGCCTCTCTTCAGACACCTGCAAATAAAAAGTCACCCAAGCAGTTGTAAGTTCATCTATTTGACCAACATATTTTGAAAATAAATCTATGCAACTTGTCACATAATACACATGCCGCTATACATTAGAGACACAAGAAGATCCACTATACCTTCTCAACTATCTGTCCCATTTGAGCAGCTCTTAGTAGAACATCCTCAACACCTCTTGCTTTCTCAGGTTTCACCAAAGCAATTCGAGCAACTACATAGAAAGCACATCAATAGAGGGATGATGTATCAAAAAAGAAAGTGAACACAGTCAATTATGGTTAGTACGTCATGTAATTGCTTGGCCATATTCTTAACCAAAATCCAGACATGGTAGCTGTGAGTACAACACTTCCTTGGTTCCACCTACCTAGACTTACTGGAAGTTTGTACATGATCTAAATCAAACTATTGCTGCAATTTTTCTAATGCTACGTTTGGTTACATGAAATTGAAGCTTGGAATTATGATCCTTTTCAACAATTTTACTATTGAAAAAAAGTACGATTCCAATTCTAAGCTTTGATTCCATACTACCAAACGCAATATAAGTGAATTTGCAAGACTTTCACTGAAATGGCAGGAATACCATAGGCCCATCTTAAGGGCCTAATCTTACTGCTTTACAAATTCAAATAACCTCTAATGATTTAAAAATAATAATTGATTTCTATTAAGCTATAATGGATGCACCATAGGTACGGTTCAAATAACAAGCACACACATGCAAACCTCCAAAGGAATGGAGACATTGCCATAGATTTCAGTAATCTCTGATTTATTTTTCCCCTTGAATTTTAATGGATATTTGAACTACAGGAGGAAAATAAAAATATCAAACTCATGAATAAATTTATAATATGCATAATAATAATTCAAATCAAATTTCGCTAAGAAATCAGCTTTCATTCAAACTCAAATCAGTCTTAACATAAAACTATGAAAGATTGCGAAATGTGAGGCCTGATATGCTGACTTATTATCCGCAAATATTCTACCATAGAGACCATTAGGAAACTTGATAAAGTTCATCCACTTCCCCAAATTCTTAGACACGTTAAAGCCAATTTCAAATTTTTTGAGCCAGTTTTGTAGCTGAATACACAGACAAGAGATCATATAATGATGTGAAATACAATTTTTCCACCACTGTCTTGAAAACCAAAGAGAAACAAGAAAATAAATTCCCAAAGGCACAAATTTAACACAACATTAATACATAATTAAACAATGCAAAGAATGGAGCAGCTAGGATGCAATAAATTGGACCAAAAGAAGCCAGACTAGATACTCAATATATCATAAAAGAGGAGAATTGCATCAAGTTCCATGTCAAGTAACTAACTTAAGGCATAACAAATAGATTTCTTCAGGAGAAAAAACACAGTAACAAACATGTATAATTGTATATTTCCTTTCGATGCAAGCATAAATAACCTAATAAACTTGAAAGGCTGATTCAGATATCAACTTACTTCTCTCTCGAGCTTCAGCAGACAAAATCTGACTAAGCATCATTTGCCTTCGCTCGTCTGCCTCCCTACATCAATTGATTTGCTATTTAGTTTGACTATTTTATTTAAAGAGGAGTGTTCATAATGTAAAATCCTATGACTTCGACAAATATGTGTGGCATAACACTACAACTATATTAAAAACTGACATCTTGGCATCTTCCTGAGCTTTCTGCTGTTCAGAGTTTTGTTGATTTCCCTGTTTAACAGTAAATTTTAATTAGTTCCATCAACACAAAACAAGGAACTGACATTTTAGAAAGAAAAAAAGGATTTATTAAGTGGTAATTAATTACCATGCCATGTTGAGCCATTAGCTCCTGCATCCTTCTTTTTCTAATTGCTTCTAATTCAGGATCAGCCTATATAACAATAATTATATGAAATTTTAAAACTTCAAAAGATGCAGAAAAGAAAATAACATCATTAAAAATAGTACACAAACTCAAAAAGGAAACAAAATCCAAAGCTAAAAATATTTAGCTTTCAATATAAAGAAATGGAAATGAATCACCCTTGTGATACCCTCTCAACGGCATCCTCTCCCACAATAATATGTACCACACGCCAATCCAAAGCAAATGCTGAAGCATACTATCTTTTTTACACAAGTAAATGCTAATACATATTATAAGACTAGCGGTTACAGGATTCATGTGTGTGAGTGTGAGAGAGAGAGGAAGGAGGGAAAGAGAGGGAAGGGATGAGTGAAGGAGAATTGTAAAACTAGTAGTAGCTGACCCAAATTTTGTAAGAACTACCTTGTAAAGATATTTTTTATTTTTAGTTTTTCTTTCCAGAATCATCTCCAGTAATAGAAGCAGCTAACTTGAAAATCATTCCCCAATTATGACTGTAACTTGCATGTTCAAAATAAAGCGTGCCTAGAAGAGTGTTTTTTTTAGAAGTATTTTTTTTTATTAGAAAAGCACCAAGAAAGTGCAACACGAAGCCAATGGCTAATTACAATGAAGTAAATCTACAAAATCTACAAAATCCTCATTATTTACAAAGAAATTCCCCTCAAACCAAAAATTGAGCATGTTAAACCAACTATCTCTAATCATAGCTCTCCTCCGGTTCCTTTCTCTCCACACAATCCAAAAAATAGAATGTGAAATTAGAAGCAAAGCTTTCTTGACCTCCTTGGAAGCTTTCAAGCCACTCCAAACTCAAATCTCATCCAAGACTAAACCCACGATCACCCAAGAGATTCCCACAATCTAATAACTCATCTTCCATAAACTTCTAACTAAAGAGCATTCCACCAATAGATGATAGACGGACTCAGTACACTGCGTGCCTAGAAGAGTGTAATTGTGCTCATATAAAGTAAAAGGCAATTCATCCTCACTATGTGTGCCACCATAGGGGGTGAGTAGTAGTAGCTCTAGTGATAGTAGCCTTTGAAATTTGAGGAATGAGGTAATGAAGCAGCCCTGCTAATGGGAGCTTTTGCACAAGACCATCTCGTTTTAGCAAGTCATTGGAAGCAAAAACTGATAAATCAAGGGTGTGGCTCACTTAGAACCACATATTTCACTGAAACAAAGGGGAGAGTAACCTAACAAGTTACACAATACACATCAACTGTTATTTTTAAAGTGTTACTACTAACCCTTAACCTAACCCCCAAACCTAAGTCCTCAGACACAAACGGGCTAATTTCGCAAGTACCATCTGGCATGGTCAAGATCATGCTCATGAACATGCTCTTTCACCAAAATAGGAAATAGTATCTCTATTTATGATTTTATTCCTCTTCCTCTTTCTTTTATATTCTCAAAAACAAATAGGTGGTGGAGCATGTGTGCATCCATTGATGTCAATTTGTATCAGGGTTTGTAACTTGAGATATATGAGCATTTTGTTAACAAGCAGATCTAATATAAAATGTTCTTGAGAGTTTCAAACTTTCAAAAGTAATACTATGGCTTTAGAGTCATTAATTGGTAGTTTCTGTCCATCGCCCTTTCTAGTTGCAAAAAGAATTTGCACTGAAACTTTTCTCTCTTTTTTTTTTTTTATATAAGTGAATTCATACTGGAACTTATTTTGGAGAATTCCTAGTAGGACTAGAATATATTTCACAAAATCGTTGTTTTAAAGAAACCCAATACAAAGGCGTTTTTGTCTGTTATTCATTTTGGGACCATATTTAACCTAACTCTTTTTTTGGATAAAGTAAAAGTATATTCACTAAGCGCACCAAGGGAGTGCAAACCCAAAAACAAAATCATTTACAAGGAAAAAAATCGATAAACTCTAATAGTTCTTCCTCATTAAAAAAGAAGTGCTTGTTAAACAAAAAAAAAATTAAGTGTTGAGCCATCTATATTTAATTACACCTATAGACTTTTCCACCCCATCAAACAATCTTTTATTTCTCTCACTCCAAACAATCCAAAAAATTGAAGGAGGAATTAAACAAGCTTTCCGCAATTCTTTAGCACCTCTAAACCTTTTCCAAGCACAAATTTCACCCTTGATTGAGCTTGCCACAACCCAACTCAACCCAAGAACCACATAGACCATTTCTTATAATTATCTAGTCCATGGGCACCACAACAAAAGCTGGGTGACAGACTCTATTTAACCTAACTCTTAGGAGTGATCTCCTGGAAATTTCAAAGTGACGCTACCAACTGTCCGAGACAGGCTGAAACATCATGTTGAGTGATGCGGGACATAATTCGAGTTCTTCCTAACTCCATTACTAGTTAATTTTTCTATTTGTCCTCGCATTTCGTGGCTACAACTATACCACACATCATATTATACAAGCAACTTTCTTTCCCCTAATAAATCTATTCACATTCAAACCTGATTATGAAGAAAACGAAAAACCCGAAATCACCAACAAATTTTCGGTGTATGCATAAGCATCAATTAGATGAAGTAAACATTATTCACCAAACCCTTAACCTTAACACTCACTTGATCAATCAATTAACTCATTCCAAATATTACCAAAGGCACGTAAGTAACTCATTTAAAACACCACTAAAAAGAGGGAAAGAAATCCAGAAGAAAGAAAAAAAAAACATAAAATTGTCACTACCAAAAGAAAACAGTTACATCAAGTTCGAATCGTCATAAATCAGTTATACATACTTCCTACCAGAGACGTAAAATTGAAAACAAAATTCGAAATAAATTTAAATTCAAATTCACCGCGATTCAAATGGAAATGGAGGATCGAAGCTTACCATCGATTCCGATCTTTTTTTGTTATCGATATCCTCCTATCCTCTCCTCTCCTCTCCTCTCCTCTCCTCTCCTCTCCTCCTCCAAAGAGCAAAAACGCCTTTCTCACAAGGGAGGATCTGTGTTCGATTTTATAGGCCTAAGCGTTTACGATACGCGATCTTATAATAAAACCCCTACCCTTTGCATTGCACTCAGTTGGCTCAGTGGGACCATCTTCTTCATTTTTTGGAAAATTTCCGTTTTAATTGGTTTTTTCTATTAAAAAGGTCAATTCAAAAAAATAAAAATCAAACTTATGGAGCTCGCGCTCACAGGGGTGGTATCATAGATCCAACTACCACGGAAAAATTTATTAAAAAGTATAAGAAAAATAAATAGTAATTATTTAAAAAAATTAAATATCAAAATTATAATTCAATTTTTTCGTAATTACCAATAAATTTTTTCGTAAGTTACAACTCTCACTGGGCTCATTTTTCTGCTCACAATACTTTTTCAAAAAAAACTGAATACTTTTAAATTTAAAGTTTTAGCTCATTACTTACAATAGTAAAAAAAACACATGAAATAAGTGATAGTTTCCAAACAATTTTTTTATAAATTATCATTTTACTCATTGAATAGGATGATGTTTTTGTAAGTCAGATGTCTTTTATGTCTTTGACGCCAAACCTTTGATATAAAATTATCAACATAACACTAAGATTTCCCATATGTTTGATTTTTATTGGATAATATATTTTTATCAGTATCAAACTCTATCAAAAGTTCAATAATATTCACACATAAATAAAATTATTAATGGAAATTTAATGCATTAAATTTAAAAAAAAATAACATAGCATAAATAGTTACATGTCCATGCTATGCACGAGCTTCTTTACATATTTGCTTTTACATATAGATTTCATTTATAATAAATCATCCATCTGTTTTATTTTTTTTATATCTTTTTAGTCAATTTTTTAAGTTATATGAAGACATAAAAATATAAGAATATATGAAATTGTTTATTGTGTAGCAAAACAAAATAACCATACAATGCATAAAAACAAATTTGCAATAAATATATTAGTAGTATGGTTACATTTACAAAGTATACAAAATTGATTCTATAAGCTTCTCTTATCTCTCAAATGGATGTATGAACGATGACATGAGGAGTTTATAGTCTTGCATGATCTTAATTATATGTTTTTTTATGGTCTTTTAATTATATGGGAATTATATGTTAATTTTAAATTTTAGGTTGTAGCAATAAATATATCTTAAATCGCTACATTTATAGAGAATATATCTTAAATATTATATTTTTTTTAAAAGTGAAAAAAAATAACCAACCCATTTATAAATAGAATCATGATCTTTTTCGTTTGAAAATTGAAAAAATAATTATAAATTATTAAACATATATGTTTGAGAAGCTTATTTCTTATCCAAGAAGAACCAAGTAAATAATTGATATTAAACTTGTTGACATAAAATTAAAACTGAAAATATGTTGATAGAGACTTTGGCTCAAATTATTCAAAACTATTACTTCAAATTAATCTAAATTTCTCATTGACAGGGAATGAGGAAAATAGAAGACTTTTAATGCAATATAAAAGTATATATATTGAGAGGGACATATGAATAGATTTGTATTTAAGAATCAAACTTGTCGTGAATAAAAGAGGAATAGTATCAAAACCTATTCGAGTTTTGATATATTCATGAACACCACAATAATAATGGAAACTGTAAATTGAAAAAAAAGAAAAGATAAAAAATGGTTTTACTCATGATTTTACAGTTTGATCGTCTTCTTGTTCAGATCAATAGTTTTGATTTTCTCTTGAAATTACTCGATGACATAAATTCATTTAATAAATAAATATGTTCACACCTAAATGCATATTTTTAAGTATACATTACACACAGATATTTATGCAAATATTAATTATAGGGTATTAAAAGATATTTATACTAACATTACTAGTAAAAAAATTTAAGATCATCAATAAAGTTTCGAATTGATATAAAATATTGGTTTTATATATAAACTAACCAAAATATTTTGCATTTTCTTACCCACAAAAATATCAGTATCTTTCATGTACACTGTTTTTTTCTATTTTTTTGGTAATTTCTTACCAACAAAAATATCGGTATCATACATACATGTTTTCCCTATAAAATAAAATAAAAAAATTATTTGAAGAGCTGTCATCGAAAATTTTATTAATAATTATATAATAACTGAAAAAAAATTAAAAAAATTAAAAATTAAATTATTATTATAATTTTTATGATTATGAATTAAATTCTTCCGGAGTCGTATTCGTGACAACAGGAGTAAGAAACTTTATTTCCTAGTGTGAACAGAATAGAGCCGTATAGATTAGGCTCTACACTTGATGATGACATTAGAGTAATCGACACATGTAGCTCACTATACCTGTTTTGCGACTCAAGCCACCAAAAAAAGTTTCAATGACTCGGCTATTACGGTCTCCCCTGATTTCTATCTTTAAGCCTCAGGTACCTAAAATCTCTCTCTCTCTCTCTCTCTCTATATATATATATATATATATATATACTCTCCAGTCAGTTAGTCCGTGGTAATAGTTTCTTTTGATATGTTTTCAGGTGCCAGTAGCATCATTATTATTCCAAAGCCTGGTTGGAGGTCATGGACGGTACTTACCTGCAAAACCCCATGTTTTGTTTTTCTTCTTTTACTTATTTATTGGCTATCAATTCGGTTGATTTTTACTCTATGTAGAAATCGAGAACGACCCAGTTATGAACGACTTTTAATTTGAGTTTTGGTATCCAATCTCAGTATGCACGTTGTTATTGTGTGTGAATGTGCATTTATTGTCTGATTTTTTTTAATGTTTTCTCTAAAATTTTGGTTTTGGGGAAGAAAGAAAAAAGAATAGGGAATTATGGGGTTGAACGGCTTCAGCTTTTTCAGTGATTGTACCGTATTGGATGTTTGTGTTTATAGCTAAATAATGTCTCAATAATTGTTTTTATGAGTGTGGATTATTGTCAATTAGGCCGAGTTTATTAACTGAGTGTTTGAAGTCCTTTGGAGATGGAACAGAACATTGTGTTTCTGATATTGATACTTTGACATGAAACATGGGCATTGCTGGCATTTGTGAAAGGACTTTCGATTGAACTACATTTTTGCTTCATGCTTTTTAACATAAAACCAAATTCACATGGCATGAGTAAGAGCGATAACCAGATCATGAGGATAAAATCCAAATAAAAGGAATTGAAAACAGTGCTTTGAATTTGTCAAGTCCATTGGGCAAGCAGGCTTGTGATTTTTATGCTCATAACATGGTTAAAACAAAGAATACATCATTTTGATACTGAACTTTATTTATGTTTTCAGCAACTACTCTAATCTCTCTCAGTGCAATGTTTTCATACACCTTGCAGATGTTTGATGGGCCATATAAATCATATTTGAATGTGGATATACATAAATTTTATGCTAATCTTCATATAGTACGATGTTTTTCAATTATGACGATGTTTGTTTTTCTTTTTCTTTTTTCACTTTCGTCTTCACTGTTTCATTGTAAACTTGATCATATCAATGTTGCTTAGCTCATATTATGATTTGCACTTTATACGTTGTTCTTTGTACCGACACAAAGAGCTTTTCTACTTTAGCAAGATAGTTCTTTTTTTGGTTTGTGTTTCCAATTCATTTCTTTTCATCTAAGTTTTCTAGAGGAAGTTTGTCGATATAGTTTTCTTCTCCACCTTTTGTCAAACAATTTTATTGCATGAAGATGAATATTTGTACTTACATACAGCTCCATTACTTGGGAAACTGAGGTACTACATGTTCGTGTGGGAGTGTCTCCAAATGGGAACTCACTTTATGGATTTAGAACTTTTTGCACCGACAAAGGTGCGTAATGACCTTTGACCGTTTTATGATGTGATAATCAAATGGAATGCTGTGTCTATCTCTTAGAATTAGTTCCATGGATTAGAATTAGTTACGCTATTAGGATATAGCAATTTTACACACCCAACATGTGCTCAATGTTTTTATGGTGAAAAGAAGGTATTTATCTATTTTTACTTGATAGCTTTGATCACTTCTCATCTTTCTTTTGGGAGTGCGGTTTAGGAAATTATATTGTACACTATCTGATGTTCATTTTCTGAAACTGCTCAGAAAGTGGAAATGCGTAATTAATTTAGCATGTTATGCATGAAATATAGTCAGTCAAGAGAACATAGGCATCAATTCTAGTCTCTGTGCAACCAGTAAGACCATCATACTGGCTTGGCTAAGCTTTTTAAATACTACGTTTTTCTTTTGGCTTCTCTTTTGATGTTTATGGTGGAGTTCCTTTATACCACTCTTAAGATTGAAAGGTAGTATATTTGCTGCTCTATTCTAGTATCCTTTTGCCCAATGTTGAGTATGTCAGGCATATTTCAAAGTCAACATTAATTTGTTATTGAATGTTATAGAATTGTGGAAGGGTATTGTTTATATACAATTAAATGGCATAGTAAAGGATATGGACTTTATGGAAATTTTCCGATGTTGAGTAAGAAGTTGCAGATCCATTGCCTGAATTCGACTGTTCATATATCAGCAAATTCAAGGACTTGTCTGTTGACTAAACAGAGTGCTTTGGCATTAGAGGCTTACTCGGGCAGCTATTATTTTTTTTCAGGGACTGGCCTCTTCCTGTAGACTCATATTTCATTGAAAATTTTCTTTATTTATACAAGTAGAAAAAAAGACTACTAAGTTTCCAAGTCAAGTTTTTTACTTTCCATTATAATGTCTTAAAATGCTTTTCTTCCGTCCCAGAAGATCTTTGTAATTTATTCCATGATAGCATGAATACTAATTTCTGTTACCCTCCCATGTTACTTTTTGATACTTTTTGAATTGGATAATTGAACTATCAAGTAGGAGGGAATTGATGAATGAGTTTTCCAAGAACAATAATTGCCCTATGGAGGCAGTATTTCCATCAGAGAGATTCAACTTCTTGTATGCATTCTTCATTGATTGTTTCTCTCTAGTGGATACTGGTCATCATTCACATGTGATAAACTGGTAATCATGTCATGAAACTAGAATATGGTCATACTAGCTTTCATGATTGCGCCTACATTTGGAATTCACTATTCTTGTTGTCACATATGATATTTTGGGCATGTAGATTTGTCAACCAAGAAGTGTGTGCCATGCAACTCAAAGGATATGCGATCCATGACTGAACAAAGTGCAAATGAACTAATCTCAAAGGTTTGTGTTTGAGTTGTCTGAATTTTTTCCTTATGTAGACATGTATCACTTAGCTATTAAGATGTTTTCAGGTTGCTGGGTGGAATTTGGTGAATGAAGGTGGTACATTAAAGCTGCATCGATCATGGAGAGTGAAGAGTTTCACCAAAGGATTGGATTTATTTAAGCTTGTAGCAGATGTTGCTGAAGCAGAGTGTATTTTGCTTATCTTTTATGAACTTCTGATCTCTGATCCATAATAGTGAAGTGCCCTATACAATTACTTGGAAGTTATGGTCTGCTTATAAAGATGAATGACGGTATTGTGGTCAATGCAGGTCATCATCCAGATCTGCATCTAGTGGGATGGAACAATGTAAAAATTGAGATATGGACGCATGCTGTGGGTAAGAATTATTCGTTAATCAAGTAATGTTTCTAATTTGTTGTTTAGTTTATTATTTGTCAATCAAGTATGAATGTTTTGCCCTTTTTTATAATTATTATGCAAGTTTTAGCTCCACAGTCTATTCCGCAAAGACGTGTCATTAACCAAAGGAAATAAAGAAAAAAGAATATTCATCTATGCATGCATTCTTCATTTTACCTTGCCGAACCCATGCCGGACACTCCACTTCAAATATGGGAATGACCCTTGGAAAGTTCAATTTAGAAGCTGTTTGGGAGAGTTCATGAAATGGTTTTTGTTTCCTATAAATAGAACTACAGAAGCTAGGCCAAACACTCTTAAAAAAGGGTTTGTGAAATGGTTTCTATTTCCAAGAAACTAAATTTGTGTCCGAAAAACTATATTTTTACTGTTGTTTTACCAAACACTAAATAATTTATAGCTTCATCGTTGTTTTAGCATAAACATTTCAAAAACCATTTTATAAACCATAAATCATTTCTACTGTTAGGCCAAGCGGGTTCTAATGGAAAATTTGCAAAAAACTTCCTAAAAATAGACGAGTCCGACGCTTGGACTTGTATCCATATCCGACACCCTGCCCAAATCCAGGTAACATAGATATAAGTGTTTTTGTCCATGACAAATTTATTTTATGATGGATTATACCCTACTTAAACAATTACATTGATTTGGAAAGTCACAATGAACTTGATTTACCCCAACCTTATCTTTTACGTGCGAATCTCAATTTTAGATGTAAGAAGTTGTACATGTTAGGTAGATAAGGAGCCTAAAGAATATAGTCAAATATTTGTAAACATGGCATGGAAACAAAAGGAGAAACATAAGATACGGGAATCTGCAATATTAAACTTTAGGAATTTTGATTTAAATTTAGATGAGTTCTAGTTGCAATTCTATAGAGAAATTCATTAAACACAATCCTCCCCCCTAAAGAGAAGATTTGACATTTAAATTGTGGAATGTTGCTGAAAAATTGACTATCTGGATACAACGTTCTGGCACGTTCATCAAGCTGATCATTTTCTTCTTTTCCCTTTACCTAAAATCGTGGATCATATCTATTCGTCTATATCCTCTATTGTTTTTCTGCAATGCCATGTGTAAATGTTGATGCAAAAATCATGGCTAAAACTTTGAATACTAAGATAATGACTATGGTCATCTTTAGTATTGCAAACCGAAATATTTTTTATTCTTTCAATTTTTTTGGGGTGGTGGAGAGTAAGGAGAGAGAAAATTGGAGGATTGATTTCTAACACTGTTACAAATATTATGATGTAAACATTTATTTCTTTTTCTTAGTCCAAACACTAACAACTACACTTGTATTAATGCTTCATTAGGTAAGTGAGTTGAAGTCTCTCATACCTCTTATCTTTTTCAAGCTTTTGAAGTACATGAAATGATTTTGACTGAAATCGCCTATGTTCTACCCTTTCTTCCCCCCCCCCCCCCCCTTTTCCTCCTAACTCTTTTGTTATTCTTTTTTTTATAAGTAAAAAATAATATAAAAAACGCACCAAGGGGGTGCAACTCAAATACAACGGTTATCTATAGGAGAGAACCTCCACAAAATCTAACATATCTACCTCATTTACAAAAAAGATCCTTTTAACCCAAAATTTAAGGGCATTGAACCAACAATCTCTAATTACATTAAAAGGTCTCTCAATGCTATCAAAAACTCTACAATTCCTCTTTTGTTATTCTTCTTTTGGGTTAGATTTAAATTTAGACATGCAACAATGCCACCTCTACTCATTACCACTGTCAGTCAAGCCCCAAGATTCATCTTCTTAGTACAGTTGGCGTATAAAATGGACAATGATAGAACTACAGTCTGAGTAATGTGAAAAGAGGAACCATATCTGTAGCTAACTCTGATGCTTAGATTGATAGGAGAGAAAAGGGAAAAGAAAGAAAAGTGAGTGGAAAACCCTTTTCTATGATTTGGTAGGAAAGGAAAGTGAGAGTGTTGAGGTTTTGTTCCCACATGTATAAATCACAATCATCCCAACTTGGGAGGATTGCGTAGTGAAAGGTAAATTATTTTAGTTTTTTTTTCCTTCTTTTATGTCTTTTTCTTATTTCTTTACAACTTTTTCTTCCTATCTAACAAACACAATGGAGAGATTAATATTCTCTTTTCTTTTCATTTTTCTATCCTCTTTCTCCTTTTTCTTTCATTTTTCTTTCCTCACATTTATCTCCTTCCAATCATAGCCTAAAATAAACTACAATTGAAAAAGAGAAAGCCTATCTTTGAGCATTTATGGAAGTCTCAGGACCAACCAACTTCCTTGCGTAAGTTGCAGGTAAGAAAATTGCAAGGGCATATTATTGTATTTCTGCCATGTTTTCCTTGCCTTTTTCCCCCTTCCTCTTAAAAGATGTTTTGAGTGTAATATGGCTGCAAGGCTCACCTGGCTATGTGCTGCTGATTGATATGTATCCAATCATTATTAGGTAATGTACATATTCTTTTCAATGTTTTTGAAGAGAACTTGAATTTTAACATTAAACATGGTATTTAGTTCTGTGGACTTACTTTCACCTAGCTAGGCCTTGACACGCCTGAACTAGAAATTTTGCCAGATCTAATCTAATATAGCCCACTGCCCACCAGAAAATCATTCTGCTAGAGCATTAGAAGTCATGCTTCCAAAAGTTTCTGCCATGTGTATTCCTTTTACCATGTGGCATCAATTCTGTTTATCCTCATGAAGATATATTCCTCACCATAGTCCATACCTGCACAGGCGGATTGACAGAAAACGACTTCATTCTTGCTGCTAAGATCAATGAGCTTGACCTGCACCACCTACTAAGGAAGAAGGCTGCCAACTGATAGGTCCATATAAATTTTGCTCTGTAAATGTTATGACGGAATTCCATCTGCGTGGAATAAAAGATACTTGTCTTGTGTTTTCTTCTGTTGTCTATGAAGCTTGTGACTGAATATTTTGACAATGGTTTATACTGGCCTTTTATGTTGAGATCTCAGGTTACTTTTCCTTTGAGGATTCTACATGCATGAATGGCATGGCAACTGTGCCAAACCAAATGCTAGTTGCAACTTCATTGAGTACTTTCTTTTAAGTTTCATTAGGAGTGGGTGATCCCCTTCAGTTAATTGTTCGGTCTCTCACTTCTTACCCCTTCAGATAGGAGTGCCTGATCCCCTTCACTTTAGTGCAATAAGGGCAAACAAACGTTAGTCAGCAGCTAACTTCTACCTCATGTATGGAGAAAAGAACTTTCTCAAGGTGCGGATTATATAAAGTGTAGTGGCCTAAAAATTAAAGGAACTGTTTTTCCTGTATCATACTTAAAACTAGATGCTTGGTGACTATGTAGATATAAATATGATAACAATCATTTTTTGCTAGAGTTAAAAGCAACACTTACAATTTTGACAGGCAGGTTAGATTTTTAAAGCAGGCTTGATCACTAATTCCAGGTTTCTTGAGGCTTAATGCTGCAAGATTTTTGGATCATTGGACTATCATATTTTGAATTTTTTGAGGAATGACACTGTTGACTATGGTGGTTCTCTCATATCAACTTGTGTATATATTAGAATAGAAATTTTTTATGCTTAAGATATGAGGTCTTTTATTAGACTCCAGAAATTTCTTAGTATCAATTCTTTTGATTTTGTCATCATGCATGTATTTGAGTTTTATTTTTTTGTCCTTCTACTTCGGTTTGTCCTATTTGAATTCTTAAAGTTTAAATTGTTCTAATTGGGTTCCTCTTAACTTAGCATGTGATCCAATTGGATTATTTTGCAAGTGTGTCGTTAGTGAGTCGTGGATTTACTTCACCGAAATTGTATCGGAGCAGTTGACAAAAAAAATTAATTGGGTCACATTTTAAACACTGGGATCAAATTAGGACGATTTAAATTTTAATGATCAAAATAGGACACGGGTCAAAATTGAAGGATGAAAAATGAAATTTACTCGGGAATTCTTGGTTGCACCGGCTGGAAACTCGATTGGTCATTTTTCAGAATTTTAATAGTAATATTAACACATACTCAATTAACATTACTAATGAAATTATCAATCAAGTTTCTAATTGTACTGATTTACACATGATGCAGCCAAGAATTTTTCCTCAAAAGATTTGTTTCTTATGTTTTTCAGTAAGGGAAAGCCACAAGAATCAGTGGCAAGGGAAGGGTATTCTTTTTTACCTGATCAAATTATGTAATCAAAATAGGAAATGGATTAGTAAGGGACTTTTACTTATTGTTGTATTAATTCAATCAATTGTTCATTGCAATTTCTATAATATGCTAGTATTTGTTTTAATGCAATCAGCATTAACTGTTTATTACACTACCTGGAATCCTTCTTGTACTTAGTGTTTGTGGGTTGCACATCCACTTGATTCAATTGTCTCTAATCTAGCATTTCATTTTATTTTGATATATACTCTTTATCATTTATTGAGAATCAGGATACAATCCATTGACATATATTTAGCTAATTTTGGATGCTGACCTTTTGATTTGTTAATTTTGGGTGCTAATGACAAACTCAATGCCTACTCCATTACTGGTATATATACCTAAGTTACATGAAATTGGGTGCATTAGAGAAACCCAAACACCTACTCATCTAATTATCATGTATTTCCAAAAAAGAAAAGAAAAGAAAAATAGATGGAACAAGAAGAAAAAGGAAAGAAGGCAATTGATTGTTATAGTATATCTTAAATTCTGGCCCAAAGGAAAAGGCTTTTATTAAAAATTTTGTATATAATTAGTGTTAGCATGACATAAGGATAAGAAAGTTGTGAGTGTGAGGAAGTTCAAGTTCGAGAGAAATACCAAGGCTGTTATAATCTCTTATCTTTTTCATAGTGAAACTCAAATCATCTTATGTATGAATGTAGTTCGATTTGGTTGAACTACGATAAATTTATGTATTTTTGTTTGCTTGTTTGTTTTTATTTTATTATTTCTGTCATAACAAGTGGTATACTCGAACAACATGGAGAGTTCGAGGGACTCGTGACGTGAACAAGACGACTTATATGATGAGCAGATAATGTTTACATAGTGAAATCTGTGTGGTTTGCAATGCGGAGTCTATAAAGCTCTTGGAGTGGTATAAACATAATGGTGAGGGAGAGCGATGAAGACTCACACATGAGGGGAAGATTGTTGAAAATATTTACATGTGAATAAGAAATATGTAAAAGATCAATCTCACATTGAAAAAAAAAAATTGAATATATATATATATATATATATATATATATATATATATATGTTAATCACTACTTTGCTTGTAAAAAAATTATCATTAGTTTAAGTCCATGGATTCTGATTTTATATATAAACAACATTGCCCAACTGAGTTCATTTTCTTCTTTCAACATCTTTATTGGCAGCAAATTAGACCAAGGTCAGTCATCGGTTGGTGTTAAATGGTAGTGAGAAAACATATCTTTCGATGTTTCATTTTTTTGATTTCAAGAGTTCATATCGAAGAGCAAGTGCATTAAAGAGCACAACCCCCTTCATTTTTATTAAAAACCCCATATAAAATAACCCAAAATTGATGGGGTTCAGAATAAAAAAATACATCAAAACAGTGACATTATCAGTTCAAAATTCATCAAAGAAAATCATAAGAGTAATCTATATCAAAGACCCATATTGAAAAATTAACCTAGTTTGAGTAATTTATGTAAAAACAAAGATACAAAAAACATTAAAATGAGTTTGGAATTCAACGAAAGAATCAAACCATTCATTATTATCAAAAACCCAAAAAGCAAAATCCTTAACTTAAAAGAATTTGATATCGAAGAAAATCAAGATCGGATTGGATATCCATGATGGATGACTCCATCCGTCCATTTATCTTTGAACCAAAAAACATTAAAGAATGCAACTTTTGGTTTGATATCAACGGGCAATACCATGCCTTAACTACCACTCTCTGACAGTATATATATGTAATTTATTGTAAGAAAGAGGTTGCTGAAAAATGCATTCTACAAAGAAAAAGCATATTAAAAGAAATTTTTTTTTCTTCCTTTAGGGAGATAAAAAAGTTATGACATGAACGTAATTTCATTCATTGTGATTTCACGTCTGACTTTTGACAAAACTGAAACATAAAAAACAAAAGAAGAATCTAAAATACTAAATAATTTTAGATCAAATCGATAAAGTACCAAATAATCCGTTGCGTAACATTTTTACATATATAAACAATAATAAAGCGCCGAAACAATATCAAAATGCTCGATGATGACAATACCTAGATTTCAAACTCCCAAAATTGAGTAAAGTAGAAAGTAAAAGAGCTTTCCTTCCCCTTTCTTGCATTTCTCTTGCATTTTCTCAGGTTAGGGTAATGCTGAAAATTATTTACTTTTATATTGAGGGTAAAGTTGGAATGAAAAATACCTTAGCCGCTTTTATAATATATTACAAAATAGATATAAAAAAATAACAATGTGGCTGTGGTAAGAATTCCACGTTGTGGCCGTGGAGACCTGGGCTCGCATCCCAGCGGCCACAGTTAAACATATTTCTTTCTGCTCTCCACCAATGCACCATATGCACACAAGACTCATTCTTTACGATGATTCTTTTATCACAGATTTGCCAACTGGGAAACTGTAAAGTTCTTTTATGCAGATTTATTTGTAAAAAGAACCATAATGACATTCTATAATTAAAAATCAGTTGAAAAAGAAAAAGAAAAAGAAAAAGAAGAAAGCGACTTCTAATTTGACAACACCCATTGCTCCTATCAGCTTTTTCCTCAATCTACTATCTTTACAACATGAAAAACCTGCTAAAATCCTAGTCCACGTTAGTGGAAATAAATATGTTGCTACTTCAACGGCTGCAGTGGAAGGGGGCTAGCTCCATCTTCTGCAAGTGAGGGAGATTTCTCTCGAAGAGGGTAATCTGTTTACTATCATCAAAGCAATGAAAATCTGATGTTGATACCTGAAAATCAACAGTAATGATTGCACCTCAGTTATGGTCTAAATAAGAAGCAAATAGAATCTAACTCTTCTTTTTCTTTTTCTTTTTTGGGTAAAGTACATAGAATCTTGAACTCTTCTGGCCATAGTGCACATTCATAAATCCAGTCAAATTCATTTGAAGCACTAACCAGAAACTCATCTTAAATCCCTTAACCCTACCGATTGAACAATTCTTGCATGTTCTGGGAACATGAGGAATCGGGTTCCAAAAGCATTTACAACCATTATGGAGGAGAAAGAAAAAAAATTTATTGCATTTTCTCTCCCAATGAATGATTGTAAATGCTCCTCACACACAAATTCCCCATGTGGCCGGAACAAGTAAGAATTTTTTTATCCATACCCAAAAAGAAAATCCTACGGATCATAAATATTGGATAGTAGAATGATCTTAAATCTTTTGGCAAGTACCTGGATAAACAAAGAAGTTTAAAAAACATATTGAACAAACAACAAAACTGCATTAGAGTGACCTTGACTGACAATTTATTGCCAAACGATAAAATGAGCTGTCCATCAGAAAAAAATTGCTACTTCTGCTAACAAATTAAACGCAATGTCCAATTTTTGGAATGAGAAAGGACTGAAACAAGAAGTTCTTCATTTCGTCATTATCATTGCGGGATATGAAACATCCCTCTAATTTTCTAGGATGGAAGTATGTTGTATTAGACACATTCTCAGTCGAATTTACTTCCCAATCAGGTTAAACAGACTATCACTGATCATAAGGGAAGGAAACAGGTTCTTTGATATGCAAAATTGGGAGTACCATTAGCAACCTGAAACTTCAACGATAATGGAAGGTAAAACCTAAGCAGAGAGGATAAAAAACAATGCAGTGTACACTGTACATTTCAATTCTTAGATCTCATGTATCATCAACATGAATTACCAAATTTGTCCAATAAATTGAATGCTTTTAACTAAATCTGAAGAAACACAACATAAAATGGGAGACTCTTGGATTAAAATAAGAAATTCAAAATCAAGTTGTGTCCCATAAGAATACATATATTGAGCACGACATTACATTCTCTTGGTAAAGAAGTAACTCCCATGGTTTTCATTGACCAAAAACAATTTTGCACGTAATGCACTTACAAACAATTGATAAATGCCTTTCTTAATACAAAATCAGAACACCCCAATTTTCAGCTCAGATCACACAGCTAAGTAACTAAAACAAAAAGATCAAATTTAGATTTATCAAAAACTTATGCTAATAAACGAGCTACAAGCCTACAACTAGCATATGGCCATACCCAAAAAAAGAAGAAAAAAATACCTCAAATTCAAAGCTCATCTTGAAACAGGCTTTTGCAGCAGAGCAGTCAAGTAAACCTCCCCATTCCTCAACCCACTGGAATCCGTCTTGTTAGCCACTGCCCACTTCACCTTCTTGTAACCCAACTTGCCAATCAACGGCCCATAAGCCTTATCAAGATCCACTCCTTTGCTAAAGAACCGATCAAACCACAGGTACCCACCTCCCCTCAACACCCTATCCACATCAAACAACAAGAACTCCATCATCGTAACGGGTATCCACCGGTTCACCGCGTGCCCGCACCGCACCAGATCCACAACCCCATCGAACACGGGCAACCTCTGCTGCAACGGCACGTGCAGCGGCACCAGACCCCTCAAAGCCACGGCCTCACTGTAAGGGGTATTGAGGTTCATCGTCGTTGTCACCACCGTGACATTGTAGGATTTCATTATCGCAGCGAAGGATCCAATCCCCCCTCCTACGTCGATCCCGAGACGGATAACGGAATCGGCAGCTTTCGCGATTTGCAGCAGTTGGGGTAATGGGAGGTCGAGCTCCGAGGAGTAAGTTAGGAAACGAGAAGATGATTTTTCGAGGGATAAATCGAAACCCAGTTTGGGATTCTTGGAGCCGAGGCAGTTGAAGCTCTTGCAGGAGGAGGAAGAGTACTGGTTCCAGATGACGTTGGAGTCAGGGAGTGAGGGAGGGAAAGGATCGAGGGGGAGGGAAGAGGAGGGATTGGGAGGGGTTCTTGAGAAGCAGCGGCGGCGAGGGAGAGGGTGGCAGCCGCGGAGGATGAGGGACTCGGCGAGGTCGTTGTCGAGAGGGCAAAGGGAAAATGGGCTGTAATTCATGTACTTGTGGAGGAGGTCCGGGTGGTTGTGGCAAGAGGAGGCGATAGGGGAGATGTGGGAGTGGAGGAGGAGATCTGGAGGGATAACGGTGGTGGGTTTTGTAGTGGTGGGTTGGTTTGTCGTGGTGGTGGAGGGGTGGTGGCGCGTGAGATGGTTGATGGTGGCGCGTATAGTGTGGAGTTGTTGGATGAGGTGGTCAGGGACAGGTTGGGTAGTTGGAGGTTTAGGGGGTTGGAGGAAATTGGTGGTGGAGGAGAGGTGGTAGAGGGAGAGGATATTGGTGGCCACCATTGCTAGCAAGAGCACCATGTTCAAGCCCATGGTGAAACCCATTTACTTCCTTCTTTTTGCTTAGCTGCAACCTTTATATTTTGCTATGGTTTCTTTCTTGATCTTTGGGTCTTATTGCTTTTTGATTTCGTAAGTCTGTAGTTGATGTTCTTGCTCTGCTCTTTGGGTAATTTGGGTCTTACGGATTTGGAGCTTAGTAAGCTTTTTAATTGACTAACCAGTGAAGTTGATCTTTTTCAAGTAAAGATTCTTTTTTGTTATGATTTCCTGTAAGTGATCTTGATTTCTTAAGTTTAAGATCCGATCTAGTGGATTTTGAACTGTTGATTAGGATCATCTGCAAATCTAGATTTTGTTGGGATCCAATAGAAGGAAAAAAGGTGTGCTTTTCCATGTGGGGTCTCGTAGGAAATAGGACTCACCATTATTTTACTTCTTATTTCTTTGTCCCGTTGTTTCCTCTTTTGTGCCACTTGAAGAAAAGAAATGGAAAATGAAAGAAAAAGAAAAACGGGAGACATGTGAATTAGGGCCTGCTTGTGTCTTTCTTAAAGCATCTCATGCGGATTTAATATTTATTACTTTTTAAAATTGAGTTTACTGTCTTTGAACTACTTATCAGCGTCTTAGACAATATCTCAAATTTTTAATATTATATTGAAAATAAAAATATTATTTTTTAAATTATGTTATAAATGTTCAATTTTTTTTAAAAATATTAAAAAATATAAATAAAAAAACATTTCTAATGACTAAACGCATTTGAAATTTTTGAAGGAAAAAAATGCAAGACAGTTTTGAGATTTTCCTTGGCTCTCTCAATCTTATTTTAAATTTTAGATTATAGTTATTGTCAATCAGTGGCCCTGCAATTAATTATTTTCACATTAGTGGAAATTATAGTTTTATGCCTCTGATCAGTGATGGGCAAAAATGAGTGATGTGTCTTTTGCCCATATCTTAATTTTGCATGAGGAATAATCATATAAAACCCATCTCAGTATTGTCAAGATTAAATATGCACAAACTCCATTTTATTTTCTAAACTCACTCCATTTAACTTCAGGTAAAAAAGAATATGCACATATTCTTTCAGCTAGTAGACGCTAGTATTTTTGATAGCATCCAAGTTCATACAAACCAAACGGGGAAACACAACACCCCGAGCATCAGCATCCAAGTGGAGCTGCAAAGGGAGGGGGACAATCCAAAACAAAAGTACATTGAATATCATACACAGCTGCTCTGGCCAGCACGTCCGCACAAGCATTACTTTCTCTGTAGATATGCTTAAGAGTGTAAGGTTCCGGCTTCCTCAGCATTCTCCTGCACTCGGTAATCATGGTCTCAAAAGGGTGCAGATCAGCGTCTGCTTTAAACAACAATGAAATAATGGAAGTAGCATCACACTTGATCTCCAATTTAGATATGCCATTACCAACCGTCAAAACAAGGTCTTCCCTCAGCCCCCAAAGCTCAGCCGCTAAACTAGAGGTCAAGGTCCAACCCTTTTTCGGCTTTTAAACTTTTTTTTAGAAACCGTCTTTTTTAAAGATGTTTATGCTAAGCGGAAGCCGTTGTAATGATGTATAGATCAATTAACATTTGGGTTTTTTTTTTTTCCTTCACAAAAACATAAAGAAAACTTGAAACCTGAATCTGGATCCTTCGAAGTTGGATCCAAACCATTAGCGTTAGATTGGAAAGAGTCTATTTTAAAAGTTTGGATTACGATAAAGATTTTAATCTTAAAACAATGTGTATGTGTGAGAGGGATTTGAATCCTCTGGTTGAGATTTTTTATAATTAGTATTGTTCATGATGAGAAATATGTCACATCATTTCAAAATTAAATCCACGATTATGCTTGTGTCACATTATTAGAATGAGTTCATGAAGATGTGGCTTAATAGTAGCTATTGATCCAATTTTAAAATGATATGATACATTATCTCATCATAAATATCATCAATCACAGAGAATCTCAAAAGATGGAAAGCACAAGGCCGCAGCCCCCAAAAATAGTTAAATTATGCGTTACTCGAAGACTTCTGTCCTGAATTAATAATATTTAATAGGTGTGAGCAACTTATAAAAAAATAATCTGGGAAGAGTGAAGTAATTCTCGGAATTTGAAAATTAAAGATATTCCCATATTTTATTTGATTATGTACACAAACCTGCAACCATGCACGAACAGTGCTTTGCATAACATCCTGAATTGTGAACAAACGGCCACGGACTGCTTCTTGCTCCTCAATCATTTCCCTTATGCTCTTTCTTATTCCCTCTAATAAGGTATGTGCTACATTTCCTTTCAAATGTTGGAGAAGCTCAAAGACAATCTCCTCTCTTGCATGGAGGGACCATTTCACTCTGATAACCTGCAACAGGAACATAAAGTTCTCACAACACTTCTGGACCATAAAATATTTTACTGAGCTTGACTATAGAATCTCTGAGATATCATGTAAACAGATTTGGGTTGCAGATTTATTAATATTGTGATCATAAAATAAGTGTTTGAGGTCACAGCACGCCACATGAAAATAAATGTCAATTTCAGTAAGGGTAAATTAGGCAAGTAGAATGTAGACGTTAGCATCCAAATGAGCCTGAGAGACCAAGCCTTAAAAAATCAGAACTCCTTGCTTGAGAATCAGTTACCAACTTTCACCAATAGTGATTCAAGGGTGTGAAATGATTTGAATCCTCTGGTTGAGATTTTTTATAATTAGTATTGTTCATGATGAGAAATATGTCACATCATTTCAAAATTAAATCCACGATTATGCTTGTGTCACATTATTAGAATGAGTTCATGAAGATGTGGCTTAATAGTAGCTATTGATCCAATTTTAAAATGATATGATACATTATCTCATCATAAATATCATCAATCACAGAGAATCTCAAAAGATTCAAATCCATGTGTTAGAGAATTATTTTTATAATCATTTTACGTGGAATACGATGCAGTTAAAAAAAAATTGAATAAGATCAATGTCCAAAAGCACTTGGGGCTAAAAATCCATATCATTACTAAAGTGAATTCCACACTACAAATGTTGCACCAAGGTATCAATCAGTGAATCAATATCACCAAAACCAAATCCCTAACCCCCTCCCTCTCTCTCTCTCTCTAGATGGAGTTTCTTTTTTATTTTCCCGATAATTTCTCGATTACAAAGCAATTATTATAAAAAGTAAAATATTTCATAAAACGATCAACAGAAAGCCACAGTTAATGAGGCAAATAACAAGTAAATGGTACGAGTGACATACTAGAACGATCATCCACTCTTCATTGGATTAGAACATAATCTGCATCGTCCGAGTATGTATCTCCAGCAGTTGGAGGCAAGTTATTCCTAGAAATATTTTTACGAACCTGGGCATGAGTTTCTGCTTCATGCTGAAACATCTTAACTAACTCTTGCAGCTCCAGTTTCCTAACTTGTACCTCCGCTTCAGTAACCGGCTTTTTCAATCCAAGATAGAGCGACCCAACTGCAATTAGCACGATTCCTATGGAGAATAAAATGGCAGAAAAAAGACTGAAAGCATATGGCGTGTTCATTGCTCCAGGGATCCCATCAGCGTTGATTCCAAATAGCCCAGTGATGATGGAAAGCACAAGGCCGCAGCCCCCAAAAATAGTTAAATTATGCGTTACTCGAAGACTTCTGTCCTGAATTAATAATATTTAATAGGTGTGAGCAACTTATAAAAAAATAATCTGGGAAGAGTGAAGTAATTCTCGGAATTTGAAAATTAAAGATATTCCCATATTTTATTTGATTATGTACACAAACCTGCAACCATGCACGAACAGTGCTTTGCATAACATCCTGAATTGTGAACAAACGGCCACGGACTGCTTCTTGCTCCTCAATCATTTCCCTTATGCTCTTTCTTATTCCCTCTAATAAGGTATGTGCTACATTTCCTTTCAAATGTTGGAGAAGCTCAAAGACAATCTCCTCTCTTGCATGGAGGGACCATTTCACTCTGATAACCTGCAACAGGAACATAAAGTTCTCACAACACTTCTGGACCATAAAATATTTTACTGAGCTTGACTATAGAATCTCTGAGATATCATGTAAACAGATTTGGGTTGCAGATTTATTAATATTGTGATCATAAAATAAGTGTTTGAGGTCACAGCACGCCACATGAAAATAAATGTCAATTTCAGTAAGGGTAAATTAGGCAAGTAGAATGTAGACGTTAGCATCCAAATGAGCCTGAGAGACCAAGCCTTAAAAAATCAGAACTCCTTGCTTGAGAATCAGTTACCAACTTTCACCAATAGTGATTCAAGGGTGTGAAATGACTGAATCCTTCCCCACCCCCCCCCCCCCCAAGCACTTCAGCTTCTTGTCGCTATTTGGGGCAGAATTGGTTTACCAGGAAGTCAGCATTGCCAACATGTTAATTTTCTTGACTAAAATTCTACAGTTTAGAAAGATTGCATGCCACTTCGATTCCGTTAATCCCATTTACTCTGGCAATCTAAAGGAGATATAACTTACTTAGGATAACTAAATCCAGTAAACCTTCCCACCCTCACCTCCCCCCACCAAAATAAAAAGACAGACAAAAAGAGATTAAAGCAGCATATTAGAACCATTTGATAAGAGTATCAACTAACATACAGAATAAATTTTAAAAGAGAAAAACGTGTGTGTGTGTGTGCTGGGGGGGGGGGGGGGGGCGGCAGAGAAAGTTGAGTCTAAATCATTCCAAGGTTTCCGAGTGATGGGTTGTTTTTGAATCTTTGGCCGGAGTACATACACAAATCATAATTAAAGCTTTTGGTTTATGAAGTTGCGGCTATCTCTTGAAATTAGCTCTCTAATATATGTAGTTATGCGATCGTAGAAATTATAAACATGTTATTTTTATCTTGTTTGTGTCAAATTATTGGGATATTTTATATATTTTTTAAGAAATTGCCTAAGCCCAACCCATTGTAAGCTTAATATTTTCTCAAGTGAGTTGAAGCCTAATAATTATGAGTAGGCTTATAATAATGTAGTTGTAGCCCATTTCGAGCATTTAAATACTTTTCTCTTATTTCTAATTTTCTTTATTTTTTTGCCCCCAAAAAATGTCCAAAAGACAAAAAAAAACTCCATAACCTAATTTAATATAGTACCTTTGAAATTTTGGACCAATTTATGCAAAATCCAAAGCACCCACACTATGATGCCATTATTTGAGTTCTGCGTTAATTGAAATCATCACTCGGTAAAGGAATACTTATTTCCTCTATTAGAGATCTCAGCTTAAGTGCTTATGTGGATTTAGATTGGGCTTCATGTCATATGACTTGATGGTCCACCAAGGGTTACTTCATGTTTAAGCTTTTCTTCTCCTATTTTATATTTTACGAAAGACAAAGAAACAACTCACAGTCTCGCACTTCTTTGCAGAGGCCGAGTATAAATCAATGACAGCTGCAACACGTAAATTGCTATGGCTCAAAACACACTTAATTGATCTTGTTGTTGCGCATAACGAACCCATGAAGCTATATTGTGATAATCAAGCTGCTTTATACTTTGTTACCGACTTACTTTTTCATGAACGAACTAAACATATCAACATTCATTACCACATGCAGCCATCAAATGCATAATCGTTAGCTGCTGAATTTTTTTATTAAAGCCCTTGTCTGTGATCAACTTTTTCTTCTCACTAATAAGTTGGACGTTACAAACTTCTCACTTCAATTTGAGATGGAGTAAGAATTGAAATTTGCTCTAAATTTCCTCATAGCAGATTTTACTCCAGATTAAGAAAGGTTGTGGATGCAATTACTAAGAAATGGAATATAAAACTACCTATAAAATCTAAAATCTAAATTCTTAGTTGTTTTGGTTGTTCTTATCATTAATTTTTACTAGGATTCGTTTGTTCTAGAATTATAATTGCATGAGTAAGTTATCGGAATCAAAATTTCTTTGATAAACGTAAAGTAAGAAAAAATGTTTTTTTCTTGGATAATATTTACGGTTTTCAATGATTATGCAACTTTGGTAAAAAAAAAAAACAGTATAGTATATTATAAACTTCAACAATTGTGTATTATTCTTCTAACAATAAAATTTATTCCTTGGTCATTAATAAATGTTTAGCGTTAGAATTCACTACAACAAAAAAAGTATACAGAGGTAAAATGGGTTGCTTCTAAAACCCTTAAAAATATCGTTAAAACATTTAGTGTTTGATAAAACATTTGTCCTCAATGCCTTTGTCCCTTTGTCACTAAAGGTATTAGCGATAGAATAGCAAAAAACACAATATTTACCTCAAATAACTAGCAATTGTGACAAATGTGTTTGTTGTTAATAACTAAAATTAGGGGTAACGATTTTGTCCCTATAGCCATACTTAAGGGTACTTACATAAGTCATTATTACGATCTTTTGATGCTAATTATATTGTTTCATATTACTCTTTAAAGACAAAATATGATACCAAGCTTTATCTTATAGAAACAACTATTTTTATGTTGTTGCCTAATTAAGGCAATTAATATTAGTCATTAGTTATTTTAATAGCTCAATATTTTGATAAAGCACTTATCGACAATTTACATATATGCAACGTAGGATAACGAATATGCAACTTTTTCACTTCATCCACTTTAGAGTGAGATTATTTTCAATAACTTAAGCGAATTTTTCATCGGAATTGAGTGATCTGGCTTATTTTGAAAGTTCATGTACTAATTTGAAGTAATTAAAAATATAGAGAGTAAAATAATTACATTCTCAAAATGCAGGGAGTAAATTCATAATTTAGCTTGATTTTTATAAATCATAAAATTTGTGCATTACACAACATCAAGCTAGTACTATATAGAACCAGCTTGAAGTAACTAAGTAACCAAGCAAAGCAATAAGCAAGTAAGAGTGAGAGGTTGAACCAGACCAAACCCGATAAAAGAAAAAATTAGGACTCAACCACAATCACATGCTCTCTAAAAAAAAGATAGAAACAAAAAAAAAAATCTGAAATACGAAAAGAATACATTCAAAAACTTTCGAGGAACAAAAATTAGTTAACAAACGACAGCTTAGAAATATAATATGTAATCTTCCTATTAATGCTTAGGTGTAATTCATTTATTTGACACAATGCACGTTATTTTCTTCTAGTAACATTATAATTAAATAATGTTTTTAAAAATTTGTTTATATTATTAAAAAATTAAATATATGCATATAAAATATAAATTGAATTAAAGAATAATATTTTGACTACTGATTAGTGGTGAGGTTGGTTTGTCAATAATTTGGACACAGTAAGGTCCTTCTCCATAAACTATATTATTTGTACTTGAATTATTATTTATTGATAATTGTATAATTTTTTCCAACTAGATAATTAGTGGTTAGTGAGTAAAGGAAGAGTTATTGTTTGCTACAGTATTATAGAAGATATATATTAAAAAAATTATTTTATCATTAAATAATATAAAAATAAAAATTTATTTTATTTTTATTTTTATTTTTTATTTAAAAATAAAATAAATCTTTACCATGCTTCTCTTGTCACAATTACTGATCATGAAAAATTTTCAATGAAAAATTGGTGGAGAGAGAATTGCGAAGAAAGGTAAAGTGTTAGACGCAAACTCTATTGGTCATATATATTTTTAAATTTAAATTCACAAATAAAATACTCTGTAATAACTTCCTTGCAGAAAGTGGAGTGGCGGTGTGACGTATTAAAATCAATCACGTGGGGTATATGGTCTCTCTTTTCTGGTCTCCAATAGCAGCAGCCCCAATGCGTCAAGGAGCAGGTAAGATCTCAAGGTCCTAATTTGGACGCTCACTAACGTCTAGAAGAAGTCCATACTCTCCAGTTGAAACTAAAAGTACATGCATAAACTTTTTTTCTAATGATATTATATATAAGAAAAAAGAAGAAGTAACAAGTCCCAGCAATAGAGCAGACTCAATTGCATCTACAGTCTCCCCAACCCAAGTCTGTTGTAACTGATACATTGGCATCCTGCATGGAATTGGCCAAAGGAATCATTTTCTTTTTCTCTTCTCTCTGTTTGTCAACATGAAGTTTGTGCTTCTAGTCAAAAATGTTATTTTTTGAAAAATCAAAATATGGACTTTTCAATTACAGGGAGTGCATATGGGGTCATGATTCGTTATTAGACGATGGGCGCACTTGTATAAGAGACCAACAGCAAAAGATAGCTAACAATTGAGCAACGCACCACATTAACTATTCATAGATCCAGCTCTCAAAACCAAAACCAAAACACAAATTAGAGAAAAATGGGTTCAACAAGTGAAGCCCAAATGACACCAACCCAAGTATCAGACCACGAAGGAAACCTATTCGCCATGCAAATAACGAGTGCCTCAGTTTTGCCCATGGTTCTAAAATCAGCTCTAGAGCTAGATCTCCTTGAGATAATGAAAAATGCAGGGCTTGGTGCTTTCCTATCCCCAGCAGAAATTGCTGCTCAGCTCCCCACAAACAACCCAGATGCACCCGTCATGCTAGACCGAATCTTGCGGCTGCTGGCTAGCTACTCAATCCTCACTTACTCTCTTCGCAATCTCCCAGATGGCAAAGTAGAGAGGTTGTATGGTCTTGGTCCTGTCTGTAAATACTTGACAAAGAATGAGGATGGTGTCTCCATGGCTGCTCTTTGCCTCATGAATCAAGACAAGGTCTTCATGGAGAGCTGGTAATTTTTAATTCAACTTTCTTCTTTTTTCATAAAGATAAATCTAGATAGTTACTAAACAATAAAAACGCTAAATAGAATTTTTTTTCGATCCGCCAGTATTATCAACCAATTTCTAAAAAAGGCGGGGTTTTTCAAATAATTATAAAGCCTTTATACCCCACTTTTATTTCTTATGATTTTTTATATTTCGACAACAAAATATTTTATTTAATCACGTTATCTTTGCAACAATATCCACTTAAATCTTTAATTTATTTTTAAAAAAATTGATTTAATCTCCTATACCCAAACTTGGCCAATATTCCTGAAAACTTTGTTCCATACTTATTTACATGTGACGAAGATCAAGCTGATTAAATTTACTTGAAATGGACTCACAATTTGAAAAAGATTAAAAAAGTTTGTGAAAGCCGGCTTCATATCAATTTATCATAATTTTGATGGAGAATTGAAGCGTTTTTTGCATCAATGATTGAAAAATAAGATTGAGGACTTGTGATTTCCATTTTTATTTTTTAACTAGAAAGTTTATTGTGATTGTTGAATATATAGCCTTCTTCTTAGAGTTGATGCATATTTCACGGGTTTAGATATGTAGAAACCGACAAGTTTTGTCAAGTTAAAGTTTATTGTGATTGTTATATGTAGTCCTTTTGGGTCTAGTTTTTTGTTTGACAGTTTGGGTTTAGACCCATGAATAACTGCGGTTTTGCAACATGATGTTTGCTTATAAATATTCTCTATGTATGGAGCCCATGATATAACGATAGATTTGTGGTTTATTAAAGTGAAACGTAGCCTTATTTTGGATGAATTGAGTACATTTATAATCGTGTGATTGACATGTCTCGAATTGTTCAAGCTCGTTGTAGACTGATTGAAGCTATTTTTTTCACGTATAGGTATCACTTGAAAGATGTTGTGCTTGAAGGTGGGATTCCATTCAACAAGGCCTATGGGATGACTCTATTTGAATATTGTGGAACAGATCCCAGATTCAAAAAGGTTTTCCATCAAGGAATGTCTAATCACTCTACTATTATCGTGAAGAAGCTTCTTGAAAACTACAAAGGCTTTGAGGGACTCACATCGCTGGTTGATGTTGGTGGCGGCACTGGAGCCACGCTCAACATGATTGTCTCCAAGTACCCGACAATAAAGGGCATTAACTTTGATTTGCCTCATGTTATTGAGGATGCTCCATCTTATCCTGGTATTCACACTAGTTTTTAACCAAATTCATTTAGATAAGCATTGCTTTTTTGTTTCATTTCTCTCTTTTTAATTTTTTTTTTAATGCTTTCGATTTCAAAATCTGATATATAGAGAGATGGGTGTTGGCTGCAGGTGTGGAGCATGTTGGGGGAGATATGTTCGTTAGTGTGCCCAAGGGGGATGCCATTTTCATGAAGGTCAGTTTTTTATTCTACCTCTGTACCACCACCCCTCAAGATTCTCTCTTTATGGGTCATTCTCTACTTCAATTCAAGGGTGTCTTTTACATTTTCTTTTCAAACAAACTTTGCATTGACACATGTGGTTCTGCAGTGGATATTGCATGTTTGGAATGATGATCACAACATAAAGTTCTTGAAAAACTGTTATACAGCACTTCCAGACAACGGGAAGGTGATCATTTCTGATTACATTCTTCCTGTTGCCCCAGACAGTAGCCTTGCCACGAAGATGACAATCCATACTGATTGTATCATGTTGGCCCATAGCCCAAGTGGGAAAGAGAGGACTGAAAAGGAATTTGAGGCCTTGGCGAAGGGATCTGGATTCCAAGGTTTCCGAGTGATGGGTTGTGCTTTCGACAACTATGTCATGGAGTTCCTTAAGAAGGTCTAAGTACATACTACATATACATAATCAAGGCTTTTGGCTTATGAGGTTGTGGTTGTCTCCAGAAACCGACTTTGTTATATGTGTAGTTATGCGATCATAATAAACTAAAAACATGTCATTTCAGTCGTGCTTGTGTCAAATAAGTATTTTATAGTGCTGGTTCATGTTTAGTTTTTGAAGGCTCAAAACAATGAATGTAAGTTACCAAAATGTTTTCTTTTCCTCAAGTTTTTTACCCTCAGAGACAAACAGAAAGATTTTCTGAAAGCAAATCAGTTTGTCAGGTTTAAACATTTAGAATATTTAAAATAAAAATTATTTGCTTCAGCCTTTTAAGTAAACTAATTTCATATTATAGCACAACAGACAAGTGAAGATTAGTTACTAGAGATAGGTAAATAGAAACTGAACCTGAAGGTCTTCCATTTCTCCGCAGCGTCTAATTTCTAACAGCTTCCTTGTATAGTGCCAAATTGAACAGATCAGAACAATTGATCAGGATAACATTATTAACTCAACAAGTTGTTCTTGCAGCAAGTTAGCAAGAAAAAATTAACAGTAGATTGGCTGCAACCGAGCTTCCATTAGCTTGGTAGTTGCTGGATCAGAATGGGAAACCCATCAGCCTAATTGATATATAAAATTTCCCAGTAGTGAGAAAATGCAGAACATCTAGCCAATTATAGTTTTAAGAAAAATGCACCGGAGGAATTTGAACAAACCCTTTATGACCAGAACAGGTGAAGGCTAATGATCTTAGTTGATACTGCCTTGCAAAGGCCAGTGGATACAACTCATATTGGAAAAACTATGCAGTCTTCAATTCACAACCGCGTAATTAAGAATCGTGCAACTGATCAGTCACATATAGGAGAATTTAATATTATGTATTAAGATTATGATGAGATGGAAAATTTTATATATATATATATATATATATATATATATAATATATATAAATGGGGAATTTTTATTATTCAATTAAAATTACATAAAGCAGTAGAACTGCACAAGATACAGAGAAAAAAAGAAAGAGCTTTACATGCTCTTAACATAAAAATTCTCACATGCTACAACAATGGAGGAAAAGTTCAATTGCAAAATTCCAATATACTAATAAGGTTCAAGCGAAAACAATATCATAATTAAATAAGTAATATTGTCCCACATACTACACCAATGAAAGGAAGTTCAACTGCAAAATTCCAACATTAAAAAAAACAGTTGCCAACCTGAAATTATTTCAGAGTCAGACACTTATCCTCTTGCTGCAGAAAGGGGCCTGAGGGCAGCCTGTAGCTCTTATGCCAATGTATTTATTACCCGCAAAATAGAGGAGCACTGCCATTATTTCAGACCAAAAAGAAATAAGGGGCGTTGTAGCAAAGTAGCCATCAAGATTGTTGATAGAAAAACAACAATGCCCGATACCATGATTTGCAGACTTTTCTAACGGCAAAAAGATCCAAATCAAGAGAATGTTACAACAAGTGTCGACGACAACAAACATGGAAATATATAGAGCTAGTTCTTGAAAAGTTCCAAACAATGTTCTTGATCCAAGTTCCTGCTCCAAATTTTTTTGTAATATTCTGGATATGTGTAATCCTTGTATATGGCTCCAGATCCATCATCCGTATGAATGTTGGGGGCTCTGATTATTGCAACGTCACACGGGCAGAGGAAGGAAGCAACTGACATTCTTGCTTTATCAGCATTCACAAAGGCTCTATGCCACACACTCTTATATCTCCCATGACTCAGTGCCTGCAATTACTCATTACTGTCATATTTAACTACCAACTGCATAATTTAATTACATCTGTAATCATAAAAGGAGTAATTATAAGAACCCAATTGGGAGGGTTAATGAAATTTTTTAATTAGCATGTTAAATGGACATATGTTACACTAAGAAGTAATTAATTACCTGCAACTGGTCACCAATGTTAATGACAAAAGCATTTGGGTGGGGATTGACGGCGACCCAGTTGCCGTCTTTGAGGACTTGAAGGTCTGCTACTTGTAGGTCTTGAAGCAAAATGTTGAGGTTTTGAAATGATGTGATACACCATCTCATCATAAACATCATCAACCACAGAGAATCCCAGAGGATTCAAATCCGTGTGTTAGAGAATTATTTTTATAATCATTTTACGTGGAATATGATGCAGTTAAAAAAAAGTTGAATAAGATGAATGTCCAAAGTACTTGGGGTTAAAAATCCATATCATTACTAAGGTGAATTCCAACCCTACAAATGTTGCACCAAGGTATCAATCAGTGAATCAACATCACCAAAACCAAATCCCTAAGCCCCTCCCTCTCTCTCTCTAGATGGAGTTTCTTTTTTTTATTTTCCCGATAATTTCTCGATTACAAAGTAATTATTATAAAAAGTAAAATATTTCATAAAACGATCAACAAAAAGCCACAGTTAATGAGGCAAATAACAAGTAAACGGTACGAGTGACATACTTGAACGATCATCCACTCTTCATTGGATTAGAACATAATCTGCATCGTCTGAGTATGTATCTCCAGCAGTTGGAGGCAAGTTATTCCTAGAAATATTTTTACGAACCTGGGCATGAGTTTCTGCTTCATGCTGAAACATCTTAACTAACTCTTGCAGCTCCAGTTTCCTAACTTGTACCTCCGCTTCAGTAACCGGCTTTTTCAATCCAAGATAGAGCAACCCAACTGCAATTAGCACGATTCCGATGGAGAATAAAATGGCAGAAAAAAGACCGAAAGCATATGGCGTGTTCATTGCTCCAGGGATCCCATCAATGTTGATTCCAAATAACCCAGTGATGATGGAAAGCACAAGGCCGCAGCCCCCAAATATAGTTAAATTATGTGTTACTCGAATACTTCTGTCCTGAATTAATAATATTTAATAGGTGTGAGCAACTTATAAAAAAATAATCTGGGAAGAGTGAAGTAATTCTTGGAATTTGAAAATTAAAGATATTCCCATATTTTATTTGATTATGTACACAAACCTGCAACCATGCACGAACAGTGCTTTGCATAACATCCTGAATTGTGAACAAACGGCCACGGACTGCTTCTTGCTCCTCAATCATTTCCCTTGTGCTCTTTCTTATTCCCTCTAATAAGGTACGTGCTACATTTCCTTTCAAATGTTGGAGAAGCTCAAAGACAATCTCCTCTCTTGCATGGAGGGACCATTTCACTCTGATAACCTGCAACAGGAACATAAAGTTCTCACAACACTTCTGGACCATAAATATTTTACTGAGCTTGACTATAGAATCTCTGAGATAGCATGTAAACAGATTGGAATGTCTGGGTTGCAGATTTATTAATACTGTGATCATAAAATAAGTGTTTGAGGTTGACACTTTCCCAGTAAACTTATCACATAGTAGAAACACTGCAAGAAATTGTGTCACAGCAAGCCACATGAAAATAAATGTCAATTTCAGTAAGGGTAAATGAGGCAAGTAGAATGTAGACGTTAGTATCCAAATGAGCCTGAGAGACCAAGCCTAAAAAAATCATAACTCCTTGCTTGAGAATCAGTTACCAACTTTCACCAAAGTGATTCAAGGGTGTGAAATGACTGAATCCTTCCCCCCCAAGCGCTTCTTGTCGCTATTTGGGCAGAATTGGTTTACCAGGAAGTCAGCATTGCCAACATGTTAATTTTCTTGACTAAAATTCTACAGTTTAGAAAGATTGCATGCCACTTCGATTCCGTTAATCCCATTTACTCTAGCAATCTAAAGGAGATATAACTTACTTAGGATAACTAAATCCAGTAAACCTTCCCACCTTCAACATCCCCCCCCCCCCCCCCCCGCCACCAAAATAAAAAGACAGACAAAAAGAGATTAAAGCAGCATATTAGAACCATTTGATAAGAGTATCAACTAACATACAGAATAAATTTTAAAAGAGAAAAACGTGTGTTGAGTTGGGGGGGAGGGTGCAGAGAGAGAGAGTTGAGTCTAAATCAAAGAGAATTCTGTTCACATTATTTACTAAAGTGCCAAGAAGTCATGACTAATGATATAGGTTTGTCTGTGTGTATCAACTCTTAGATATATTAATGGTAGCTTTTCCACAATGATGGTAGCCTTCATTCTAGCAGAGGAAAGCAGCATACCTGTCTTGATAATTTCCTGATTTCTTGGTTCAGAATAATACTGAAAAGATTCAGATCTTCATGGTTTCTCCTATTCATAAGAATTATTTGTCACTAACATAGTACAAAAATTAAAAATATTGAACTCGCTTTTAGAGAAAAAAATGTCTCTGCTAGAACCTGGTCATAAACTTCAATTCAATCTCATCTGCTGCTCCAAATATGGACTTACGAAATAACCTATAATAAATTAAGCACATAAGAGAATAACTGTAAGTTAGTTTAGGAATCAGATGGTAATGTGCAAATAGTAATTGTATATATCATGCCTGATAAAATAGAAAAATGATTCAAGATTGAAATCTATTTTCAAAAACTGACATGCTTCTGAGGCCAAACTTAATGACCAATTTTTAAAGGGCAAGTTTAAGATTCCATTAACAATAATGAAACTGAAGACTAGCTCAGGAAGTGAAAATTCTTTCTACATGCGAGACTAGACTGGCCTTCACTGAAATTTACAGCTAACATGAACTACTGTTAAATTTTCTTTCCACATATCACTAAGATCCTATTAAACATGCAACAACGCATGCATCAAAGTTCATTTTCAAAAACTGCACGCATAAATCTACATCAGTTGCACCCATGCATCACATAAAAAGGAAGCAGGATTATGTAGCCGTCTAGCTGAGTTAAATTGAAAATGAAGAACTTCAATTACCTATCATCCCATCGAGTAAGGCGGCAAGCTAGGAGTGCTATGATTTCATGCACTGTTCTAGGTATGTTATAACCTCCAGCAGAAAGAAGCTCCTAAAAGCAAAACACCAAAGGTATGAACCAGTAACTCTGTCAAATTGAAAACTTGCATGTATATTAGATCATACAACCTGTAAATACTGTCATTGAAAGGATTTTATTCAAGCATGAACAACCTGAACTTCTGTGATACCCAAGACATTTACGCTTGACACATGTCCCTTTATGTGCAATACAGTTACTAGGAAGTTTTGTGCTTGCCAAGACCGCAGTACAATGGGGATATCGTCCTCATCGACAAATGGGTCACCAGCTGATTGTCCCAAGAGCTCAAATAACAGCCCTCCAGCAACCCTAACTGGCACCTTAATAAGATAGAATGCAGAATTAAATAATCCAACAAACCAGAGTCTGATAAAAACAAAAGAGAAAAAAGTAACCAAATAAGGCAATTTCATATTCCATATATTATCATTATGTAACAGTATAAGGAAAGAACCAAGAACAAACAATAACTATCAGCTTCCAAGTTCTCCATCTGATGACTTACAGAACACACAACAGACAAGTAAAAACTGCCTGCATGTATTGTTATTGGCCACTGTAAACTAAAACTACCACATATAGAAAATGACATCGATAATATATTAGCATCAAATTGCACATAAAAACATAAACACACACACACACACATTTCCATCACAGATCTGCCTGTAATTCAGTCAAGTAGACAAATACAATAAATGGATCATTCATCTTCAAACCATCTGTCTGCAGACTCTAAACTTAAAGTCCAGGTTCCATTGTCCTTGCATGTCGTCCCATTCCATAGGGGAGTTCATAGCATAGAATGGAAATATGACAGCATTGCATTTGCATGACATTTGGCACTCATGAACATGAATCCCATTGTAGGAAAGCTATGAAAGAAGATTGTGAACAGTTACATAGAGTACTAATTTGAAATGTTCAATCTATCTGAAGCTGATCACAATGCATTACTACATGTTTAACGGTCACAGGAGATTAGCCTAATGGTGTTCTTTGCATTTTGCCATATTGGTCAAATTCCTCAGTGAAACTGATGCTCGTTCTAAAATTTAAACCAAGAATTGTTGCTAAAATTTCATACATTATTTCTTGCGGGATGATCATCTGTTATAAGTTTGTCCAACTACAGATTGTTACATGATGCATTAAACTAATTCTATCAATAAAAATTAGCAAGTTCGCATACTAGTTAAGCCATATACCTCATAAAGAAGGTGTTTCATCCGCTCACTTATCAGTCGACTTTCATCTCTCAATGCTAAACTGATGGCAGGATGTAACCACTGAGCACTATTGAGCCATGCTTCAACAGAAGGGTGCCCGGCTACCACATGGCACCACCATATGGGACCTGCTGGACGATCCCAGTAGGGAGCTGCTAATTCTGCAACGGTAACACCCTCTTCATCATCCATTAACTCCAACTGCAGTGTGGCCCAGCCTGCGTTCACTTGCACTGTTTGGATAAGTTCTGAAATTCTAGCCCACCCAATTGGTAACCAATGACTACCCTCATATCTTTCTAATTGTCCTGACTGAGGTAGCTGGCTATCTTTGTAGTCATCAAAAGGAGAAATTGGACTTCCCCTCAACTCATTGAGGGAAGAGGACTCCAATATGTTCCTATCTAGTCTTGGGGAAGAAGCCTCAGTTAGTCCATTTGCTGGCGCTTGCATCTTCAGGTACTCACTATCTAGTTGTCTGATAGGGGCATCTGAACCAGATTTCAAGTTCATTGCTTTCTTATGGCCTCGAATATATTCAAAAGCGCAAATAAGCCCATCTGTCCAAAGATGACTCTCGGGCATGACATCTCTACTGGAACAATTCTTATGATTTTCTGGTTTCATCTTCATTTTGTTCTTTTGGGAAACGGAACAATCATTCCTCATGTCAGCCACGTTGTGTTCCATTTATGCACACATAAACAAAAAGCATCAACCAATTTATCTGTCAACATAAGCTACAGTGAGGTCTTCCAAAGCGCATGCTGCAATATTCAGGTTAAAGAACAATTTAACAATGATACAGTTTCCTCTTGAACCATGGCTCAGCGATTTGGGGGAGGGGGAACTGGAATGGAGATCCTAGAATCTAATCCAATTTACCTAGTAAATTAAGTAGCATTTCACTTACAAGTTGTCTAAATAGGGAAAAGAAAAGGAAACAAGTGTAAAACAGAACTTGTCTTCACATGCAGTGACCGTCAAAAGCTTCCTACTATATTAGAAGTTTGTACGGAGTTCTTGCAGTTGCGGATAGTCCAATCGACAGACTGAAAAATAGTTAAAAAATATTAATTTGAGCGAACTAAGAGAGCAGATGATAAGAACCACAAATATATGCCATATACTATGCACAGAATAGAGCATCCACTTCATTAACAAAAGAGGAGAGCTCTGAGGAATTTTCATTTCCAGAACAGCTTCAACTCTCCCCCCACCGTTCTTTTCTATAGATGATTTCAACTAAGAATGAAAGCCTCAAGGAAAATACAAAAGTAAAAGCGCTCTATAAAAAATGAAATGCATTCCAATTATGAATACTCATAGATAACTGTTTTTTAAGTTTTAGTGGATCAGTTTAAAGTTTTCTTGCACTACTTTAATTAGTTATTATTTACCCATATAGTCAATCTCTTCAGTTTTTCCTGCTAGTCTCACTAGTCGAATCTCATTTTATAAATTTTACTACTTTAGTAGTATCAATATTCCTACAGAAGGCATTAGTCTTTCATTCTAATTTAAAAGTCCAATTACTTGTAATTTAGCCTATGTTAAATTTCTGCACATGTACAGAATTATTAAAACTAACTGCTTCAATGAACTACATAGAATCACAAACACCTAAAGATTCATCCTATCTACAAACCCAAGACAAAAAAACTTGAGCAATCCAAATCGCAGAATCGAACAACCCGTTGGAGCAAACCCTTGGTTGAATGCAAAGAAACCCAGATAGAATTGAGGTCAATTCCCCAAAGGGTATAATTCCACAGAGCAAAAGTGTATAAAAACACCTTAATCTCCTCCAGTGATTTGCTATCAAAAGCTAAAGAAATGATAAAAAAACTATCGAATGGCGAATACAAACTATGGACAATGACTATCATGAAAAAGATTTCATTATCCAAATTTCTCAAGTCCAAAGAATCTCATATTAATAGATTAACATGACAAATATATTTTACAAAAAAGCACATCTTGCCAGAGAGCGACAGAGAAGTGAAGCAAAATTTCATAACTACCCCTACCTTCTACAACATATCTGACCATTTCTATCAATCGTTACAGCTTTTTTGTTTCTTTTTCTTGCACCAAACGCTTACACAATATAATAATACAATATTGACAATAGATATTAAGAATTAACAATACAGAGCAAAACTAAAAGAATCTAGAAACTGACACTAGAAGTTAAAGATGAAAATATAAAATGAAAAATGGATGAATTACCTGAGACGCAACACTTTGTAGAGAATTGATTTGACAGTCTTAGCTAAACCAGGCTTTAGAATTGAAAACAGGTTCCTACAAAGCAGCTGAAGGGTATGAAAAGGATAGAATATTTACTGATATGAAATGAAGTTTCGGAGTATATATATGAGAAATTATTGGTTGGTTCGGTTTAAATTTTGAGTTTAAATTAATTGAAAATTTTATTTATAACTTTAAAATTTTTTAGATCATATTTAATTTTTAATTTTATATTAATATTATTAATAAAACTTCACAAAATTATTAATAATTTTTTTTAAACAATTGAATTTAGATTTGGCAAGAATTTTTGGTATAAATATAATGAGCAGTTAAACTTAAAAGCAAAAGCTAAAGGGAAAGAGATTATAAAAAACAAAGAGAATCAATATATGAGAGAGAGAGAGAGAGAGAGAAGGCGGCGTGGGAACTTTCCTAGCGTGCGCCCCCACTGATCTCTATAGTGGTTAAAGTGCGCATTCACTGTGAGTGTACACGTTGTCGTTTGATCTCCTTACGAGTCAACACCACGTGTCGCAATATTTTTTGAGTTTTAACTTTTTTTATATTTTTTACTATATTTTATTTTTTTAAATAAAGCACATTATATTACATTTAAATTTATTAAAATAATATTAACATAATAAACTTTTTTAAATTTATGATTCATGAAAAAATTAATTTTTGTTATTAAACGGTTTCAAAATAAATTTATTTGAATAATCAAAATTTTAATTAGTTATTATTTATCATGATAATAAAAATATTATTAGTGTTAAAATATTTTCAAATGTTTATAATAAATTTGATAATTATATTTATTAATTATTTATTTCAAAAATTTTATAATACAAATTTTTAAGTTATTTGAATTTATATTTAAAAAATAAATAAAATATACAGTTTTATTTTATTTTTTTTTAAAAAAAATTTGTTTTATTTTTTATTTTATAATGAAATTTGTTATTCATTTATTAAAAATATTATGTTACTTAATTTAATAAAAAAAACATAACAACAAACTTTTTATTTTTAATATTTAATTTTTTTATGGTGATATTTTACTTTCATTTATTTGAGCATACAATAAACAATAATATCATAATGTTTTTTAAAATATTAAATATATAAAGTAAAATTTATTTTATAACGTATAATCAAATATAAATTAATTTAAAATATATTTTAAATAATTTTTAAAAATAGTGATGATGATTTAAAAAAAAATTATTAAATATATTTCATCACTGATATTTTTAATTTTTAAAAAGTAATATTTATAATATTTAAAATATTTTAATAATGTTTAATTAAAATTTTGATATTTTTAATAATAAAAATTAATATTTGAAAGTGGACGATAAATTTTAAAAATAAGATCATTTAAGCAAATTTAAAATTAACATCAACTTTAAACTAAACTTAAAAAAAATAATTAAATACCGTTTATTTTATTTTTCTTGAAAAAATAAACTTCATACATCTACATACATGCTAGGGCTCTCTAACAGTCTCTTCTTCTTCGCCGAGAACGGCACTGCCACTGCCTCTTCGTCTAACTCGGTTCCAGAGATCTAAGTATCTAACGCTCTAGTCATTTTATTTAGTTTTACTCTCTTTAGCACGTGCAACTCAGCAAAAACAATAGAACTGGAAAATGTATGCGATTGTAAAATCGTTAAATTTGTTGTGAGTTTGGCTGTAAATCTTAACTCATACAGAAAAAACAATACAAGGATGTGTATTTCAGAATTTTCAGTTGGGTAATTATTTTCTTTTTTTTCGAATTTTCAGTTAATTTTGAGAATGCATGTGTTAATTTGGATGTGGGTTTGGTTGCTTTCAAGTGTAAGGAAATAGTTGTTTGGAGAGGGAGGGAAGAAGAGAGACAGAAGAGAGGGAGGAAATTAGCTGTTTAGTTGGGTTTGGTTGCTTTTAAGTGTAAGGAAATTAGCTGTTTGGGGAGGGAGGAAATTAGCTGTTTGGTTTCCTTAAGTTCCTAGTTCTTAGTTTTGTGTAAATTTCAACATTGTCACTGCCTAGATTTCAACATAATATAAGCAACTAGATAGCAATTAATGTGAATTTTGATTTATGTACAGATGAGGAAGAAAAAGTAAACAATCGATACCGAATCCAATCCTACTATTGATCTGAAGTCTATCATTCATCAACATTCCCTGTTCTTTGACAAGTTGATTGAGCTCATACCTGCAAAGTTTTATCTACCAATCTATGACAAGGAGAAGCCATGATTTCAGGGCCTTAGCAAGGAGAAAAGGGCTTCTGCAAAGAAAGAATCAAGAGAAAACATCAAGAAAGCTTGAAGAGATCGATTAGATCCTGGAAAATCTTCCACAACTCTCGGTTTTGCTTAAGCAAAGCTTAGAAAACGAAAAATCAAGGAGAGTGACAACAATGAAACAGATATTAAACCTATGATGATGTCTGGCCTGGACGGTGATGATCGGTCAGTGACTTATGAGGAACTCCGATAATGCCTTCATCGCAAAATGAAGAGCTTCGGGGAGGTCATGGAGGTTCAGATAAAGCAAAGAAGGATGATAAGAGCAAGAAGAGGGAAAGCCAACAAAAGAAATGAAAGAGAGACTCTGGATCCGAGAAAAAGAAACCTACAACTAGTAAGTCATCAGATGAAGTGGAGAAGGATGTAGAAGAGGCTTCAAAGGAACTTGCATTTAGTCATGTTAAAATTGGGGATGGACAGGAGGAGCATGGAAAGAAGAAGAGGAGAACACTTTCAGAGGTTAAGGAGCTTGAAAGAGCGATGAAATTGGAAGAAGTGAAGAAAGATCTGGAGAAAGGCGAGATCATTGCGAAGAAGCACACGTGGAAGGCAGCAACAAGCAGAGCCGCGGGGATCAAGGTTCATGATGATCCAAAGTCGTTGAAACAAAGCATAAAAAGGAGAAAATAAAGCAGCAGAAGAATTCTCAGAAGCGGAAAGAAAGAGTTGAAACCCAAGTAAAGATGAAAATAGAGAAACAACAAACGAGATCAGAGAATATAGCGGAGAGTATTCACCAAAAGAAGACATGCGACCCGGGTTTGAAGGTCGTGAGAAAGGTTTTATCAATGAAGGTGAAGCTTAAATTGCCTTCTCTTAAACTTTTTGTTAGTCTTTGCTTATAACATGGCTTGTTTATTTCTTCATTTTTAGTAGAATTGGGATAAGCACCATATCAGAGATTAAGGAAGATTGCATTTTAGAAATCCTATTCTCAGTGTTCAATAGTTGAATGTTGTCAAAAACTAAATATTACTAGTTGATTTGTTGCAAATGTTTGTGCCCTTTGGAAGGAATTTTATGAGTTTCATCTTGTATGTGTCATGAAAAGAAAATTCATAAAGCTGTCAATGTAGCTAATATGTTTTGATGCTGATTCATTTATCATGGTTACTGAACTATCTGCCCTACATTTTTCAGTTGCTTGGTAACAGAGGTAGACCGCTGTTATGCATAATGGAAGTAGAATAAATCTAGAGCCCGTTTGGCTTGCACAAGAAATCAAATGGGAGTGTCATAGAATTAATACTTAAAAAATGAAGCTCGAGGAAGACTGGGGGGTGAAATGCTTGTATTTATGTTGGTAGAGTATGTTGTCGCCCAATTGAAAGAAGGATTGTCAAATTTAAGTTGGTAATCCAATTCTTTTCTCGTACACATAAGACAACGTACTTCCCTGTGCAAACCAAACATGAGCTTTTACAGGTTTCTGAATATTAATGTTTCTTATGATATAATTATCTGACGCCGCCGTTGCAGTATTCCAGAAATCCCTACTTAGTAACAATGTTAGTATTAGAAGTAATTATGTAATTCAATTGGGAAAAAGAAAACTGGGGGGCTTTTGCTGATAAAAATTTCTGCTGTTTGTGAACTTGTCGAGCCTGTAAGAAAGGTGGGTGATGGGTTTCTAATGAACTCCCTCTTTCTTGATAGTTGAGATTAGCCAGTTAAGCAAGTCCTTTGATATTCTTTATCAGATGAACAAGTCAATGGGCATCCTTGACAATCCAGTTAAGCAAGCCCTCAGGTTGCTTTTCTGTTAATTCAGCTTACAGGCGAATTTTATTTACTAAAAATCCTTTTATTCTCCCTCCTCTTCCATGGTCTATTTTGTGGAAACAGTATCTACTGCCTACGAGCATTTTGCTTGGTTATTGGCCCATGGTAAAATTAGCTACAGCTTCACACAATCTACTGTGAAAATCTAATTTGTTCTTCTATCTTCTCACTTCACACAAACTTTTAAGAGATGAAGCCTTTAGTTTGATCGATTTTGAAACCTTGAAACCAATAAAAAGACATTAAAACAATGGCCAATTGCAGTGAGATTTGGTGATAACATCCCTTTTTGTCATCTCCTCCAGCTGATTCTCTAAAACTGATTATCAGGACACTCATGGTCCTTTTTCAGCTAGATGGGTTTCTCATCCAACAAGCTGCTTTCACATGTTGAAATCAAATTCAACAGTAATTTGCAAAATCAGCACAAAGAACTTGCATTGAGAAACTTTAATGACAGTAGTTTGGTGAGAAAAACTAGAACTTCCAATTTAGAGGTACAGGAAATGCCACAGGGAGGGAAAAGGAAGTAAATTTCACTATAACAAGTGGGAACGAGGAAAACTAAGGTAAAAGAAAACAAAAGGACATAGTTCACTAATCCAAATTAGCACACCGTTCTCCCTACGTTAACATAACATGACGATAAATACGTGGCATACAACCTCACCTTACAGGGCAGTAGCCAGTCAATGATAAATAAATTATTCAATCGCAGAGATGCCTTTGATTGGCCACTTTCAAACTCACTACAAGACCCTGAAAAACCAGGAGGTGATACGATTAGTAGCTGTTTTGCCATATTTGCTGGGTCTGCTTGGATGGTTGGCCCTGAGATCCACCCAGGGACCCATCCCTAGGGTTTTGCTGCTGGTGGTCCAAGGATATTCCAGTCTGAGAATGGTAGAAATTTGGGTATCCAACTTGCCCAAAATGCTGTGAAGGTTGCTGAGCTTGTCGAAACGAACCAGGCTGCTGATTCTGCCCCTGGAAGCTGTAATACGTACTAGCCGGAACAGCAGACATTGTCCGAGAACCAGGGCCATGAACCCACATGGCTGAGTTCTCATTCTGACAACAGAAAGAAAAACACATAAGGTTCGAAGAAAGTTAACAAACAGAAAAGAAAATCTCAAAGCATACTGCTAAAACAGTCCGGGCATGTTTATTAACAATAAATAGTATAATGCTACTATATGATTTCTCAGTCTTTAACTTTTGTGCGATTTTTGGTATTACTAAGGTACCATTTAGCCTAACAGTAGAAATGGTTTATGGTTTATAAAGTGGTTTTTCAAATAGTTTATGGTAAAACAGCAGTGGAGTTATAAACTGTTTAATGTTTGGTAAAACAACAGTGAAAACAGTTAATCTGACATAAATTCAGTTTCTTATAAACGTAAACCATTTCATAAACCGTTGTTTATGCGTGTTTGACCTAGCTACTTGTAGGAATCAGAAACCATTCATAAACTCTCCCAAACTGGTTCTAATACAAAATGATACGAACATTCCTTTTTCTTGGGGTGGAGAGAAATGGACTTTCAACAATTAATTCATTTGCATGAAATTTCGGTGCTCAGCAAAGACATTACCTGCTGAAGCGACATCAAATGATTGCTGTCCTTGTACTGAGAACTTAAGATATCATCATAACCAATGGTTGGGCCTGCAGGAGCAGTTGGTGGATTCAGAGGAAAGTTTCCTCCAGGAATGCTGCTTGAACTTCCAAACCCATAGCCTGAGGCAATAGCAGCTGACTGAGGCAAGCTGCTGACTGAAACACTGTTTTTATACTGTGGGAGCACTGCTGCCAGAGACTGATGGTATGTGCTATTACCAGCAAATGCTTGCTGAAAAGCTGATGGCATATATGTGTAACTCTGAGGCAAGAAAGGGTAGCCAATCATGTTGGCAAAATGTCCCAATGGAAGCGTAGGCTGGGAATAGGGGTGCATAGCAAGATGTTGTGGAAGAGCGGGTCCCGTGGCAACGGTGGCACCAGGCAAGGTCTGTGAAGTTGGCTGAGGCGTAGAAATACCACCAGCTCTTAGCGCCTGCACATGCATACAAGGATAATCAGAACATGTAAGAAAGAACTGATTCCCTAGCAGTTCCTAAGGTTTCTGTCTTTCTGAAATAGACCTCCTCTGTGACAACAGTTAATTATATTTTTCTAATTTCCTTTTCATTTCTGGAATCAACAAACTAATGTAATAAATACCATCTTCGTGAAACAAGTCAACTCAGTCATGCAACAATTTGAATCATAAAGATTTTTTGATGAATAATTTGAATCATAAAGATTAAAAGATATTATTGTGACCATAACATTTAACTAATTGATTTAGTGGAAAATTTAAGAACCCTAAGAAAACAAAATCAATTGCACATCCAGACATTCTGTAAATAATTAAGAACAGTGTGTATGTGTTCATCATAATGTTTCGTGAATACTTTATATGGCATAAATTTAAAGCCAACAACACAAATATACAAGGTAAAATATTGGTCTAATGCAGGACAACCATGACCAGTACAATCCTTTCTCGCCTAATACATTTGAAGAAAAAGTCACAAGGAGAGTTGAATGGATAAACAGTAAATGTTGTCGAGTATTTGAATTGTTGATTTTTGCTGTGAACCTGACTGAAGAACTTGGACACATCAAAACATAAGTACGTAACATGGAAGAAAAAGGAGAACAATAGCTAGGACAACTTGCATCAGTAACACAAGTTTTTCTTCAGACCTTCTTGATGCAGAAAAGGAAAGGAATTATGTATTATTCTAGGATTTCTGGGATATTAGGGAATTATTATGTTTTGATTTTTTTCCTTTTATGTAAGGGATTTTATTTGGGAGTTATTATGTTTGATTTATTTCCTTTTATGTTAGGGATGTTATAAATTAGTAGGATTTTTTAGTGTGCTTGGTGCTTATATAAACACCTTATTATTTTAATTTTGGGAGACCGGATTATGAATTGAAAATTGATTATCTCTTTGCCTATCTCTGTTTCTCAGCTTGTTCTGTTTTCTTTTCTACCTAATCTATTTCTGTCTATTTTCCCTTGGTTAATCTTGCTGCTTCTCTCCTTACTCAATCTGTTTCTCCATCTAATTATCTGTCCAACATCACTTCTACTATCATTGAAGTTTTGCCACATCCATATACCCACTATGGTCTTCAACAAGTATATTACATTGTCCGTTTGGCTAACTGGATATAAACTGATGAGCTGAGGAAAGATGTGGTAAATCTACAAGACTATCCTACTCTCTAAACCGTATGGAAGTAATAAATTAGCAAAAGAAATTTAACAGATAATTGATACAAAGTTTGTAACAGTCCAAATTACGCTCTTCCTTATAGTTTTAGGTTTTCATTACTAGACATTTATTTTCCTAGAGTTTGATTGAGTCCAAATTATCAGCTTTTCCAGTTTTCAATTTCCACAATGCAAGTTATTTAGTGATGACATTAGTCAAAACCAAAGGCAATTGTTATCCCATCAAGGCTGGATCATCTTTAAAAAGATGTTCTCAATTAATTAGAGCATAAAAATGAATATGTTTCAATGATAGAATGAATGACATTACTTAAAAAAAAAAGATAGAATGAATGACATTACTTATTAAAAAGATAGAATGAATGACATTTACTTATAAAAAAAAGATAGAATGAATGACATTACTTATATAAAAAAAGATAGAATGAATGACATTACTTATATAAAAAAAATATAGAATGAATGACCTTACTAATTTTCCTAAAAAGAACTAATTGCTGGTTAAAGAAGAAATCAAACTACAATGCATATGGTAAAATAAATTTAATATACCTATTAATTACACGAGTCAGGCAGTCTCTCAAAAGAGTAGTACTTAAATAAATTTCACGTTGTTCAATAAGATAAAGCAAGAGGTCACCTCTGGCATGGAAATGGTCGGACCACTGACTGACGAAGCGGAGTTGCTGTATTTTGTGGGTGTTGACTGTGTCATGGGAAAAGGTGAGTATTGAAGATCAGGCTCCCTCACAGTCTGAACGGTTGATGCCAGCAAATTGCTGGGCAACGAATTTGTATAGGCTTGCTGCAATAAGGACACAAAATTGAAATCAACATACAAAAGTGGATTTAGGAGCATTACGTAATCCCTTCATTTTCTCAAATCTTTTACAAATTTTTACTAACTTTGGGCATGTAATGTCACATATACTTTCTAAATGATTACAAGAGTCAGATTTTTTTTAAAATTGAAACCTTGAACAGCATGAATGTGCCTTTGACAATCATTCTTCATCTTAAGAGCTAATGCTTCAAAACCAGCTTGTGCCCAAAATACACAAAAGTTTGCATGGGGTACCGAGATATATTTGGCTTGTATCATTAATTTCATAACCATAAAGTTCACATGTCCAAGAAAAGACTGCAAGCTTAAATATTTTACCATTACACTTGAGAACTGAGCAAGATTCTGCATCTGAGAACTTGTCTGTGGGGCAGCAAATGCAGCATTTAACTGTTGGTTGTTTTCATAAGTATAGCCAGGCGCAGATGAAGGAAACGTATACGGATTTCCCTGAGCAGCTTCAGGGGTTTCCTGTTTCAACACCTCTGTCTGAGAATCTGATGTAGAATCATAATTCCCCGCACTTACATTAACTCTATGAACCATATTTCCATCTGAGGTATTTCTGAGATGCTCATCCCCATAATACTCGGGATTTCTGTATACAAATATATTTGAGATAATTGTAAAGATTCCAAAGAACCAACAATAAAAACACTAAAGTTTAATCACAAATAAATACCTAGTGTCTGAGTGTGCAATTGGCGAAGCATCTCCTGCCTCAGATGTTTCTTCCAAGTTATCATTCAAAGGCCGTGATGCAAATGGCCCAGAAAAACCAGAGCCAATGCCAGATCCAAAACTTCCAAAGCTCAAGTGTGAGCAATCTTGAGTATGAACTTGCAGGTGATTTGGAATTATTACACCAGGCCTATCCTCTTCATTTGGTGCTCCCCGGTCATCATTCTGTATACTTAATTGCTGCAAATTCGCAGCGACAGATGAAGCACCATCTTCAGCTGAAATAGAATAACACGAAATAAGTGAATGTAAGTCACCAAAAATTCCTAGAAAAGACTATGACATAAGCATTAATTTACACATCAAGATAATATTATCTGATACTTAAAAGAAGTTACTTGAACTCTATACTAAATAATCAATTAAATGGTTCATCCCACCCATAAATGGAGTAAAAAAATATTTTGGTTTGCGGGGGCAATTCACAATCTGTATGTGATGCACTTATTCTATCCACAAACCTAATTTTCTTTTTGTACATCCATTTTGTAAAAAGATGAATGAGCACAAAAAAAAACAAAAAAGAAAAACATAAGTTCAAAATAAACATTCCCAAATAAAACAAAAATAAATAGCCCTACTCAAACATAGATAAATTATCTATGACCTAATACTAAAAGCAACCATGATGTTTTTATAAGCAACCATGATTAACAACTTTACTAGATTAATCTGACTAGCATTCCAATATCAACAGTCATGGTATATAGTTCACAACCATCCACAGCTTTACATAAAGGACTAAAGAAACATCAAAAGCTCAACAGATCCTTCAGAATCTAGGGCAACACAAAAAGATGCATACTACAGTGACTCACTCAAAAGTAAGGCACCATGCCTCTCTCCTACATTTTCTCGTAATACAATACATTTTGTGGTAAAGCCAATATATTTGGTGGTATTTCTTTACCACCAAATGTATTGTTTTACCACCGAATGTGAGTTTTTTTTACCACCAAATGTATTCTTTCACCAGAAAATGTATCTAGTGAGGTATGGTACTCACATTTAAGTGAGTCGCCATAGTACCCACCCCCTAAAAAATTAAATGAACAAGCAGTTTTTACTTGAACAGTGCAGATGAATCTGTGAGAAGAATATACATCTCAAGCAGGAAGATTGACCTTTACAGCTATGAAATCTTTGTTCTCTCTACTTTCTTTTTAAGTACGGTTAATAAGTTTAGTCGACTTTTCTTCAATTATAATCATCTAAGATTTTCACAATTCAAATTTTAGCTGATGCTGAACCTTAATCCCTAGTGGTTCAAACATGAAAGACAAATTCCAGGTCAGAAGAAAATGCAAACCAGCAACCTCACCTTCATTACGCTCAAATGGATGCCTTTGAGTCTGGTAGGAATTCATGTTATACAGATTATTATCAAAGAGAGATGAACCAACAGAATTATCCTCCTGTATATTACTGGATACAGAAGCGGATCCAACATGGTTAGCACCGAGAGTTTCAACTGGATCATCTTCTTCTGCCTGAACCTCATCTAGATGTTGATTATTTCTATCCAAAGGCAAGTTAGATGGATCAGCATATAGCTCAGACTCTGCAGGTGCCTCTAAGACAGACACACTATTAGCTGGTCGGCTCTCGATTAAGGGCCATTCATCATTGGGAGGAGCATGCTGGCTTGCAGAAACTTCTGGTTCACTGTCTATTTCTGACACCTTTGAAGCATGATCTTGTGATGAATGCAAATCATGATGCGGTGCTGCTGAAGGTGCCATAACGTGGTGATTATTAACATTGTGGTGAGGTGGGTTAGTCACAGCAGAAGCCTTGCTATGTGGCCTACCCATCTTCACAATGTCAGCCATAGATACTTGACCAGGGGCCCCAAACCACGCAGATTGAAATCCAGAAGGAGGCTGTGAGGATGAAGAAATTCCATCCCCTGAGCTTACTGAGAATATTTTATTTTCTGTAGCCATAGAATCACTGCAGAAGATGTGAAATGTACATGAGAAAGCAGTAAATCCAGAGGAAAGACAGAACAATGTTAGTAACATATCACACGAGCCTCTGAGAGGCCAACCAAGCTAGAAAAGAAATTTGAAACTGAACTAAAAGTTTACGAACTCTTTTACTTTATCGACATGACATGTAAATTTAAATGCACTATATTTCCATATCCCAATTCCTAAATCACAATTGTAGCATAAAATCATAAAATATGAAAGTCATCTTCTCAACTTATTTTATTTCCAAGAAGACCCCATGATTTCTGCACTAAAATGATATGATTAATCCTACCACAAAATCTGTGGAACAAAACAATGAGAATGCAGTCAAAACTTCAATTGCTTTTCCAAGTCATGACGAATGCAGTCATGATGTGTCAGAAAATATAATTCCATTATCCACTTTAGCAAGTTTTAAGGTTCCACCTCAGTTAGGAAACGAAAAAATTTCACCCCTTCTTCCAGTACCACAACACTCACGACTAACACTCAGTGTCACTCTACTTACTTTGGAACATAGTTCAGAGCACATCTCCAACTATCTCTTGTGACTTTTGGTAATGAGGGCTGCTCTTTGTTTGGTTTAAGAAGCCACAACTTCAGCCATAATCAGATCAAACACATATACCTTTTTCTTAAGCTACATAAACCTATCATGTGTTGTTAAGCTACATTTTCTTCTTAACCCCAACTTAAAAATTGCCAACTGAAGCCTCTAAGATTCAGGAAGGATACACAAAGCCCCCCCCTAATATGCCCTCTTTTATTACCAAGAATGCATTCAATAAGAACTAAAAAAATTATTCATTAAACCAGCATCCTCGTTACATAAATTAGAACAGTGACAACAATAATATGTCATTACATTTGTTCCAATAGCATTTCAAACTCTCAATTGGCAGAAACCAAGAGATGTATTAGTTGGAGGATTTAAGGAATAACCTATGGGATGGAAGTTGCCAGTTCATGATATTCCCTGTGATACCGGAAGCAGAAGATGAAGAACCTGCATAAGCATGTGTTCCATTTTCCTTCTTGTATGCAGGTTTACCATATGAGGTGCCAGACTCTGAACCAAAAAAAAAACAAATGATGTGAAGATGTCAATTAAACGGCTAAATCAATTTCCAACTAATAATAATATTGGTCTGTTGACCATATTCACAGTACAGTATGTTCATACCATTCGAGCTGAACTGGGTTCCACCACCTCGTCCAACATAACGGTCAGTACCACCTCTACTCCCACGACTTGAGGTGTTACTAGCACCACGTGACCTGTAATCCGTTGAATCCTTATTCTGAAAATAGGAGCAAGACAAGTGAAAAGGGATAACAACAAGCATCAGAACCATTTAACTTCCATTTTGACAATAAAACTAAAAATTAAACTTCAATAAGCCAAAGAAAGCTCCTGAAAAAGTGAGTACATCAATTATATGACTAAGAAACTAGATGACAGACATATCTTAAATAATGTAAGCACTTATATCATGCCTTTCGCCAATTACGCAGCAAGCAATGCCAGTCATGGTTACCAGACAAAATTCAATAAGCCAATTATATGACTAAGAAACTAGATGACAGACATATCTTAAATAATGTAAGCACTTATATCATGCCTTTCGCCAATTACGCAGCAAGCAATGCCAGTCATGGTTACCAGACAAAATTCAATTTAAAAAAAGGCAAACAGCATAAATGTAGGCATTTTCCACATGCACGCACCTCTTTTTTCTTTTCTCGTTTGCTCTTCACCTCATGGAAAGGATCTAAACAATTAATAAACTTCAGGTTAGACATGAACTTGAATAAGAACAAGAGATATAAAGAGCAAGTAAACCCTACGACTTCCTCTTGCATGCAATAAGACTACATACATCGGCATTACTATCAGTTCTAGTGAAAGAATAAGGAAACATGTGCGGCTTGGAATCAAAATTTCAAATAGGAATAACAAATGAGACAAATGGGGCTCAACTCAAAGATCATTACGATAATAAAAAAACTTATAAGCACATGATCACAAGCAAACAATCAACAGAATAATCAAAGCAAAGTACAATCACCGATAAGCACTCCTGGTAATAAAATTTAATAAGATGCAATGAAATGCATAAAGCTTCTTGCTATTGACCATAAACAAGTTCAAAAATGATGATAACAGAAATGTTGCATACAACTGCAGCTTGCCAAATGTTAGGTTGTACAAACACACAAATTGATTTTTACTCCAGAAAGGAACTTGAATGCCACGGAACTCTGTTATAGCAAGGAACGATAAGGCACCATGTTATTTTAGTTGCGTTCTACAAATGGCAGTCAGACAGCACATCATTGCACCACACTCATTTCAGATTTTGAAGTATATTAGGAAGTTTCACCTCCTGGCTGACATTGAGTTCAGGACACCAGCCGAACTTCCTTTCAAAAATATTACACTAGCGTTCTGGTAATAGAAATCAATACAGACTTGCATGCACGCATACATAAACTTAAGTGGGTGTGTATGTGCATGAGTGTGTGTGCTAGCTACCTACATTTATTTACATGCGTAAATATTTGAGATGCCCCACCTCCATAACTTAGCATCCTAGTGAAAGGGATAGTTCTAGAATGCCAATGATGACTATGTTCTCATCTTTTGTAACATTATCTTAAACAGGGGTTGGGATCCTCTCTCTATTTGAGAATTGAAATGAAGATCAAGTTCATGGTGAGATTGAATGCCACCATGAAAAACTTCACATAATGAACGTAACTCCATTTCAATTTTCAAATAGAGAGGATCTCAATCCCTTCAACAGCATTACTTATAAAAAAAAAGTCTTATCTCCAACAACAACATTGACACTGACTTGCTACATTAGAAAGTTCTAACTTTTACATGTCACAAAATTCCTCCACATTAAAATTTCAATTCCTTTTTTCTTTGGACATTGATTCAGGAAGCACAAGCGCACAGTCAGTCAAGCTTCCTGAAAAATGTCCCTTTTCTTTTAATGCCATGAGCAATGAGCATTATCATTCAAAAGTTTAAAATAACATAAAGAACTGTAAATGTAGCAAAGGCTAGTACAGACAGACACACAAAGAGAGAGAGAGAGAGACAGAGAGAAAGCAAGAATGAGAAATAATAATTGAACATATTGATTCAACCAAACGCATAAAAGCTTCAATTTTCACTTCTTCACGCACACAGAGAGACGACAGAGTAAGTAAACATAGAATTGTAATCAAAATTATTGAGGGGGCAGAGAAATTTACTACTCCCGAGGAAAACTCTTAAAAACCCTAACAAAAAAAATACTTCTAACTCCTAAAATAAAGGAAAACAATACAAAATTACGAATTCAGAGTCACTGCGATTAATCATCGAACTTTTTTTTGAACTGTAATCATCGAACTTAAGAGTTAAACAACTACTCGGTTAACGTACGATTCACTTTTTTTTATAACTCATTTTTCTGGCATAAAAAAACAAAAATCCTCCATTAGACTCAAGTAAACTCTCGTTTTCCTGCACTTTCCTCCGATTTTTCTCAGCAAGCAAACAAAGCACAAAGCCAAACGAAAAGAAAATAATCCGATTAAAGTAAAAACAATTAAAAGGAAACGGAACCTTGAGAGAGGAGACGATTAACGGCCTCGTTAGGGTCCATGTTACAGTCTTTAAGCATAGCATAGATCTCCTGCTCGGGGCAGTTCACAATCTCCTTCAAGCTCTGAACCATCTTCCTAGACCCCGCCGGTATCCCAGAAATTCCACTACTGCCCTTCCCTATACCATTATTTCCCCCTCCACCCTTCCAACTCATCTTTCCCTCTCCCTCTCTCTTCCTCCCCCCTCCCTCTCTCTTAATAAAGTGATAAAACTCACACAGATCTAACAAAAAGGGCGTCGTTAGGTTGCTCCTCCTGTCTCTTTCACACGCCGCGACGAGAAGCAGACGAAGAAGAAAAAGAAGGAAGAGTTAGGATTTTATCTAAAGAGCGCTTTCTCCCTTTTCGCACCGAAAACCCTCTCTGTGTATAATTGAGCGTGAGCAAAATAGTTTATTGTTTTCTGGTTTTTGGAATGAACGGTTTTTTTTACTTTAAGCGGAACTGTTTCTGCGTTAGGACGAGTGGTTATAACACGCACCCATTTTATGGTAATTACTATCGAATAAAAAAACACGAAAAACTAAGTAATAATTTTAATATTTAAATTTTTTAAAATAATAATTATTTAATTTTTTATTATTAATAAATTTTTTTGATTTTATGTTTACTGTAACTGAATCGGATCCGTGAAATTACTATCTTTATATAATCTTTTTTGTTTTGAAATTAAATTGGATTGAACTATCCTTAGAGGAAGAAGTTGCCCTAATAACACAATGAATAAGGCTTACAAGATAATGTCATCTCAAGGAAATAATATCATGGATTTGAGTTCGTAGGAGTTATCACAGAATCAAAAAAATCTATTGATATTAATAATTTTTTTTATTTCACGATAAGTTTACATACTTATATATTAGATCGTCACTTATAATAAATATATGGGAACATCACTCATAATATAAAATCTTCTTAAAAAACTAAGACATAAGGTTTTTTTATAAAATCAAGAAATAAGTTAATTAATAGTCCTATTGATTTGAAGTTTTAAACCAATATAAATTTTAATTTTAAATTTTCCCCCTTTCAATAAAAATAATTAAACTCTCCTCTCTCTTTCGTTTAAATTGTAATTATTTAACTACACATAATTTCCGTTAAAAAAACATGCGCAATTTTAGTGTCAATTATTCAAGTTTATATAAATCGAGAGGGAGAAATTTTTATTTTTATTAATTATTTTGTGTTACTGATAAAAAAAATATTTACTATTTTGTGTTAACAAACATTTAGTTTTTTATTATTATCTCTAGTAAAAAAATACTTTGATGTGATCAAATATTTAATTTAGCAGTAACTTTTTTGTTGTCATGTGTGAAACATTGAAAAAAAATATAAATAGATTAAAATCCATTGTTATACTATCAAATAAAATAATTATATTAATTCAATCATACAATGGGTGATTATTGATTTTTTGTACCATGTTGTGTCTCTTTTGATAAATGTACATAAACATGCGTATCCACACATATTCTCTCATTAATTGTATGATCATTATGATAAAATAGTATTATTTGCCAATTTCTAAAACTAATCATGAAATGAATTTAATTTAATTAAGTGAGAAGTCGCACGGAAATGGTAAAATTACTTCTATTTTGTTTTGATATTTAAATTTATAATAATGTTTTAATTAAATTGCATTATTAAAAGTATTTAACTTGAATTAAGAACATTATGATGAATTAAAAATAAATAAAATAGATATTAATAATAATTTTTAAAGTGCCAATAACACCACTATATCACGTGGTAGACGCGATCTTGAAAAGTGAATCCAATATTCAGTTTGAAAATAGAGAGAAAAGATTGATTAGGTTTATTCTAGTAAGTCTTGATCTTATTGAACAAGTTCCGTGGGAGTTACCAAGACTAAAAAAACTCACTAGTAATCATGGAAAAATTGAATAATAATTATATAAAAAAATTTAAACATAAAAAAATTTCAGAACAGAAAAAACTCATTAATAATTATAAAAAAATTGAATAATAATTATATAAAATAAATTAAATACTAAAATTACTATTTAATTTTCTCGTAACAATAAAATAATAAGCATACCTCTTTTTCATCATTAAAAAAACTTTATTTTATTTACTTGATAAGAAAAAATTAAGAGAATCCAAATGTGAGATGTGATGACTCCCATCCAACGTTAGTGCAATGGAAAAAAATCATATTTTATATATAAGACTCATGATTTTGAAAGCAATTTAAATATATTTTTTGAAGATACGATATTACAAATGATATCAAATATTGTGATTTGTTATCTCTGTGACACACATCCCACATCAATAATTTTGTTTGTTTTCTTTTGTTTTGAATATAAAATTTATTTTTGAAAAGTATAAAAATATTGGAATCCTTTCCAATAATCAAGGATTAGTGCTCCACAGGACTAATATCACTAATGTTACTTACATGACACTAAGGATTGACTCGGACCGAATTGAGTTTGAATACTAAGGTATTCGAGTTCAGTTTGAGCTTAAATGAAAAAATTCGAATTGAGCTCTAAAATTGAACTCAAACTTGAGCTTAATAAATTTTATGAAGGATTAAACTCGATAACAACAGAGCCTATTTGAGCTCACGTTTGAGCTTGAGTTTTGGATTACCTATTCGAGCTCAAATCTGAACTATAATTTTAATAAATAAAAATACTAATTAAATATTGGTTCGAACTCAATAATATCTTATCAAATTGTTCGAGAGCTTTTCGAACCGAATTTTAAGTTATTCAAACTCGACTCGATAAGTTATTCGAACCTAATTTTCAGATTTAAGTTTGACTCGAGCTCGACTCAAACCGAACTTTAATTGAACTCAAACTCGAATACTTCTATTCCGACCATACATAGCATCCATCAAAGGTAACATTGATCCATAGTTATTAGAGAGGAGCGTGTCACAATATATTAATTGTGTCATTTAAGTACTCTTTGATTTGTATGAAATATCTCTTACTTTCTCTTTTTATATCAATCGTTATCGCACACCTCGATCTACTATGAATGAGGTGTATATTTTCCCAAATTTCAAGTTGTTTGACCAGAGATTAATCAATTCGTGTCTTTATTTCCATTCGAACATCAATTGATATTACTCAGATTTTTTCTTAAGTTATTGTGATGACTTGATTAGTTTAATATCCGTAAAAATACTGTGTTTTATCAACTTTGTTATTTGATAAAATCACTTACCTCGTTCACACCGAGATGAGAGAGATAAAAAAATGCATAATTTTTTTTGAGTTTATTTTTTCTTTTTAATCAAACTGTTCTATAAAATAATTTATCCGAACAAATTTGTACTATTTTCTGATTTGAAAAACTGCCCGGAAGATTGTTTTTTTTGGCGACAGTAGTCTGAACCTGTTTTAAGCATGGAACAATGGAAATAATTTAGTGTACATACATGGGATAAGTTATCCATGAAAGTTCAACATAAGAGACCAAGTATCCAAAACAGCTTGCTTGAAAAATGCAGTATAATTAGCTTAGTTAGTAAAATTACTTGTCATACACAAGAGACCTGGGATCGAATCTCGCATACATCAGGGAATGGTGAGAGAAGGGAAGGGGGAAGAGTACATCCCGATGTGTAGCTCATAGGCTCAATGGGTCTCCAATGAGAGAGAAGAAAGAGAAGAAAAATGCAGGGACAATTAATGAATTTCTGAATTCATTGTCCGAGGGAGACTTGGCTATAATCCATTTCATCCTGCAACTCTTCTCAGCTTTTCTTGGGGATCCAAACCAGAAACCCGATCTATTAAGCTGCAAAGAGCCGTAAAGACAAGATTTGTTTAGAATTTACGAACACAAAAGGTTTTCTTTTATCTTCTTTTTTTCCTCAATGCAGGATAAAAGAAACAAAGGTTTTCTAGCTAATAAGAAAAAATAGCATACTTTGGAAAACCAGAACCAGGTCCGTTTGGCTCACTTGCAGATGGATTCCCAAAGTACTGAACTGAAATAAAACCACTCTCTGTCCTTCCTGCAGGCACAGGAGATTTGTTGAAGCTTCTAGGTGCTCCTCTGGATGACATTCCTGTAAAGACAATTGACAAAACAATGAGCAAGAAATTATGGGTTTGAAAGAACAAATTCATTCAAAACAATCTCAAATCAGTTCAGCTTTCTTGCTTTGAAACATAGATTAATGGCAATCAAACATAGATTAATGAATGCTTATATCAACACTTCAAAAGGACCTTGCAGGATGAGCAAATTGTCCAGGAAAAACTTGAGAATGATTGATGCTGCTGAAAGCACCATGAAATCGTATGAGAATAGAGTACCCTGATCACAGAAATTATCTTTCTAAAGACTAATTCCAGTTCACCATTGACATATTAGGAATAAAGTGAATAACTGAGAACTTGCAACGAGCACAAACTGTCTCATATGATGGTAAGCAACATATTTGCTTCTTATTTCTCAGCTTCTCACCAACCAACAATCCACTATAAGGGAAAGTGACAGGAGAAGAAGACCCAGAAAGGAAAAATAAATTGAAATAAGGAAGGTAAAATAGGACAATGGGGCATAAAGAGGCTACGAATCTAATCATCTTTCCGATGCTTATGAATGAAAAATGTAAAAACAGGTCTAAACTTGAAACTTGTCATATATAATACAGTTAATACTATAAACAAGGTAACATGCCAAGCAGGGAAAGAGCAGCATACAAGAAGAAAAATTCATGGGAAGACATATTCATCTACTTACTAGCCGATAAACATCCAAGATAAGGAAAATACATGAATCTTAGGCACCAATGGCATCTGAAAGTAACAAATGGAAGAAATAGCATGCACTAAAAACATACAATGAAGAGATATTGCAGAATTATACACAAAAATAGAAGGGTCTGCATCAGATGATTCAAAGAAAAGAAATTTTATTATAGTCCAAATCAAGGACTGCATTCTGATGGTTTAAACTCAGCCAAGTACAATTACCAAAAATAAGGAAAAAAAGATTGAGCTAAGAGATCCATTTGCTCCAGGAACAAGTCAATAACTGTAAGGCAAGCAACAAAATACTAAAGGAAGGCTAAGTAAAATGTAAATACAGTTGGAAAACATTACCTTGAGCGATTATCACAAGACAGAAGAGAACGGTGAACGCGATGGCGAATAGACTGCCACCAGATGATGATGCCTTTGTGCCTTTCATCTTCTTCAAGGCTTTCATTCGTTCTATCCTAGAACGCTTCAACATGGCGAGTTCAGTTATCTCCTTGATTAGCTTCTGGTCTGCTGCATCCAATGATGGACCTCTTGGAGGTCTGGGAGGTTTTGAAGGCTTTTTATTGCTCGACTTCTTACGTTTCTCGTTCTTGGTCTTATTCTGTACATCATCCTTGGCCTTTTCTCCTTCCAGATTCTTGTGTGTAACTGAATTGACATTCTCCACGCAAACCCCATTGGAATCTGACACATTGCAACACAAACTTACCCTGTCTTCACCCTTGATTGATCCATCAACAAACCCACCATAATCCATGGCGAGCAACATTTTTGCCTGTGTTTTAACTCCTGAGTTGAGGCTTTTGCTTGAATCTTGTTCACTGAATGTCACCCCACTTTCAAGATCGACCTCAAAATCTCTATCTCTTGGAGCTATGTGATCCATTATAAGGCTGAGGATCCAATCTAGTTGTTTATCTTCAGCTCAAACCCAACACCTCCACTGAGAATTCAAGTCCTTGAATTCAACCCATAACACAAAGATTGCCTCTTTACCAGTTGATCACAGGTTAAGGCAAAAGGTGTCAATAAATACTATAACTTCATGAGGCAGATGGAACTTTCCAGCTTTAACTTACAATTAAGACTAAAATATAGTATTCAACAATTCAAAATTAACTTGTTTTACACGCGTGTTGCCTTTTTCCCACTTATGACCAATCAATAAAAGTAATAAAGTAGCTCCCCCGTTTCACCTTGTCTTGCTAAAGCCCCAAAAATTCCAATCTCCTAATTTTAATCCCGAAATAGAACAAAATTCTGCATTTACTAATACCACACACAAAAACAAATCAATCAGAAAAGTACCCATTATGCATTATGTATAATAAACTCTTCATACTGAAAGAATGTGACCTCAAATTCCTAAAAGAGTACCCCCAAAAAAATCCTAAAATACTTGAAACCAAAGCAAAGAACAACAACACATGAAAAAAAAAAAAAGAGCCAGGAACAACATTTTTAGGCAACAAAAAGCAAGAGTTGCATAAATTTCATCAAACCCACCAAATGTAGCTAAACTAAAAACAACAACTAAAGCTATTCATAACTTGTGGATGCAAATGCTGTATCGATAATCAATAAAAGTACAAAAATCCAAACATCAAATATTTTTTCCCATTAGAGAGAGAGAGAGAGATGAATCAAAGAGGAAAAGCAAATACCTTGAAAAGAAAGCGAAGAAACCCCAGATCCGAAGCTTGTAGGAGCAAAGAAATCAATATAAACAAATAACAACAGATAATGGCTTAAAAAGAGGGAGAGAGAGAGAAATATAAGGAAGGGACGAGGGTTTAAGGAGAGAAACCGGGAAAGCGGTGGATGGAGTATAAAACCGGAATTTGAAGATATATAAACTGTCTCTATTGCATTGCATATGTGCTGTCTCTCTGCGTCTTATAAAGACAGCGGAGGTTTGGAGAAATTTTGGCTGGGTGGGTCGGCTTAGATAAGTTTGAAATTTTATTGATAACCTTGAAATATTTATACTGGTAATATTTAGTTTTTGAGTTTTATATTTATATTAATATTATTAATAATTTTTAAAAAAAATTATTAATAAAAATTATTAATTAATTTAAATCATTAAATATAGAACCAAAACATTAAAAAATATTCAAAAAAAAAATATGTACATGAGATAACGCTGTCAATGAAACTTCACCGACACATGCCTTTTTCTTTTTCTTTTCTTTTTAATTTCCAATTTTATCCCACGTTTTTATTGCTAGTAGTTTTATTCCTTGTTTGGCCAACCTTTACTGGTAGGTTTTCTTAAACAGCACAAGTTAGGCTAAACTTTTTTTTTCCTTTTAATCTGCTTTTAAACAAAAATAAAAAACTGTTTAAATTATTCTGATTTTGGGGATACCACCGATTTTTTAAGAGTTATCACTCGAGAAAGTTCAATAATAATTATGAAAAAATTTAATGTAACTTTTCAGGGTTTTTAATATGTTTTTTTAATGGAAACTCACATTTTTAAAATTTTCAAAAAAAGAAATAAATTAATATATATACACGAAATGTATATCGCAATTCAAACTTACTTATCAAAATATAAATTTAGTCCATCAATCTTCAAAGTAAATATATTTTAAATATATTTATATAATACCCATAATCCAACTCAATTCAATCAACTTAATTAAAAAAATTCTCCACCAAACTTCTAAAAATCTAAATTTAACTCCGCATCAACTTGAGGTCGATTTCGCTGATAGACTGATTTCTATGTTCATCGTTATTGCTCTCCTTTCTGTGGGAGGAGGGAGGAGGGAGGAGGGAGGGGGTATAAAAGAAAAACATTATGATGTTTTATCAAGTTTTGTTGCCCTCTGTTGAAAGATGTACATGTGCACACTACAATTATGAAGTACATACTATTATTGGCAAAATGTAAGCGATAAAAAATCATTTCAATTATGATGGGTAAACTCCTAAACAATTTATATATATACTGTTGTTTAATATAGTTTTTGTGTATAAAAAGCAAAAATCATTACGTGAATGTCAATTAATTTAATCGATAAAGTTACTTATGTTTATACAGGAGAGTTGGGTTTTGAATCTACCCTTATCAGAAATTGAAGAACACGAAAAGGAAGAAGATGCATTCTATTGTATAACCTACACAAATGAAAAATTCAGAAAAAAAAAAAGAAATTTATCTTTGACATTTTACGATTGGGTTAATTTGATAATAAGTTTTGAAATAGTGTAAATTTGCCTCCGAGTCTTATTTTTTAGGTTAATTAGGTATTTCGTTCAATTTAATTGTCAAGAGACACGTGAAAAACATGTTGAGCCTCCCAAACAATGATAATTTGACGTGAAAAATAAGATTTAATGAAAAATTGACATAAAAACATGGTCCAACAAGCCTTTTCACATGTTTTTTGACAATCTAATTGGATGAATGACCCAATCGATCTGAAAAATAAGACTTTAAAACAAATTGACACTCTCAAAACTGATCAAAATGACTTAATTGTGAAATCTCGAGAATAAATTTATTTATTTTTCTTCAAAAAAGCTATTTCATAAACTCACTCAAACGGAATCTTGTTCCCATTTTAAACTTTATGAAATGATTTATGCTTTCTATAAATAAAAGTGAGATCAAAATTCTTTTAAAAAGATTTTTGAAAAAAAAATTGAATTAATAAACTAATAGTTGTGTAGAAAAAATATTTTACCAAACACAATAGATTTTAACTTCACAAACGCTTTTGTTAAAAGTTATTTCGAAAATAAAAAACATTTTGACAATCATAAATATTAGGGTAAATTTCACTAAAACTATCTCCAAGTTTGTTGAAATAATACTAACATATCAAACTTTTTTGAAACTCACGATTCACTCCAAAATATCAATTTTCAACATCAAGCAGTCCAAAAAAACTTTATTTGAAAAACAAAAATTTTAATTGGATATTACTCTTCACAATGATCAAAGTCCCTTAGTGTTAAAATATCTTCAAGTGATTATGATAAGTTTAATAATTCTATTTATCAATTATTAATCTCAAAATTGTTTATAACATAAATTTTTAGATTATTTGAATGCAAATTTAAAAAAAAAACATGCAGTATCATTTTAAAAACATAAAAGTTTGTCTTTGATTTTTATATTGTGATGGCAATTGATTTTAATTTATTTGAGAATGCGATAGGAAGTGATACTATAATATTTTTAAAATATAAAATATATAAAGTATAATTAATTTTATACTATATAATAGAATATAAATCCATTTAAAATATACTTTTAACAATTTTCGAACAAAAAAACAACGATAATTTTATTTTAAAAAAACCTTAAAAAATTTCTTCATTTTTTTAATACCTCTATTTTTTTAATAAAAAAATTAACATTTATAATACTTAAAGGTACTTTAGTCATATGAAAAATAATATTTAATTAAAATTTTAATTTTTTAAAAAAATTCATTTTAAAGTGCTTAATAGTGAGAATTAATATTTTGAGGTGAATTATAATTTAAAAAAAAATTTAATATATTAATATCATTTCAACAAATTTAAATGTAATGCTGTAAAACTTACAAAAATGGGATGATTGAGTTTAGGCAAAGAGTATAGATAAAGCAAGGGTCTGACTGGTGAGAAATCAACTTCCCTAAATATTAAGGCAAACGCTATACATGGACCCCGAAAACTCATCGAGTCATCGTTAATAACAATGTAGCTCCGCTGGCTGGATCAAAATGGGGGATATGGGGAATACAGTACTGTCTAAAAGAACAGAAGTGCCCATATTTTGTATTTGATAGGGACTTTAGCCATAAAGAAAAGGTGAACTTCTAAGATATGACCCATTACCCAAGGAAATAAAGAGAAAATAAGGCTGTGCGCAAACAAAGATAATATTTGGACCTGTAGGGCCGACACACCATCTCCACACGCGAGATTTAGGAAAAATATGGAACATGTCAAAAGTCGTGTGCTGGAATTTAAATTGAAGATGTTTGATGCCATGTCGGTGGGAAGCTCTTTGGAACCCACCTGTTTAGTAGAGACTCTAAAAATCTTTTGGCCCATAACCCATTTAGACATGAAGTTGAGTCTAACTAATTCACTTTGAAAAGACCATAACATTGATCTCCATCTTTCTTTTGAGCCCCTGATTTTGTACACAGCTTAGCAAACCAAACTAAAGAACCAATAGAGAAATGATATCATGTAAAGATTGTTAACTATCATTCATCTCAAAATTTTAAGTAATGCATATCAAAGTAATATATATTTTAACACTCCCCATCACGCTCATAACTCTAGAGATGATATGGATCAGACAAGAAAAAATTATTAAAATTCGAACACAAAACATTTAGACTACTATTGATCTCAAAAACTTAGGCGGAAATAGATCAATAATATGCGTCAAAGTCATATATATTTTAACAAAGATGAACACAGACCGTTTTATGTTTTTTGGGATTGGGAGAACAGTTACAAACCAAAAGAAAAGCATTTTGATATGCATCATTTGTTTCATAGGAAATAAGAAAAGGTAGAAGAAGATATGCATCTTTGAGGTTTTATGCAGAGTTATTAATTTTGTTCTGTTTTGGTCGAAAGGGTTGAAATGTTTCGGTTTCAACACTAAATCGAAATGAAACACTCCTATATTTCGTTTTGCCTTTTATTTCAGTTCATTTCAATCGAAACATCATATTTCGATCAAAATATTACAAGCTAATTTTTTTTTATTAATATTTTTGAAAATTTTAATGGAATAATTTGAAAACTTCCAATCTTTCTCTTCAATAAAATATTAATGTTTGAATGATAATTATTTTATTATGATATATATATGAATGAAAGGTATGTAATTTGAAGTAGGACAAAATCTCAATTTGGATATATATCAAAAAAATATTTATAGTTTATTTTAAACCAAAAATTTAGATAACATTAATTTGTATATTTGAATAATGATTATTTTTTTTATAATTATATATATATTTAAAATAAATATAATTTGATAAGTATACATTTGATAATACTAACAAATCTAAAATAACATACTAAAACAAATCGAAATCAAAATGTTTCATTTAAATAGTTAAACTGAAGCTTCGTTTGACACCAAATTTACAACTAACCAAAACCTTTTGGCAGCCTCAATAAATCTCTATATATGTCATCATCCAGAAAATTGAATGAAAATGAGTCATTTTAAGAAGCAAATCCACGTGGGAGATAACAATCTGTCTCCCTTCAATGAAACATGCATGCAAGAGAGCAATATCTCAATAATGAAAGAAAGAATCCACGAAAGATTTAAAGATGGGACATTACATGCTTTATTAACTTCAAATAATTCAATAATTCAGTAATCCAGTCAAGAGATATAAGGCTGTGCAGTGCATACGAACATATGATGCTTTAGAGAGGTCAAAGTCATCAGTACTAAGCCAATGAGATACAAAACCACATGGACCTGGATTTTCCAAATCCACCTTGGTCAATCAATTCCCCGTTAATAGAGAAATTTGCGGTAGATCGATTTACTTAGACCAAGCTAATAAAAAAGTGCTATGTACACAAATCAAACAATCAAGTACATATGTTACTTACCCTTTTTCATTGGCTAATTGGTTTACATAAACCCAGTCTATTCAACAATTTCTCTACTCATGGGGGATTGGCCATGGATTACTGAATTATTGATTCAAGTTCTTCATTTTAAACAGTATTAAGTTGTAGTTCTTATGACATTCCATCAAATTCTATCTTGCTCCAATTACTCCTTTTTAACATAAACTTTTTATAGAAAAACAACATGCTTAAAAACAAACACATTTTATTCATGTGGATTATAGAAATAATATGTTAAATTTTCTTCAGGATATCCACAAAACTAGTTTCCAACTTGTCTGTATGTAACTTATTTATATAAACAAGACAATCCCAAATCTTAATGTATTTAAGAATAAGTTTCTTCTCCTAAGATAATCAATCAAGTTTCACCTCCTCAATTAGATCAAAGAATTTTAACATCTTTCCTAATTTATTTTTCTACTTCATTATTTTAACTTTTCAAATGATTTAGACTTGTACTTGACCGTTAGGGGACCACATATGTCAATGTGTATAACCCTAATACATCAACGTCTCTTTCTCCATTTCCACTCAATGAAGATTTAGTCATCTTCCCCAAAAAAAGCTTCACAAGTTGGATAAGATTCAAAATCCGATAGATCCAACTATCCATCCTCTACCAACTTGTTTACCATATCCTTATTAATATGACTTAGTATTAAGTGCCACATAAGAATGATTTACATCATCTTATTTCTTTTTAATTTGTTCGATGTTGAAAATATTACTATCTACTTCAAGAATATAAAGATTATTATTCAATGTACCAGTACCATAATAATTATTATTAAAATAAATAGAACAATAGTCCTTACATAAAATTCATAATCTTCCCTATCTAATTTTGAAATTGAAACAACGTTTCTAATTAAAACTAACACATAATAACAATTCCTAAGTTCTAAAGTTTCTCCACTCCAAGCAATATATCCCCATTTTCAAGTCGCAGGTCCACCTCACCTTTGCTCAGCTTTCTACTTCTTATCAATGCCTGCAAAGTCAATTATATCTAATTATGATTCAAAACCAATCATTTACGGGTCACCAAGTAGGTGGAAAATCTTGATTTGGGTACTAAAACTAAAGATAGTAACGGAACACAAGATGCATATAGTGAATAGGTTAAAATTTGGAGCAACAAGGCCTAGTGGTACCTCCAAGTCTTCCATATAGAAACTCGGGTTTGATCCACCTCCTCGCCAATGTACCAAGACAAAATTTTGGAGCAAGCAGATAAAACCCTAACTTGTGAGTTATGACCATGAGCACATGAACATTCAAACACATTTTGTCCAGTTCTTAGAGAATATTCAATCAATATAACGTGAAGACTCAAAATTTGTGCCTACAATCAAATGTATTCAATTCGACAAATAATTCCATATGATATATTCCTATAAACAAAGTTATAACTAGATTGATGGAGCATCTTACACTATTATTGACAAGTAATTCCATGTGACTTCTAAGGCTTGAAAATAGCTGCAGCAGCAATTGATAGCTTGGAAGCAAAAACATGAGGCTGAGATCATTTTTATTGATCACACCTCTGACAATATTTGATTGCAGGAAAAATTACTGATAAAATATAAATGATTAATATCCACTTTTCAGATTTTCTTTCCCAGAAATGAAAGGATAAATTCAAGTACATTCAGATTGAGGATGAACCGAGGGAAAGTAGGCTCTTTCACCATGGCAACAGCACATCCACCTCCTGTAAGCCTTGCCCCTAGAGCACCATTGTCCCTACAAGCCTCCACCAGATTTCCAACTCTGGCCGGCTAGTCACAGGAACACGGAAATAAATACATAGTCAGCATGCTTCGCTACAGAATGATAGAACAAAAAAAGAGAAACTAAAAAATTTGATTTCAAATAAAAAGACCTTTTCCCTGTAGTGATTATTTGCTTTCAAACATAGAAACTTATGTGTGAAGGTCCAGGAAAGAAAAGATTTCTAAAAGAAACTTGATAATAACCTAAGGAGATGCTCAGTTAAAGTGTTAAAACAGAAATAATAAATGGGTAGTGGGTGTTAAGGTGTGTGCCCTCAATTATATGCTGCTTATTACTGAATATTTTCCTTGATGGCCAATAACAATTTAAGATGGTGTCTCCCGGAGCTGAATTTATATGGTTGTACCAGCACTCAAATAATAACTAACAGCTATAGTTGCTCTCCTTTCCTTCACAAGGTCACCAAGCTTTCCTTAGCATGTCCTCCTCACTGCAGAACGGTTTTTTGGAGCTAGAAGTCAAAAACTTGAGCTTAGTTCTTATTAACAGACAAATTAAATGCGGAAAAATACAATGATATATATTGACACCAGATTGTTCTTATGTTGTCCATACCTTCATTAAGTGTCCATCAAAGGTCTAAAGGCATATTTACATAACCAAATTGCAATATATAACATCAAAAGAAACCAGATACCAAAGTTTGTGAAACACTAAAAATTGACAGGGCCTTGATTCTATCAAAATGTGGAAAATGAAATTTCAATCAACATCAGATAACAGAACTACCCAGGCAAACCTAGGCTACCATATGTACATACTTTCTCATGCTTATAGAAGAGTAAAAAAATTGAGCAATCACCTTTACATGCAATTTTAGAAATGCATACAACTCTCCATCTTACATAAAGATTATAATGTAGCACGAGCAATATGCAATTCACATGTTAAGTCCAGGTCTAATGAGCTTCAAAAGCAAAGAACCTGAATAGTTTCATAGGTATTCTCCAAAATAACTCTTTACCACATTGCAAATCTGTTGAGCACCCGAAAAAAACTTGTTCAGTCGACATGCTGCGCAAAGTATATCCTACGTGATGAATTTATAGAAATAAAAATACACATTTACGACATGGAAAAACAATACCTAGCACCTAAGACTCACCTTAATTGTGATGATACAGTGTCCTTGAGATCATGTACCCACCTGGCACCCAAATACACACAACATGCTCTCAAGAAATTGGATGCCATTAAAAAACAAATGACAATTAGACACAATAGCAACAGTCCTAAAATTGTTTCCCAAAGAAGATTCCTAGCTCGACCGTAAAATATGATGAGGACAAACACAAAACATAACCATTTTCTAATAAGAAAGTTAAGAATTCATAACACAGACCATACATAAAAAAAAAATTGTAGCTATTTCAGGACCTAAAGCACTAGTTCCAATAGGGGAAATGAACCACATAATAAAAAGGTAGATCTCAGGAATACATGGGGAAATACACTGGCTTTGGAACAAAATGACCAGTTCCACTGCAGATTGTGCAATTTGCAATAAAAGCCCAGGCAAGTCACTGACAACAGCTCATTACTGAAGTACTAACACAAGTTAAAAAAAAGGAAGCAGCGCAAGAAATACAAGAGAAAGCAAAACTTTCAATATTAAAAAGCAATTTTTGACAACTGTTTGTGGAAGCAATTTTAGCACATAAAAGAAGATGGACTATTTCCCAAGACAGATGACGTATTGATGTAGGACAAGTAACCAAAGGACAGGGATAGAGGGATCGAAGGGAATAAATGAGAGAGAAACAGTTATATAGAAAATTAACAAATGGAAGGAGAGGAATAAAGAAAAGGGGATAGCCAAAGGAAATAGGAGACAAAGGTGAAGAGGAAAGGGAAGAACAAGAGGGGCAAGAGATAATCAAAACTCAATAGTTTTATTCCATAATCATCATCTGAATTAAAACACTAATATGAGTGCCCTTATATAGGCACTAATCCTAAACAGAATGGGAAACCATATGATGCCTTACAGTAGACGAACAACGCGAATATGAAACTAATCTAAAACTAACAGCCCAAATCACATGGACAAGCAATAATTTAATTCAAAAACTGACTGTATTCTCATTTATAAACTGTTTCTAAAATAACAGGTCTCTAGTATTTATAAAACCCTAATGCATGTAAATAAGGAAACAAAATAAACTATTAAAGAAAAGAACAACTAATTATTGTCTAGATATTATTATGATTTTGTTTCCTTCTGGAGTATTTATTCTTGAAAAAATCTTTGACTGGTCCACCATCATTCATCCCCGCGTGAAAAGAACTCGACTCCGAAGAGATAGACTAAAGGTACCGCTCCAAGAAATCTGGATCTAAAACAACAAAATCCTCTTTAGAAAGCTAGAAAGCGTCGGAATCTGGGCGACCACGCCACTTAATAAGAAAGTGACAAAATCCCCCTTGAGAAGAAGCAACAAACTCCTCATCCAACACACTCTCAACCTCATCTTGTTGGAATGGAAAAGCTAGAAGCCTGGACACCTGACTAACTGTTGAAACACTATAAGGCAATACCGGAGGCTCAAAAATACCATTATAAGGGGTTAGGTTCTCCATATTGAAAACAGGGCTAATATTAAACTGTTTGGGCAAGTCAAGTAAATATGCATTAGTGTCAAGTTTTCGAAGGAGGGGAAAAGGGCCTATGGAACGAGCAAGCAATTTTTTAGATGAATGCTTAGGGAGTCACTCGGGTCTAATGCGGACCATGACATAATCACTTACATTAAATTCTTTGGCCTTATGATGCAAATCAATAGCAAGTTTATAATCAACATTACTTAAAGCAATTTTTTTGGTGAATTTCAACATGCAGGGCATGAATGTGTTGTGCAAAGGACTCACCAAGTTGAGAAATACGAGCATCAAGGGGAAGGGGAACAAGGTCAATGGGTATACAGGGTGAGTAACCATGCACAATCTCAAAAGGGCTTTTACTGGTAGAGCGATTGACCGAATTGTTATAGGCAAACTGAGCATTAGGCAAGATCAAGTCCCAAGTACCTTGTTTCTCTCCCACAAAACACCTAAGCAAATCACCCAGACTACAGTTAACTACCTTTGTTTGTCCATTTGTTTAGGGATGAAATGCAGAAAAAATTTCAGGGTGGTGCCGCAGATCTTCCAAAGTGTCTTTGATGGAGGACTAGTCAAAGATTTTTTCAAGAATAAATACTCCAGAAGGAAACAAAATCATAATAATATCTAGACAATAATTAGTCTATTTTGTTTCCTTATTTATATATATTAGGGTTTTATAAATACTGCATACCTGTTATTTTAGAGGTAGTTTATGAATGAGAATACAATATGTTTTTGAATTAAATTATTACTTGTCCATGTGATTTGCGCTGTTAGTTTAGATTATTTTTAGATTCGTATTGTTCGTCTACTGTACGACATTAGGGCGCAAGGATTCCAAAATTTCCATCGTCCGTTGAACACACAGCCAACCGTAGCAACCGCCGTCTCATGAGATGGCCACTGCCAAAAGAAGCGGAATTCTCGGGCGATCAAAACTCGAGAATATGAATCCCTTCAGCCAGCTGACCCTTTCAAGATCCGATCCGCCACTGAACGCCAGATACGACCCTACCACAGTGACTGGAACCCTATTTTCGATCGACTCGTTCCCCTTCGACTCTGATTCAACGTGGTTCTGAACGGGTCAGATCCACCCACAACAACACAGTTCGTTTCTGGCCAGAGGAAGAAGACGAGCCGAGCCACGCAGGCCGAGCCAACCACCTGACCTGAGTTGCGCCTCCCCAGCTAAGCTGAGGCAACATCTGAGCACAAAAAAAATAAGAAGACACATACTTGGTCAAAGTGCCACACATAAAGTCAGGCTTTCCATTTTAAAACTTATTAATATTTTATTGTTTGGCTTAGTAAATTTTGCTTGATCAAGTTTAATTTTCCATTTTATTGACTCGTGTTTGCACCATAAAAATATCTTGTTCCTTTTATTGACATGTCACTTAGATTAATACCTTGTGCCTTTTATTGACCTATCACTTAGATTAATACCTTGTGCCTTTTATTGACTCGTCACTTATTTTAATACCTTGTGCTCTTTTATTGATCTGCCACTTAGATTAAGTTCAAAGCTTTAGACGCACACAAGTAGCTTGTTTATCGTTTGTTTTACTTATAGTAATTTCATTTGACTCTTATCACTGTCACATTAATTGCATTCACCCACTTCACCATGCATTCTGGAAAAGAAACCACACCTTTACCTTAGTAGACACATTCCATCGATAGTAGAGTGAGTGATATTGATCGTCAAATGGGCTTACTCAATGGTAGAATGGATCAACAGCCATGCAACTTTGAGAGGGTGTAGGACTCCTTGGTCTATAGCGACCTATGGACATAGTACGACCCACCTTAGAGCGAATCGCACTAGTAATCCTGCTGTGCAATTTCATTTTGATGAGGAAATAGGTGAAAATGTGATGCCACCCCTTGAGGGAATTCTTGGGAACACCCAACACATGCAACATAATAGGTAGGACTTTATACAATCTCACTTGGATCAAACCGTGGGTAATGAAGGTAGACACTAGTCTTACGGATACGAACGACATAGGCCAGAGGACAGATTGGACAGATTTGACATACAACCCTATAGACAGGAAGCCTACCTTGATATCACTAGGAAAGTCAAGGTGGATGCGCCCACCTATGATGGTAAATTAGACCTTGATGCTTTTTTAGATTGGCTTAATAGTTTGGAGGATTTTACTGTATGTTGGATATTGACCGTGTCTGTTTTGCCAAAATGAAGTTGATCGGTCCTACTAGACTGTTTTGGCAAAATGTTCACCCATAATGAACTTGCGAGTGAACCCCCGGTTACCTAATGGAGGGTCATGAAGCGGAAACTTCAAGAGAATTACCTACCTAACTCATATAAGAGTCGCCTGATTAGCCAGATGCTGAACTATACCCAATCAACTTCTAGTGTGTCGATTACATGAGTAGGTTTAGGGAGCTCTTACTCCACATTGGGATTGAAGAGGACCCTATAGTCACGGTCTCTTGCTTTGTCAATGGCTTTAGATCAGATATTCACAATGAGGTCGAGTTAATGTCCCTCACAATAGTTGCTGACGTATACCAAAGGGCTCTCAAATTTGAGACCTACTTTAAGAAACTATTTGTCCATCGCACCACTTCTTACACTAGTTAGACTCGATCTTTTTCTCAATCTACCCCTACCACTAGGGAGGGCAATCCCAAGAGTAAAGAGTAGTGCTAGCACCACTCATCCTAGTTCCAAGTCGCGTGCGAGCAACTCCTCCATTCAATGCCACCGATGTCACAAGTATGGTCATATTGCCTCTTGTTGTCCCGAGCGTGCCCTCACTGTCGCCCCCACCTTTAATGATATTTCACTAAACGAAACTATAATGGTCAACCCTGTAGACTACTTGGGCGATGAAGAGGATTTGGGAGAGGACCTCCCTGCCTCGCACGTCAACGTTGTGAGGTGTATTTTGTCCATTACGATGGATGGTGATGCATGGAAGAGGACCAGTATCTTCTACACCATTATCAAATGTAATGATCACTCCTGCAAGCTGGTCATTGATGGTGCTATAGATCGTTTGAACCTTAAGATAGAACCACACCCACATTCTTTCAAGGTCGCTTAGGTTGATAACACCACGTTACCAAAAGAGGTGTCTTGTCCCCATCCAATTTGGCCACTGTAAAAAGATCTAATGTGATATATTACCAATGGATGTCTCCCACATCCTTTTGGGACGTCCTAGGTTGTAAGATCTAGATGTAACCAATCATGGTCGTGAGAACACATATTTCTTTCTGTATAAGGATAAGATTGTCCTCCTCACTCCTGCGAAATTTGTTCCTACCCCTGCCAAACCCATCCTCACTCCTGCGAAATTTGTTCCTACCCCTGCCAAACCCATAGGTAAAGATTATAGGACCCAACCTAAGACTCTCCTCGATTCCCTATGAAAAGAGGATTCACCTTTTAGATTGTAAAGCCTTTGAGAGGGAGGGCAAAAAAGTAACTTTTGGTTAGCTGTGGTCGTTAGAGAGGTCCCCAAAGAACGACCTGAGCTAACAAGTGACACATCACCTAAGTCGAAAGACTCCTAGGAGAATTCTCGAATGTTGTGCCAGATGAGTTACCACTTATGCGGGACATACAACATGCCATTGATTTGGTTTCCGAATCTCAATTACCTAATTTTCCCCATTATAGGCGGAATCCGAAAGAGCGTAATGAGTTGAATAAACAGGTGGAGGAATTATTAGGTAAAGGTTTGGTTGGGCAAAGCCTTAGCCTCTGCGCCGTTCCCGCTCTCTTGACCCCTAAGAAAGACTGCTCGAGGCGAATGTGTATTGACAATAAAGCCATCAACAAGATTACGGTCAAGTATAGGTTTCCTATCCCTAAGCTTGAAGATATGTTGGCTGGTTCTAGAGGATTCTCTATATGATTGATCTGCGCAGTGGGCATCATCATATTCGCATTCGACCCGAAGATGAATGGAAAACTGCCTTCAAAACCCAAGATGGGTTGTTTGAATGGCTAGTTATGCCTTTTGGGTTATCCAATGCACCTAGCACTTTCATGCGAGTAATAACTCAGATGCTATGACCGTTCATAGGTAAAATCTTAGTGGTCTATTTTGATGATATTTTGTTGTATAGTAAGTCTCGCGAAGCACATCTAGATCACCTTCATCAGGTTTTCACTGCCCTTAGGGAGGCTAAACTGTATGCCAACCTCAAGAAGTGTAAATTTCTACAACCACAAGTACTATTCTTGGGTTTTATTGTCTCCATGCATGGCATTGTAGTTAACCCTAAAAAGGTTCAAGTCATTCGTGAGTGGCCTATCCCTAGAACCATCTCGAAGGTACGTAGTTTACATGGGTTAGCCACTTTTTATAAGAGATTCATTTAGGGGTTTAGCACCATTACGGCTCCCATCACTCATAGTTCGAAGAAAGGGGAGTTCCGTTGGACGCCTGCCTATAGGGTTGTTGTCAAATCTGTCCAATCTATCCTCTGGCCTATGTCGCGGGTGTCTACCCTCATTACCCACGGTTTGGTTCAAGTGAGGTTTTCTAAAGTCAAGCCTACTGTGTTGGGGTGGCATCACATTTTTACCTATTTTCCTGTCAAAATGAAACATC